>JABSTQ010009192.1:0-600000 GCA_013358835.2 Ixodes persulcatus | reverse complement strand
TTGTCTTATCCGATTTTTTTTTCAAATTCCGCGTTTTTTATATTGAATGACATTTGTAATTTAGGATGTTATTTATACATATAAGTTTCCGCTCTTTTACTATACGTGCAATATTTTTACTAAATCCAAGAAATATTTCTTTTTTCTTGTCTTTTTGTTAGAACGGAGAATATAAACAAATATGGTGTTCAGCAGTCTATGGGGAGTTTCAGACTTCCTTGAGAGAAAGTTACTTCAGATCCTCTCATTGAGCCTTAAATATAACAAAATAAATTAATGTATTATTGCTTATGTATCGTACTAGCATATGCAACATCCAAATATTACCAAAATGGATTGACAAGTAGAGCAAAACGCAAATATTCACAGGGTTCAATCAGCGTGAATTACTATTGATATAATATGAAATCTTAAATTTCAAAAGTCATCTGGATGGAAATTGCTTTTGTAAATATAGTAAAACTCTCGCATGTCCCAAACTTCTTTTTTTTACACGGCACACCGTTTTGTTTTGTTCGTAACTGTCCGAGTCACAAATGCCCTCACACCATTTGCTATGGCCACTAAATTCTTCACTTGTGTACGAATTCCGTACGAAGAATCTACATTTAAACCAAACACTGGAAACCCGCCAAGGTGAAGTACCAAAGCAGCTCATGAAGCGCCAAACGGCAAGAGTTACTGCACTCCTGAACGCCGCATACTTCATGTAATCACGAATGGCTGGTTGCAATGCGTGATATCATTAGTGGCTTTAATAGAAAATGTAAAAAATACCCTAATACAAGAAGAACACGTGGGACGTTTCAGACAATAAAGACAATTCAAACCCCACTTTGGAATGGCCGCAAAGTAGCACACCAAACCCAATCACAATGAGGAAAACAATTGTAACCCACAAGGCAACCTCAAACACTATTAAAAAACGGTTGCTAAATTTACCTAGCCCCCGCCGCTTCTCCCAACCCCAGCACAACAGAAGACGATCCTAAGGACAGCTGAAAATGCGATAAAGAAGCCTGTCACAAATTCACATCGAATTCACCCTTCCCCTCTTCCCTCGCACAAACTCCTATAAAATGTGCGGTACTACTCTAAAATTTTGAGTTTTTCAGCTAAAGCCAAAGTCTGAAAAGGAACTTCGTCACAATTTTATCATCTTTTACTTGTTGAGAGTTTACTACGTACATCTCCATGAGTACTGGCTATTGTGTTCTTCCCTGCATTACACTGCATCCTAGGATCAAACAGGCGTGATATTTTTCTTGATTACGCATGTTACAATAATCATAGTTATAAATTGAGGCTCATTAAAATATAATATAACCTGGTCTTTGCGCCTATTAAAAAGTAAATCTCCTACCTTTGCGACAAGATTGAGCACACCTGGAAACAAAATTGGCGCAGATTTTACAGGGTGTTTTATCTTTATTCGAACTAATGCATTCAAAAAAAAAAAATCGTAAAAGGCACGCTATGGCGATCTGCGCAGGCGACTGAAGTAAGTTATACGGCCAGCGGCACACTATAGTATAGGCACCTAATGTTCACGATAAGGCTGATAATAAAATAAAATTTCGTAATTAACTTTATCGGTAATGAAAATAAACATATGCTTTCAGTTGGAAAGTTGCTGAGCGTCATAAAAAGCACTATATAATCAATGAAAAAACGGCTAAAGTGCAGGCGAGCTGGTGTAAGTTATACATGATTAAAACCTGAGAATGTGGTTTGAAAAACCGAAACTCGTGAAGGAGGAAGAAAAATGGACAGACAACGCCTCAACTACTAACAAAAAAACTATATGAGGTTTAGGACGACTACCAAAAAACGCTAAAAGTTTTAGGACGACTACGACAAAACTATATACGTTTTAGGGACGTCTTGAATCATGTTGCACCACCGCGTTTCCAAGGTGCTTCAAGTCATTCTAAAATTGCCTGATATTATTGTTTTCGGTGACGCTCAGCAAGTTTCTAATTCTAATGCATATATTTATTTTCACGAATTAAAAAGTAACTAAGACTTTTTAGTTAATTATCAGACTTATTGTGAAGATTAGTCACATATATAACGTCCCCTGGCCGCATAACTCACTTGCCTAAACGGCATTATCGTACCTTTTACTGATTTGTTTGTAATAAATCTTCGAATCAAAAGCATACATCTGGTTTATTACTTATATTTGGAGTGTTTGTTATAAAAGAAATGGTATTAATAAAAATAATTATGCATAAATAGGCTTTGGAGATTCAGACAAATTTTCTTTTCAAACTGAATTCCCAAAAATCCAGTGTTATTACTTTGTCTGTTGGCGCGTGTTTTCGCTCCCGTAAGCTTGTTCTAAATGCCTGCTCTCTCAGAAAAGCGTGAAACAAAAAAAAAATACTTTCATGAATGTTCCCGCCTCCTAGGAAAATGTACCAAATGATGTTGTTCGACCGGTGCTGTTAACCTTCTGGACAATGTGTCGTTATACAACCATGTGCACTAAAGTAGGTATATTGACTGTTTATTTGTATACCGGTACTTCGTTGATTATATTGAATTTGGAGTAAGCACGTGGAGAAAACAACTTCCCAATGACAGGTTTGCAATACTTTGTTGTCATCTTCCTGTTTCCTCTCGCAACTGATATCCCTCTCCCCATGTTTTCACACGAGCACTGTCAATTATACAAGCAGAAACGGGGTACCGGTTTGTAGTGTATTTTCTCTATACGATATACACATAAATGAGCATAGCATTCTACACTTTTAAAGGGGTCTCATTTGTCATACATATGACCGTAATAAATCGATCGCTTGAAAGAAGTGAAGGTCTATAAGCTTTATATCTTGACTGGGGACAATGATTTTTGATTTACTGGCCACTGAGTGATGCTGATTTACAGTACTCTTCCTCCTCCTACTACTACTACCACTACTACAACTGCTACTACTACTACTACAAATAATAATAATAATGTTCAAACAATCAACCAATTTTATTGGGTGTCAATGATAAACTTTTCGGTGTTGGTACTGGCACATCGGAAATTCGAACAAGTATTAAAACAAGGAGCACACTCACATTAGAAGATAAAACAAAAAAATTATAACTAGACAAAAACATACAAAACTTCAGAATCATCGACACATGAAATTAGAAGGTAAATATTTATGTATGAAGTTCATACGCTGGTGCGCCGTGAAAATGATGCATATAGGCGGGAGAGACATCACGCAGAGAGAAGAAACAAGAAAGTGTAACCTGACCAACTTCCTTGCAAATCATAGTGGCCATGTAGCCCTTATACCATTTGTAATTAATTATAGGGTAGTTGAAAATTGACAGTATAATGTCGGCTACATGGGCTTCAAGAATAAAATAACGTGTCTACAAAGTCACAAGAAAGTATAAAACCGTTGTGATTCACTGTGGCATCAGAGTGCCTTTCAGCTCTGCCTTAATTGGAACTTGTTTTTGATTAAGTGGTCGGAATTCTTTCGGCTGGAGTCAAGCATGTCCACTTTTTAAGCGTAACCGTTGTAACAGTCCAATAACCTGGGAAGTGGCCACAATTGATTAATTATGTAGAGGTATAAAAACGTAAATTGTGTCTTGTAGGCAGTTTAGGAATCCTAATATTCACGTCAGAGAAGAGACTTGAGGAGTCAATTAGGCCGTGGAGGGTTTTAAACAAAAATACCAAATCCGCTTTTTTCTACGTCGATGTAGGTGAGGTAACCCAACACGTTCCAAAAGGGCTTCATATTCCAAAGTCTGCTCATCTCGAGCCAAACAGCGATGCTTAAAAGGTGCGCCTGAGTTTGTGCTGCACCCGTTTCATTCTCAGTGAATTGGTTTAACAGATTCCGTTCCACACCACCGACGCATAGTTTAGCTGCGAGCAGCGGAGTGAAAAGTTAAAAACGTGTGGGGATTGTTGAATTTTCTATAGTCAGGCGACACAGAAGGCTAAGCAGTCGTAATGATGTTCAAACCATTTTTCCTACGTGAACATTAAATCTTAGGTTTGAATCAAACACAACAGCGAGGATTCGGATTTCGGTTATAGGAGTCAATAAAGCCCCCTCAATTCAATAAAGAAAACCGACATTTTGAGTTTTCCGAGAAAATGATAATACTTTGGTGTTTGAACGGTTGAGACGGAGTTTGTTTTCACTACAACAATCGCTGAATTTGTTCGCCTCTGCCTGCCGTCCTACGCAGTCGTCAAAAGTTCAAATTTCACGGTATATTTTAATATCATTGGTGTAATGGAGGAATAATGGTTGTGAGATAACGAGAGGGATATCATTGATAAATATAGAAAAAATACGAGTGGCCTAAAACCGATCCCTGGGGCACCCCGAAGATAGTTTTAAAGATTGTGGAAGTCATATGATTGACTCGTACAAGGCCCTTCCTATTCAGCCGATAACTTCCTAACCATTTGATCACGTTTTCCCCAACACCGTAGTAAGCGAGTTTAGATTGTAAGGTTTCATTGTCCCCCACGTTAAAGGCCTTGCTTAAATCAAAATAAACTGTCAAGTTGGCCTTGTTTGCAGACAATGCGGGAGGCTGTAGACGTAAAATTAAACAAATGTGTTGTCGACTTGCCAGGAACAAATCTATGCTGACTAGGAATAAGTATATGCTAAAATGAGGAATATAAAAATGTATAAATAACAACTTCAAAAAGCTTCGAGAAGGAACTAAGAAGGGAGATAGGTCTATAATTGGAAACATCACCACTTTTTCCAGACTTAAGCACAGGAACAATTACAGCGAGCTTCCACACTCTAGAAATATTCCGGATTTAAAAGACTTATCAAATATTTCACAGAGCACTGGCGTGGCTAAATCACGCTAGGTTTTAATCAGAGCTACTGGTACTCCATCGTGACCAAATGATAGCTTTTGTTTCATTTTCTTGATACACTCCGCAACGATATTTTCGTTATCCCAAATCAAGTGTAGCAGGTCTCCAAGTCCTTCCGGATGAATCTGGAAAGGATTAATTAACGTGGTCAATGTAAACAGAGCTGAAATCACGAGCAAAAAATTCTTTAGTATTTATTCGCAGCGACGCCATCTACAACGATCTTTTTCTATTAGTGCTTCATGTACGCGAACAGACGTACTGCCAACATTTTGGGCGATTTGGAGTTCAATCGTACTTCATTATTTATGACTGAGTCTTCCGATCCCGATTTTAAAATATTTTCCATTTTTTCATGCACTGCATGATTCAGTTTCCCATTTGAGAAGACCGCTTTTCTTCAACTTTACAATACAATACAATTAACTTTATTTTTCCAGAAGTACTGGAGGGGTCCCCAGACAAAAAGCTGCTAAAAGCAGCTTGACTGGGTCTAGGTTCCCCTTATACATGGCAGCAGCTCGGACAAACATATAAAACACGTTATCAGGATGATAAGAAAAATAAAACAAGGTCACATAACACTGAAGTAGCTGAAAAACGAAATTAGTTATGAATAGATAAAACAGTCGGTACGTAAGTCTTTTTTGCCAATTGTGTAGATGTTTATGTTGTTCGTGAAACATTTATTTAACACGTACGGTACTTTGTAATTTCGCCGCAGAAACTTTTTTTCTCTTGAAGAGTGCCGTTAATTCAGCTGAAAACCAGTAAGGAAATTTAGCTCTGCAGTTTGTTCATAATGGGATATATTTGTGTATACCCTCTTGAAATACTTTAGTGAATTTGGTGACCTGATCATCGACGTCCTGGCAATGTAAGGTTGGGGACAAGTCAAGTTTTGAGAAGTGGTGATAAAGTCCGATGTAATCTCCCCTGGAAAGGTTATAGCACTTATACGATAGTACATTACATGTGGTAACACGGGTTAGGCCTGATAAAATTGGAAAGACTATATTTAGAGCTGGGGTGATATTCATTTTGCGCTGCCATCGGTACTTTACCAGAGGTTACGCTTATATCATCCGTGTTCGAAAAACACAAGTCGAGAATTTTCCCTGATAGTTATAAGATTCATTTTGCTATTTTAAGGCCAGAAAAGAGTCTAAGTTAATGAGCAGATGGCGCTTGCGCGAGGCATAAAAGTTGTTTGGCAAAATATTAAGATTCGTCCAGTCTATCCCCGGGCCATTAAAGTCTCCTAAGATCAAACATTTAGAGGAGTCCAGCTTGTTGACCGATTCTTGTATGTTAGTGACGCAGTTACTAAATTCGCCCGGGGGTAACTTGCGGAAAAAGAAGGAAAACGCCAATCAAAATATGCTCTTGGCTGTTGCAACAAACCTCCACCCACAAAGATTCGGGGTGGTTTTCTAAATAAGAATGTCGGGTGTAGACGAGACCCTTGTCCAGGCCAGCCTGGACACCACCACCCATTTTCCCCTCCAGAGCTGTCACGATCGTGACCATGCATATCAAAACTTGCAAGAAAGTAATCAGAAGACGATATTCCTGAGCACAGCCAGGTTTCCGTAAGACAAACCACTGAAAAGTTTTATAAAGGAACATTAAAAAAAAAATCAGCTTGAGTTCGTAAGCCTCGGACATAATAAATTTCGAAGCTACCTACCTTCGGTTGTGATTTTCTAATACTAATAATAATAAGAATAATAATAATAATAATAATAATAATAATAATAATAATAATAATAATAATAATAATAATAATAATAATAATAATAATAATAATAATAATAATAATAATAATATAATAATAATAATAATAATAATAATAATAATAATACTATTTATTCATGAGAAAAGAATTACCAAGTTCAGCTTCGGACCTGGTCAAAGCCGGCAAGGGCTTGTGGGACCAGATCCAGCAAGAGAAGAATCAAAGGGCGAGCTCACATATTGACACACAGTATGAAAAGTAAAAGAAGAGAAGAAAGTTACACACAAAATTGTCATTGCTTCCGCAGGACGAACAACAGAGTTAGCCGCGGGGCCAGCAGATCAGTCGGAGCACTAAATAAAAGAAACGGCACTCATCGGTGCGCGCACACACACACGCACTCACTTGTACGTCCGTATTGAAGAAAGGCGAAGCAGAACGTCGGGACGAACAGACCAAAGTTACAATTAGTGTAGGGCACTAAAAAGGAAAGGAGCACCAACGAGAAAAAAAAAATCACTGGGCAAACTCGCATAGGTCTTAGGGCCTCACGATGATGCAGATAAAACAACAATCTACATCAGGACAAAATTGAGAAATGAAAAGGAAAATAATATCGCAAACAGAATAGTCAACGTTTCACCGATATCATATAAAGCTCACAGTCACTGTCGCGATACGTCAGAAAATGTTGTTTTTAGAGTTTTCTTTAATTTCTTGTTTGAGGTAATGGAAAACATTGAGTCTAGTAAATCATTGAACACTTTTGGCACATAAAAAGCGCGTGTACTTTCACCATATCGCGTTCTCACTCGTGGTATGTCGTAACGAGAGGTGGCCCTAAGTTCACGCGACGAATCTGAAGTGACATTAAATTCGCTCTCCCAGAAGTGGCGCCAGATCACAGATCACAATAATAATAATAATAATAATAATAATAATAATAATAATAATAATAATAATAATAATAATAATAATTTATTTCAAAAGACTAGCATGTCCACGTCACAAGTCAGGTCCGTCAAAGCCATCCAGGGCTTGTATGACTGAACCTATCTGCAGTGGCCTCAAAAATAACTATGCCACGTACTAAAGAAATTTGTCAGTTCCAATAACATTTGTGACACTTAAAAAACTTAGACTTAAAAGCACGTATACACACACCTGCACATATGCACAAACACGCAAACCGGTCATTGTCACTATTGAAGAAGGTCTTGATAGATGTTATGTTCTTGGTGTTGTGGATCTTGAAGCAGACAGACTGGGTGGTGTAAGTCGTATTGGTTTACTCAAACATAAACCAAATAAAATAAAAATAATAAAATATGGTGTTAAACACTCTTTAAAGAAATGCAAAGAATTGTGAAATAAAATTGTGACGGATTACAGGGCCTCGTTGGTAGATAAAAGATGGCGAAGCGCTTTTTTGAGTTTCTTTTTGGATGTGAAGTTGAAGAAGTCAGAAGGTAAAGAATTGAATATCTGAGGGACATAAAAAGATCGCAGGTTCTTGCCATAGCGGGTGTAATATACTGGAATAAGAAACCGTGAAACCGTTCTCAGTTCTCGTGAATTAGGTCGAAGTGTTTTAAAATCCTTTGTCCAATAGTGACTTAGTATAACTGATTCCAAAAACAGTGATTCGAAGGTGGGCATAGATAAGGCATGAAAAAGATTCACGTCTGAGGTTGTAGGTTGTTATTAACCTCTCGTACAATACTTTTTAAGATATTATTTACTTTCTTATGCCATAATCCAGAACATTGGCCGAAGACTGTAATGCCATACCGAACTATACTATATCCTAAAGAGTAGGCTAAGAGCTTGCGAATTCCGAATGGCAAAAACGTCTTAATCTTGTAGAGTAAGCATAGGACGCTTCTTAGTTTTGAGCATACTATTGTCAGATGGGAATTCCACGAAAGGTCCGAATCAAAGTGGATGCCTAAGTATTTCACCGTCTCTGTAAGACAACCCACTGAAAAGTTTCATAAAGTAACATTAAAAAAAAAAAATCAGCTTGAGTTTGTAAGCCTCGGGCATTTATATAATAAACTTCCAAGCTACCTACCTTCGGTTGTGATTTTCTAATAATAATAATAATATTAATAATAATAATAATAATAAAAATAATAATAATAATAATAATAATATTGATAATAATAATAATAATAATAATAATAATAACTGTAGGGGCCCCGTGCTAGACACTTTGTTCTTTTTTATTTTCTCTTTTAGCTCGCCGCACCATCGCCATGCACAAACGCTGACGTGGTCGCGAGTGCGCGTGATTAAAGACATTCCATCGGAGACATCGGAGTTGCCTGACGTTTTTTCTACAATAACGAATAACTTTATGGCCACAGACATGGGGTCTACTTAAGAAAACGGGCCCATCAAAGCCATAAGTCGATTTTAATAAAAAAAAGTCAGCCATAGCATAGCATAGTCACTCTCAACCCAAAAATAAACATAGACATAAAAATATTAAAAAATATCTCCGATATCGTGTAAAACAATATACGCGATAGCACTAATTAGAGCATAGAGTTTAAATGTCCAAACCAAATAAACGTATGCGGAGGGCAAGTTCGTCTGCTTCTCGCGCAGGGGGTACCGGTGACGTCAGAACGCCGTGCCCTGATTGGCTGATCGCGGCCCCCCTATCTGAGCGTCGTCTGCTCTTTTGCAACGTCGTCTGCGTCTGTCTTACCTTTCCTGCGACTTTCGGAAGTGCAGAGGCCAGATTCACAAACCATGTTACGCCGAAAGAGTGCGTAAGACAAAACGTGAGAACAAATTCGTATTCACGAAACGAAATTATCGTAAGTTTTGCTCAGGTTACGACGGAATCCTACGACGATCAACTCAGCATGGCCGACAGCGTCGCTCAGTTACTTGGTCGCGACGACCAACGGACGTTTATTTTTGTACGTGCTCTTCTCACGCGACACGACTACAAGCAGCAAGAAAAAAAGTAAAAAGTACTTGAAATAAACCACGACGAACAATGAACGCTGGATCCACAAACACCCGGGAAATGCTCCAACGGCCACGATTCCACTGACCCCGTCCAAGCGAGCTCGGCAGATAGGCCTAGCAGCGGCGCAGCGGTGCTCCGACGGTCCTTGGCCAAGACCGTCTGCCACCGACCGGCTGGCGTTCTAAATGGAATATGCCCGCGCGACCCTTGTGAAGCCTTCAATCTCTTCCTCTTGTCATCGCCTCGTTTTCCGAGGCAGCGGCGACTCTCGCCGGTGAAAAAGCGGTGAATCTCCGACAGACGCAGGAAAGGTAAAGCAGCCATCACTTTGACTAGCAGACGTAAAGCAGACGACGTTCACTGCACCAACCCGCCGACGCCGTTTGAGAGTGAGGAGTCTCGCCGCACACGCAAGAAGGGAAAAAGTATTTGGGAGGGAACTTGCGGACACTCTCGCTTCTTAGCAGACAAACCTCGGCGCCTCGGGACACCTCGCCAGCGAGTCCCTTGACTTCCCTCCTTGATGCGCTTTCTGCTAGTTGTTCGACAAAAACAACGTACCGCTCGAGTTATTTCGTCTCCCCTCTCTGAAAGGCGAAGTCGAGCTCGCTCGTAAAGACCTGCGCTTCCGAAAGTCGCAGGAAAGGTAAGACAGACGCAGACGACTTTGCGAGCAGACGACGTTGCAAAGGAGCAGACGACGCTCAGATACGGGGGTCGCGATCAGCCAATCAGGGCTCGGCGTTCTGACGTCACCGCTACCTCCTTTCTCATGCGCAGAAGACGAAAATGAGCCCACTTGCGAGGCGTATTGAAAAAAGAGAACAAAAAAACTCTCAGCCTTTCCACTCTGGTGAAGAAGGAAGAGCAGCGGAGCTGTACTATGTGCAACCATCTCTGAGCGACGGTGGCCACCAGACAACCGGAAAGTCGGTTGTCAGGTTGCCGCCGTCGCTTATAGATGGTGGTAGCTGTCCAGAGGGTTGTGTCGAGATTTATTTGTCCAGGGACACGAAACTGGAGAAACTAGTTCTTAACAGCTCCGCTGTAAAAAAGAACACTGCTTCTTATTAGAGAAGGACTCAGAACACTACACAAACACAGACACGCCACACAATATCCAAAAAGCAGGCGTTCGAGAAAGTATAAAATCGACCCACATTTTGAATAAGTAAAATCTATATATATTAAAAAGATGTCCAACCGAAGGCACTGATCAGTAAGTAATTGGTTTAAGTTCGAAGCGATGTAAAAGTAAAAGCTCAGGTGGTAGTTAAGAAAATAATATTACGAACATAATATTAACGTTTTGTTTCACCGTATCTAGTAAGGACAAGAGGTTTTTGGAGTGGCTGCACGTGACGAGAGGCACGACTAGAAAAGTTTGTTAGTTTGAAATGAGTGCTTCAAAAGTTGCGTAGTACGACTGCATGAACGTAAAGTGTTTGGACGTTAGGTTGGTGTCCTCATGTTAAAGGACATGGTGAAAAACAGCGCAAAAAAGACAGGAGTCAAATTAGAAGACATACAGAAGACACACCTTTCTGGCCTGTCTTTTTTTTTGCGCTATTTTTCGCTATGTCGTGCAGCCAACCAGCCCAGCAAGCTACCGTGTTACTGGTAACAGGAGCTTCTACGAAACGTTTGTAACGATAGCATTTAGGATATAATTAATATTTGCCTTCCAGAAAGCGGAAAAATTCCCGAAAACAGTTTACCGTAACAAAGGATACTAAATGCAAGGGTATGACATTGGCTTTTTTTTTAGAAAGGGCATAACACATTTCGATCGATACAAGAGACAGCAGACGCTTCTCAGGTTTTTACAAATATGAGTGAGATGAACATAATATTTCAGGCCACTGTCATAAAATATGCCGAGATACTTAACACTAGGTTGGTACTCTAAATAGACGCAGGTGCACTGAGCACTAATAGAAGCGTGAAATATAAATTGAGAGTCAAGATTGACTTTTTTTAAACAATTATAGACACTCACAGATTTTGTTTTAATCTTTAACAGCAATAAGGTTTTTCTCAAGCCAGTCCATGATCGCAGTCGCAAGATCTTGCAGTTGGCCGATGGATTCTAAGTAATTGATGTGTAGGAACATGAATACAGGGTTGTCTGCGTACTTGTAAATATCACATCCTGGAACAGAATCTACAATGTCGTTGACAAATACGTTAAAAAAACAAGGAGATATAATTGAACCCTGTGGTACGCCAGCATAAAGTTTCGTTCGAGAGATTTGAATACTACCTGCAAACACCAATCGACCGCTATCACGTTTATAGCTTTCCAAGAATGAAAAAAGAAACAGTCATGAAAACTCATGCTATATAGGTTTCGCAAGAGAAATGTGTTACTTACAAAATTGAGTGCTTTAGACACGTCTAAAGATGGAGTTGATGTGATAAGGTTCTGATCAAAAGCACAGTGAAGTTGTTCAGAGAAATATTCTAAAGGAGGCTGTGTTCCCTTCCCCAGTACGCATCAAATCTCTGTGGTCGACAGTATATTGAACTTGTATAAAAAGACGTCATTATATGAAACACGTGTTTTTGAAGTATTTGCGCGATTATCGGTAAAATGGAAATTGGTCTGTAGTTCTCAATATTATTTCTCGTACCACCTAATTACAAAAGACGCATTATTGCCGTTTTAAGATCGCCAGGAATGGCTCTGGTTTCTAGAAAGCCATTCAACATAAACAGATGGGTCGCTTTTCGTGTACCAAAGTTTCTGCGAAGGTCGGAGAGACGAATGTTGTCAATTCTCGGTGACTTGTTTGACTTAAGGCTGAACAAAATCGAGTAGATATTGGTTTCTTAAAGTGGGAAAAGGAATGCAGAGACAGAACGACGTTTTTTTATATAATGATGTTTGAATTCCTTGCGTCACCAGAAAAGGTTGCAAAGAAACAGTTAAAAGTATCTACAAGAGAACATAAATTACTGCCACAGGTTTGTGTTAGTGAGTCATCAATAGAATAACGGCTGGTATGATTACGGAACTAATTAATCAAGGACCAAGTTTTCCGTGCGCTCGAACGATATTATGCGAACTTCTTCTGATAATAGCTGCGCTAGGCTGATCGCACCACTGCGTTTGCTTTGTTTCCACAAGATTGGAAATATAACTTCAATTGATAATTGCTGTGCAAGCGACGGCATCGGGCCCATAGTGCTTCTTTTTGTTTTTTCTTATTGCTGCCAAAATATTGGAATTAAGCTATAAACGGTAAGAGGTACGTTTTTGTATACACACCACCATTTGACATGCTTCATAAAACTCATAGAACACATAAACGAACTGTTGATATATGTCTGAGTAGCTAACGGACTTCAAAAATCACTTATAATCAAAAGTCGTCACTAACTGGGCTAAGGCATTGTTGTCAATAGTGATTAGTTGAATAGGACCTGATAACTCTCATACTGACAAAGAACCAATGGGACAGTGGAAGGCCACAAAGTAGTGGTCGGCGAGTTTTTCTTTAATGATTGCCGCTTTAACGATTGATTGGGATGTTCTGAATTTAATATGGTTCACGCAAGAGGAAACTATCCTGTCCTGGAAGAAACTCTTCCCGGGCTGGAGCATTAATGGGGCATTCAATCCCGTGCGTCGTCAGAATGTTCAGATAATTGTACACCGTTGACTTAGTTGCGCTTAACACGTCAATATTTAACTCTCCTACATTGCATAGCGTGTCATTCAGACGGGGATCGCTGACACACGTTTGAAATTATTTAAGCAAATATCCTCTGTTAGTAGAAGGTGGTTTGTGAGCAGTCACAAAAGATTGAGAAGTTTTTGCATTTCCGAGGAAAAGGGCAAAACACTCAGCGTGTGTGAAAGTCAAAGAAATATTTGAAATTACGACTTTTCATTCACAAAAACCGCGATGACACCTCCCTTACCAGAAAAGTGCGTGTAAAAATGTACTTCCATACGCTGGGAAAAAAAAAACATGTCTGTATCTGCAGTGGCAATGTCTATGTTTGTTAGGACAAATACATCTATTAACTTACTAATTCCCCTGGAAATAATCTAGAATTCCTTGCAATGTCCACGTACAATCCTAATGTTAACATATAAAATGGAAAAATAGTGAAAATGACCGTATTAAAAAAATTGCAAAGCGATGAAAATTATGAAACCTAAACGACGACGGTCATGGAAGTAGGCAATTTTTTCGAGGTCTAGTCGATAGCTAATTCAGGCAAGCTAAGAGTTTTTAGTTTTTCAGCGTTAATTTTAGCTTTTGAGACAAAGACGAATTTATATCCGTGCCCCTTGCCCCATTCTCTTGCCTTGACAAAACAGTTTTTCTGGGCGCTGGTCAGGTTATCGTTAAAGTAAAATTTGGGAAATAAACTTCCCTGATCGAGCGAACGAAGTGTTTTACTCGATTCCATTCATGATTGCCTCATGCTCACAGATGCAAATGTAATCAAAATTTTCGGTAACTTTTCAGATTTGACAGGCAAGCGGTGTATAGCTAAAATATCCGCTTTTTTAAAATGAGCAAATTTAAGTTGCTCAGTAGGTTAGAAGCGAAAGAAAGGGAGTTTTCACCAGGTGAGAACGGGAGACCGTGCACCTCCAGGTTGGCAAGGCGACTGTGTTGCTCGTTGTCGTCGAGCGCACCCCGTATCTCTTGAATTTCGGCAGTCTGTAGCTCAACGGTCGTCTTCAGGTAAGACACATCACCTTCGAGAGCCTTGCCGGTCTGTTAGTTTGCTGTCCCCAGCTTTAGAATTTGGTCATAATGGGCTGAGAAGCAGTCCATAGACTCTTGAATACCGTTCACTGCTTCCCGCAGGCTCTCAACTTATGGCTTTAAACATTGAAGTTAGTTGAGTTTCGCCGAGAGAGACAGAAGGGATTCGACGCTGCCTTTCAATGAAAGCAGTCATTCCTGCTTTTTATTCATGTCGACCAGTTGTAAATAAAGAAGGTCAACTCTCTGCGATGCTTCAACCTTGTCGTCAGGTGACGCCCTTTAGGTTTTCCTCCTGCGACATGCACGGCACCTCCATTTCTCACGTTTAACTTGAACCAGAGTAGTGAATATTTGTTCGGCTACTCCATAACAATTTTGGCCCAGATGGTAGTCGCTTTTTCGGTCTGCACACGACACGTGCCTGCCATCGGCCCCTATTGCCTTGTTACAGGCTACGCAATCAATATGTGGAGACAAAGCTGTTTCGGTGGGGAGAGTGAACTGTGACATGTACTATTTATTGTCGTCAGGTGGTCGAGACTAGCCGCGAATTAGTAATCTAAGCCAGTGAGGTGTATCCAATCAGGTTGACTGGCAGACCCTGCACTCCGACGAAACATGAGGGCGGAAAGTGCAGAACAAGGGAAAGTGGGCGCCCGATTCAGTGATCTTGTCAGTGAACGTAAAGGGCCGAGAAAAGCCATGTCGCTAGAGTGCGGAAAAAGATGCAAATTGACACGGTATCTAATCATAGATGATCTCAAGGGCACGTTCAGGAGTACGAACACAGCGGCCTGGAATAGCGGTTACAAACGGCTGAAGCCAGCTCCTTTTATTGACGGTTCCGTGTTCTGGACGTCAGTATAGAGTCTCACTCCTGGCATCGGACGTCGTCAGCAAGGATACGGTAGCTGATGTATTTTTCTGTTCTATTTTATTAATAATAATATTATAAAAATAATAATATTTATTCCGCTTTCATGATCGTTTGTGATATTTTCGGGCCCGACAAAGCCATAGTAGGCTTGTGGGACATGGCCCGGGAGGGGCAGCAAGTCACTATGTACATAATTACTTGACAAACTACCACAGACAGGCAATTATAGTTGTGCGGTGGGATCAGTCAGTCACTTTATACATGCCACGGATAGAGATGGACAATCACAGTTAACCGGTAGAAACACTTTAAAGATATATATAGTTGAAGTAAAAAGATTCCGACAAGGTTGTCTGAATAAAGGTATGTAACCATTGATGAGTAGTTAAGGTAGAGTTCAATGAATGAAAAATTGTTTAGTTTATTTTTTATGCAAGCGTAGAAATGTTAAGAGGAAGTGATTTAATATTTTCGTGACATAACTATCACGAGTAGCTTTTTCGTAGCGGGTATAGGAAAGAGGTACAGCATAGCGACGGCTATATCTGAGAACTCGGGCTGACATATAAATGTTTTCTTGAAATCAACCCTCCAAAATAACGCAAAATTACTTAATTCACGAACAACCTTTGAAAGGAAGATAAACGAAGATACTCAAAGATACTTGCGAATTCGGTCAAATAACAGTTATTGGCCACTCTCTTCAGTAGGTATCGCAGAATATTATCGATTCGTACTTGCCATCTTATGCGGCGATTGGCAAGAATAGTAATCCCATATCTTAAAATATCGTATGCATAGCAGTTTGCAACAAAGTACAGCCAGCGTAAATATCAACATAAAAAAAAGTTGACGTGGTCAGCGAAAAAGAAAGGACATTGGGATGCTTGACGCATAAAACAATATCGTTAAAAAAAGTGGTCCCAGGTTTGATTTTTTTGGTGCACCAGAAGTTGATATAAAAGGCGTTGAAAATGAGTTTCCAACACGAACGGTGTTACTGCGTAAACTAAAGTAGCTCTTTAACCATTCACAAAGGTTAGGTTACAGGCCATTCAAAGATAGCTTGCAAAGCAGCAAATAATGATCCACAGGGTCAAATGCCTTCGACTTGTAAAAATACACTGCATCAATTTGGCTTCTCTTTGTGACTATCGGGAGAAAAAAATCAAGAAAGGTGCAGAAATTTGTTTTTACGAACTTTTTCCTGAAAGGAGTATGCTGAACAGTACTAACTCTTGTTTTACTTAGATACCTGGAGATCCGGTTATGCATAATCATTTAAAAAAAAAAAATGAAAGGGTCATGCAAAAATTAAAAAATATCCAAAACCGAAAAAGAACGAAACAGGACGGTACCAATTAACTAGTGACGGATCACCAGCTCTAAAGATGGGTACTACAATATAAGACTTCAACAAACTAAAGAAAATATCTTTAACAAGAGATATGTTAAATGTATGTTTCCAAAAGAAGAGCAAATATATCAGAACAGATCTTAATATTACAATCAAGTCAGTCCCCGTCAAAAACTCGAGTTTTAATTTACAAATAACTTCGACAACTTCTGCGTCATGGACAGTAAAAACAGATAAGAGGTATGCGCTTTTGTCAAAATTGCCTTTTGCACTAGTAGCGTTTGAACAAGATTAGCAGAAACTGAAATTATCAGACAAACGAATTGATATATGTCATTTCATAAAGCCAGAAAGCCAGCTGCTTCCCGTAAGCAAAACGTTTGTTAATTGTTGCACATAGGGTTTTTAGCATATGCGCGCTGGTACTGATGATGCGACAACTGAGGAATACCTTGTTTCTACGAGGCTTGCTGACATCCGTGTACAGATGAACTGGTTCAATTCCAATCTGAGTTGTGCGCGAACTCAAAGTATCAAAATAAAAATAATGTCCTAATTTAACGCGTCAGCCATCTGCCCCTCACCAGTTTGCACGTCTCAAATTTCCCCTTCTAAGTCCCTACAATTATCTAACTTGGGCCGCACAGCCGTCACAATTACGATATTTGGTCGCAGCCTAGTATAGACGATCTTGATTTTAAAAAGGTTTCATTGTGATTTGGAAGCTCATAATATTCTTTATTTGATGTGTTCACAAACAGCACGTGCCCTTAATAGCGATACAGAACACAATACGTGAAAAGGGAAAAAAAATGCAGACAGCATAAAAAAGGTAAATAATTACATACAAACACTACTCGAGAATTTTTTCAAAAGTATTTGTATCCCTGAAAATGTCTAAAATAGACTGATCTTGTTTGTTGAATTCCAGTTGGAGACATGTTAGTCGTGATGAGTCATATAAACCCATAAGGTATAAATGACTTTGAGAACGACCGCAAGAGAGCATGAAAACAAGCATTGTTAAACAAAAGTGGCGAATGAACAGCTCCGTTACAACATTATGTAAAAACAGTGAGTCACGCAAACGTCTTCTGTCCACTAAATTGCACATTCCTAGTTTTTTTAGGTAACCCTTCAGTGTTGTAAGAACATACCTGTCGTGGACAAAACCATAATATTTGTCGTAGACGAAACCGATAAAGCGTCTTTGAGTACGCTCATTAGAACATGGTGCTATGGGGTTGATACCATTCGAAACAGTGGAAGCGAACTCCAGTTTTGTTCGCACTAGGATGCAAAATAAACGCACAAGGCAGGCAGGGAAAGAAAATAGTCTAGCGAAGCGTTATATCGCTTCTACATTCCTAAATGTCGCAATGCAGATAGTTTAAACATGATCATTAAAATGCAAGGGTGAGTGAACAAAATTGCCAAGATCGCGATTGACTGATACGCGATTTATGATACTGCTGCGTTTCGTGTAACTGAACATAAGTGGATTGCGCTTCATATTGAGTGACATTGTTTTGGTTTTTAGTTAGTTCAGCAAAAGATAATTCAACGAACACCACGTTGCGATTGCCAATGCCTCGTGCTGAAGATGCTCGCAATCTAAGTGAGAACGAACGCAGCTAAACAATTTGATGTCGTCCGCAAATAATAGTACCCTGGAATTTTTTACACGAAGCGAGATGTCGCTCACAAAGATCAACAATAAAATGATCCGGAGTTGCTTCCCTGGTGAACTCCGGAAGGCGATGAAAACGGCTCGGACATGGATCTTGGCCGCGAACATAATATGTGCAACATAAAATATAATTTCTAAACCGATAGCAGAAAGTTAGACGCAAAGCATAACAATCATGCTTAGACCGAAGAGCGTTTTTATTAACCTTATTAAATGCTTTCGACATGTCAAAGTGTATTACTTCAGCTTCCTCACGGTCACAAACAAACGGAACGGTATAATCTAAGTAAGAGCACATATTGGTTTGCCCCGACGTGCCCTTCGAAAACCCATGTTGCTCGGGGTTTACCTGTTGGCTGAAGTACGGGTAGAGGTGTTTGTGCATTGACATTTTAAAAACCTTGAAAAACTTCACAGTAATGAAGCATGGCAATAGTTGTTTACAACACTGGTATCGCATTATTTATGAGTCGGAACAACTGCCGAGCGATTCCAGACGGACGGAAATATTCGCGTGCATAGAGATAATTCATCACTATGTGTCAGGACAGGCGACAGAGGTTGATCTGTCGCCCACCTAAGAGACCTGTCAAGCTCCAACGATTGTCTACGATTGCTTGTTCACGCTAATTTGACTGTTGCTGATTAATGCGCTGAACTCTAATTTTTAAGTAATTTATACCTATGAATTTCTAAAACATTAAATGGGAACCGTTTTAACAAATCCTTGCATAAGAAATCTGCATGTTTTCAGCGGTTAGGTTGTATGGAGGATGTCAAATTTGCACAAAAGCTGACATAAGATGCTTAAAGTATAAATTATATATTCGTCGAAAAACATTTTGATAGATTATGAGAGCTGACAGACTTCAAATTCTACCCTAGTTCTGCCATGTATCCCTAGCGCGAAAACAGGCAATCAAAGCGCCAACTGTGAACACTTGCATCAACCAAACTAAAAGATGAAATGGCTGTCATGATATTGAGGTTACCCATTTTTTTAGGCATTATTTTTTCCGCAGATTACTAGCGAAATTTAATACAAAATATATACCAGTGCTATTTTTTTCTAGATTTAAGACGTCTTGCAGATCAGCATGTCCAATTTTGCCCAGAATGCCGAACCGTTGGCGGCGAAATAGAGTGCACATTCCGAACCCGCGTCTGCGTGATAGTTTTTCTTTGTCTCGCCTTCAAATTTTGAATTAAAAGCGTAAATTTCGTATAAAAAGTACTTCCGCAAACGCAATTCTGAGTAGATAACGTCTTCACAAGAACAAAAATTCAAAACTTTTACATGTATGCACAAGCTAGCAAACGTTGTTAAGTTTTGACTTCCGCTTTCTCTGCCACTTCCGCTCAACACACCGGAAAATATTAAAATGTCGCTTCTTCCATTTAAGGTGCGGCGCGAAATCCCGCTGGCCTGATGACAAGATCGTGATCTATTAATGCAGCACCAAACTTCTCATGAATCAAAGCACGTCATCTAGAACAATAGCTGCCTGCACTCATAGTAGAGCGCGGCCTCGTGAAGAACACGTACGTTTGTGCACGCAGCGTGTTGGGTGTGCTCGGGAGCGGGACACTTTATGAGCACATCGTTTGAGGGCGGCCGAGTAATGCATGCCGATGTCGAAATAAGACACACTGCCCCTGATGTTTCAGTTGCGGAGCGGAGCAAGGCCTCTCCGAGGGTTCCTGCTACGGCATTCTTCGAGATCAGGGTCGGTACTCTGCTTTATTTTTTGCTGATCATTTTGAGACCAAGTGGTTCGGCGTGATTGGTGCGTCTAAGCGCTGTGCGAATTAGGTAATGCTAGAAGGAGCAAAAAGATAAATAACTGTAATGTGTAACAGAATTTTTCTTTTACCGGTCACTAAACTTGCGGTGCTTTCTTACGATGAAAAATAGTACTGTAGACACGATATAAGATACGTTATTAGCTTTTAGCACTCGAAATTCCCTGTCATATTCACTTCATAGCAAATATTGTTCTTTTCGAGACGGGCAGTCATAGTTAGCAGTATTTAAAAAAGTAATCAAAATGATCAAGAGTAATGATATTTGAACGATACTATTCAGGTTAAAGATTTGTAAGCTGTAAACTGAAAAAAACTGTTTGTACACAAAGCCACTCAAGATAATAATGCTGCCACACGCGTAAATAATTAGAAAATTAAATATACAGAAGGCACAATGGGGAGTAAATAAACTACCTCTAATATAAAAAGTGAATTCCTATTGTCTTGTTCTTGGATGACAGATGCAAATATTTATGTAATGTAATATAGGTAGAGAAGAAATGGCTATACTGATAATCTTCTATATTTATTATCCTCCCCTCGTTCTGTGTTGTAGTGTAAATAATTTCTTTGTGTTTTCTTCCTCACAATATCTCGTGACGAAGGATCACCCTGCAGTACGTGCCCTTGAAATATCCCTTTTTCATGGCGTCCGTTTGCTTTGATCGAGGTTTTATCTGCTGAACTGAACCCAGTATTCTACCGGAGGAAACCTGGCAATTGCATCAACCTTTGGTCTGAGGACATGGACATTTTATGCTGCAATAAAAAAGGCAGAGAGAGAGTCTAGAATTTCCGTCTAGTTTTAAATGGTGTTAATTAAACTTAGGAAGGCAGTTGAGCAGGTAATTTTAGTTTACTTCGTTTTGCGATACAATACCATAGAGTTCTCGTATGAACTATTTTTGTTTCGATCAAAGTGAAGCGTACATTTTACATAACTAGAAGCTAAGTGAATTAATGTCAAATCATTGAGGTCGTTGTGATCAAACATCACTCCTCTTCAAAAATAAATTAGTCATCATGCACGTCATGCACAGGTTTCTTACGGTGTATGGAAATACACATTATAAACCAAATAGAATGTCATGCAACAGCACATGCATGTTTAATAAAACAATAAATCAAGTGAAAAAAGGGAAATTCGGACACAATTGATCACGCCATTTGGAAAAAAATCAGCAGTACGAGGTTTCACAATAAAATTAAATAGCTTCAAAAAACATGCCATGCTAGACGCTCTCCACCAGCATGTTTGAAACGTTGAGCCAAAAGAAAAATTGCCTGCCGTTGTCAGATAGTTGTGGATAATTAAAAAAAATGCACCTCTATATTGTAAAAAAAACGAATCAATATATTTCTCTACTGATGAGTGGATTTAACCGTCTTTTCTTTTTCTAACTACCAAATATACATTATATATATTCGCTCAATTTGAAGCTAAAGAGGCATTGATAAACTGAGAAAACGAAAGGTAAAATGTTGCGCCATATATGTGCCAAAACAAAATTCTGTAATCGTCGTCGCAGGCGTTGATATCGGCGTAACAGCTCGTTCGAGCGTTAGTGTAACACTAACACTATGCTTGATTTTATTCGCGCTGTATGTTCATGAAGATTCACATTTATGTAATTTATTTATGTTTATTTATACATGCCATCCCGGTGGTGCATCCCAACACAAGCGAAAACGAAACGCAAAAACCTATCAAAACACGAAAATTATGCATGAAACAATCTTCAGAAAAGTTTTAAACGAAATCACGAAAAAAACATTACGAAGTTCATAAATAAATTGAAGTTATAAAGATGTCAACTGAATGTGCCGAAACACAATTAAACAAATAAGCATGATTGAATGCCGCCTTAGTAAACACGGGCGAAAAACAAGGAACGAACACGAGAGGACAACGGCTGTTGTGTTGTGTTCATTTATTGTTATTCATTCGTGTTTATTAAGGCTGTATTTTATCACGTTTAACTGTTACCAACTGGCCCTATTTAACACCCTACCATCAAATGAGGTTTTCATTGGGGTGCCAGGCACGAGCTGGCAGCGCCCACCAACATAAAAGTGTTTGACTCACCTCAAAGAGCAAGGAGAAGCACAAAGGCTTACGGGGAATAATGATAATGAGGACGACATTTCACCATTTAAAAATATGTGCCAATATAAGAAATTATAAATATTGTCACGAACGACAATTGACGAGGCGATAATAACTGAAGAAACTAAACGTTTAATGGGGCGAACTTGTGCCCAAAAATAAAAAGGAAAAACGATAACAACAGAAGAAAACAGAGCGTCGCAGGCGTCGAGGTCGGCGTGAGGGCAGAGTCGAACGCTGGGGCGAAACTGACTCCGGTTCGCCACGCGGAGCCCCTTATGTACATGCGTAAGCTTCTGGAATAATCAGCGTAGAATGTTCGACGCGTAGAGCATTCGGACCTCGAACACGCAACAGGATTCTCGAATTTACCAGAAAACTAGATTGCAGGAATAACAAAAGATGCGACGCTCCCAGGGATCGAACCCTGGCTTTTCGCGTGGGAGGCAGGCACGATAACCGTTAGGCCACGCGCGCGCTGCCACCTTGGCCAGCTGCGCGCGCGGCAATATCTATTCCTTCGGCAAGTTTGTCAATATATATTTTATTCGTCAGCCAGCTACAGTCATAGCAATTTTTATTCCGAAGAATTGATCATAAATTAAACGAATAAAACGTCCCTGGACGCTTTCAATACGTTTATATTTGGAAGATTTAAGTGAATTTCAGGCTGTGGAAGCAAATTCCAGTCTTGAGCGGACAAAGCAATTATACAGCACAGGCGCAGATGACACGACTTAAAACTGTCGCGTAATTCTAGACACCATGCCGATCATCATCAATTATGATGTCATAACAGCATTAACGTAACAAAAGCACACGATAACAACTGCCTGCACACGGAAACTGGTTACAATAAACTCGTACTTTTTAGGAGAGCAACCTTTAGAAAAATGAAAAGGAAAAGTGACGGTGTTTGAATCCAGAGCCTCCACGTGGAAGTCACGTGCACTGCCAACTCTGGCACGCACGCGGCAATGGTGTGCACATATATCAACAGCCGAATAGACGAGTTTCGGTTCATGAATCAGCGGAATTTTATATGTATCGCACTCACATTTTCGGATTCACTCGAATCATTTTGAACGTTTACTGCGCGTGAAGAAGTCAATACAATGACGTGCCGTTAGAAGCAGTCGAAGGCGAACACGTGACCTGTTTTTTATGTTCTGTTTCGTTCCCCTGTGACAGTATGTCCTGTGAAACACAACAGGTATATACATATATTGGCGACAAGTGTGTTGGGCGAAGCTACTGAGAAACACTTATCCTTTGCTATGCGGTACACAGAAATAAAGAAAGAAAAACAAATTTCTTCGCCGTACGGCTAAGCTCAATCTTTTTAATCTGGATAGAATATCCGTGTCTTTCAACCGAATTCAGGAGGCCGGTTGAAATCACTGATCAGTCAATTTACCGTGAGGTTCACAGATGGCGCTACCATCCGCGGACGGCCCAGAAGTGAAACGAGCGTTCGAATTAACAGGCGGCGTAATACTCTCTCGTTCCCTCCCAAGCACGACGGCCGCATCCTTGAGTCACGGTGGCTATTAATGAACGGACCAATTGATCGGCCTGAGTCCCATGGACAGTCAAGCACCTTTCTTTCACTATTTTTTTCTAAATTGTCGAAGTTTACTTTTTTGTTTTAGACTCATGAAGAGGAAACAATGAAGTGAAGGGACAGGACGGCAGCGCGATCGGCTGTGATTAGTTCCTTCCTGATGATCTGACTTTCTTAAAAAAAAAAAAAAACATTTCAACTCAACTTTGTTTTGTTTGACCAAAGAGAATGCATCCTTCATGTTCGATAACGTTTCTTTAAAATTGTTGACGGCTTTTTTTTTTTGTGATGGTATCGTGTGGTGTCCCTGATATTGCGTGTTTTTTTGTTTCGTTTTCTGACCTTGACGCAGTGCTACACAAAGCGACAACCAAGAGCACGGAAAATCGCTTATTAAGAAAAAATCTTCAGTGCGATATGTAACAAAGATGCAGCTATAATCGAGCCAACACATTGTCTATATATTCATGATTCAGTACACCCCGGTGCTTTTCTATATCACCCTAATTTATAGAATTTAAAATCTGCCTGTGCTTTTTGTCGATAGTAGATTACTGTTAGCATAAAAAATAAATATCGCATTTTTTTTTTAAGAAGTCTAGTCACGCCGTGCAGCCACGGGTGGCATGACGGATGATTCGATCTTCCTGAGATGAAGGAAAAAGCGGGCAGATGCTAACTGGATCACGCTTTGAATTTTGCTCTTGTTTTTAACGGAAACTTTTCGTCTCTGAGAAAGAAATAACGACCGCGATGAATAACTGTCTGACACTGGGCGACGCATTACGCATATATTATGAAAATATTCTTCACTGAGGCGAAGGTCTTCAAGGAAGCCAAGCGCGACTGGTTTGTTTCCTCCAAGTGAAACAATAGAATAATGCAAATGAGTAAGCGAATATGACTGTCTGCGGAAGCACCCAGCGGAAGAAGGGGACTATAGGTACATATTATACAAGGATTTGTGGGTGTGATCTTTTTCTACAAATATTCGGAAGACACATTAGATATTGAAAATCTGAATCAAAAGCCCCATATAACTTTCACAAGCAAGCAAAAAACGATAATTTAAGTCGAATACAAAATAATTCTGATTAACATGCCTAGTAACTACAGACAACATTCATGGGACGCCATGAGAGTCTATGGAAAATAAAATACAAGACATCTTCACTGGTGTAGAGAGGTCATTGTGGGAAGATAACGAATGAAGAGCGAGTACTATCATCATAACTTCAACATAACTTTGCCTAATAGGTACAATATAGTTGCTCTCTTACAGAGCACCGTGACCCCGTAATTTTTTCAGGAGTGAATTGCTTTAACGCTAGTACCTGTAAAATAGAAATAAATAATTCATCCTAACTGATAACAATAAGAGAAACAAAATAATGCATTCATATATTTAGGATTTTTGTTTTAAAGATTACACGTTTAAAAAAATATGTGAAGCATTAAAAAAAAAACTGAATTTTGGATTTTGTAAAACATTCCTTCCGAGCGGGTTTGGTCTACCGTACAAGCCAACAGATCCTGGTTAATATAAACCTTTATTGTGTTTCAATACACGCGGACGTCATCCCAGGTGTAGACATAGTCAAGGGTCTCCAAAATCAGAGTTATAATTTTTATTTTCCTAGGGTGTAACTAAATATTTTTATTTTTATATCAGGCATACACGACATTTCTCACTTATTATGGTAGTTGATATCCCCTGGTTGGCTTTATTGTAAACGCGAAGTTTCTTTAAGAAACTCATCTAATAATTCTAGGATTTCCGCCTTGATATTCACCATTATGTCCTGAATAATAAAAATATAACTATATTTTAGATAAGTTCAAATAATAAGGGGTGGGTGTCGATTAAAAACAAAATGCGTTTGCAATTCACTGTAATGCCGAATTAGATAGCAGCTCTTGAGGGGGAGGAGGAGAGGATAAGGAGCAGAGGGCATGCCCCTCCTCCCCCTCCGCCCCCTCCCATCCTTCTCTCTTGCTCCCCTCCCATTTAGCGGGGAAACTGAATTGGTGTGACATCACGTGACGTCAATTTCCCCGCCATATTTCGAGGGGATTTGTTTTCGTGAACTTTAGCGGAAAAAGTTTCAAGCTAAATTTAGCGGAAGCAATTCTCTGATAAGTTTAGCGGAAAATACTTCTGGCTTAATTTAGCGTAAAAATGTCCCCACTGAATTTAGCGGAAAATCTTTCCGCCAAAATAAGGGGAAACTTATCCTGCCAATTTTTGCGTAAAATTTTACCCTCGTAATGTCACACGTGACGTCACGTGTAACGTCATTATGGAAAACGTCCCATAATGCAACGAGCGGTTACGCCGACGCCGACGCCGCTCAACCTGGAAACGGGCGCATAAGAGCTGCGCTCTAAATGTTAACCCTTTAATCGATGAATTATTCGATTATTCGGTTTTGTTCATTGCCATACATAATATTTCGAAAAAAAAAACTGAATCAAATTGCTTGCCTTTGCTGAACAGTAGCGCCCCTTATGGAACACCAAGTTCAATTTTCTTTCGTCGTTCTCTTGTTGTCAGAGCACACAGCACAAACTGATATTTTTTGAGTTCCCGGTATAAATTAGAAACACAGAGAAATATAAGTAATATACGTAATCTGTCCCAACGGCCAATAAAAAGCTGTATTTACTCTACCATACACAAAGAGAGCTGGGTAGTCCCTACAACTCAACTAAATTCTGGAAAAGAGTGTATCCGTTGTCTATTACTGTCTTTATTAGCCACCTATCATTATGTTCTTTTATCTGTACTCTTGCGAATATAGTGAAGTTCGCGCAACGTACGAAGGATGAACACACATACATATATATATATATATATGTATAGGGTGTCACAAACAAATTTACAGGGTATTTTTTACCACAAAAATAAACTAGACATCGCCCAACGCTCATTCTCCGCCCAAATGTAGCGCTAGAGGTTACAACCAGATGCCAAAGTTTCAGGCCCGATCCGATAACTTAATCAAAAGTTATGAGAGATTTTCTGAAAATTTCAATGGGAAAATGGCGGCCGACGGAGTTTTTGAATACATGCATGGGGCTCTATGGCACCAGACACCGAAAACGGGCAAAAACGGGCTCCATTTTCCCATTAAATGTTTCAGAAAATAACTTATAACTTTTGATTAAATTATCGGATCGGGCTGAAACTTTGGCATCTGCTTGTGACCTCTGGCGCTACCTTTGGGCGAAGAATGAGCGTTCGGCGATGCCTAGTTTATTTTTGCGGTAAAAAAAACCCTGTACATTTTTGGACAGCCTATATATATATATATATATATATATATATATATATATATATATATATATATATATATATATATATATATTATATATACAGGGTGTTTTTTTTAAGCTTAACAGATTTGTTTAAAAAAAGCCGTGAAAGTTACACTTATGCCGCTTGTGGAGTTGATTTATACGGCCAGGGGGACACATTATAGGAGGCTAATCGTAACGATCAGGTGGCTAATTAATTATAATTTGTTAATTAACTTTTTAATTAATGAAAATAGACATATGGTTTCAATTAGAAACTTGCTCAGCGTCATCGAAAACCCCTAAATCAGTCATTTTCACAAAGACTTTGAGCGCGTGAGAAGCGTAGTAGTGCACTAAAGTTACCACTCGTGAAGCAGGTACGAGGCTGGGGCTAGATAAGAGACGAAAAAATCGCGCGGGCGCCTTATCGCAACCTCTAGCTTTGTACCTGCTCCACGAGCGGTAACTTCAGTTCACTACTACGCTTCTCACGCGCTCAAAGTCTTTCTGAAAATGACTGATTTAGGGGTTTTCGATGACGCTGAGCAAATTTCTAATTGGAACCATATGTCTATCTTTATTTATTAAAAAGTTAATTAACGAATTTTGAGTAATTAGCCAACTGATCGTTACGATTAGCCCCCTATAATGTGTCCCCCTGGCCGTATAACTCACCTCCACAAGCGGCGTAAGTGTAACTTTCACGACGTTTTTTAAACAAATCTGTTAAGCTTAAAAAAAAACACCCTGTATATATATATATATATATATATATATATATATATATATATATAGAGGGAGAGAGAGAGAGAGAGAATATTTTTTTTTGCGTTGAAGTCTGCTGGAATAGTTTTTTTGAGTTTTCTCTTCTTTCCTGTGTACAACCTCACGATTTATTTCATAGACAAGTGTTACTCTTGTTTATTGTATTGTTGAGAGTTGTCTTCTCGTGCTTTTTTGACGGAAGTACCTTGGATTGTTATAAAATGTATTGTCTTCTTTTTAAATGTCTTTGTCGTGACTGTTATGTACCTGATGGAGGCCGACGTCCAGTCAAGCCGAGTGGACAGCTTTTTTCCTCAGCGCCCACCTTGCTTTTACATGGTAAACAAAGCTATTATTATTATTAATTTTATTATTTAGGAATCTAAGACAACCTTGATGTGTAGTTGAGAGCAGTCAGAAGACACCCAATGACAGAAAGTATTACTTCAGCCGCAGAGGCAAAGAGGTTTGCTGATATTCTCCGTCAGTGGCGAACTCCTTTGATTCTTCACAATAGTTTCTGCTCCGCTAAACGGATATTCGCACGACGTTGAAATGAAATGGGACACGCATAGCCTTCACCGCTTTTTTGGAGTAACATATCTCGCCCCTAATGTTGTTCAAAATTTCACCTCAAGTTTTCTCTCATACAGGTGTACTCGTCCACGTCTCCGTGGTGAATGCGTTAAAATATTAATTTTTTTACTTGTTTGTCAAAATGTAATCGATTAATCGATAAAAATAATCGCGATTAAGAAAATAATTGAAAAATGGGTAGGTTCATCGATCAAATGCACAGCCCCACAAAACATACATATCTATAAAATAAAAAAACGCAAAAAAACAAAAAAAACAGGAGAAAATCGGACGTGTTTTTAGGCTTTTTTCAATGTCAATTCGCAGTGCTTTAATTTAAACGGGAAACGTTTATAGGCTAGCTTTTCAGATGAAGGGAGGCCTCACAAAGCGTAACCCCGAATTTCCCCGTCAAAATGACGTTACATAGCTCTCACGTGAACTCAACAACGATTCAATTTTCCCGCTAAATTTACCGACAAAACTGACGTCACGTAACCTATACGGAAATTCAGTTTCCCCCGCTAGATTTACCAGGACAATTGACGGCACGTGACTCCAACACCAGTTCAGGTTGCCCGCTAAAATTAGCGAAAAAAATGACGTCAGATGACATCGTGTCAGGTGGTCTATACACAAATTCAGTTTCCTCGCTAGATTTAGCGGGAAAGTTGGCGTCACGTGATCCCAACACATTAGGTTTTCCGCTAAATTTAGCGGGAAAAATGGTGTCACGTGACTTCATATCACGTAACCTATACGCAAATTCAGTTTCCCGCTAGATTTAGCGAGAAAATTGACGTTACGTGACCTGCATATAAATGTGATTTACCCACTACATTTAGCGAGAAAATTTACTCTTGCAAAGCGGAGTTAGCAACACTAACTCTACTAACTCAAACTCTAACTTTAACGAACTCTACCTAGCTCTAACTAGCATCTAATTAACTGTAACTGTTAGCTAAATCTAACCTTAACTCTAACTCTAACACTAACTCACCCCTAACTCCACTAAACACTTGGCTTAGCGCTAGCGGTCTAGCACCCCCAGAGATAGACCAAGAACGTTTCACGTAGCAACAAAAATGCAGGGCAATTAGCAACATTTTTTTACTAAGTTGCATGTTTTTTTAACGTACTCTGAAATTTGAAACAAGACAAAAAAATAAAGGCAACCATTTGTGATTCTGTCAGCGACACTGGCCTACAGTCTAGCCCCTGCCGCGTTCTGTTTTTTTTTTTTTTGTTTTCTTTTTGTGCCCGTCCCCGCAACTGTCAAAAAGCGTCCCGCTTTGAGGCTTCTGGTCTTCCTTAGGCGGTTACTTCTTAGCCAGTCGCACGCTCCGCTTTTGTCTATACGGAGCCAGTCGGGTTATGCAATGGCAACCTACATACTTGAAAAGCGAGTGCCGCGCTGTACGACTTTCCCCCACCGGTTTATGTTGCATGTTGATTTTTACCTCTTGGTCAGGAAGTTTTCCACCTTACCACGCTGACACGCACGCTGTGCCGTGTCCTCCATCACTTTGAGGGGAGTGGACTGTGTCTGCTTCCGCACCAAAACAACCAGCATTCGCACGAGGGAGCCCAGCACATCTAAAAACGAAGTTTTTATTAGACGAGTCACCCTGTTTCGAGCTCATATTAGCTGCTCTCAGCTACGGCATGCAGCGATGTCTAAGAAAAGTCATACGTTTCGCATCCACGCTTGCAACCTGATCTGTTATGACCAAAGAAATTTACAGCGACCCTTGTCTTTAAATTCTTAGGAGCGATCGTTTAAATTTGTTCAGTCGGCATTAACAGTATTTTCGGGAAGTGATCAAGTCCATATTGTTTAGTATATTATTCAGCGAGGAAATTAACGCCACGTGACCCAGTGTCGCGTGACGTGAGGTGAATGGACGCCGCAATGTCCTGTGACACGTTGACTTAAAAACGTGACCTTACGTCACGTGACAACCTAGCATGGCGTCATTGTTCCACGTGACACCACGACTTGACGTCCCGTGACGTAACGGTGTGAATTCCTGGTGTCACGTGATACGATGGTTTCACGTAACCTGGCGTAATGCGGTGTAGTCACGTGACGTGACGTCCCAGATGTCGATTTTCCCCTATATTTAGCAGGAGCTTGTATGGACGGATGAATGGACGGACGGAAGGACTATCCTTTTTTGGAATTATAAGGTTCCGATAAGAAAAGCATTATATATGCTTTAACACAACACCTTCCAGGGTCTCCTGTTGAGAAAAATGTTCTCCATGGAGCGAATACGCAGCGAACAAAGAATTTCTCACCTGGCGGCACGTTTGTTTTGCGAGTGGCACCCACTGCTACGAAGGCACGCGCATTGAGAACGCTGCCGAAAGAATAGTTTGCTCGGTTGCTGCATATTCACTTCATTGGGTACAGCTCAAATAAGTTACTTGAAACGTATATATACAGTTTTCTTTTTCATAAGAAAAAGGAATCTATGAGCTTGTTTTAGGTGCGTTATCATAAATGAAATAGCTGGTGGGGAGCTATGTGTACTCTCGTATCGCCGGGTTCAGCAAAATATCAAGGTCATGAAAAGAAAACGCCATATCCGTGGCGGGTAAGATACATATACATTAAATAATTTTTTGTCGTATATTCTAGTAAAAAAAAAAAAAAAAAACGAAAGCCGGGGCCAAGCGGTAACTGCGGTAGCTACGCTTTTAACGCAAACGTCTCTAATCGATCATGTGGAACATGTGAATTTTATGTAAGTACTTGTTGTCTCAAAAACAAAAAAAAAAAAGATTGGACAAGCAGGGGCAAACTAAATGTGCCATCCAAATTAAAAAAAACGATTCCTTTAATCAGCAATTAATGCGTTTAGACAACGTGCGAAAGCATAGCGAAATTTTACAGTGTTTAAGCGTTCTGACTGTATTATCTAGCCTAAAATTCATTGAACGGCTAACACCCTGCTTGACAGCAGTGTTTGTTTTGTTTGCTCGTTCCCGACTGCCTCTCACCCAAGAAGTTAGGTTGTCTTGGCCACAGAGAGAATATAAAAATGCTTATCAAATCTAGCTATTTTTCAGCCCAGATTAGCTAGTGCGACCCTAAGCAAAGGCTTAGCTAATTATCGTTTTTTTAACTCCTTGAGGTAGCAAGGTTTGTTATTGTCTCAATTTTGTTAAGGGTCTTTACTTTCTTGCGGGAAACCGGTTGACTTTTTCCTTAACAAAACACGCGTGCCAGGCGCACTCAAAAATAAAATTGAAATAGAAGACAGCAAAGACCTGGCAGGAAACCACAGAGACTAAACGAATGAATAACACTTTTGCTGTTTGTCTCTAGTTTTCGCATTCGCTGTCGTCCTCTCAATGGTTTGCTGCCAAGTGTACTCCCAATAATATACATACTTTACACGAAGAACCATGTCTTTCACACTCCTGGAGCTCCGATGGTGTCCCGAATCATAAAATTGGAAGGATAAGGATAAACTTTATTTCAAAATAAAGTAAGAAATATAAAGCCACTAGCCCGTTTAACCGCACAGTGCTTGTATGCAGGGCTGCGATATACCCTGAGCTCGATGTCGTGAGAAGTTATTAATTCCAAGTGAACTCGTATCTACTCTTTCAGTTTTTTTCTTATGCCGCGCATTTACAGCTTTTACCGTCTAATCTGAATTTACATCCATGTTTGAAACGAACACACGCAAACATCACGCGGCTTAAAGGCGTTTTCAAGATATTATTTAGAAGGTCGCTCCAGTCATGCCAAACAGCAATGGGTCTTCGTTCCCAACTATAAATGTACATGTGCGCTCAGCGAGGCCAGACTGTGAAGTTGGTAGCAAAAGTCGATGAAAATAAGTTCAATTATTTTGCTGAAGAACTTTCCAATTCACAAGTTTAACGTATGTTCAAACTTCTACAAAAAATACGAAGATATCACGATCACGAAAAGCAAAGCATTAACCAACTTCGATCGCTTTACCTGGCTATGATGTCTAGCTCTTGTTTTTAAATTTTGCAGAGTACAAATGTGTTCACTATAGTACAGTGAACTACAAGAAAATAAGCATACATGTAGGCTCCTTAGAAAGGTTAGAGGCGCCTTTATGTATACATGTCTCCTTGTAACATACTCTAAGACAAACTCGACAGCGCAGAAAGCTTAGTGAAATGTTTCGGAATCTACTCAATTCCTTGTCGGAGTATACGGCAATCACGAAGGCACCATACTCCCCCTAATTTTGCGAATTGGGAATTTCACGTTTTCACACTTTGTCTGAAAAGCGAACTTTGGAGTTATTTCGACAACCCCACAATATTGAAAAAAAAAATATGATGCTGTTACGTGTACTCACACGCACACTTTTGCGCTATATATTATGTGCCCGTCATTGTAAACATTTCTGTAGTTGAGAAAGACATATATCCTTTGCTGCAGAACCCGCGGGGAGGTATTAGTTTCGTTCTAAGTCTTGAGTCAAGAAATTACGATTAATATTCTGAAATTATTTATGAGCAAAAATTATTTTGGAGTCGAACTGAGAATGCAAAAAGTTATGCTGCATTTTGAAGTGAAACTCCACTTGTGGTTTTGGGTGAACACCATACCGATAATTTAACCTTAGATATTAGACTCATTTTATTGCACTTAACTTTTTGTCTTCTTGACGAAACAAATACCAAAATATATTTTACCTCTCTGTGAACCCTAGACCATACTAAACAGAGCGGTCTGTACTTCCATGCTAGCAAAGGGTGCGCAAAATAATTTGTACGCAATTACGTGATTAATGGTAGCGTGAAGGTCGCATACGTGTTTGCTCATACCAACATTGACAATGTCGATTTTTGATACCTATCGATTCACAACCACATTTGGTGATGCTGTGTGTGCGGCAAGCGAGCAATATTATTTAACCTCTGACATCTTGTCTTGTTAATGAACATAAAACCATGAGTTTGTCTTTGTGAGATAACATACCACCCTGTCTGATCCAAAAGTCTCCTTGTTATATCTGGGCACAAGCTTCGGCCATCGACTACAGTCTTAGTATTTGAGGCGGTGTCCAACCAGTCAAATATCTGGATTAACACTATTATGAAGCACATCGGAAGTGGCATGCTTCTGGCCAGTCGATCACATGTCGTTTGTTACAGATAATACTCATACAGTGTACCATTCAAAATTAAACAATTCGGGAATGCTTCTGAACTACATTTTCTCGATGCATGCTACATAAGATATGTACCTCGACTTGGTCCTCAATTTAGTATTCGACTGAGCAGGAATCTCTCAAATATTTGAGTAGCACGATTAATTTTTTTGGAGGCAGGAAAAATTTCGACGACCTTACAAGATATACCTGATTCTACAAACAAACCAGATTGCATTGGCATTTATTGAGTTATTGTCACTGATAATATATTGGCAGGGGTTCTTATATATACTGTTTTATAGTTTCGGCAATAGTTATGTTGATTTATATTTTTACTGGTTGGTGCAAATATTATTAAAATTCAGCAAGTGATTCTATCTCAGCAGAAGGAAAGATTTTTACAATTTCAGCTGATGAATGCCGATGATTATTTTAATTTATGAATATATGTAAACTCGTCGGTAATGTCGTGAACCTTGGTGATTGTTTTGCGTTTATAAAAATGTCAAACTCCACATGGTCTCTTTTTCTGGAGTTCGGTGGAACAGCTTATACTAGTCACCTTGGTTGTCGTTGCCGTGAAAAACTCACAGGGTTTCAGTTCTCTCTTTAAGTCTTGAGAAACCAGCCAGTTTTCTACGCGTGAGCGTGCGGACACTCAGGAGCAATGAAGCCTATTTGCCCCAATTATGAACAAGGTCAGCAGTTTTCGTGCTTTGTCGACATAAATTTCTAGATGAAAAATGAAGATTGTAACTGCATTTCACCATAAGATGAACTTCTGACTAGAAATCTGAAAAAGCAGCAAGATATTCCGTGTCGATTCTTTTACATAAGCGAAGTAATCGATGTTCAAGAATGTGTCCCTCTGCTTTTGTCATCTCAACCGTAGTTGAGTTTGTAAAAATCCTATGAATAAACTAGCCAGTGGTAATAACGCGTGACATTCCGTTTCTCTGGCCATTTGTATTTTAACATATTTTCGCATTAGTTCAACTTAAAGTCAAAGTAAGAATCATTTGCCCTTGTGCATTGCACATGTCGGAGTGCATCAGTGTCTTTCTACGAACAGTAAGTGTGCATTAAAGTATGCATCATTGCTAATATGATGGTGGCGATCGTTTGGGCGACACTCTAGCTACGCACTCAGGCTGTTCATATGTTTTATTTATCTTTGCTTGGCCCCTTGGATCGGACAGGCCGCAAGACAACCTTGACGACACCAAGGCACAAGGTCTTTCTTTCGCTTTATTTTTACCTCGGAGCGCTAGGAATCCCACGACTGCATGATGCCAAGACCCGGTGACTTACTATTCTGGCGTCGTTCCTCGCTGGATGCCATCAGCCTCATTTTCGCTGGGAATGAAACCATGCGGAGAATTAAAAAATAAGAAGCAAAGCATGAAGCAATTGCCGAATAAATTGCACATTTTCATCACGAAGTCTTGAAGCAGAAAGACCCTTTATTTAAGGCGTGTTGCTGCAGAGGAAATTATATCCACTGGATTTGCCGCTTGTTTTTCTTTTTGTATCTTTGTTATTTTACTGAACCAGCCTGAGACGTCGTGTATAGAAGCACACGGGAGTTAGTCTAGAGGAACTCACGTGCGCTTTAGATAAAAAGTCATCCTGGCAAGAAGCACACTTTTTTCACGTATTTCTTCAAGAGCGGTTGCTTTGGATTTCATCATCTTGTGCCTTAAAATAACTGTACCGTTAGATATTGCATTTGATGATTATTGCGCGGTTGGCACTTAGAAAACATTCCAGATTGCTACATAGGGCGATGTTGTTAGAAACAACACAAGTCACGTAACAGCGGCAATGTAAAAAAATGCTTTCAAGTACTCGTTAGAAATAAACCATTTCACCTTAAGCATGTCGTCCCAACAAAATATGATAATTAATACACATTAAATGGTGGATATAATTAATACACAAGTAATTTTTGGATAATAATTGAGCTTTTCTTTTGTGCATGCATCTGCTTCATGGCACAAGTTGCTTATATTTGAGTTTTCGGGTATGAATTCGTTATGTTGTAGGTACAGCAGTATTTTTTTTCTTTTTGCGTGAAGACACACATGTAATTGTTGACGTTAAGCGAAAGCTTGTCAACACTCTGTTTACCTTAGAATAACACAGTGCTGCCGCACACCGATATGGATAACCCGCCTAACCCTGGGCAAAAAACACCGCAAAAAACAACAAAAACAACACGGACACGATGATTACTTTTTGTACCATATCGATCGCATTATGTACCAACATCACATTAATAGCAGTTTGCATTAATATCAGATTAGAAGCAGTATGCATCAACAGCATATCAGTAGCAATACCAAGAATATAAATTTGGCATCACAGAGGAACTGAATATTTAAATCATAAATATTGTGCCTTGCGTTTTTCCACTTCTATGTATTATCGACCGTCAGGCACATCGCTTCGAAGTATTTACTATTGCAAATGGCGCACCTTAAATGACATAAGTCGAGATTCGTTAAGTATGCTATTTTCTTGAGATTCCCCAAGATTAATCCGAGAACAGATAATCGTGTATTCAACATATTGAGATGTGGGTGATTGAACCCACTGGCCACCTGGCGACTGAAGTATACCATTACAATCTGAATTTTAATGACGAAATATATACAAGCTACCGTTTTGTAAGGAAAACAATGCACAAAGTTAATCATATCAAATTAGAATGAAACAATCAGTGTGGACGTCATATCATTTATTTTCACAATCTATTCAAAATATTTTACTACATGAAGGATAAAGTAATTTGCCAGTCTGAAAACTGCTTGACCCGTCCCGTCCAAACTATATCTGTGTTTTTCCTTCATGTGCATAATAGTATGCATAAAAATGACGAACTACGAAAAGTAATTCTATTTGTTCATGCAAAAACTGTAAATCTCTCATTTTGAATACGCACATAGTGATGTTTCTCAATTTAATTGTGGCTTAAGACTGTATTAAGCTTTTGATAATAGAGAGCGTCTCATTAGGAAATAATAAGGTAAAATAAAAAGTTCAATAATATATGTGTTGTTTTAATTAAAGCAATTGTTTTCTAGTGCGATATTGAAAAAAAGAGATGGGGAGGGTATTCGATTGTATAAAAGCGACGATGTAAAATAAAATAAGCAGTTGTGTTTTGAGATGGGTGCCTGCCCGTGTTTTCCTGATCCCAGTCACGCTTTTTTTTTGTTATGGAGTTAGTTCACAAGCTTGGCTGCACTTTTTTCCCACTTTTGCAGTACCATAGTAGTTTGAATAATCCTAATTCAGCGTAGCGAAAATGGGGGATCTACTGTACCATAAATTGCCTGCATGCTTATTGCAGAACGCGCGTCATTATGTCAAGTCTCTTGTCGCGTTAGGCTTATCTACCACCTTGTGAGGTCTAATTAATTGAGAAATTTATCCCGGGAATAAAAGTAGCCTAAAGCAACCTATATTTTTATAATATTGAATACCGAATTCTTAACCCACATCGCCGACCCTAGTCGCTGCTTTTATCAACTTGAGTAATTTTTCCCATTCATTACTATACTTCGCCTAAAGTTATGAAGAAAGCCACGACTGAAGGTTAGCCGCTAGGATAACTAGGAGCGTTTTTCCGACGGCCATTTGTATAACAAAGGACGACGTTCATATCCAGCCTTCTCAGTGCCGAAATTACCAGCGGAATTACACGTTGTGATGATTGCATCAAACCTCTTGTAGAACTTCCGGGTACACTGATAAAGCCTACGTAGGGGCTATGCACGGCGGCACCGACCGGAAATAATCTAGGGCGGATACGACCTCGACCGGGGCGAGCCGGGTGTTAGACTTGATCACTGCTATGATGACACTTACAGTATTCTCACGTGCATTGATGACTCGAAGGTGCTACTCAAATATTTGCCAGCCTCATGGGAGGTCTCTGGTAGCTTACAAGCACTCAAGAAAATCTGCTTCGACTACTCTACCGCAAAGCACTTGGGAGAACAAGTCGCTGCAGTACACGGAGGGAGCTCGGAGAATGAAAACGCAAATTATGTTTAGGCAAAAAGAAATACACAAAAAACAGCCTGCACTTAGACTTTGCTTATGACGTAAGCAGATAAAACGTAACGCTTAGTGCGACAGCGCAGACTGTTTTTTTTCTTCTGTTTTTAGGTCTAAACATATTTTTAGCCTCGTCATTCGCCGATCCCGTTCCGTGGATTGCAGCGATTGGAAATCCCGCGTGCTTTGAAGCGAAGTAGACGCAGCAGATTTCTTTAAATTAAACTTTCTGGAGAAAGAAAAACAAAAATCAGCTTGGGCAGTGATTGGATAAGGAAACCCAGGAGATCAGGCAGGGTGGAGAACAACAAATATTTGGCCGTCAGAAAATTATTCGAGAAGAAATCAACGCGTTAAAATAGTGTGTTATTATATAACTACTTTGTTTGTTCCTCTCCCATCGGGCAAACAGGTTATGTGTAAAAAAAAAAGAATAATCTTATTATTTCTGCCTGAGCGCATCAATGAAGTTACACAGTTCAAATAAAACCTACAATTATGAATTAACTATACTCTTATTGTTTTTATTGACCACTCGGGAAACAGAGAAGAAAGAATTCACTGAAATCAAGTTTGCACGCTTGCGTAATATTGTACCTATAGTAACTAAGCTTCGTTCGATTCGTCAACACCTTCTGCACCGGTGAAGAAAGTGTAGGACGATGTATTTTCTGTCGTATCTCAATACACACACCGGAAGTACACTGGCCTACACAATTCTGCACCGGCGCAGGAAGTGCACGTAAATCGATCGAAGCTACTCACAGGTTTAAGAAACGAAGAACGTACAGAATCCAAGCGTCTTCTCCCCTGGCAGCGAAAGAGATTGCGGTATTAACCGGTAAGAACGTCAAAGAAAGGATAACGAAAGACGCCTGAATATAATAAACCGTTAACGCAAAAAAGGACGGGGGGGGGGGGGGGGGGCATTGTCATATTTGGCGCCTACAATGTTTGCCTCACGCACTATTACAATTTGCGAATATAACGTTAGGAATCCCCCTCCCCCCCCCCCCCCCCCCAACAACGTATTGACCTTATTTAAAAGGAAAAAAAAGAGACATCAGTCAATTTTTGTTGGGTTTCAAATAATGACACAACTGGGAACTAAGAAAGAGTCTAACGTTTCTCGACCGTAACCTTTGAGAATGAACCGATAAAGTAAATCTTTTCTCCCCAGCAGATCGGTCATTCTTTGCGCGAAATCTAGGCCAAGGTTAGCGGACTGCAACGCGCAGAGGCCGAGCCGAGGCAATTCCGGCCGACTTAGGGCGAGATAAAGCGGCGGAGGAAATCCCCCAGAGCCAGTTGTCGAAGGTGCCAGAAGGCCGTTGGACGGATGCGAGATTGTTCTCATAATGCGTTCGCCAGAGATCCCTTCTCCTTGAACGAGAAAAAGCGGCAGCTGGAAAGCTACTAGCTCCGTGCCAAGTGGAGCTCTATGCTTGATTTAAATGTCCCGAAAAACCGTTTTACTTTATTGGCGTCTTAGTGATGAGTACTTAGCGGACGACAACGTTTTAGCCAATGGTTTCTTTTACGAGACGACGTTATGGTGAGCTAGCCTGTTTTAAACCGTGCACTTATCCCGATTGTACTTCGGCCAATAACAGACGATAGCTGGCGTCAGGCGAATATAAAACTGATCCCCAGACAACAGCCTAATTCGACACTACAATCCCCTTCATAGATAACGGTGAACCACGCGGGTGGATTGGCAAAATATACCGCACCCAGGAGCAACTAGCCAATCTGGTGCTCATTGAACAGGACGGTTGTATTTACATAAACATTCGAGATGCACTAGCGTTAAGTACGTTTTGCTTACGGACTCCATACTTGTTTTTTGCTTGAGATTTCATGTAATAGCCAGTTTTTCTGTTGTTTTTTATATCACCGTTTTGGGTTTTTGAGTAACTGATCTTGAGTTCATTACGGGCATCACTAACAAATGCATTTGATAGCAATTCGAACAGTAAAATGAATTTCGTTTTTCATGAATTTACTGGAGGAAACACCCGTGACTGTGACGGAATACGCGAATTCATAAAAACGACACGAGTATATGTTTCAAAACTGTAGGAACTCACCCTCTTTCCCCATTGCCTCCCCAAGTCGAGCTCTGAGCGGCTAGCAGACCCAGTAAATCTGTCGTTGCAAGTCGAAAGCTGTGTCGTCTGTTTCGTCCTCTTGAGTGTTTCTTTTGTTTTAAGTCAGACTAAGGTATTTCTTTTTGTTTACTGATATAGAGAACATTATAACATTTCGGAGTGTAACTTTCCGAATATCCTCTAAAAATGTCGAAAGAGTGATTCTGCCAAGAAATTTTGCAGTGACCAACGTCGTTCACTCCTTTTACAGATGTCGCCATCCCGAGGTATACGTGTTTATAGATGATGATTGATTTGTTTTTATAAACTTTCAGACGTACAAATGACGCATAGGTTGTGTAGAGCAAGAAGACACATCGCTAGACAACAAGGGGCCGGTCGTCGCTGGAACGTCAGGCGCATCTCATCGTGGCTCTCCGCTCGGCGCCTCAGCTCAGGCAGGATCATGCAACGGTCCCACAGGCTGGTCGCAGTTCTCCCTTGCGGTCCGAACTTAAATCGCTCTCAAACTGCGACGGAGCGCCCGCTTCACTTTAAAACCAACTGCACGACCGGATGAATATTCCCTGTCCGCTCCCCGATGGCTACACACTATACCCCTGACCAGCGTCCACCACCTTGCATGGCTCCCGAAAGCTGTATTTTCTTAGACAACCGCTGCTCTCTGCCATATTGTAACTGATACTGCAATAGACTCGCTCCGCCCTCCCCCCCTCCCCCACCCCCCCTCAAGGCCTGCGCACTACAGGTGACGGCTGTAGCGCCCAAAATGCACCATGCAGCAAAAAAAAAAGTAAAAAAGCAGAGAATGACGTTGCATTCACCAACGAGTTGGCGTTCACTTAGAGTGATTGGTTTAGAAGGTGATGTCGTATGTACAAAGGCGATGATTGATTGATTGATTGCCTCCATTAGATCGTGGCTTCGGCTGATCTTTGACTTAAAGAACAACTGAGTCTATGCGTTTCATGCATACAGAAAGAACAGTAACCAATAGAAGATCTCCCGAAAGCAGTGCTTAATTCTTAACATTACACGATGCCCACCGAGTATGAAAAAAAAATCATATGGCTGTTAGAAAAAACGATATATCTGCAGAAAACTGTCGGAATAAGAGCTCCCAATATTTACGGTCGCCCTTAAACTTTTCAACCTTTGGGTGACGGTTCGTGTAGTTGGCAGTGCTATCGGGATTACCACTGCAAGCCTCAGATGAACGGATAAGGCAATTAGGTTATTTGCAAACCCGAATTACTGGGTCACACAAAATTAAAACAAAATATTGGCGTCATCGTTTTGGTCACTTGGCACGCGTCATAGGACCTCTGAGTATTATTTTAATATATGGTAATTAAGAGGGAACTCATCTTAGGAAAGGGCTTAGTGCGCGGAATTATGCTTCTCCGTGTAGTAGAGAATTGTACGCTGTTTCATGCATTCTTTCGTGCAACTTCGGATGACGGCAAACTTCCTTTGCTTAAGGTTTTTTTTAAAGAAATCATCATACGAAGACGTACAGTTTTTATTCTTAGAATACGCGCGTAGTATTAAACTTCAGGAAGATAAATCGCTCGCCAAAGCCGAGAGATATTTGCATGAAACCTATCGGATGTTGGATGTATTTCTCAAATTAATTTTTCTTCCGTCACCAATTGGTTGCGGAGCACGCATATATTTATAATCACAAGGACGTAGGACGATATTTCATGGAACTAAATTTTGGGATCTTCAAGAAATCCGGAACAGTAAACATAGATATGATAACAAAACAGAATAGAAAATATGCCACACAAAAATAGATTTACACACCATCTGATTACAGTAAAACACTTTTTTCTACGTTAAAACAATGAAAATGATACATTGGAGGCCAAAGTGCAGGCATGAAGGACTAGCTTTCGACTGAATATTCATGTCTGGAGAAACGTGGAAATACAAAATAAAAGAATTACAACGAAATTATGTAACCGAGGAATGTCCACAACATGCCACACACACAGACCCACAAAAGAAAAATGACACATTCGCACAACTTTTCATGTAAAACTAACCTCTTGATACTATGATGTAGTTAGTGATGCAGCACTCACCTAGAGTCGGCACTAAAAATATTAGCATAAGTGATCGACGGCCGGAAGTATGAAATCGCCAAACTCGGCACTGCGTTATAGCGAATACATCAGTGGGGTCGCGCCGTTCTCACCTTTCAATCTAGGGTGTGCTTCGGCAGAGACGCATCTTTTTCAAATAATTTTTCTTTACTACGTCGGTACCGTCAGCTATAGCATTAGGCACTTCAGCGCCACAAGAGCCCGTAAAGGCGATAAAGTAATGAACAGAAAATATACTGACGCCATCAACCACCAAGCAAAAAGTTACTTCATGTGCAGTGTCATGGCTGACAAGAGAAAGCCCGATGCATAGCAGCGGTATTCCTAAAGCGTGCTTTGGAAGTGGCAGCTCTCTGCCAACCTCCATTGTGCTAAAACTGTGACACCCGCCAGACAATCTACACTCCACTGTGATAGCGTGACTGTAGCGCCGTGTTCCACCTCTATGCCCCCCTTGTCAATCGATCGTTGGGGATAATCATATTTAGCGCAGACTGTACTTGCCAGTTTCGCGAGCTGCGATGAAAAATAATTCATTCATCTCCGTTGCCGTTTTGTCTTTATGGCGTACCAAAATGCTTATTCCAGTAGATATTACGGTGCACCCACATCCACAGCAGTGTACCTTGAGATTCACCCAAGCCGGTGTTTTTTTGTAGTGGACGTGCTCTCTACCTTTAATAATAACACGCCTCCTCGTATGCCATCTCTAGTCATCTAAACAGGATAGTGGAATCTGGTTGAAAACCCCACTTTTACATGAGCGTTTTTTATAGAGCTATGTTCTAGCCCACCTTCATGCTTTACTGTCTCTCTTTTTATATGAGTTCCGGTAGTAACAGACTCCACATTACTTCAGATGATTATAAAAATCGCCTTGACGATGCGCCATATTCAAAACACATTTATATATCGCCTGCATGATTACAAAGCTTCTACATTGATCGTGTGCTCATCAAAATTAAGCATCCATTTTAAGGGCCACAACGATTCAGGGTGTAATGTAGCCAAACTGGACCAAAATCCTGCTGTGCGAAAATATGGACATTTGTATTCGTCAGAAATAGTAAAACATAATTGTAAAAAATAATAACGTGTGATTTAGCGGTTGATTTAGGTTTAGTAGTTAGCTTTTGTTTTGTATGAATTCTAGTCATCAGGCAAAGATTATGTCGGCCTTTCCTCCAAAAGTGCATTAACTCCAGCGTCACCGTAGGTAATATATATATGCATAACTGAAATCCCCCAAATATGCGAAAAGGAAACATGGAGGCACTCAAAGCCACGTATTCATGATCGCCTAAATAAGTTGTCAATTACACGTAACCGTGCGAACACGGTCACACTTTGCGATTCATTCAGATCCATTCTACCTTTCACTCTCAAGAAGCTCTGACACCGAAGTTATACACACAAACAAAATTCTGAACTACCAAAATCCAAACTTCTAGCTCAACATAATGCAGAAGAAGAGACGTTGGACAATCAGAATGCGTGTCAGAGACACTGAGCAACACGATGTGAGCACAAGCCGTCCCACTGTAATTTGAATTTCAAATGGGCGTTCCGGGAACTTGTGCTGATACGATTTATTCGCCCTCGCTACCCCTGGTTTTGCGAGCCCGTCAAGCAATCGGCTCTCTCTTGGCTTTCTGGTAAGCCACAGTGACCGACTTTACATAACCCGAAAGTCGGGGTGAGCCGTTCCGGTAATCCTAAGGAGTTTGAGGTTTTTATTTCTTCACGGAGGATCTTGACAGCCGGGCTGTGTTCTACAGGCAACGACGGCTTCGAACAACGATGCTGATTTAATCCGCTGAAGCAAGTTGTTTTTTTCTTGTGTGCAGTAGTTTCAAATGAAAATAAATGATATGATTAAGGTCTAACGTTTGATAATAGTACCCAAAGTAGACTGGAAGTGTGTTGTCCTTTTTGATGTAGACATTCAATGACAATACATTCTTGGGGTACGGGTCCAAAGAAAATGGTGTCAATTTTGTTAAACAGGGTCAAGGGTATAACGTCTCGTTAGTTTCTACGTCAATGTTTTAAATACGCTTTTGTCGCTTAAATGTTCCAATTTTAGTACTGCGATATACAAATAGCAGTACATGCGCGTTGTTTACACAAAAACATTGGAGATACACACAGTTTCTAATTTACAACGCCAGCCAAAAATTCCAATTATTTGTGGAACATTAGAAGATAATAGAAGGGAAGTATGCCCTTGCATAAAGCAAAACTAATTGTAGTTTTGTAATGCGTTGATTTTGCAACAAAACGCCTACTTCCGTTTCTGCGTCCTTGGCGTGTAAACCTTTCCCTTGGCATAACCGTTTTTTTTTTTTCACCACTATTTTCAGCTTTTGAGTTTCTAAACAATTGGAAAGAGGCCTTTCATTGCTCAATCATCAATGTAGAGTTAGATTTTTAATTCTGATAATTGTCAGAACAAAGTAACTCAATTATAATAGCTGAGTAAAATAATATCCTAGTGCTTTGCGAGCAATTACCATTCCTCACGGGTAAATTCACTTATGTTAAGGGTGTTTTCCCCAAAACCATTTACAAGCTGTTTTTTTAGCGCAAAAATAAACTTTCAGCACCAAACGCTCATTCTCCACCTAAAAGTAGCCCTAGAGACCCCAACCAGATGTCGAAGTTTCAGCGACAACCGTCGTTTTATTCAAAAGGTATATGTGATTTTCTGAATTTTTCAATGGGAAAATGTCTGCCGATGGACCTCTCATAAATTGTTACAGCACGCGGAGCTTTATCGCGCCAGTTATTCAAAAACGGGTGAAAATTGCCCAAGTTTTCTTTTGAAAATTTCTGAAAATCACTTATAACTTTCGCAAAAGAAAGCGGTTAATGCTGGAACTTTGGAACCTGGGTCGAACATCTAGCGCTACATTTCGGCGAAGAAGGGGCGTTAGGTGATGCATACAGTTTCCTTTTGCGGTAAAAAAAAAAAGAAAATCTGTAAATTTGTTTGGGATGAGTATGGTAGCGTCGTTCTGGTTATTTTTAACACCAACAAAATAGCAACCCACTCGTGTCGAGGCACAAAACCAAAACACATTTGTGTTATATCAACTCTCTTATGATAAGGGCGTCTAGAATCGTTCTCTTTTCAGCTATAGAGGAGGTTTTATGTCTATCAATTAAAAAACGTACCTTAGAACTATCTCTAATCGAGCTTCAAAGTCGATTAAGGTATACATTAATATTGTTTTATTATTGTCTCATTCCTCTAGATTGACCTTTCTGTTTAGGTTGTCATATCTTGACGAACTTCTACAAGCACATAAGTGATCGTTTTCTACAAATTCATGTACTTGAAGTCATTTCTGAAAGCTGAGAGAGCTTATATTTGTTTTCATTCGTTTTACAACCTACCTGTCATATCGCCAGTAACAAATATGTTCCCAAATGACACTCGAAATAAAAAAAAAAAAGACGGTACACGTTTTTATAGCACACCAGAGGCGGGTTCGAGAACAACACATTTAGGTCAGGTGATTCCGAGCAATACGGAGCCCCCCAAATTTATTGCCGCGTTATTTTTTCCTTCTGAGCACAAAAACAATCCGTTTATCCCATTAGCCTACAACATGATCCACGGCTTTACCACCATCGTCCACTAAACTACATCGGTCTCAACTCTACCGCTCTAATGCTTGTTTCTCCGAATCACACCCCATCAAGCCCTTCAGTGTCATCGATATCCGAGGCTACCGCAAAGAGTAGCCAGCTCATTCAGCGCCCTTGGTTGGACGATGTTTCTCTCGCGCTATAATCGAAGCACAAAAGACAACGTATTACCTTTTCCTAATTGTCCGCTCTTGAAGCTTAGTTACGCTGCGCCAGTTTGCGAAGTGGGGATTTATGTCCAAACGTGCGAAAGGAAGCCCGTTTCGTAAATCGCTTCGTCAAGGCAAGACAGCAGAGCGATCTGCCATGAAAGGGAAAGGGGGGATCCACTTTGGCTTTGACTGTGGCCACGATGATCCGGGTTGTAGCGTTGTGCGTCGATGGGGTGGGGCGCCGTAAGTGGACCGGGCGAGGACTTTCTCAAGACCCCCGGGAGGAGGAGCAATCCGTCCGAGCAAGTTACAGCGGTAGCCAGCCGCAGAAGCGACGAGCAGCTCCGCATTGTCCTCGATTTTGACATCAGCCAAAATTCAGGCCGTGGAAGGAGAAGGCTCTTTCTTTTTGCCCATTATATAAAAGCGAGCGGTGTTGTGCGGATCAAAGAGATTCATATCGACTTCTCGATCGGTTGGTTACTTTGGTATTAGCGTCATGTTCTCTCCGGTGAGTGCTCAAGTTGATTAGAACTCGGATTAACTTATATAGCTGGTGACAACAACATTTTATTCTTTTGTGATGTTCCTTAAACTTTTCAAACGCGTTACCAAGAAAAAATATATATTATTTACCTAAAGGATCTTTGTCATTACTGCAATCGGCGATCATAAAACAAAAACGTTCTATGAGGGAACATTTTTTTCCATAATTTACTGCGTTTCTAATCAGAGGCAACTAAAAGTACTCACAATGAGAGAAACGTATTTTGTCGGAAATATAAACGACTCAACTGTCAGACAACTTTTACTATTACAGGGTATAAACAGACTATTTGGCATAAGTGATGAACACCTTTTCTCATATACAACATATCTAACTAAAGTCTTACAATGCCCCGGCGAATTCTGCTATTCGACTATTACTATAGTTTTCGAGTCATATTGCGCAGCGAAAACAGACATGTCAGTGCAGAAGATATCTAGAAAACGACATTACGCGTACTGCATATAACACTCACATGCGCCTCCACAAGAGCAATCTGAAAAACTCGAGGACGTCGGAACCTTCTTTTATTTTGTTGGCAGCTCCTATTCCTGTGGATGCTGGCCGCTTCATCCGCGGGCGACGTGCCACCGGGTCTAGGGTTTGCCAGGGTTCAGGGAGGAGCGCCTTTCACCTACGGGACACGGCCCGCCTTTCCCGGCGTTGCCTTCGCGGCTCCTCCGCAAGTGACATCTGCCAGAGTACACGTCCCGGCGTCAGGTGTCGTCTACGGAGCTCCGAGACCCGCCCAAATCTACGGTGGTCCAGGTCCCATCGGACTTGGTCATTCTGGTGCCGCCGGTTTCGCCGGTGGTGTGCCAGCCACCGTGGCGTCCCCGTACGCGGGTCTCCGAGTTTCTTCTGTAATCGGCGGACGCCCTGCAGTGGTGACGGGATTTGTGGCTCCGGCAGTGGCGAAGATAAACCCGGTGCCGGCGATCGTGAAGACTGTGGTTGCTGAGCCAGCATACGTGAGTGTTGCTATTTTTTTCTAAGGTGTCAAGAGCCAGCGGTACAAACGCGATCTTTTGTTTTTGTTTGGATGCCTGTACAGGCGAACGGCGCACTAAAACATAGTATGTTCTTGAATAGGAAACTCACAGAGAAAAAATTATCATACTCAATTAACTTTAACACCTACAGCAGCCGATGCTATGATCTGATGACACTAATCAAGCAGCGCCAAACATGCATTGTCATGGCGCTTATCATCTTTATACGTCAGCCATCACTGACTAAACCAATCACTCAAAGAGAAGGCGCCGTGGTCTTGCGCCTTTTTCTGTGCGTGAATGATTTACTCGGTGATAGTAAAACCAGAAAGAAATAGAGCACTGTTACGACGCCTTTCGGGGCAGTTTCTTTGGCTCCGTCGAACACTAGCGTTGGCTACCGTCTTTGATGTGGAACAGTATATAGAGTAGTGTCGTAATAGTGGAGGGACAAGTCCATACAACATTTTCTTGTTTGACTCGCGCTTATCGCAACATGGGTTAAGGGGAAACGATCTATACTCCTTAGAGCTCTTTCTATTCCTCAGCTTACGCTCGGTAGATTAAAGAAAACAAAGTCATTTGTGGTTTTGATGTATTACTTTGTATAAGCATATATAAACAAGTGAATGTTTCGTTAAATATAAACTGACAAACACTATTAGCTTAACGCGCTTCATCTCCAGCCCTGTGTGCATCTATTTTTGGAACCACTTTAAAGGGGCCATGCAATTATATTTAAGGGTCTACCTTTTTTGCGGTTTCCACATCTCTCGGGGTTCGGGCAGGCCAGCAGGCAGGGAAAGAGTAACTAAATATCAGTGCGTCATATGTTAACCGGACGACGAGGAAACCTCCTTCTGAATAAAGTATATTCAATTCAATCTACGGGGGCGACCCGCGGTGCCGAAAGCGCGCGATATGTGAAGTCTTTGGTCCTGGTCTTACTACTGGTTACAGAAGCTAAAATTTTTCTTTTTAGTCTAAATACAAAATATAAGTGGTGCGAACCGTATTAAATATTTACAAAAGTAGTTCTTGTTCAGTATTTTAGATCAGAAAAGAAACAAATGCAGTTCATAAAGTACGGAAACAAGAAATGACCCGTCGACATTCCCACCACCAAGCGGTGGAAAAGGCGGCGCATACTAGAAAGGGGTAGTGGTATCAGGCACCGACGAGCGGCGAGCGTAGAAAGGTCCCGGATGTACGCGGCGGTGCTGCGGTCGTATACGGGCTCAAGGATCCGACCGGTTCCGAGCGTTCCGGCCAGGTTTGACTTGCGGTTTGGCCGTTTGGCGGTATGGCAGCGCGAAGTGGCTCCCGTTCTGAACTGATCTTTACCCCGTGTTTGCTATCGTTTGTGGCCAATGAAGTGTCATGCCGAATTAGTGTTTAATCGCGCAGCAAATGCAATGCGAGCCGCTCTGGCTGCACGCTTCAAACAGCCTATCCAGAACATGCTTTAGTGGCTCCCTCTCGAGCCGTCGAAACGGAGTGCGGCAGCCGTGAGCGCTCGCTGAGCTCACTACAACTTCTCTAGTTCACGGCCACTAAAGCGACCAAGAACGTCATAAAAGAGGTTATTTTTGCTTGTTTTTTGTAATTTTCATTTGCCTGTAACTTTTAAAATAAAGCGAAATTCAAGAAAAGAAACGTTTCATTAAGTTACTAGGTTCAGTGCACTCAGGTTCGGTGCAAATTAAAAACCAGTAAAAAAAGTCCTTGCAGGGCCCCTCTAAGGTGTACCTGAAGCTCAGAGTAGTGAACCTTTATGCAACATGTAAAGCGGGGGATTACAGATAATCTCTTTTAACGTGTCTGAGCCTTCCATTCTAGTTTACGCTCTGAAAGCGAGATAGCAGTCAGATTGTAAGCAACGCTCCCCGCACAACGCGGTATGATCTCCAAGTTTTCGTCGAATTAAATTGTTTGTATAACCATCCGATGCATCTAAGTTTACAATTCATATTTATGCGAGAGAAACTAAACGTCAAATTTTAGCAAGGTTTAAGGTCAGTCGTATTTGAACTCCGATCCTTCCGTTTCCTCAGGGTCCCCACCCATACAGCTTTGGATATGACACCGTAGACGAGTTCGGAAACAAGCAGTACCGCCATGAAACCAGCGACGCTAACAACGCGAAAAAGGGCTCCTATGGCTACACCGACGTCAACGGGATCTACCGCCAAGTGGACTACATCGCGGACGCCAACGGATTCCGCGCCACCGTCCGCACCAACGAGCCCGGCACCGCTCCATCTTCTCCAGCCGGTGTTCTCTACGACGCCAAGCCAGTTGTTGTCAAGCCGGCAGCCGTGGTCAAGCCTCTAGTGGCAGCAGCCCCCGCCAGTATTCACACTGCACCGTCCCTGGTCGCTGGACCTACTTTGACAAGACTCATCGGACCCCCAGCTGCGTTCAGCGGCCGGCTTGTGGCGAAGGTCGTGCCGTTCGGACGTGGGCCCCTTTCCGCTGGACCTGTCGCTCCTAGGGCACCCGCTTTTCTTGGAGGGCCCCGACACATCGGTGGGTACGGTCCAGTGGGCGTTGTTCTAGGAGCACCCGTGGGACGCCTTCATGGAGGAGCTGGGGGTTTCGTTGGACCCGTGGCTTCTAGGTTTCAGGCTGGACCTGCTGTGGTTGTTTCAGGACATGGCCCTGCGTTCGCAGGTCACCACATCCTCTCGGAACCGGCAGTCGCTGGTGCGGGACCTGCGCTTGGAAAACTTCATGCTGTTGGAAGCGATCACCCGGGTCTTCGCGCCAGTGGAGCTGGGGGCTATTTCGCGAAACCTTACTCTCATCATGCCGGGCCGGCTATCTTGAAGGCACGCTAAGGAAACCTTTCACACTTTAGGATTGAACTGTAACTCATATTTCGCAAGTTATTTATGCACATTTGTGGTTAAATGTTTTTCTATAACTGAGCATATGTTCCTTGTAGTAAGCTAAGCAGTGGTAGATATTTCCGTAAACTGAAGACTGAGCAAGAAGTTTCCCTTGTAATTTCAGCTCTCAAAGATAAGGGGTTAGGGTGTTCAGTAACAATTTTGATTAGAAAAGGCGCCAATTGACGTTCGAATTCCTACGTGCTGATCGGTACTTAATTCTTGTTTTCAGAACTTCAGTCGATTGATTTTCTTAGAACAGATTACGTAGCCACCATTTTGTTTTCTGTTAAATAATCTTGTCATTGTGAGCTCGTCCTGTCTACAGCATTCTTGAAGTTCTTCACCGAGTGCTTTGTGGGTTTCAGTGGTATATATTTCTGACATCGTAGACCGACTGTCTCGTTTTCATCTCTTCATTATTGCTGTGATGTGATAGTAAAGTAAAATATTTATTAATGTTAATTGCTTTTGTACTTGTTCACACGTCATTGTTATTTGTGTGAAAATAAAGCGATTTGTATTCTCCATGTGGCTGTATTTCGCTCAAAATAAATCTTCCCTTTCTAAGTCACTCTGGTAAGATATAAAAATATATTAATTGCAATATTTTTACGTTTTTGAAGGCCGTTAAAACGTTATAAGAATGGAGGACCAACAGAGCATTATGTTCATGAGCCCTAAAGTAACAGCTGTCCTTCAACGCTCATTACCGACTATAATAATAATAATAAGTGTTTATTGCTACCAGCAAAAAAAAAAAGTTTAGTATTGCGGATGCATCAAAGCCAACAGGAGGCTTGTGCGACGCCATCCTCCAATAAAAAAACGATATGTAGCTGTGTAGCTACGGAAAATACAATAATATAAAACAGACAAAAAAGAGAAATATAAACACAATTCTATGAAGTTAGCCACTCTAGCTATAACGTGAAGATTTTGCGCGACATGATATTATGCACATAGTAAAACGGAAATCAAGAGCAATGTCAAAGCAAAATGAAATACCACAAAACTGGAAAATATGCGAAAAAATTCACGGAAGGTGTCTTCTGTTAAAATGTCCTACAAACAGCAGAATATTCATTAATGTTCCAGAAAGGCAGGCGTTTAAAAGTGGCACACATTACCAAGCAAAATGCGTCTACATTATAAACAAACAGGATAGAGACCGAAATCAATAGTTCCCTATTAAAACGAAATACCTCTAAGCATCTTTTTAACTTTGCCCAAGGATGTTTGGTTTAGAAGTTCAGGTGGTAAGCGAGAACAAATATATGGCACATAGAACGCACGCGTACTTTCGCCATAACGAGTGCGGGAAAGAGGTATGAGAAAAGGGTGCGTATGTCGAAGATCACGTGAGGGTGGGCTTGAGATTTTGAAATCAGAGTTCCAAAAGTGCCGCAATACCACTGAATGAACATAAAGGGTTTGGAAGTTAGGTAGTTGCAAATATTCAAAAAGATTAGCGTTGTCAGGTATTTTAAGTTTATAAAAGACACTTTTCAGGATAGCTTTCAGGATACAGTCCACTTTGGTTTTCCAATAGTCAGAAGAATGTCCGAAAACAGTGATAGAGTAGCGAAGGACGCTATATACAAGCGAATGGGCAATCATTCTTCGAACAGATACAGGAAAAAAATATTTTGTATTATATAATAGGCAACTAATGCTTCTCAGTTTTTTACAGATGTATGTAAAATGAACATTCGATTTCAAACCGCTGTCAAAATATATGCCTAGATACTTCACACTATCTGTATACTCAACCGGAATGCAGCTGCATTGATGACAGAAGGAAGAGTGCAGAACTAATGGATTGTTGAGAGTGACTGTTTTGAGTGGATTATAGAAGCATACTAGTTTTGTCTTTTTAACATTTATATCGAGAAGGTTTTTTTTTGAACCAGTCCATAATTGCTATGGCTTGTGATTGCAACTGGCTGATGGAATTGGCATAGTTGATATGTTGGGTCATAATTACAGTGTCGTCCGCGTATTGATAGAGCTTACATCCCGGTACCTTGGTAGCGATGTCATTGACAAAAATATTAAACAAAAGAGGTGATAGAATAGATCCCTGTGGTACTCGCGCTTTTAGTTCAGTTCGAGAACTCTGAAATCCAGATGCGCACACCAATTGAGAGCGATGAGAAAGATAGTTTTTAAGAAGGCAAAAAAATGAACCACGGAACCCTAGGCTGTACAGTTTCTTCAACAGTATCGTATGGCTTACTGTATCGAAAGCTTTGTACACATCTAAGAATAGTGCGGAGGTAACAAGATTGTGATCGAATGCTGAGTATAGGTGATCTGCGAAATCTTCTAGAAGAGGCTGAGTGCCCTTTCCTTGCACAAAACCAAATTGAGTTGGAGATAAGATATTAAATTTTTCTAAAAAAGATGTCATAATATTAAACACATGTTTTTCGAGGATCTGAGCGATGATTGGCAAGAGAGAAATTGGACGATAGTTTGCAATATTGTTTCTGGTACCACCTTTATACGAAGGACGTACTATAGATGTTTTAAGTTCATCGGGAAGTACCTTAGTTTCAATAAAACCATTTACCATAAATAGAAGTACGTCTTTCAGAATGCCTATATTTCTGCGAAGGTCAGATAGACGGATTCCGTCTATACCAGGGGACTTATTGTTCTTGAAACTAGACAAGATGGAATATAGATCAGCTTCCTGAAGAGATGGAAGGAACGCTGAGGAAGAGACTAGGTTATCAAATGCATCTAGGCTATCTCTCGACTGACCAGAAAAGGTAGCAAAAAAAAAAAAACGTTAAAATCCTCTACTATTGATTGCAAATTATCGCCAAAATGTCGTTTCAGTGTATCATCAATGGAGTGTGTTTGGTGTCCAGGGAGTTCATTTATCAAAGACCAAGTTTTACGTGCATCCGCTTGAGATTGGGAGAATTTTCTGTGATAAGAAATGCGCTTAGCCGATCGAATCATCGCGTTTACTTTGTTACGGCAGGATTTAAAGTTTATTCGTAGGTGTGCATCATTGGGTGAACGACGGCAGCGAGCCCATAGTGCATTTTTTCCCTAATCGCGTCTAAAATATTCGCATTCAGCCATACAAGATCAGGGTTGCGTTTCTTTACGAATATTTCTCTCCGGCATCTTTCATAGAACTGTTTGAAAACCAGCACAAACTTTGGATAGACGTCGGTGTAGTTAAAGGTCCTCAAAAAGTGTTTCCAGTCAAAAGCTAAGACCAGCTTATCAAAGGCTGTGGTGTCGATACCTGTAACATTAATGCGACCTGATGTTTCGCGCGATTTAAGAACGCCGATTGACCAGCGGCAGGACACAAAGTAGTGGTCGGCAAGTTTTTCCTTAATAACTGCAGATTTCACGACAGTCGAAGATGTTCTTAGGTTAATATGGTCAATGCATGAGGAAACAAGTCTCCCTAAAATGAACTCTTCACGTGTTGGAGAATTAATAACGGACTCAATACCGTGAGTTGCCAAAATGTTGAGGTAATTGCATACAATAGCTTTGGTCCCTTTCAAGATGTCAATATTAAAGTCTCCTATAATGCATAATTGACCATACGAACTCAGATCAGTAATGTTTTCTTCGAATTCCACAAGAAAAGACCCTGTATTTGTGGACGGTGGTCTATACATGGCGAGCAAACATATGGAATTGATTGCATTCTCCACAGAAAGGGCAATGAACTCGGCCTGAGCGAACGTCAACGAAATATTTGAAAATGACCATTTGTCACTCATGAAAACCGCGATAACTCCACCATGACCCATATCTCGAGTGGAAAAAGTGCCACGATAACCCGGTAAAGAGAACTGATCTGTTGCAGAAGAGGGGATGTTAATTTCTGTTAAGACAAATACATCTACTGAAGAAGAAATAGCTCTTGAGGTAATTTCGAATTCTGCCCAATGTTTACGTATACTCCGAATATTAACGTGTACTACAGAAAAAAACGTTTCATCACAGTTTCCAAAAAGATTTCGAAGAGATGAAAAATTTGAAACCTGAGCGAAATCTATCATACATTTAAAGAATCCTATCAAGGTCTAGCGAACTGTTAATTCTCACTGGTGGAGAACCCACCGCCTTTTTTGCGTAGATTTTCGCTCTGGTTACCAAGACGAACTTATAACCCTGTTCCTTGCCCTTCTGCCTTGCCCGCCAAAACAGCTTCCTTGTTCGCGTGGGTCAGGTTGTCATTTAAGTACAATCTGGGAAGAGAACTAGCCTGACCCAGCGAACGAAGCGTACCCCGCGCTGCGATCCAGGATTCTTTCATGTGGACAGACGCGTATCTGATCAGAATCGGTGGGTTTTTGGCATATTTGGTTGGCAAGCGATGAAGAGCAAGGATGTCAGATTTCTGAAAGTTTGAGATCTTCAGCTTTTTCGATAGAGTCTCACCAAACGACATAAGATCTTCATCCGGTGAGACAGGAAGTCCGTGCACTTCCAGGTTTGGCAGACGGCTGTGCTGCTCGTTGTCGTTTAGGGCGACCCGCATCTCTTGGATCTCGGATGCCTGCGCCTCCACTGTTAACTTTAAATGAGAAAGTTCCGTTTGCAGGGCTTTGCCATTCTGTTCGTTGGTGGTCGCCAGCTTGAGGAGGCGATCATAGTCGGCCGAAAAGAAATCCATTGAGTGTTGTAGGCCGTTCACAGTCTCCCTTAGACTCTCGACAATGGGCTTGAGGGCTAAAAGTTCGTTTAGTTTCGCCGACAGTGTCATAAGAGAATCGACGCTGCACTTCAATGAGAGTAACCCCTCCAGCTTCTCATTCATAGCTGTTAGTTGTGAAGAGAGCAGTCCTATCCCTTCAGAGGAGCTTGACGGCTTCGACTCAGATGCTCCCACCTGACCATCTTTGCCACGACACGCACGGCACCTCCATTTGTCTCGTTTAGTTTGTCCCATGGTGATGAAGGTCTTATCAGCAATCCCGGAGCATGATTGTCCCAGATGGTAATTGGACTTGCAATCCGAACACGACATGTGCCTGCCATCGTTGTTTATAGACTTGCTACATGCCGTGCACTCGATCATGTGGAACGTAGGGGAATCCATATGCATACGGGAATTCGGTGAGGGGTGTGGAACGTAGTCGGGAGGTCGAGGCACTCCGCTAAGTATCGATGCGAGCCACTGGGGCAGGTAACTGGTCAGGATAGTGAGTAACTGCGCTACGACTGAACGACTGGCCGGCAGGACTGGGTTCCAGCGATTACGCCGTCAGACACGCAGGGCTAGGTCGAGCTGATTCGTGCAACTGCAGAAGAAAGCTGCCGCTCACCATGGTACTGGAACAGCGGTAGTTGCTGAGAGGCCTTCTAGAGCTTCGTTGCAGCTGCCAAGCTTGAAGGTTTTTTCCAGCGCTGACCCAATGTTCTGTTGAGCCCGGCTGGCGTAGATGAAAATCTGTCGTCGAAGCCACCATCCAACTGACAAATTATGGCCGTGGAGAAGGAATTTCAGTGTAAAATGCACAGACTGATGGAACGGTATGTCTGGCCTGTGCCTTCTTCTTCTTCAATCAACTATGAAAGTTTTATCCGAACATCGCCTGCTAAAAAGGACGTCAGATTTAATTATCACAGGGGGGAATACATACACACAAAGTATAATATTCTAAGCACTCGCATTTTACAAATATGTGTATATTAAATTCGATAGGATGGATGCTTGGGCGAGTTGGTGAACCATATTTGACGGTGACAGCGCAGGGAAAACCACACTCACACCATACACTCAGGAAGACAAGCACACGCGCTGAACTTACAACTCTTGTGTATTCGAGTACTTCATTTTTCTCTTCAACGTCCGGGTTGACTTTTCGAACGTGATAAGTAGAAGAAGTAGCACGACATACAAGGAAAATTCTAAATACACGGCAAAAGAACAGTAAAAGAGAAGAAAAAAAAAAGTCAACCCGGACGTTGAAGAGAAAAATGAAGTACTCGAATACACAAGAGTTGTAAGTTCAGCGCGTGTGCTTGTCTTCCTGAGTGTATGGTGTGAGAGTGGTTTTCCCTGCGCTGTCACCGTCAAATAATAAATTCCACTCGGCACGTGCTGGATGGGAATTTTAGTTTCATTGCAGCGTAAATACCCCAACTTGGTGCTAAGTATTATGAAAAGTTTGAAAAAAAAAAAGAAAGAAGATATGCATTTAATGTATTCATTGCGGCCATAAGTGAGTGGTACAATTTTGATTGTTATAGAGTTTTCACATTTCGCTACTTCCATGAGAGCACATTTAGAACTGCGAAGCAGCAACTACGTGCAGACCATTAGTACAGCAGTTAAATATGCTTTACTATCTCTTCAGGAAATCGGAGAACATATAATGTTCTACGAAAAATTGGATTTGGATATCCCGGCGCACGTATATCTTCCACAGATATGGGTGATTTTATGAAACCGCAAACCGTAGGTGAAGACTCTAGATCCTGACAAGTTGGTTAACATCCGAAGCACTCATAAAAAATGGTGTTTGCCTTCATAATGGTTTCTGACTTCTAAGGTTACCAGGAAACTGTATTTTAATTTCAGGAGTATTAGGACGATATTGACGGCTACATAATTATGAGTGATAATTGTAACAAATTATTAGGACCGATTAAAATGCATGTTTCCAAAATGCTCTCTATCCAATTTTTTTCTACATTATTAAGGTGTTAAGCTGGTTCTTATTGCAACTTTTAGGAATCTATACATGAGGGTCTTCAACCGTCGTTCGAGAACAAAATTTGTGGATGATGCTACCAATTGTTTACTATCTACAAAATTTTACTTAACAAGATTAGAGCGTAAGTCCTATTATAAACGAAAGGATATATACTTAACCTTTTAAATTTTGAAAAAAAAAAAAAAATTCTTGTTTACATAAGCTACCGGCAGGGATACATAAAAAAAAAATATGGCGGTGTCGGAGCCCATTTTTTACACAGCGTTTTAATTTCAGAGTGCTTCTAACTGCTGGCACGTGGACACGTGATGTTTCGGTTGTATTTGCAATACAAATTAGGCGGAAGAGGCCATCACGTAGATCGTCTGTGAGCGTCACCGTTTTGTTCCCGCCGCTCCGCCGGCTATTCTATTTGCCACGGGATAACGCACGCATGCGCCGACTGTGCGTTGAAGGCGTACGCCAATAAAATGCAAATGTACTCTATAGTATGAATTGCGCCCTCGCTTCAATTTACGCTATACCTTTTTTACTTCAGAAGCGACTTCAAAGCCGCTACTCTGCTCAATCCAATAGCACGAACAAAACAATTCGCTAAACTTGAAATAATAATAATAATAAAAAAATGGATGACATTTGCACGTTTTAAAGATACAAGAGCTACAGCACCAACAACAAAACAAAGTTATTTGGCGTCGTCGTAAAAGAGGCCACCGCGTTTATTATTTTTTTTTATAATATAGTTATGTTTAAAATTTGCTGCTGCGTGATGGTGTTGAGGAATCCCGATTAAGATATCGCCTCAGCGTGACATCTGTAAAGCTCCCAGTTTTAAGCTTCATATATTATTCAAGCGAGGTAACGTCGTGGAGCCCCCCACTTTGAAACTTTCTTCACTTTAAAACGTTTTATTCAAGGCTGAACATTGATAAATGTTCACTTTTACGACCGCATAAGTTCACTGCATGTCTCGCTCCACCCGATGTTATTTTTAAAGTTCGAACTTTCTAGTGAATATTACGGGGCCGCTGGCATTACGCCTATAACTATTTTACGTTGTGATCTCTTATTTTTATATACTTCAGAGCGTGATAATTAAACTTTCCCCCAGTTTTAGATTTGTGCAGAGTTAAACTTCGTGTTTTCGGTACCTCCTCTGAAACTTGGAGTTAATAGCGGAGGCGGTAAAGCACATATAAAATGGTTTGCGTAAATGTTAAGAAATAAAACAATCGACTACTACAAGCCAATATTCTTAAATTCTTGAAGATTAACGTACAAAATTGGAACGTCCAAAAATTTGGTGGAGATAATATAATTCCTAATTTCAAGCATAAAAGTGTGAAAACTGCGAGCAACCATTACTCCGAGCCTTATAATTGAATGCTAAATGATTGTTTTATTTTGTGACAAGCTCCGAAACCGTTGTCAGCGGTTGACGTGAAAGGCTCTCAGTCGCCGTCTTCTAGGAACAAATTCGTCGTGGCTTATATTTTAACAGTAGAAGGAGGAGTGAGCGAGGCAGACTAAGCACATGCTCAAAACATATTGCGTAGTTACGTAAACAAATTTACGTCCGCGCCAACTTCTTTGCACCGCTGTCTTTTTAGACTTGCAGGCTTTTGTTCGTAAGATACACATGGGAAGGCTTTAGTCCAAATGCTCCGAACAATTAGCATGGTGTATTTTTAAGTAAACGAACATAAAATGTTTAACTGGCTTTATGCTCAATAAAAATAATAATAAATATATCTGAAGTGTGACCTATTTTTTTCGCAATATTCCAGAGTAGTTACTGATCGTTCATGCAAGCAATTGTATCGAAATTTTTTGTCCAACTCTATTGCGTAGAAGTCAACTTTCTGTTTTACAGAGCAGTCAGAATATGTTCGTGTTTTATATGTCCTTCATAGCAGGGTTCTTTAGTTACGTTGATATTCTTTAGTTCCACGCTCAGTTTGCACGCAATTGCGTGTAGAAAGTTGTGCTTACTTCTAATATTAAGTCTGTATGAATGAACAAATTTTGAGTGTGAATGGGACTAGCGAAATAGAAGTTGGCGGGAACAATTTTAGTCTATAGGCAAAAAGCACTACACGAAGTCACCTGAAGCCCAGATGGATTTGTATCGTTTTTTATGTTAGATCTGGCAGGTAATCATGAAGGTAATAATATTATATATGGCTCGCTTATTAGTATGAACTTTGAAGCAGTGACATGTGGGATTCCTTGAATAACAAGTAAATAAGTAAACAAAATCAATATTTGTTATGGACATTAATCAGTGCCAAAGAGGTACACATTGAGTATCTTCAGACTAGTGAAACTGGTAGAGTACAAAACTAATAAAAACGAATACTACATCTTCTTTACGGTCATCACCGCTACTTAAGAAAACACTGAAATGAGAAAGCCATATTTTGCCGCGTAGATGGGACAAATCTGTTTAGTAATTTGTACACGAAAGAAAACATCGCGCAATATTTACGCCGTTAGACGCAATTTAGGTGTAGGTCACGGCCAGGTCTAGCGTCGCCCACAGCTTAGTGGCCCGCCCATTTATACTGGCTTTGACTTGGCTGCTCGGCCGAACACGCCAAGAAGCCTAGTGTCTCCGTTTTGTTATATCCGGTGCTTCTAGTCTGGCGTCTGAAAACTCCTTTTAGTTGTACGGGCAGACGTAAGGAATTCTCTGGCACCGTCTGCAATTCAGACACAGTCTGTAGTCGTCCTCAATGCCTGCAGGACGCGGGCAAGAAAAGCTGGGCGTCGGTGTCCGTTTAGCCTTCGTCCGTCTGCTATTGATCCCAGTCTAAAAACTTCTGCAACGTTTGCAAAACACGACCATGCAACCGCCGCTCCAGCGTTCCATCACCACGGGCCGCGGTCCAATACAAGCGTCTGACAGCGTCTGTCGATGTGCGATAATGAGAGACTGAGAGCACTAAAACTTAACAAAATAAATATGCAATCCTTCCAGATCCTATGTTTTTGTTATTTCATTCTAATGGCATCCGCCAGCAAGGTGGGTGAGCGTCATGACGCAGAATTAAAACGCGACGTAGAAATATTTGTTGCTGTAGGCCAGGTGCACTGCAAAGCTTGAGAGCTGCTTGCTCTTTGAAGCGAAATGACAGGAACACACCTCGACAAATTTGATGCGAGCCGAACGCCTGATTGTCTCCAGCCAAATGGCTCGCAAATTCTTACCTGTGTACAGGTATATTTTCGGTATTAAACCATGGTTACAATCACAACAGTTGCACAATTCACAGACCATGGGTGACGCTTTTACGAGAACCAACAACTTTATTCAGCATCAACACGCACGAACGAACAAATCAACCCAGATCGAGCAACATAGTTGACGAGGGACGCAAGGCTTAGCACAGTCCAGCTACGAAAACAAGCACCCGTGCTGCGCTTCCGAAGGCCCGTACTTGAGACAATGGACCTTTTTCACATACCGACGGCACCAGGCGGTGGCTGCACGAACTAAAAATCAAGGAAGTGACCTACCTGCGTTACCAATCGATAATGAGAGCTACGCTACCAGTTTCTTCGCTCTCCGAGCAGCGGCGCGTGCCCAACGCGACTCTAAAGAGGGGGTTTGTGGCGTCCACCCTAACGTCATGTTTTTCTTTCCGTCCACTTTCTTTTTTTGTGTAACACAATTATATATATGTTGCAATTACGTGTTCTACTCGCTGATCCACAGCCTCCTTCCGAATTGCCTCGATTTCTAGTGCCGACTTCCGCCGCTTGGCATCGAGTGCTCGCGCGTGCGCAGAACGCTTCTCGGAAAAGGTCCATTGTTTGCTGCAGACTCGGTCGGTTCAAGAGATCTTCCTTGAAACACCTCGGCGAACGTAGGATGGCATGCACTCAAAAAAAAAAAAAAATAAACGAGCTCAACGAGCTACGCTCCTCGAGCACGTCGGAAACGCCGGCAGCCATGTTTGTTACCGGTTGAAACCGAAGCGGAAACTGAAACTCGGAATATTTTTTGAAAACAATAGTCCCTCTATCTCGATTATTTGTTTCTGAAACATAAACATATTGTCGGTGACATTACGGTTACGGAGCTGAGAAACAATTTTAAAAAGAAACATTTCACACGTAAATTTTGCACTTCAACCAATGAGAGCCGAGAAAAGGAGATTAGTTACCTGATCGCCGGGCGTGGCCTAGATCAGAGCTACCACCCCTCACCCCTCACCCCCCCCCACCCCCTCCCCCACCCCACCCTAAATTGCGTCTAACGTTGTAAATATTGCTGAATGCTTTTGTTCGCTTTTTCGGAAAAAAAATTAAAAAAAAAAACGTGTGTCCTAACTAAAATCCTTAAAGATTTTTTTTTGTTGTTTTTTAATTCTACTGTTCTTTCCAGTCAAGGATGCAGTAACGTGTCTCGTGTAATTCATATTCAGGACGGACAGCCGGTATCTAATATTAAGAAATTCCCCTAGTTTGCATACATTTACGTTTAGGAGCGAACAGCCGGATTGGACGTCGTGCCAAATATCCCTATGCGCTCAATTTGTAGACCTGAAAGTTCGTTGTCGGAAACTAGTGAGCTATACGTCTGGATTTCAACAACCCTTTAAAAACTTAGGCACGACTGATATTGATCTCTTGTCACGACAAAGCTTCCCAACTCGGGGTTTTTAGGAAATTGCTTGAAATGATGAAACCGCTAGTTTAATCGGATTTATTTTTATATTCTTGTTTTGTCACGCACATTTACTTAATTAACAGTACAAGCAAAACTTTCAAAGTAATTTATTTTGCATTGTAAATCGGGCATTACTGTGTACTTGTGCTAACGCAGAAAAAAAGTAAAACAATTATGGTTTGCCACATTAAATTCATTTAACATGAAGAAACCCAGAAAAAAAGAAGTACCCGAACAATTGCGCGAAGTTAGTGTATTATAATAAAAATCCGTTTCAAAAGATGCGAAATATTGAAACCTGATTCGCATCATTATTTTATTCGAGGCGTAATTATTTTGCCATAAGCCATGTGGGGGAATATCTCCCAAATTGTTCTGAAAATATTACCTTCAAGTCATATTGTCATATTTACAGCTAGTGCTGATTACTGAACTTACATTACAGGCGAAGTTATGGGCAACCCAATGTAGTGGTGCAAGTCATAGCTGAAGTCATATTCACTGTCTTAGCAGACAATTAAGTGCTGTAAGTCAAATGCAATTCTACGCTGGCCATAATCATCAGCGAAAATAAAATGAAAGATTTGATAACGTGAAAAGGAGCCCGACATTGGAATACAAATTTAGTCCTTAAAAATATAAGGCTGAAAAAAAAAAATGTAGGCGTTACTTTTGCAGGCTGGAGTCATGTAGAACGTGAGCTCTATTTATCTCTTTATGTGACTGCCATTGCCGTGTTTCAGATGTAACACATTGCTTCGTGTTTTTTTATGCAAGTTTATCAAACCTATTTTTGATATTTTTGAAACTCGAAGCAAACGTCATCACTAATCATTTGCAAAGAAAAATAAAAAAAAAGAAATATGCCCTTTGCATAACGTTATATATGTTTTCGAAAAGTTCGGGAAAGCTAGCAAGCCATAACGATCCTAAGAATAAGGTGTGTATCCTATCTCTACAAAGGAATTAACGTGATAGAAGGCCCAACCCTTTACAAGGTTCAAAAAGTTACAACCACTTTATATTTTGTTGTACACAGACGGGAAATTCGAGAGAATAATGTGTGATATTTATTCCGTCAGTGATTCACACAATTCCGTCACTATGCGCAAAAAGGTTTCGTGAGAAAAAAAAAAAAAGACTTATAAACGGGATTTTGCGCAAAAAAAAAAAAAAGTCGTACCAAAGAGCAGATATATCAAACCGGAAACTCTCTTGCTTTTCCTTGTACAAAATAGGACCTTCTTTTTTCTTTTCTTTTTCGCATGTGAAATCCAAGCGTCTTGACATAAACTAAGCCGTGAGGGGGCTATTCTTTAAAATGAGCTGATCACGCTTTTATGATAATGATAATAAATAATATTTTTTTATTTAATTTTGTCAACAATACACAAATGGGAGGTGAGAGGGGAAAAAAACAAACCAAGTTTGACTTGTCCTGAGTCACCTGAACAGCAGTTAAGACGCGGGCACAAACATTATTTACACATTATTAGAAAATATATAAGCACCATGAAAGGAGATCCTTTACACAAAATAAAAATGACACTATACACATTCATTACTATCATTATATATTGCTAAGTCAATTTGAACACACTAGAGCATTAACAGACAAAACGTGGCAAAAAAAAACTTGAACCCCTACAAATTAGCGCTTATCTTCTATCAAATTTGTTTGGTTTGGTGTGTGATGACTATGATTAATTCCCATAAGCTGCTCACCAATAATACATTGTTGAGTTATATATTTTCACTAATGAACTTATTAAGTTTAGTGGGAAGGGTGTATGACGTAGTGCGTCTTTAAAATAATGTTGAGAAAGATTTCTTTCTATCATATATATCGGGCATAACCGATATTAGAATACGCTAAAAATAGATCACTTTACGTTGACTCCAAACAGTGTTCATTGGACAATACAGTGTAACACGCCAAATGCTTCTTAATATTTGTTTTTTGCAATATACATATATTTCGAAGTTCGGTTTATGTAGTGGCCGCCATATAAGATGGCCATAATTTATGTGTAAGTAAAATAATGAATTAAAGTTTATTTAACTAATATTGATATTAATAATACAAATAAATTATGAAATAGCGATATTTTTTAATGGTTCCGACAACTAGGTCAATGAACGAAAACAAGAAATGACTCCGGGGGCTCGCAGATTCAGACACATTAAGATATTTTTCGACGGCAAGCTTCTCACACCTATTTTGTCACGATGCACCGATGCTGACAGTTTAAGAAATGCAGAGTGTGGCGAGCGCTTAGCATTCTATTCTCACTCAAAAGCCAATCGGATTACAGCATTCGCTGATGACAACGTCGAAAAACGAATTGCGAAAAAAAGAGAGAACCTACTGAGCGTCGCTTCGCGTTTCTTCAGCTCTCGGTGACTATGCGGGGAGAAAGTCGTCTGCTTCTTGCGCACGAGTTGCGGTGACGTCAGAAAGACGCCAAGCTCTGATTGGCTCTGATTAAAGGATAGTGGGTAGACCTCAAAGCAAGCTACCTTGAGGTCTACCCACTATCTTTTCATCAGAGCCAATCAGAGCTCGGCGTTGTGACGTCACCACAACCCGTGCAAAAAGAAGCAGACGAACTTGCGCTCCGCATATACCGAACAACCTCAGCCTCTGAGCCACTCTGTTGTTGAGTGCAGAACGAGGGGCAGCCGCTGCATTCTTTGAAAGATAAAGAAAGAAAACGTCTGGCTTTGATGCCGAGGGGTGGGCTCAGCGATTTCAATATCCTGTCGCCAGACGAGACGTGCTGGACATAGAAATTACGTCCGAAGGACCAAAGCTGGTTTTCCGCCGACTATTAATTTATTCTTGGCAAATTTTCTTCCCCCTTCGCTCATTAGCAAACGGTTCTTTTGCAGCAGTGAAGACCTTGAGGGCAAACGACTTATCGCCCGGTCGCTTCAAAAGTCGGACTTTCGCCGACAAAATAACGCCTTGCGGTATCGATAAACCTTTCTAGTTATCGTCAATACACTCAAGTAACAACTTGTTAAGTTTTATGTTGTTTTATTTGCGGGTTCCAGGTTAGTTGTTTCAACGAAGTGACTTCTTACGTAAGAAAGCGCGTCATAATCTTCGATTGCGAGAATGAAGATAGGCGAATATGGTTTGGCAGAGATAAGAGGAAAAGGATGCTAAACATTTCACCTGGAAGGTCAGAATGTTTACGACGGGATCGAAAGAGGGTGGCTGCCAGGAATACGGAGTTCCGGTTGGCATTGTGCTATCTAGGATCACCGGGGAACTTGGGGAGTACGTCGTCGGGGTCGCCCCTATTTGTGTTCCGGATATGCCTTTTTCAATTAATCACTTCTGGTCGTAAACTTGTCAACAGATGGAAGAAAAGTAATGAGCTAATGAGAAGAAAGATTAGTTTTATTCTTATAGATATCTCTTTAGTTTCCTGCAAAAAGCTACCTATTCTGTGACAACTTCTACCCAGTGCGAACAATTTGGTCGCTCATGCCCGGCGAAAACCAAGCGGTGAGGTTTCGATGACTAGTAGAGAGATCGTGAATCTGTCAACGTCGGCCTTCGGCGACCGTCGTGAGAATGATATTCACGTGGAGTCGTTTCAGTCGTGGACATGAAAAAGCGGTTTTGGATTATTATAACCCTGGCCATAAGGTAAGAAAGCAAGTTTTGTGTCCAACCTGCTGACGATCATGCGAAACTCCTATGACATGCCACACGCAGACACACGTTGTCGTGCACCAGTACGCGGGCGCGTAACATATCGACGGGTGGTACAAATGCTTCAATGTTGTTTCATGGCTTGCTTTAAACGTGTCACGAAGATGTGCTTCATTTCACACTGTACGAAAAAAAAAACTTTGTGGCTTTTATAATGTTTTAGGCAAAGTGCGGCCCAAAATGTACGCTTCGTTTTTCTTTCTTTAATTTGCTGGTTCCTTAGCCTGCGGTTGTTGTGTACTCTTACATAAACCGTCTGCTTTCAAAGGCACAATCACCTGAACAGTAACATAAGTGAACGAAAGCATGCATTTTGATTGAATAATTAAAAATAATATTGATAGCAAATACTAATGTTCTTATTTAATATCTTAGGTGGTAAAATCTGATTTATGTTAAAAAGAAAAACCCGAGATCGCGAAATTGAGCCAGCATATTTGTTTTTCTACTATATGTTTTGAGACCTGAAAATCCGAAAGGGTCGAAATATTAATTATTCTCTCAATCAAACTTCACTTCTTAGTCTCGCCAATCTTCTAAAGCGTCGAACGTGTGCATCCTTGATTTAGAAATAATGCGATGATCTAATGCTTGAGTGAAATCGACGGGCCGTGTGAGAGCGACTGGACGGTCTCGGCGGCCGCGTTACCTGGCGCCTTTTATTTCGCGGAGATCGGACAAATCAGAGTTGTGCAGTCAATTGCACAAAGCGTATAGCATCTTTGTAGTTGCTGGACGTGCAGGACACCCCAAAACACCGATTTAATTAGAAAAAGGCACAAAACTTTGCGGAGATGCTACCCTTTAGAAGCATGCAAACAATACCCGAAACAAAGAATTTTCGGTCTGCGTCAAGACGGCCAGATGTGGAAGTGCTCGAAATACCATGTATAAGTGTATCAATATAAAAAACAAACAAAAATTGCCGCCTTTTATTTTTAGCACTCGGAGTAACCAGACCTGATTTTCTTAAGTCGATGTATCATATACGTCGGAGTAACTAAGTTCTCAAACGTCATGCGACTTATATACAATATTGCGGCTTGTGCGAACGGGGTAGCCGGCGCTGGTAAAGCAGCGGACAATGTCTAATTTTTATTTAATTTTATCGGTTATCGAAGAAACAATGAAAGAAATTAACAAATAGAAACATTAAAATAAATATAGGAAGGGTACAGGTAAGCTGGTGGATATTAACCATGTTAAATTAACCTGATACTTTTTTATTTGTGTGTTTCGAAGACTACACAGAAAACCCATGTCCTGATTGCGATTACGTTTTTTAGAAATCGCTGGGCGCATGGACCAACTTCAAACGCCTCCATTTTAGATGCATATGACGCGACACCCCCGTGACAGGTGACAGGGTCCTCAACGTGACGGCAGGGAAATTCTGCTTTTAACTAAAAGACACGAGAGGTTGTGTAACGAAATCATGCCGTGCCCGGTACTCAAGTAAAGTCTAACTGGATAAAGCTCTCCGCTCTTCAGGCGTGCGCTATACACATTCACGTCTTGCCACGTTAAAAGTGCCCTCCCCCCAGCCCTCGAAACTAGCTGGTACTGGTAAAACCTTTGAAGCGTGCGAAATGGATTCAAGATATGGCGACAGAACCCTGACGGAACGCCTTGGTAACCAACGGTGAACTCCCCGTTTAGAGAGCCAACTTCGTTTAGTTTTTTTTTCTATTATTATTTCAGTTTGTTTAGACATTACACAATGTCTGCGGCACCAAGACAAAAGAAGAGGCGTCGGTGCCGTTAAGTAGATGGAAGAACACAATATTGTGTATACACTCTATCGGCAGGAGGGCAGATTCTTATACATTTAGAAATGCTTCAGCATCAAAAGAACCAAAAATCAAAACACGTAAGAATAAACACGGCAATAACGTCAATAACTGCTAAGAGCTATTTAATCCAACATTTTCTACTTCAGTTGATTTCCGTGGCTACCATCAAAGCTTTTCTTTCGTATCATATCGTATTTGTTTAGCGAGATACCAGATGTAATGAGTTTGTGGAGATATGACTGTATGTATTAAGAAAGTTTGACACTTGATATGCAATTGTTTGTGAGCCAATCTTATTCCTAATTCTTGAACGAACATACTTTTTATTATGAATGTTACAGTGATGTCTCGTTAATATGGACGCCTCCATTCCCCCTAAAAATCGTCCGTAATCTGAGTTGTCCATATTAACGAGACAAAAATACATGTATTTTCCCAGTTCTTCTCCGAAAATGGTGTCCATATAGCGGGGTATTCATATTAACGGGGTCCATATCAACGAGACATGACTGTATAAGGGTGGTCGGGTCTAGTGCAGGGTGATTGATAGGTTGACTTTTGAAGTTTGTAAACGTGCTGAATTCAAAAATAAATTGTTTCTAACATACCGTTTCTTACTTTTTGGCGGTGCAGGCGAGCCTTTGCGTTATCAAGACCGCTCGAATCTCACCCCGTCGGAGTTTGTATCCCCGGCCTCGGGAACGGCAATGCCCCGTGCGCTCGCGCGGTATACAGGACGGCAAGGGGACGGAACGCAATAAGCTTGAATAACTTAAGCGCTCAAGGAGAGCGAAATCACCTTTTTATAGTGGCCGGGCCTCATAAACGTAGCTCACAAGCTTCGCACAAGGTGGATAGTGAGGTTGGAACCAATACTGGTCACTATTACTTTACTCTTATAACACTGCCTTGAAAGCCGACCCCTTGTTCAGTTCCTTGCTCGACGCAACACTGAAATGACGATTGAGTGACTCCGAGTCGACAGTTGGAACCGATGCGGCGTCGGCGGTCTATCCATCTTTGAAGGTAAGGACGAACATGGTATCGTAGACAGAGCTTTAGATATTCCTCCAGGGTCGTCCTCAGCGATTTCGAAGAAAAAGTGCACGCGAAGCGACGACAGAGAGACACGTTCGGAATGGCGAAAGACGGAACAACTCCACCAGAGAAAAAGCGTAAACTCAAACCGGGAGACACACCAGGTGCTCGCGCGGACGACGGAGCGACGTTTCGGGAGCCACCAAAAGCGTTTCTAGCGATTCATGCGAGGGCGCGCCACAATCGTGACCAAACTCTGAAAAAGGCACATTGTAAGGCAGTCCAATTTCTACTTTTGCATTTCGTTTCCCGATGTAGTGTTAACCCTAAAAGACCTTAGGCTGTTTTTTTTTCTTCCTTCCTAGGTGAGGGGGGTTGTATCAGAAGTGGGAACTGTGTTCAAAATATTAAAGTGGAGAATAATCCTTTTGTTCAAGTTAGAAAGAGGATGGGTGTTGCCTTAGAGAGTCGACCTGAAAGGTTGTCCCCATTCTTACATTATGTTATAGAGATTTCGGCTATTGAACTGTATAGACTTTGTCCTTTTGTTTTGGCGGTCATGACCTTGAGGTTGAGACTATATTGCCGCGAGCGCAGCTTACCAAGCGGGCAGCGCGTTCGTGGCCTAACGGTTATCGCGCTTGCCTTCCACGTAAAAAGCCAACGTTCGTTTCCTGGCCGCGGGTACACAGTTTTGTTGACTCTGTAATGTGATGTTCTGCTAATTCGAGGTTAGGGTGTTCTACGTGCCGAACGTTCTACGCCTATTGTTACAGAGGCCCACGCGTGCACAAAAGGGGCTCCGCGTGGCAAGCCGCAGTCAGTTTTCTCCCCAGCGCTCGTCCCTGCTGTTTCGCCGACATCGACGACTACGACGCTAACGTGCTTCATTTTTTTTTTTTTTTTTTTTTGGGGGGGGGGGGGGTGCATAAGTTCGCCCAATAAGCGTTGAGTTTCTCCAGTTAAGTCGTCGCCTCGTCCTTTGTCATTCGTGACAATATACAGAGGGGGATAAATAAACGAGTTAGCTGAGTTTGAGACGTTGTCCTCTCTATTTTCTGGTGTAAGACCGTTTGTCGAATGACATTTTGTCACATGTCAACTGATAGCAGGGCTATTCGTCACATTGGGCAATCAGTGTTGACAGATTTGGCTATATATAGCCAAATTTAGTTTTTTTTTTTTAATTGGGGTTGAAATTTGGTGGTTGGCGATGTGGCTATTTTTCGGCTATTTCTTGGGGTGCGGGAGAACTTTTATCGAACCCCAGATTCGACTAGTTAATTTTCAAACTTCTAGATAGTTTCGAAAAAGTTTGTTTCTTTTTTGACCGATCGGGAGGACAGCGAGGAAGGAGAAAAGCTTCAAACTTGTGCAAACTTCGGGGTTTTTATAACGCGCAGATAAGCAATGCTTGCGGAGTTCAAGTGGTCCGCCACAGGACAGTGTGACAAACCACACAGCAGATTACACTGTAACTACAAGTCCGATAGCGCGTGTTAGACCCGGACGTACACTGAACTCACCAACCGCTGCCTGGATGCCGATTGTGAGAATCCTTAGGCACCGAAGTTCGTAAAAATGAGAAGTCCGCAGCTTCACCGCTAAACAATTGACTCTTCCAGTCGTCACCCAACCTAAGAAGGTACAACACAATCAAAAATAGCGTTAACAGGAGGGAAGGAGGGTTGGGGGGGACTCATATTTTACACACGAAAAAAGAGGCGGGTGTGGTATTTCCATAGTAACCAGAGACACGGAAAGATAAAAAAAACGGCAATAACAAGTCTCAAACACAGCTTTTAGTTTATTTGAAACACGAACTCTCTTATATCTACGGCACGACCCTCTCCACCCAGAAAAGAAATACCTACACTAGGTCACCGAAAGACGGATATTCAGACAGATCCAAGGTGATTCATGGTGGTCCCCTGCTTACACGCCAACCAGCCACCCTGACAACCTCTTTTGAAGACTGACCAGCCACAAGCGATGCAGGCAATAAAAGCACAACTCGTACTATTTTTAAACACCCCCCTCTCCCCCCTCAAAACAACAACAACAACAACAAACGCTTCAAAACACTGTAAAATGCAAGAACTGTGTGCTTACACATTTGCCAAAGGTCAAAATATGCGCGGTCTCCCTCAGAACTCTCCTACAATTTTCTTTCTCTTTGTGTAACATCTGGGTATCCCCTCACTCAGGCTGACAGTCATTACAGTCTAGAACATGTTTAGCGATTTCCGAGTACTGAGCCTGTCTTCTACTGCCCTGTCAGGTTCCAAGAGCCTTTCATTTAAACAACGACCAGTTTGCCTAATATAATGACTTGACAACCCACACCGCGACAGAATGTCACGCACCACTCCTATCTGACTAGTTACATCTGGTCTTCTATGTTTTTTTCTGACACCCCTGAGGACCACCCGAAAGGGGGTTAACCTTTCTAATTTGCGCTAAGCTTTGAAAACTAAACTTACACCAAACAACTCTGCCACTTATATAAAGTTAAGAGAGATTCCCTGGTAGTAAGGCAAACACACAGCATTCTTGAGAACCGATTTTTCCACAAGAGCCGGATTAAACCTTCCTAACACCTGGAGCATAACTCTAACAATTACATCCTGTTGGTGGCCTCTTCTCAAAAGACGCAACTTTTGCAACTCAACTGCCTCTCCAATCCAATGCAATGTTGCCGCTTTGTCCGTTTTTTTTTTATCGTTCCGTGTCTCCAGTTACTATGGAAGTTCTTCACCAGCTCGCCTGTGTTTTTACCCTTTCTTGGGTGGGATATTGGGTGTTTTGGTTCCAAACGCTCAGTGTTCGTATTGTCCATCTTCTGTATTATCTTCTTTCAGTGAATGATTATCTCTCACAGGCTTCACAATAAAGATGTATGTATGTTTTGTACTTACTTTTGAAAACCTACGAAGTAAGGTTCAGTGTTATAGGGACTTTTATTATTCCGAAGCTTGTTTGGAAAATTCACAAGTGACATAATGTACACAAAATGTGGTTCATCTGAGGTCTGAAAAATAAAATGTATCGTTTTTTATATGTGTGTGGAAAATTCTGAATTAAAGGCTTAAAAATCATTATTTTTACTCTTGGCTATTTTGGGTATATTTTTCACGACTTTTGCTTTATTTGGGCTATACCTTCCAGCCGTTTGGCGATTTTTTGACGGACCCATTTGGAAACACTGCGGGAAATTCGTCATAGGGCAGTTTATCAATGTGACAATTCGTGAAACTATTATCAGCTATTTCTCATTTTTGTAGCAACTCTGATGTTTATCGAGCATAGTTCTTCGAAGTTAGTACAAATACCAACGACTCCCCTTCCTTGATTTAATATTGTTTTCTCGACGCAAGAAATTATACTTTTACTGATGTCTAATAGACACTGACAAAGTATGTCTTGTCCACCACAATTTTGGCACCTCTCTTTCACTAATAAAAAATAAAAAAAAATAGATGCTAAAGCTTCGGTTACCCATGAGCAGTCTTTGTCTGCGTGGCTCACATGGAAGCATTCCGTGTCGCGCATATGCCATCTGTGTCGCGCGTGCGCAGTCTGTGTTCCGCATGCAAAGCCTGTGTGTGTGTCACGCAAGCGCAGTCGTTGTATGTGTTGCGCACGTGAACAAACTAAATTCTTTACGTATCGCATATGCCCACTCTTTGTCTTTGTCGCGCATGCGCTGAGAAAACTTGGAGGTGGATTACAAAGGAGACATGTGAGTTTCATATACTATGCTTCCAAAATTAACTAAAATGTTTATCAACTTAAAAGGAAACAAAATACTAAACTTTCTAAACAGGACATTACACTGAAGTTGAATAACGTAAATGCCACCGAACCCTGTAAAGGCTAATACGCGGCCAACAAGATCTTCAAACTTTATCTCCTGTTTTTTTGACAAGTTATCCTGGTGACGAATAGCCCTAAGAGGAATTGTCCTTGTGTAGAATTTCCCTGCAACCAGTTGCCCTGGATCTGGACATTTCGGTGTAGTACGTTCCGGAGTAGGGCGTATGGATCGGTCTTTTTGCTGCACGGACATTTCGTTGCACGAGTTTTTCACTGCGCGGACGTTTTGGTGGGGTTATTTCAATGCAAGGACGTTTCGGTGAACGGTCTTTCCGATGTAAAAATGAGTTTCGATTTGATTTCTCGAACTTAAAAAAACGCGAATTAAAGGAGCGTAAGTACCAGCAGGCTGCAATTTGGGAGTGAGACGAGAAGTCTTAAATGTGTCGGCTTCCGATGCGGCGAGCACCTATAATACATTCATATTATCATATGCTTGTCACGTATTATTCCATCGCTCTACAGAGTGCCGTGATTTTCACAAAAATAAATCATGATTGAAAACAGAGTCAAGTTTCCCCTCTCGTGGCACCCAGTCATAGATCTGCGTAAATACCGGGTAGGACAAATGACGCGCCCTCATTTTGTTTTCTTCAAAAGTGGAACGCTCTATGCCTATGAAAGCATCTGTGTGTTGTTGGCAAGAGTCTTGCGAGAGTTGCAGTGTTTTAGATTAAGCCTAATTGATGAAATCTTGGGAGTAATTACTTTATTTTTTTAAATGATGCATTAAGAGCCGATATATCAAAAGGAAAGTTGTAGAAAACACCCGAAATTAGCTCTTGCAACGTGATACGGTTTTAGTGCATTTCTTTTTTTGACCAATAAAAAGCCGGTGAAACATGACGAAATACCCGTGAGAACTCGCCCAAGTCATCATGAGTACAATTTTAATTGTCACAAACTTTCTTTATAGGCCGAAAAGAAAAAGCACGCAAGGCGCATCCACCACGCTCTATTTCTTTCGTAACCAAAAGTCCTTATGTTTTATACACGGAGTGCTTCAGCGAAAGCTTTAAAAATATTGATAACAGTAGGATCGTTGATAAAAAAAAAAAAAAAACTATCTTGAAAATTAATTCTCAACCGTGGGAGACGCCAAAAATTGCAAAATAGATAAATATTCGCTATCTAATTAAGTAAGGTTAGCTCATTATTTTTCTAATTAGCAACTTTTAGGTCTATTGAAATTAGAATGTGGAAGGCTACTGCCATATAGTAAACTAAATCAATTTACGGAAAGTATAATGAAGCAAACGGCTAGGAGACATTCGCCGCCAAACATTTTGCTGTAATGGGTGCGATAAGATAGCCGCGTCTAATGATATAAAATTTTGGAAATCAAACCCAAATAGAGCGCAAAGTTTGGCGGCGGATACCTCGAAACCGGTTGCTTCATTTTACTTTCCGTAAATTGCCTAGCCTTCTATGGTGGTAACCTTAAAAGTTCTAATTACAACATGGACCTAACATTCGCTAATTAGGAAGCTAATTGGCACATTTTTGTTAATTAGATAACACATTTTTTAATGTTTTTTTTTTCACTTTGTAGCGTACCCGCGGCTGGGGGTTGGGTTTCAAAGAGAGCTTTCTTTTTGTTTTCCAACGACCGTGTCGTTAGAATTTCCTTTAAACTTTCGCTAGAACACCCGTATAAATATAGTTTTAAAGCAATTTTTTTTTTTTTTACGGTTAGCAATATTTTTATAGCTTGAAAGAAGAAGCTGACCCCAAAAAATGCACAGCCACTGCTAAAGTTTGCACGAGAATTAGTAGAAATTTGATTTTATGTAAAATAAATTTATACTTCAAATCTATTCGGCTTGTTTTCTTGATACAAGTCGATATTTTATTCAATTACAATTACTCGGTACTTGCACAACCACATATTATTCTGTAATAAGGTACAAGTGAGCCATTACGTTTTTTTTTTCGTCGTGCGAGGTTATTCAACACAGCGGAAAGGGGCTCCGCGAAGGCGCCGGTCTGCCTATGAGTTTGCAGAAAGGACTTGCGTATTAAATTGTGGTTAGAGTTTATTTGCTTCTGTGTCACCCCTAACCAGGCAGAGATCTACCAGAGCTTTACCTTCAGAAATGACTCTTCGTTTTTTTTTTGTTTTCTTTTTCAATGAATTATCAGGTTAGGAGAACTTTATTTTCAAACTACTGAAAGAAACAGCAGAACGACGACACTGACATCATCCAGGTGCTCTTTGTAGACCATTCATGCCAGCCATGGCCAAGCTGAGGCTCTTCGTGCAGATCCCTTGAACGCCTTTTGGACCCAACGTGTAAACCCGATGTGATGGGTCTAGTGCGAACGTTGGGAAGGAGACACTGGCAAACGAGCCATCACGTCCAACGTCTAATCCTCACACATGATTGTGCTGCAGCTAACAGTCCCTTAGGTCGTTTACCAGTAAGCGATAAATGGGCAACCAAACTTTAAAATTTGTAAAGTGCAAAAAAAAATAATTCCGGCTAAAAAAGAGTTAATTTCGTTTAAAGAAAAAAAAAAAAAAACCGTCCATGCACCGAAATGTCCTTGAACCGAAAACTACCGCACCGAAAAGCGTGCGCACCGAAAAGTGAGTGCACCGAAATGTCCGTACATTGGAACCTTCATGCATCGAACAGTTTGTGCACCGAAACGTCTGCACCAAAACGTCCTACACCGTAAAGTCTTAGACCCAAGTCGGCCTGTTAAGAATTTTCTTTCGACAAAAGGCCCGTATCCCATATTTTCTCTTTGTTTCTCTTCTACCCCACTCTCAGGTTAATTCAACATGGTTAATAAAATAAGCGTCGAAAATTCCCTATGTTACATTCATGTTTCCTCATGACATGCAATGACCACATACTTGCAATGACCACATAGCAACACAACAAACAAAAATCTTCGTAATGATGTTGTTTTTTTTGGTAGTTATGGACTGCGTGTTTTAGAGATCATTCAATCAGAAGACGGTAACTTCGGGTTTCGCTCACTTTTCACTGCCAAGGCGATGTGCAAAGATTCTTCATAGAGTTTGTGTATTTTATTTAGGTAAATCCAGTAAAACTGGTTCCCTGCGAAAGCACAACAGGGGTTACGGGCGTCATTGGTACCCTGAGATAGCCGTAGTTGCTCACTCTTCCCTCTAGATGGAAGCGCCAACACGAACGCCATTGCAAGTTGACTGGGAAAACTCGCGATCTAATCAGACATATTTCTTCCCTAGGGCCTCACTCCCCACCTTATGAGTTAAATCTGCAACAACAATAATAATTTTTACTAACCTTGGAATATTTAGCGTGCATTCAATATATTGATAGGCGTTAAATTCAGCTTTGAACACACGAAGTAGGTCTCCCCTCAAGCACTTTTCTGCTGCACAGCCGAGGCATCTTTTCGGCTTGGCTGTAAGAAGAATCGGAGGAATTGTTAGTTGCTTGGGCAGGTGTCTTTCGACAAGTTTTAAAATTATAACTAACGTTATCAACGTAACCGTCTTTAAAGTTACAACTTTACAACTAGATTGTGTTTAGAGCAATTGTTTCGGATTATCCAAAAGACCCTATAAATCGCAGTCAAAAAGTCATATTTTATCACCGAAATATTTATAGACACTGGATTTTGATTATGAATATAATGTATAAGATATGCCCTGTTAAATCTCATTCAAGGCTACTACAAATACGTCGAATGTCACATATGTTTTTGTTTTTCGTATATTCATTGCGAAACTAAACATTGCCATTTTGTTTTGGTGTCCTATCCCAGGCAGCACAGTCACGTTAAAAAGACGTCGAAGGAACGTGATGACGTTAGGAACCACATGACGGAAGAACGTCGAAAGTCTGAACGTCAGGTCCCTTCGACGTAATATGAAAAGGCTAATGTCTGAAAAAGAAGCGTGGATTTTACGTCGATATAACGACCCACTTAACGACTTTGGAACGTCGAGTGCACGTCTGACCTGGACGGGAATGCAAGTGATAACGTTATATCAACGCTGACACTATATCCCATTTACCGGCCATAAAACGTCGAGTAAACGTCGAAACTGAACGGGATGTCAATTGAGAACGTCATATTAATGATAACATAACGCCCCATTTAACGATATAAAATGTCGAGTGCACGTCTGTGATAACATTATGTCAACGTTGAAATAACGTCCCATTTAACGACCATAAAATGTCGAGCATACGTCTAGACTGAACGGCATGTCAATTGATAACGGTCTCGACCTGGGTCACCGTGGAACAATGGAGTCAACCGGATCTGGCTCCGTTGCTCGAAGGTATGTTCGCGAAAGCACGTATATTAGGACGGAATAGACCATTTGCTAAATCCCCCAAGCGCCCCGGCCCGCAATTCAGGAATCATGTGAACAGTGTTCCTTCAGCTCCCTGGTCATCGGTAATTTCGACCACTTCCATGGTTACACAGTTCTGGGTGTAATTCGGAGTCCCCCTAAACAAGTGTCCTATAGTGCGCAAGGACGTGTCATATCACTTTAAAAATTTCTCGTCAATGAAAGAGTTTTTGATACTGTGCTTGCTGTCCACCCTTCAACCTGGTTCAGCTGCAGAAATCTCTTACATTATTAACATTCTCTTACAGCTTCAAAGACGCTGATGTTAAGTTAGAAACTGTAAAAATGCTATAAACAGCCCCGGTGACTCCGAGCTATATCCTGGTTTTTGTTGTTGTGAATTCTCGGCTTTTTAAGCAATTCCTGATAAAACAACAATCACGAGAATGATAGTATTCTAAGAGATTCCTGCAGCTCAGCCAGGTTGAAAGGTGGATTGCATGGACAGTTTCAAAAATGCTGACATTGACGAGAAATTTTAAAAGTGATATGACAGCACCTTGTGTTCTATAAGACGCTTGTTCAGGGTGATCAAGGTGTTCGCTCAGGCGCTGTTGTGATGTCGCGCGCTCAACGTTCAAAGGACTTTCCGGAGAAAACGTAGAACTGACGTCCATTATTGCTAATGACGTCAAGGTGTTACTCAGGACATTGTTGGGACGTCTCGTGCTCGACGTTAAAAGAACTTCTCATACAAGACGTCGAACAGACGTCGATTACTGTTGAAGGCGGCGAGGGGAAGCTTATGACGTTGTCACTACGTCGCGTGTTTGACGTTGTCGGAAGCTTTAATGTGGACGTACCAATGCCGTCGATAAAAATTTTCTTAAGGAAATCGACGTCGCCGAACGTCTAAGACAATATTTCGACGTCATCTCAACGTCTTGTGCTTCCTGGGATGTTCCTGCTTCCTATGGTTGCTAGACTATATATGTATTGCAAAGATTAACTAAGAGTGGTATAAGAGGATACGTTTTGAAGTCAGATTATGGGTAAAGTCCCGTGAATTAGAATGCGCTGTAGAGCTTATGTGCATGATTCTGTGGAACCCTAGATATATTTGTTTCGGGAAGCATGATATAAGGACGTAAGTAATGAATTTCATGTACTGTAAAACAATCTTAAGTTGTTTTGTTTTTTATGTCGCCAGCCAGCACGTTGTGAGCTTCTTTCCGACAGCATCTGCATGGTGGGTTTAAAGCTTAGAACAGGATCACAGGCTAAAACACTGAACACAATCCTTTGAATGTCCGATCAGGGAGTCCTTATTGTTGTGGCAGTCCTCTAAAAAATGGCTTAAATGTCTACGTTTCCCCAGGTTGTTCAGTGTTGCGTGTAGACTTTATATTTACTCTAAAAAAACTCTCGTCTTTAAGCATCTTAATAATCATTGGCGCATTATTACGGGACACGTAAAGTGTGATCAAAGAGTTCCGAGACTGAATTTTTAGCATAAAAAGAGTGTGCAGCACAGTGATGCGTACGCAGAAGTCAAGGGAAGAGACCTTTGTGTCTCGTCATACCAAAGGGCGTCGCTCTGTGAACATTTGGAGCTGCGCTACACGAGTTTTAGTGACCACGTGCTCGGGCATAATGGCAATTTCACGATAGACTGCAAACCAAGGCGTGACCGAACATCAATTTTTTGTGAAACTCGGCAAATATAAAACAGAGATCTTTGAAATATTTAGCAGGATTTTGCGGAAGTGGACTTTGCGGACTCTGCGGAAGTGTTTTAAGTGGCACTCGCGCTTCAGAAAGGGCAGAACATCCGTGAAAGACGAAGGGTTGTAGTGCGACCTTATCCGACTTCGCCTTGACTTCAGTGACGTTCTGCCATTCTTGAGGCGCGAGTGCCACCCAAAACACCTCGCACACCTCACTGCTCTTTGACATAAACCTTCTAGATCATTTAGGAGGTCTGTGTTCTAGATTTACCAAGTTTGACGTAAAATTCAGGTTCGCTCTGGCTTTGGTTTGCAGTCTATGGAGAGATCACCACTGTGCTCGTGCATGTAGTGAAACACACTCCTATAGCGCAGTTTCAAATGTTCACAAAGCGACACCCTTTGGCATAATGACGCAGGAAGGCCCCTGCCTTCGACGGCGGCGCGCGCACTACTGTGCTACCCTTTCTTTTTACACTACAAAATCAGTCTCGGGACTTCTTGACCACAGCTACGCATTTTTTGGTGATTTTTTTTTTGTGTCATTCCAAAGGAGAATGAAACTTTAGTTTTATTTTGACATTGTTTCAGGAATCGAAAATAGAAGTTTCTTAAGTTAGAGATAAATCACAAGCTGCCTTCACATACAAAATTGCCATATAGGCTTCATCGGAAACTGAGTAACGGACTAGCATCTATCTCACTCAAATAATATCTAAAATAGTTCACGTGATGCTTGTCTTGAATGAGCTTGACAGCGGACGCAGCATTTTGCCCATTTCATGCTTTCAGTCAAAATAACTTGAATATCGTTACTATTCACACCCTTAAGGCTAACACAAAAAACGACAAGCTAGTTATGTGGTTCAATTACAATCGTATACTTACGCAACGATTATAGAGCAATTACAAAACAATCATTCCATTGTGTACCAAAGCTGAGCGATTGCAATTGGTTGTAGAAATAATGAATCAGAAATTAGCGTCTTTAAAGAAAGGTGCTCTCTATGATAGATGTGAACGTTACTCAAACTTTAAACAACATTTTTTGCATTAAATTCAAGGGGTAAAATAAGCCTAGCAAAAGATCACTCCGGTTTCTTATATGGCAGGGGTATAGGGGTAAAATATGCCTAGCAAAAGATTACTCCGGTTTCCTATATTGCAGTGGTACACTTCGCTGGCCGCAATCATTGCCTCTACGCGAGTGACGCAGAGGTAGATTTTCATGTCTTTATCTGTTTAAAGTGTCGATTTACCTAAAAATCAATATTGTTTTTTTCAAATTTTTTTTTGATCTGGTAATGTTGTTGAATAACGCACGTTCTGTTCAAATGCTCCCCCGAGATCCTTGTTTGTGCAGGCATAGATCACAGAATATCACGCAACCAATGCCAATGTCAAATGTTTTCAAGATTGATAAATATACATGTCATGTTATTCATCATAAGCGCGTCCGGATAGCTTCTAAACCTTAGGCTCCCGATTCCGAAGAAGATGCTGAAACAGACATAACGACGTGTCTGGCGGCAACAAATTGCCTTGACTTCTCGCGAAGGGGGTCTCCGAGCCGAGAACACGTCACCTCCTGTCTGAGCAGGAGCCGTTCTCTGTTGCGTGGGTTGCGCGGTGACTTTAGGCTTTTCGATCAAGCAGACTTTACAGCTCGAAGAAGCGGCAAGTGCCTCAGCGCACCGAGACGCAGAGAATTTATGCTTAAAGAAAGGAAGGAAGCACTCCATCTTAAAATGCCCATTGGTAGTGTAGTGAAGACGCGTTCGACTGTGTCGAAATATTGGCCCAACGCTACCTCGGAGGGCATCGAACGTCTGTTTCATATTCCTCTTTTTTGGTTGATGCAACTCCAGACAAGCGACGATAAGTACGTTATGAATCTACTGCATGATTTATATTGAGTGCACTTTCTTCGGCCATGCACGAGGTGTAGGTATAAAAGCCAATGCAGTCTCTGTAGCATTTTAAGGAGATCCGAAACGAGGAGGCTGTGGACATAATCGAACTCAAGATGTTGTTAGAGGTAAGCTGTCAAGACACTAGATGCAACAGTAAAGGGTAGAACTGTATAATATTCGGCACAGTTTATAGATCAGAATATCAAGTAGGGTCTCCTGGTAGCTAATATCTTATGAGCACGATGGCTTGGTGACACAAAATAGTTTTACAAGTATAGGCTTCATGTTGCTTTGTTAGTAAGTATTGTTCATATTACTTTTAACCCCAGTGAATTCTAACAAAAAAATAAAGGGAGCTTAAAAGGACGATCTGAGGCAGTCAGCCCCTGACTTGTTAGCGCAGGACCTACCCTCGCGTTAAATTTAAAGCGCTAAGCATAAAACATAAGAGAATAGAGAACACGATGGACCTTTTTTTTTCAGTAAGCTTCTGCGCATCCGTGCACTCCCTCCCTAGGCCTACCTTCCCGCTGTCGCCATTTTCGCGGGGCACCGTCCCCGACCAAAATTGTCAGCATCTATCTTCGCACGTATGCTAATGTGTTCTGACGGGATGAGGCCTGTTAAGCTGCCCCTTCTTTCGTAGTTCGCAGACAACTCCCCAAACGGCACTCGTTACTAAAAAAAAAAAAGTGGCCCATTGAGAATTGTTAACATTGTACGTGTTGTACCCATTACAACGTGTTTAACTCTACAACCTTTCGTAAGCACAATATGCGGTCTATTTCTGTCTTACCTCCACTGCGGGAGCAGCCGACGTTACGATCCCGATGGAACCAATCAGGCAGCACCGAAAGTACATGGACAAGGCGCTCGTCGTCTTTCTGCGTTTCTCTTCACCAACTAAACCAATCACACGCAGTGAATATACGCCCTTTTTCCGAGCTGGTGATCGAAAACTCACAAAAGCTAACGAGTGGCGTTACGATGCACCTTTGGCACAGCTTGATCGGCTACATCCGACTATGTAGCGTCGGTTGCACTCGAACGTTTGAGCGAAATGGACTGTAAAGTTCCTAGAGAACGCCCGCCCCTGAGAGATCGCCCGTCCTGCATTTCTGGCTAAATACCTGTAACATAAAAATTCTGAAAAATCGCCCATCCCCCTATTGCCGTCGGCCGTAACGCGATGTCCGTCGGGAATAGTTTAACTGTTTCAATGGAGTAACGCAATGATTGGAACAGGCGCTGCTCATCAGCCTGCTCGGCCTTTCCGTGGCACAAGACCACAATGACGATTCCGGCGTCTATGTAAGTACTGTTGAAAATGACGTGAGTACAATTAGAAAACAATGTATAGCAGATAATGTTTACCTAGTCCCTTACAAATCAAAGGGACAGCTGCTTTGGATGACGCAGCGCAATTATAGTTTGGTATTTTATAGTTATATCACTAGTTGCGCGCATCTTTACCAAAGGTAGAGGCATGAGAGTGTTAATGTTAGCAGATAATCATTCATTCACAATTCTTAAGTGGCTTTCCTCTTTCTTCCTCCCGAGGCTTCTGCAGCACTGAGAGAAACTAGTAAGATCCGATATAGAAATGGGTTGCATTTTGTTTGTTCTTAGAGGTATTTATATATTTAAAAAGTATACATGTGTATGCTTACTATAATTGTAAATAAAGGATCGATTTTTGTATACTCGTCGCCTTCCGACGTCAAATGGGACAGAGCAGATAAGTTTACTGTTCCAGGAGCTTAGAAAATAACTCTCGCAATTAAAGTTTGCTCTGCTGGTCGAAGCAGCCTGGGTTGGTAAGAGCCCGGTGCTGCAAACTGCGTAAATGTACTAGTCAAAGTGTGTGTGACGATTAATTTACTCACCTATGGTAGTACCATAAGACATCTAGGAAGCACAAAGTATTAGCCTGTCATTGTTTCAATTGATATGCAGAGCAAAAGCTCCCCATGGCCACAGGGATACATGTGTGATGTATATGAGGTCTTATTAGCGTATTCCCGCCGCATTAAGAGCGCGGTTGGAATACGCTCGACGACTGATAGCAGCAGCGTCAGTTATCTAGCTAAAAAAATTAGCTAGCGTTCTATTATCAGGAATTGTTATAAAATATATCAATTTGCATTTATATTCTTTATTTACTATATGATACTACGTGTGCGGTCAAAATACGCACATTGCTCAGATCCCGTTGAAAGAACACATTAGTACAGCAATAGGTATTTTATCGCACCGATTTTTACCTTCAAATTACAGATACACGTTGAAAAAAATAAGTGTAAAACTCTTCCCACACGAGCTTTGTTCGACACCACACCCGTAAAATATCAATACTTATTATGTACACCGGAGTGAGAAAGATTATCATCCCGACACAGCCGACGCTGCGAGCTGTGGGACCAATCAAACAACTTCCAAAGTGTACCATCATGATATTCGTCAAGTTTCACTAAATGTGTAATTATCGTTGAAACAATCATGTACACGGAAGGCCCAGCGACTTGCGCTTTTGACCCTGTTTAATTTGTCCATTCAGCTCGTAGCGTTGGCTACGTCCGGACTTAAGGTGAAACGAAGTATAGTCATTTAGTTCCTGTGTTATATAATTTTCGTTATTGCATGACAAAGACAAACTATCCAATGTTCCATGCTTTATAGGAAAAACTGCCCGAGCTTTATACTCTCGAAGGCGTAACTAGCAGAGTGATTTGTGATACCGCGGAGTGAGAATGTTAGGCGTTTTTGGTTTTGACACTATATCCCTGCGACACCCGTATCATAATATAGAGATACTCTCTACTTGTCGGTTCGGGTCTGAGAGCATCTCTTAAATTATTGTCGTATCATCTTCCATCCTCAACCGCCATTATTCATTAAAATTTTATTTAAATGCCAAACAGAACCCGTAATTAAATACGCTATGTAATTCGTTACTTTGCTTTGCCATTTCCCGAAGCTTCATCGCAGCTTTTTATAATTTGTGATTTCCAATAAAACAAATATGTAGATAATGCGGATAACATTGATAACAGAAATTATTATTTTTTTTTTTAATCTTTCCTAAATGGAGGATAATCGGCTTTTTCTGCTCGTAACTTATTTAATTATTTGCAGGCTCCGTACCCGTATTCCTTCGGCTACGACACAACGGACGAATCAGGAACGCGACTCACCCAGTCCGAAACAGGGGACGAAGACAACGTCAAGCGAGGTTCCTACAGTTACAGCGACGCCAACGGACTCTACAGGGTGGTCAACTACATCGCCGACAAGGACGGATTCCGAGTCACTATTGATACCAACGAACCGGGCACCAAAACCTCGTCGCCCGCGGATGTCCAGATCAACTCCCAGGCAGTCGAGCCTCCCCATCCAGTTGGCCCACCAACCCTGGCCAGTGCTAAACCACTGGTTCCGGCTGCAGTTAGGGCGCTGACCCCTGTTCCGGTTGTATTGCCTCCGGTACCGACTTCGTCTCCGTCTGCGGCTAGATTCGTGGCTCCCGTTACCTTCAACGAACATTCGTTCCTGGTGCAGCCGCAGCAAGTTCCTGGTGTTGCGGTTGCTACAGGGCGTGCGGGTGCCGGGACGACACGGTTTGCTTTAGGTGGTAACGTACCTTTGACGTATACCTTCGGAAAGGCCCCTTAAGTGGTTGTATCTTTAAATTATTGCAGCGAATTATATTTTGTTATTTCATCACAACGCTGACCACTAAAGCGTACGTTTGGAAAGGCACCTACTGTGGTAGTAGGTTTCAAATTGTATGAACCGAATAAACTCAATAAAATACTGTGTTTTTGCTTCTAACATTGAACTCTATGAGCTTTCAAATGCCAGAAAAAATACCAGCTCTACAACACGAAAAGACCGCGTTATCGTTAAAGGAGCTATGCAACAATTTCAGGGCTTTGCTTAAATAATTGTGGAAGTTGATGCCTGACACTTCTGAAGTGAACTACTGAAAACAGATTGCGCCTGGATACCCTAGTTTTTATTTAAAAAAATGAAAAAAAAAAGATCCAGGTTTTTGCCGCCTCTCCACTCGTACATCGTCTTCCGGGTCACGTGCGCAGTGACGTCGATGGGGTAGGCGCGGGGTTCCGGTAAAGTTAGCAGCGAGAACTCATCCGCTCGCGACCGCGTGACCACGTGCTGGCGGGCGCAGCGCGAACAATATGGTAAAAGGAGGAAAGTCTCATCCGGGTCCGGCCATACCTGTACGGCCCTGCCCCCTCCCTAGAGATGGGTCGCTCAGGAGCGAGCCGGTTCTTCTGAGCCGCTCTTTTTAAAGAGCGAGTGAGCCGTGGCTCAGCTAAAGTGAGCGGCGGTTCTTTTGGGAGCCGGTTCTCTCTCGTTCAGTTAGACGAGCCGAGTCCCGAGTCAGTGCCGGGTCAGGGCTGGGCATTGGCCAGGTCTTTTGCCAGGTGCGATTTGCACGTCATCTATTAGTAGTGCGGGAAAGCAACTCCATTCCGTTCCTGCTGCCATGACGACAAAAACAGCCTTTTTGTTGACAAAAGTGGCACCTTCCTGCTAGGGCCGTAACTGAATGGGGCTTTGGCGCTAGCGTCGACGGATCCACGAAACATAAGTTTCGTGGATCTTAAGTACTTTGTTGAATTGCATTTTTGTGTTGTACTTCAAATTATTTCGACATTAATTTTGTATGGATGCGCATGTATATAACTGAATAAATTTAAAAGAAAATTCACGATTTTTGTTCTTATTTTCACTAAAGTGAATTTTGAAGCACCACAAAAACAGAAAACCTAAAGTAATGACGATTAATTTTTTTTTTCTTGAACAATACATTGCATTCTGTTTTTTTAGAGTATCATAAGCATTCTCTCCCCAATATCACAAAATAAAGGGTCATTACAATTAAAAAATCGCACCTTTAAAATAAGAAATTGATAAATTTATTCTCCATACAGAATGGAAGTACCTATAACACGGCTATTTACTAATGCATATTTTTTTCGATACCAAATAACTAGACTGCATAGCACAGGTTTCAGTGTAACCTGTGCTATGCAGTCTAGTTATATTGCTTTGAAAAAATATATATGCATGAGTAGAATAACAGTGTTATAAGTAGTTCACTGCTACCTTCAAAGCGCCACACCAGCACACGGTGCACGATCGGCGAGAATCGTGAGACATCGTTTGAACGGCAGCGGTCAACGAACGGCGCCATCCGTGGACCCGGCCACCCGGCTCTGGGAGCGGACTTTCTCTGTCCGAAAGAACCACGGCTCACTCGTTCTTTAAAGGAGCGGCTCAGAAAGATCCGGCTCACTCCTGAGCGACTCAGTCACCGAAGTGAGCCGGTGAGCCGTTCAAATGCGCCGGTTTATTTCAGTGAGCTGAGCCGTTCCGAGCCGCTCACTCAAGTGAGCGTTTTGCCCATCTCTACCCCTCCCCCTCCGGCTTCTGGCGGCTGTTCGCGGTAGCAGATAGAGCTGACGGTTTTGTGGACCTAGGTTAGTTGGCGCCAATAAAACTCCGTGTTATAAAAGTTTTGTCGAGGATAACAGGTTTTTGACGCATTTAAATTTATGTTCGAACGACAAGATTTATAGAAACGTTGCCTTTTATCGAGCAGGTATTCGCACAACTTGCTATCTTTCTACAAGACCCCCATTGACGTCATGCCGCGTGTTTCTCATGGCCGCCGCTCGCAGCTGCAGGTCGAGGAATATTCTAATTTTTGCTTCGCTATTACGCGGCGGAATCGCAACATTACGATGAAAAGAGGTGTGTTTTTTGTCATTTGTGACAAGGTAAACAATATCAAAAGTAGAACATGCCAATTCTTTCAACGTTAAATTCGTTGCACAGCTCCTTTAAGGCCAACGAGAATTCATTATTTGTCCTCGTTATTGGTGAGGTTTATTTTAATCGCACGATTGCGTACTTTACTGTCTTATATCTCACTCTTACATTTGTGCTTAATAGATTTTGATGTGCACATATCATTACAAATACAAAGAAGAGCCAACTTTGCTTTGCAAGTACACAAAAAGCGTAATAAAACGTGAAGAAAATAAAACAACTTATATTCTTTCTTTAAATATATCTGAATAAAATATTAAATTAGTATCATGGCCTGAGTATATGCCATTTGTCTTTAGATTTGCGGGCATCAGGACCGTGCTCTGATTATGTTATTATGGGCCTACAGCAAATAAGATTGTGATGTTAGCCAAAACGGATCCAGACGAACTAATCACAAAGTAAGAAGTTTGAACATACGAGGCACACCCAGTGTTTCTTATGTTGTCAATAACTATACCACCACGTCCAATATTTTCAAGGCACTGTCACTCAACAAATAAAACATACAGCAAAAAAGAAATATTTATTTCCTCGAAGCACGTGAGTGAAAAGTGTTTGTAGTTGTGCTGGTGTAGACCGTCGTATAATAAATCAGCTTTGCCAAAATCCCACTCGTGCTTTATGATTGTTGCAGGACACTGCAGCGACGCGCATGAATATTACAACGAAAATATCGAGAGCTTACACGCTATTAGCTTCAGTACTACGGCATAGAGATAGATGCATGCACAAAGTTAAACCTTTTGAAGGGGCATATGCAAGGTCTAGGAAGGTTCATAGTTAACCAGCATTTCAACCTAATGCTAAAGAGGACGTGAGTGCGAGATTTTGGCAATAAAAAAGTCTAGTCTCAGAAGCAAATACTGTTAGTTCAGTGATTGTACTGAAGGCTCAAGTGCAACATCAAAAGTAAACATAATGACGACTAAACAAGATTGCCCACAACCTTTTATATGATCAATGTGTTACAATCCCTTTTCCGAAAAATCAGCCGAGGAATGCGTTTGTTATACCACAAAGAGCGCGCATTCCACGGACAACAGACGCGGCAGTAACATCATATCGTAGTCTCACAAGGTTACAGAGCGACCTTTTCATTAAAATGCATACGACTCCGAGTGTCGCCAACAATACAAACAAGCAGACGTCGTCCTCCAGGCCCATCGTCTAGGACGCCGGCCAGTTTTCTACTCGATTACCTGAATCATTTCCACGCGATAGTCGCTTCTCAAGGCACGCAGCATTTTAATAGCCCTGGCCCGCATCACCACGTTCGGCAGGATTACCAGTCCCTTGTATAACCTCAGCCAGCTCTAGACAAAAGTCGATCAGATAGCGTTTCTTTCTTCGTATTGACAACTTCTCGGGGTATACACAATGAGGTTCGCGACGCACGTGGAAAGGAGACCCCACATAAATTGCAGCGTTTTCGAGATGGAATCGCGAAGCCGCAACCCTGGCAAGTGGCAGTCATCCATTGCCCCCCGTCTCGTCACAAGAACGAGGACCTTCCAAATATAAAAAAAAAGTAATTTAAATTAAAATAAAGTTCTCCCATTCCCCCTGATTGGAGGAACCTATGTGACGACGAAGTTAAGACCCGGGATTTTCGAGGGGATGCGCCGGGTTTAGTATAAAAGCCCCGACTGGACGAGCAAAAAATCAACCGGAGTTTGGTTGATCATCGAGCCTAGAGGACCACTGCCTTCATATTCGTCCACGATGTTTACTAAGGTGCGTGAAGTTCGGGACATGTTCCACCAGAAACCGTTTGACCCACTGGATTACAGCAGGGAGTCGAGTAGCCAGTGTTCTTCTAATGAACCGTCGTGTCGTTGCAGGTTCTACTGTGCTGTCTCGTCGCTTACGTAGCTTCTCAGGCTGCCGTTGAGCAATATGTGAGTATGAAACTAACGCATTCATTATTTTGTTTTTCTTCGATAGGAATGTTTGTACAGAAAATCGGAATGTGGAGAGAGTATTTTATACAAGACCAAATTGATGCCGTTAGTCGCACGTTCGGTAGCGCTTTATGATTTCCAACTAAAATAATAACAGCCAAAAAGGGAGAAAAAACTAATGCCAATCTGAACTCCTTATATGTGCTTCAAAGCCTTTGCGAAGAGCCCAATGTAGGCACAAACTCTGGTGTACTAGTTATTGCGAATAAAACGCTAGGGCGAGTGCGAAAATATTTGGTTCGAGTTGAGATAGAATCTAAAAAATTATTTCTAACAATAATTTATGAAATGCGAAATTGTTATAAATATTTTAAACCTCCTCATTCATCTTGATAGACACTGTGTTATCAAGTTATTTTGAACATAAACACAACTATTTTCACAGCTTCTATTTCCAATGGCGGTAAGTTTACACATTTCCTGATTCGAAAATCGTGAAAAATATTGATTGTATAGTGGGCTCTGAAGAAACATGTACATTCCTAATTAAGAAGTATACCAATGTCACACCCGAGCTCACAATTGAGAGTGTACACACATTGCTTAAAACGTCCGCGTATAATCAAGTTTTAAATAGTTATAGCATAATGTTGATTGTCTGGGAAGGTTGCTAAATGCTGGCACAGAACAACTTTGCACCTATTATGTACCACCCCGTCGAGCAGCAAGTAACTGAAAAGGAACGTTTCATTACGTGGCTATGGGAATTTAAAGGTGTCATAAATAAATCGTTCAAGTATATTTGACATCTTGGGAAGCAGATTCTAGATTCCCTTATGTGTCTGCTAGAAATATGTAAACTAATTTTCCAAAACTTGCTGTTTACTCCATTTTCATGGGCATCTTTTGTTACTCACCGCAAGCCTACACTCCTGCTTATATAACTGCAGTGTTCTTTGAGACGTTTAGGTGCCAGTTACTTTGCGGAAGGCAGGAAGTACCTGCTGCGAAATACGACCAGAAGGCTACGGCAGGGCATTAGTGATTTCGAATGCTCCCATGCGGTTTATATGAATGATCTTATCCTGGATTAGGTAACATTGGGATAGTGAACTTGCCAAAGTACGATGCGCAGTACGCCTTCTGATTGTGGAGGTTTTCCAGTACAGCAGACTTTGTAAAGCTGTGCTAGAACGACTCAAACTAGCAGTCCACGATTCCATGACCTACGGTTGTAACACCATCTATCCCTTACGCTTGCATAAACTTTTCAAACACTTCAGCGAACTGCAACACGTTCCTTTGCCTCCCAATGCACTAACCTAACCCGCGCTCTATTTTGTCTTCAATCGACAGCCCCCGCAACCATACCACTTCAACTACGACACCACCGATGAGTATGGCACTCGCATGACCCGCGAGGAGACAAGCGACGCCAACAACGCCAAGGTGGGATCCTACAGCTACACGGACGCCAGTGGCGTCACCCGTACCGTCAAATACGTCGCCGACGAGAACGGTTTCCGCGCCACCGTCGAAACCAACGAGCCCGGAACCAAGAGCCACGTGACCGGGGATGCCGAGTACATCTCGAACGCTCCCGACTATGTCGCCCCCGCCAACCCGGCCCCACCTAGGCCTGTTGTCGTACACGCTGTTCAGGCAGCACCGGTAGTCCACGCCGTTCAGGCAGCACCGGTAGTCCACGCCCTGCACGCGGGACCTGTAGTCCACGCCGTGCACGCGGCTCCGGTTGTGCACGCTGTCCAGGCTGGTGCAACTCCGGTACTTCACGCCGTCCACACCGGCGGCGGCACTGTGGCTCTCCATGCAGCACCGATCTCGTACGCGACCGCCCATCACCCGGTGCAACTGACGCACGCCCCGTTGACGTACACCCTGGGAAAAGCAAAGAGCCGCTAAATCCGTCCCAGTTCTGAAGCGATCCTCGACGACGACTTCGAAGGCCTATTTCTTCTTCATGTTTGCCGAGCACCGTCCTTCCTTCTGAGCCGTGAAAAAGCCGTTCTGTGCGGGAACCAGGATACACGGCCATTTTAATGCTTCCTGGTTGATCATCTCGTCTAAACATGCCCGGGGCGTGTCTTGGTGGACGCCTCCATTCGAAGTTCTGTACGTCTAAATTGCTAAGCTTCTCAAAGCGATTCTTTTGTTTTCATCTTCCTTTGACTGGCCCGGTCGTCAACTGTCCGTCCCGTTTCTCTGTTGCCTTTCTGTGTTGATCTGGACTCCGTGAGTGTTTTGTGGCCTGTCGTGCGAAGTCCCCTCTGTATCTTACCTGTTTATCGATGTGAACACGTGCCGTTGCTGTTTCGTCTTTTAACCTGTGTTGTTCAAGAAATAAACGTGTTTTAAAGAAACACGGCCTGCGTGATGGCCTTCCTCATTTTGTATTGGGAAAATTGTTTGCTGACAGGAGCTAAACAATACAAGGGAACGTTCGTCATTTTTTTAAACAAGTAGATTTACCGTTTTTTTTTTCTATATTGGAAACTTGCTGCAGATAAGTAAGGATACATTTGGTTTAAAACTCGAATTAAGGAAGACTGGTGTTTTGGTTTTACTTAGATATTTTATCCTAGGTACATGCCGGATGATGAGGCAGGGCAATGGGCAATGATGCACGACTGGACATATCGCTATACAACAGTGGTCGAACATATACTTATTAACACCCATTTACCTATATAGCGACTTGAAAAGAGAGGTCAGAACAAAACAAAAAGTTGGGTCATACAATAAAAGAAGATCACCTATTTAAAAGTTCGAGAATGGCAAGAAAAGAAACAGATAAATAATTGCGGCTGAACAGATATTCCCTCAAGATACCATGAGATAAAATTCCCAGTAACCTAGAAAAACAGCTTACTTTAACACTTGAACACGGACATAGTTATAGATTCATCTCATTTCAGAATTAAAACGAAACTAAAAATAAACGTATATAAGTTTGAATTTATGATTTAGAAAGCATAAAATTGATATTAGGAAGCAATGTAAGGAGAAGGTAATGAGTGAAACATCTATGAAACCGGTATGTATCTGACGCCACCTGAGAAATAAAGATATTTTCACAAAATATTCGTATTTTGGGAACAACACTTAAACTGAGCACCACGCCTAATTTAAGAAATCCGGCACCTCGAAGCAATAATATTTAAAAAGCGCAACGAGATTCGGACAAGGGAGATGCACAGAGACACAGCGCTAACTGAGAACTGAACTTTGTTTCCATAGTCACCTAATATAAATAACCGGTGTAAAACAAAAATTATGAGGAAACACAAATACACACCCGTTGAAGGTAAACATATTGTTATAACACTCACCAACAGTACCATGCACTTCTCTCCTTCGGTGTCGAAACCGTATTTCTTTACCTGTCAATGACACTGAGCGGGTGCTGTCCCACTGCACTCTTAATCTATCAATTTCTCTGGCCTCAAGTATCTCCCGCTTAATCTTGTCTATACTTTTGTTAAGTACGTCCCTGTCAGTGAATATGGGGGAACAACCAGAATTCCGGCAGTGCACACCGAAATCCCTGATATGACCGTATCTACGTTGTTTCGATATTCACTCAAGGCGCATTTAGGCAGCGGCCTGTCTGCGCAATTTTTTTTTTTTTTTTTAAATATTATTTATCACCAACTGGCGAAACTTTCCATGCTTGGCGAAGAGGATTGTTTACACGTCGCCCCTTATTTTTTGCAGCTTGGCCAAAGCGTGGATACTGAAGTTAGCCGGTTTCGCTTTTACCAGATTCATGAAGCATTTCTTCGAACACGTTTGGTATAATTAGGAAAAAGAATATTTGGTTTGCATTAGAAAAATTTTATTTCCCATGGTATCGATGGCTAAAACCCTCGATCATTGTACTCTCTGCAATGTAACGCTATCATTGAACTGTCCATAACAATAGCATTATGATAATGAAGTTATTTGGTTACATCTTATTCGGCGAGCAAGTCGGCAGTTGATACTTTAGACCCATGTTGCGGATAAAAAAAAACAACACGCGGGATGGCCAAAAAAACGGGCTTTTCGTGTAAGGCTCGTCAAATTATGAGGCGCTGGAGAAATTCAGCCTTCTGCGTTAAGCCCTTATTTCGAACTCTTTTTGTTCGCCTTCCGCCCATTGAAAAGCATGCGGGAAGGGCCTTAGAACGCACCTGGTATCGCTGCGCCGCAGCGTTCTTCCGCACGTCTGCTCTCCTCGCCGTTCCCATGGCAACGAACGCCGCATGAATGGAAGCACGCACGGTACCGCCGCATGAAGCCAGCAACAGCTGACGCCATTTTACGAACGCCGTCTGCTAGCCAAAGCCGAACGCGGTATGCCAGATCAACCGCCTCCGCCGGTGCTCGATACCGCCGCGTGAAGCCAGCAACAGCTGACGCCATTTTACGAACGCCGTCTGCTAGCCAAAGCCGAACGCGGTATGTCAGATCAACCGCCTCCGCCGGTGCTCGGGCGTTCGTAAAATGGCGTCAGCTGTTGCTGGCTTCACGCGGCGGTACCGTGCGTGCTTCCATTCATTCGGCGTTCGTTGCCATGGGGACGGCGAGGAAAGCAGACGTGCGGAAGAACGCTGCGGCGCAGCGATACCAGGTGCGTTCTAAGGCCCTTCCCGCATGCTTTTCAATTGGCGGAAGGAGAACAAAAAGAGTTCGAAATAAGGACTTAACGCAGAAGGCTGAATTTCTCCAGCGCCTCATAATTTGACGAGCCTTACACGAAAAGCATGTTTTTTTTGGCCATCCTGCGTCCTGTTTTTTTTATCCGCAACATGGGTCTAAAGTATCAATCTGCCAGCAAGTCTTGCAAAATGCGTCATTCGCGCACCGGAACGGAAGGCGGAGCATGACACTCAAAGGGCACCATTCAGAATCCGTAGGGAACGCGTGATGAGGCAAGGCAAGCGCGCGGCGTCAATGATTGAGGCAGGGAGAAACAAAAGCACCTGGACAGGTTTGGTGGGTAAATAAACACACGAGTTTCGCAGAAAGCAGACGAATTTGGAGGCCGTATACCTTGACTACAGCTAACACAGAAAATATAAAAAACACTGAAAATAGACGTGTGAACTGTAGTCTATGCAACGCGCCCTGCTACGTGTGCCGTCTGCCTTGACTCGGTAACACATTTTAGAGTAGTATGATGGATTAAATTATATATATATATATATATATATATATATATATATATATATATATATATATATATAGTGTGTGTAACTTGTAAAGCACGCAAGGAATAAGGCCTAGTGTTTTCTACATGTAGGCTACGGGTGTAATCAATTATGAATTAAGTTTTATCTCGCTGCTTCATGTTTTAGGAAAAAACCACAAAATGTTTTTTTCCCACCAGCTGTTAACAAGGTATTTTATTCGAGGCACGAATGTTTGTTTGTTCGTTCGGTTGTTTATCTATTCATTTAGCAATATTGCCAGCCACCTCATGATGTAAAAGGAAAGGGTGAACACTGCTTACAGATTCTACAAGTAAACAGGACACAACTATTTAATTTTATAAAGTGCGTAATATCAAAACAGAGTAATTTTATCTTATTTTAGAGGCGCATCGGCTGTCATAGATAGAGATGAACGTCACTGAGGTGTGATTTATATTGTTTGCTTCTTTCCTGTGCGTCTAGGTATATAACTTCACGGTAATTAGATTAATAAACCGACAAACAAAATATTGGAAATAACTAATTTATTGAATTTTATTTATTCTCTATAGCCACGAAACCATAACCGACATTGAGCTCGGAAAGGTTTAAGCTATTACACCTGATTTCGCATTGGAAATAATGGCACTCGATTAACAAAAAAATATTTTGCAACACAGAAAAAAAAAACCAAAAAAAACGCACGCCAGTATATTAACGCGTTATCAACTAGATGAAAGTAAATCTGAAAATTTTCTGTATCATCCTTCTTTTTTTTTGTTAGATGGGCTTATCGATTAATAAAAGAACACACGAGGACTACGCAACGTAAACTCCTGTAAATGTAATTTGCTTATTCGTACAATATTTGCCTTCTTTATCCAGAGAATAGAAGTGACAATATTTTCTATCGTGCATTCAAACCTTCATTTTGCCTTAAAAAAAAAAAAAAATCTCTTACAAGGAAAATGATTGGGGCAACAGCAAAGAGAGGTCAATATACGCGGTTTTTAATGAAGCCGCTTTGTATTACAATGCTAGAGTCGCTTTCGTTGTCTATTAATTGGAATTTCTGGTTCTTGGCATCGCTAGAAGCTGACAGGAATAACCTCTGAGTAAATATAAAATAGAGCACTACGTATCGTTGACCTTTGACGCAAACGCTGCATTAAAATTCTGAAATCGTCCAATTGGGCTAAAACGTTGTACATACGTCTTGGTATCACTTATTACGAACCTAACTGGAAGCCGAGTATAAAAGCCACTTAGAGATTCGTAGAACACAAATCCACTCAGCATCTCTGCAAGAGGAGACACCTATTTCGCAATGTTCAGCAAGGTGCGCTACTTAGATTTTAGTGGAGTTATTTGATGAGGATGTTTCATATCACGAGATTTCATTCAAATCTTGAAGGGAGGTCAATATGCAAATGTTATTTTTCAGGTGCTTTTGTGCTGCTTCGTCGTGTGCGTGGCTTCCCAGCAGGTTGAAGTTGAACCCGTAAGACTTATTCATAGTTACTTGATTCGTTTTTTTGTTAACGCAAACTTCTTCATGTAAAGAAAAAAAAAAAACCGTGAGCAGATATTTTTTGTTAAATTGTCTGGCATAGCCCTAACATACGGTTTTACAAATTAATAGATATTTAACTAGAAACCTATTTTTAAAATAGTGAGCCAATCAAATTTTTTAGTTTTATTAAATTTTATTTATGGTATCATTACCAGATCCTGAGAAGTGCCACTTAATCAGCTCTATGACCTCAAGCTTTATGCTCATTGAATCTTTCACACATATAGAATAGACACGACACAATAGCTTTCTAAATTAGCGAAAAAGTATGAAAATAATTCCTAACTTTATTCTTCCCGCACCCCTTGCCAATCAACCGTTCCCTTACCACCCACGTGCAGCCGCCGCAACCTTACAGCTTCGGCTTCGACAGCACCAACGAAAACGGCACTCGCATCACCCAGCAAGAGACCGGGGATGAGAACAACGTCAAGACTGGATCCTACAGCTACACGGACCCATTGGGCATCCAGCGTACCGTGAAGTACATCGCCGACGCCGAAGGTTTCCACGTGACCATTGAGACCAACGAGCCAGGCACCAAGTCTTCCAACCCAGCCGATGCCCAGATCGTCTCTGCCTCCGTGGAGGCCCCAGCCCCCGTCGAAGTGAAAGCTTCTCCAGTCGTGGTCAAGGTTGCCCAGCAGGTCCCAGTGGTGCACGCTATCCAGACACCCGTCTCCTACACCACCGCCCAGCGTGTGGCCCCGATTCCCGTCGCTCTTTCCCGCGCTCCCCTCACTTACACCCTTGACAAATCTAAGAGCTCTTAGGGTTGGCCTTTAACCTTAAATAGCATTGCACTTATTAGTTGCTATGATTAATTTTATTAAAGGATTGCTCTAATGTACATAAAAAGATCAGTGTAAACGATTTACACTATTCTACCACTTCTTTCTCTAGTGCCGTTCATCCTCTGCAACGATTCCCCTCCCTCTACCTTATATATTTTGTTGTATGTTTTCAATTTCAATAAATTGAATTTGACAAGCTTAAAAACATTGGGGTGGCCAGTTGAAACCTGCAGTGAACTTGGCGATAACCTTCCTAAGTAAAATAATCTAATATTACAGATCTCTGAAGGTAAAGCAATGGGCTCAATATTCTACCCATAATGCCATCAAAACTTGTTATATTCTTACAACACTAAGAATTCACTAGTGGGTTTCACAGTTCACAGCTTTTAGCAATCTTGATTTCAAGCAACAATTATGTGGCACGATGGCGAACGAACTATACGCTTATTCAGGGTACATTGGAAGGAAACACTTTATGCTGGCATAATGTAGCTTGTTTTTTTAAACCATTTCGGTTTGATCGACTAACCATATTAAGTACCTTAATCTGCTGTCGTCGCATGTAATTTCTAAGATTCATTCAGACATTTTTGTTATCTGCAAACTACAACTTTAGCTTAATGTTTCTGACAGATTGCATGATTTTACTATTTGTCTATATAACTAAAGCTTCACTGTGATTACATAACATAATAAAATGCCAGATATGGCTTAATACTTCTTTGCATTTTCAGGGTACTAAGACAATGTGGACCTGAGGTGACTTGTATAATCCTGTTAGTTGCAGTTCTAGTTTGTGAATCAAAAATGAAGGTTTTCTGACTTAGCAGATAAAGCAAAGTGGAAATCATTAATTGTTTTGAGGTGTATTGTAGAGTCGAGACGCTCAATTCTTCATCTGCTTTAAGTTTAGAACATTCGTTTGAACGCTCTTACCTACAGTGATCAGCCAAAACATTATGAACACACCTACAATGTGTTAATGAGAGCGCTTAGCTGACGCGCCGTTCGTTTTATCTTCTACCTGTTGATGTGGGTGGTAGTTAACGGCTGCCAGGGTAGAGGGGTTCTTTTGCAGATTATGTGCGCGTGCATTAGGAAAGGCTCCTGGCTTAGGTGACTTTAACATTGTGCAGATCGTGATGACTCCGACGGTTCAGAGCAAATCACGAAAACTCCGAGTTTGTCGGGCTCTCGTGAGGTGCTGTTGTTGGTACCTTTAAAAAGTGGAAGAACGAAGGTGAAACTGTTAGTAGACGCCGATGAGTTGCACGCCCATACTCTTAGAAAAAAGGGTATCAATAGTCCTCTCTAAGGGGAGGAACGGTCTTATAACCTATGTTCCTTTAGAAAGGGAGAAACTTTCGTCCCTGAAGCAGGGGAGCAAAGTTCCTCCGCCGCCTGCATCTCATTATGGCGGCCCTAATCGAGAAATCGAGCTCAATAAGGCTTAACGACGACGCTACATCTCTTGTACGGGACGGGAGGAGCAGCAAATAAAAGCGTGACACGAGCTTTCCGCGAACTGTGTTCATTTCCTAAGAGAGATTCCCTCGCAAGTACAGAAACTTGCGTTTCAAAAGCAGTTACTTAGTCTTCTCGTCGTCAGCACTGCGATGTTAAACGGAGACAACCGACACCTAATTACTTCGCGCACTTAACGTCTTACCTTTGCTGTTTCTCGAGTCCCAATTCCTTTGTCAACCGCACATCACGGAGGAATGGCAAACCAATTTGCGAAACCAAAAGCCGCTCTCAAAAGAACAAACTCGAAGCCGCTTTTCATCGCGTAGCTTGAAAGAAGGTTAAATCGCTTGCCACGAGATGGCAGGGTAAAGCAGAGTAATTGCAAGTAGCTAGGCTAGGTGGCGCTAGGTACCGCCCAATTCATGTTCTACAGAAACTGTAGCAATATTAGTCTGAGACCAACCGCTCGACCAAAGCTGAAAAACGAGCGCTCGCGCTCAGGCATTTTTCTGTACTGCAGGCGACGTGCGCGATCGGAAGCGTTGCCGTGGACGGTCTTTCACAATAGACCGATCTCACTAGGCGTTCGGCGCATGCCCGACGCCGCCATAACTTTAGTTCACAGGAGGCAGACGGCCTTCCATGCGAGGGCTCGTGCCGTCTCGTGCTCCACACGCGCAGAGCTCCAGCGGGGTTGTCGCACGTGCAGAAAGACTAAAGTTCCCTCGATGCATTGTGGCAGCGGTGGCGTAGTCAAACTGGATGGTGAAGTCTGTCTATTGGCCGAATGCAGACGATGAAGCCAGCAAAGGATTTTACGTCGACGGATATAAGAGGAATGGACGAAATGCAATTTTTACGGTGTTGGCAGCGTTGGTTTCAGAGCGCAATGATTTGAAGCTTCCACGTGCACCATGCTCATTGCAAACACCATCAAACTTGTTGTTCGCAAGGTAATGACACCACGAGAGGGAAACATAGGAGGGCGCCATCGTAACACCTCTCTGCTAATAGGGAGTATTCACTGGCTGCCATAGCTGTGTACGCAACTGCTGAGCGCGTACTGACGGCGAGCTTTCACAGTTCTTCTGCAACGTGCATTCCGCATCACCAAGATTGCCGCTCTTAGCAGACCATTAATGTTACCTCGTTCTGAGCATATGCTCTAAACATCGCTTTCACAAATGCTTAAGCTGACAGTGCGTCAAAGCTAAATGCACGAGAGCATAGCTTTGAGATGTAGCGCTTACGCTTGAAAGGCCCATTACAGAAAGGAGCTTTCGTAGGTCGGTTCCTTACATCCAAATCTCGTAGTGGAGGTAGACGCTGCTACGGAGCATTCGCACCGTTAGCTTTATCTGCAGGATTCCAGGGATCTTTTCCAGTCATCGTAAGCTAGTGTTATGGCAGGTGTGGTTGCAGCTTTCGCTGCCTTCTCAGTTTACAGGTGAACGTAGTGCACCTACATTCTTTCTTTTAAATACAACATTTTATTTTTACAAGGACTACCGTAATGCGATGTCATGAGAATGGAAAAGTAGTGTTGCAGAACATTTTTGCAAACATTAAAATTGTTTCAATTGTTTTCTTGGTAAATGTACGGGAAAAGGAACGTGAAAGTAATTTGTTACGTAACGAGTAAAGTAATTCGTTACTTTTCAGCGAAAGTAATTTGTAACGGTAATCCATTACATTTGAGGCTCGGTAATTTGGAATTGTAATCCATTCCATTTTTTCAAGTAACGGGCACAGGTCTATATGATAGACTGCACTGTCTTGACATAACACAAAATAACAAATCAATCAGACGGTTTTGTCTCCCACACGGGAGACATCATCAGTGAATCCCAGAGGCAGCAACGATAGAGTCGCCAACCAGAAATGCTGTTTAAGGAGGACCACGTAAACTTCGGGAAGGGGTCCGCGGTTCGAGTTACAGGCCGGTGACTCACTCAAGATGCACCATGATTCCAAGTATCTTCGTGGACCCCATCTTCGTTCGCGCGCCAAGGTTGAGCTTTCTCGAAGTCAAACGTTTAACCGAAGATGGTCACACTTTTGACTTCCAGAACGCTCGACTCCAACAATGGGCAACCTGCTCCGTCTTTTCCCTAGTGGCACGTGTGGGTTTCGCCAAGTCACGCGCATATTCTTTCATTTCGGAGCAGCGTTTGCGGCCGATACTATGCGTCACAACCTAGACAGTTCAATTTATAAATCATGAGCCATTCCACTCTGTGAAGGTGGATGACCAGCGAAGCTGTTTAGCACATGACAGAGACGTAACACCGAATTTTAAACAAAGGTACAAACACATTAATTTTCTTGATCGGTGGTCACCGTGACGAAAGGTACGCACACACACGTGCCACCCGCCGCCGCCGCTGACATTCTCGTTGCCGTTCCCGCCGTTGCTCTTCGTAGGCGCATTGCTCTTAGGGAGTCTGGACTATATGCGGCCTCCCCATTACGACGAGTGAAGAGAAGTGTAATAGACCTATTGCTAAATTACCCAAGCATCAAGGAGAATGCAGGGAATGGTGTTCCACGCGCCGCATGTGCCAGTGTCTGCAGCGGTATATAACTGTTCAAAAGCAAAATCCTAAAACAAATGACATCTTGCACGCGCGTTCGTCAACGCTTTATTTCAGTTATTTACTTCGAATCTTTTATACGGGGAAGGCGTGCGCGTGCAGCGCGTGCGGCGGTGAGAGCGTTGAGCTTTTGGTCAAGCACACATTAGCGGAAAACAAACAGCGCAGGGACAAGGACAGAGTAGAAGGCGGTAGACACACACACACCGAGTACCAGCGGCAGATACGGCTGTATCGAGAGTGCCTACACCTTCGTCTTCGTGTGGGTGACCGTTCGTCCTGCGGTGGATCGCGGTGGCGGGAGCTCTCACGTAACATCGACAGAACGGCTGACTTCCTCTGGCAGCAAACACTGCCTCTTCTTCGAGCGAGCATCCCTGGGAGGCGTCCTGCGGCTACGGGGAACAAGGTCCACAAGTTGGGTGACGTTCGCCTTCCAAAACAAGTGGAACAAGTGCTGAGCCACGGCCCCAAGTTCGCCGTCGAGCAAGAGAAGGTCGCCCCCAGAGTTGTTGTCTCTGGTAAGGCAAGTGTCGGGACGAGCTGCACAGTCTGAGGCGGACAGGTGCATTGCGGATGGTGTCGACGTATTACTGCAGTGCAGGCCATCTGGTAGCAGGGTCCCTGTGCGGTCCACCGTCGCTTACCTAAAGGATAACGCCCTGTCCTTGTTACCTGCTGACAAGGAGGGGGGCTTTGTAGTACTACCCAAAGGCATGTACAACTCAAAAGCTTTAGACGCTATCGAGGCCACTTTTGTACGCAGGAATGACGTGTCCCTAGCAAAAGTACAAATTGAAGCGCGTAAACTTTGCAAACGGCTGAGTTTAAATAAACTAGCCCTAGCGGTCGATAAGGGCAGAGGCCTGAATCTAGATCTATTTTTTTCAGCTAAAACGCACAAAGCCAACTGTCCGATACGCGTAATAGTATCGGAAATTGGAACGTGGCAGAAATCGGTGGCCATGTTTTTACAAACGAAATTGAACATTTTAGTTATTGACGATCCCTTTCAGGTAAAAACACTAGGAGCAGATAATAGACTTCCTTAAACAATGCCCTGACAAAAGCCTTTCGGCCTGTTCTGTTGACATTAAGGACTTATACTATTCGATTCCGCACACGGAGCTTTTAATGTGCGTCGAAGAGTGTATTGACAACCACGGGTGTGTAGCGTTTCAAAATGAATGTGGTCTAGGGGTGAGAGACTTCTTGGAGCTTTTAACCTTTTACCTAAAGTCGACGTTTACAACTTGGAATGGAGAAACTTTCATTCAGAAAAACGGCATATGCATCGGTTCCTGTTTAGCTCCCGTGTTGAGCAACATTTATCTCGCATTTTATTACAGAATTTTATCTAATAGACTTGAAGGCTCTAGGAAAAAAAGGGTTTGTAGGTTTGTAGATGACAACTTAGTGATTGTTGACTGTTACTCAGACCACTTTGTTGGCGAAATTCCTGAGGTTTTGGCCACTTTTAGTAAATGCTTGGAAGCACTGGTTATCACGCACGAATTACCAGTAAACGGTTCCATAAGATTTTTAGACCTTAGGCTCCATTGTCATCCCACACACACCTGCTGGCTTTATGAACCGAGAAGTAATAAAACCCTCCTGTCGTTTTTGTCTGCCCACTCTAAACTGGTGAAAAGGGGAATCATCAACATTTGATTTAAGAACGCCCTTAATAAATCCTGCTTTCACTTGGTAAAGGATAGCTTTAAGAATCAAGTAGCGAGGCTCACGGCCGCGGGCTACCCGTTGCGCCTCCTAACGGCAGTCGCAGAGACTCTACTAAAGACAAGATGCATTGAGAGTGCTGAACAAGTTAACAGGAAAAACAGGAACATCACAGTACTACCGTACCTACACAAAGTATCCCATAATCTGAAGAAAGTGGGACGTCGAGCTGGTGTTCACGTGGTCCTTTCGGCTCCAGACAAGCTATCTATGATGCGCAAAAAAGTGAATTCTCACGTAATAGAGAAACAGGTGTGCACCAAGAAACACCAAAACCAGTTTCTTACATGCGTTGCGGGTGTTGTATACTCGATTCCCCTGTCCTGTGGCCGGAGATGCATAGGGCAAACAGGACGTTGTCTTAATGAGCGTTTAAGAGAGCATCGTTATAATGTGTCTCAGGTTGTGTCGGGGCACCTTGGGGTTCATTGCCGCGATTGCGGATGCACTCCGGATTTTGAACGATGCACGGTCATCAGAAAACAAAAGGATAAGCTGACACGTGAGATTATAGAAGTACGCGCCATTGGACAATCGGGTTTAAAAGGTTAAAAAGCGCGAACAAAACAAGGACAATATAGACACAAAGACGACAAGACGGGCGCTAACTCACAACTGATTTTATTAGAAAAAACTCTGTCACTTTTATACACAAGATCATATGCCACACCCACACTGCAACCAAGCACCACGCTCACAAGCAGCCATCAAGAAACATTACTTCTTTCTGGAGCAAAAAGAGGGAAGGCATGCTTATGCAGTTGTCATCGTTCCTTTTGATATAAAACGCCTCTATAATCTCTCTCTCGGTTTTATCTTTTGATTTCTTTAAAAACTTTGTTGCAGCCAAAAGAGGCTTACAGTCAGCACATTGCCTGCAGTGGTCGGCCAGGTGTCCACCCGCGTTGTTGCGCACAGAAAGATTACGCTCACGTGCCCTATCGTTAAAACAGCGGCCGGTTTGTCCAATATAAACTTTTCCACAGCTTAGTGGAATCTCGTATACAACATTGGTCACACATTCAGTGTACTGTACGGCGTGCTTCTTAGAGCAGAGTGCTTTTTTCTGCCGTGTAAGCATCGGACAGATTTTTGAGAGCTTACACGGGGCCGAAAAAACAATATTTACATCGTATCTACTTGCTATCTTTTTAATGTTGTGAGACACTTTATGCCAATAAGGAATCACATGTACACGTCTTTTAACTTTATTTGTGTGGCTGCCCCCTTGTAAGTTAGTTCTTTTTATTTCTTGAAGTAGGCTCTCACAGCAGCTCGAAACTAGGTTAGGTGGGTACCCTACGTTTTCTAACCTCTTTACTTGCTGAGCAAAACTGGAGCCCATCTGACGTTTGCAACTTTTTGCAAGATCTGCCTGAAGACAAGTTAACGCTATAAGTCTCTTGACCAGTTTGGAATGTGCACTTTTGTAAGAAACAAGGCTTTTCTTGGAACGCGGGCTATACTTCCAACAAACATGGTCGTCGGAAAACATGACCATAAGGTCCAAAATACGAATGCAGTTCAGCACGGGCATCTCCCGTGTAAACTTAAGTCCACCTGATGCTTCTTTAAAAACATCAACGATCCCCGCCACAACCTCATCCAAACCCGAATTTGTGTCTAAAATTAAAAGATAATCGTCAACATATCTGAAGACTTTAACTACATGCCAATCAGGTAGGCATTCCAAAACTCGCCTGTCGATTGACGCTAAAAATATATTACATAAAACAGGGGCAACCGACGAGCCAATACAAACACCAGATTTCTGTACAAAGAAACGCTCATTGTAACTGACGGCAGTGGACTGGAGGTAAAAGACCAACAACTCTAAAAAATGTTCGCTACTAATGCCCGCAGAACTTTGAAAGTTGACTTCTCCCGACTCGTCTATTTTATCGCGAACAGCTCGGAGTAACCCGTCGTGAGGCACAGAATAATAGAGGTCCTCAACATCTACAGAGAAGGCCGAGTGGGCATTTTTACACCCCTCTCTAAACACGTCAATCACTTCATCCGAGTTTCGTACAAGAAAAGGGTCCTCCAAAGCCAAGGTGGCCAGGTGGCGCTGTAGATAACGGCTAACCATAAACTGCCATGTGTACTTCTCAGAAACAATGTCTCGGAAGGGACAATCAGGCTTAGCTTAGTCTCACAGGAAAAACGCATAAGCCTGATTGTCCCTTCCGAGCCATTGTTTCTTAGAAGTACACATGGCAGTTTATGGTTAGCCGTTATCTACAGCGCCACCTGGCCACCTTGGCTTTGGAGGACCCTTTTCTTGTACGAAACTCGGATGAAGTGATTGACGTGTTTAGAGAGGGGTGTAAAAATGCCCACTCGGCCTTCTCTGTAGATGTTGAGGACCTCTATTATTCTGTGCCTCACGACGGGTTACTCCGAGCTGTTCGCGATAAAATAGACGAGTCGGGAGAAGTCAACTTTCAAAGTTCTGCGGGCATTAGTAGCGAACATTTTTTAGAGTTGTTGGTCTTTTACCTCCAGTCCACTGCCGTCAGTTACAATGAGCGTTTCTTTGTACAGAAATCTGGTGTTTGTATTGGCTCGTCGGTTGCCCCTGTTTTATGTAATATATGTTTAGCGTCAATCGACAGGCGAGTTTTGGAATGCCTTCCTGATTGGCATGTAGTTAAAGTCTTCAGATATGTTGACGATTATCTTTTAATTTTAGACACAAATTCGGGTTTGGATGAGGTTGTGGCGGGGATCGTTGATGTTTTTAAAGAAGCATCAGGTGGACTTAAGTTTACACGGGAGATGCCCGTGCTGAACTGCATTCGTTTTTTGGACCTTATGGTCATGTTTTCCGACGACCATGTTTGTTGGAAGTATAGCCCGCGTTCCAAGAAAAGCCTTGTTTCTTACAAAAGTGCACATTCCAAACTGGTCAAGAGAGGTATAGCGTTAACTTGTCTTCAGGCAGCTCTTGCAAAAAGTTGCAAACGTCAGATGGGCTCCAGTTTTGCTCAGCAAGTAAAAAGGTTAGAAAACGTAGGGTACCCACCTAACCTAGTTTCGAGCTGCTGTGAGAGCCTACTTCAAGAAATAAAAAGAACTAACTTACAAGGGGGCAGCCAGACAAATAAAGTTAAAAGACGTGTACATGTGATTCCTTATTGGCATAAAGTGTCTCACAACATTAAAAAGATAGCAAGTAGATACGATGTAAATATTGTTTTTTCGGCCCCTTGTAAGCTCTCAAAAATCTGTCCGATGCTTACACGGCAGAAAAAAGCACTCTGCTCTAAGAAGCACGCCGTACAGTACACTGAATGTGTGACCAATGTTGTATACGAGATTCCACTAAGCTGTGGAAAAGTTTATATTGGACAAACCGGCCGCTGTTTTAACGATAGGGCACGTGAGCATAATCTTTCTGTGCGCAACAACGCGGGTGGACACCTGGCCGACCACTGCAGGCGATGTGCTGACTGTAAGCCTCTTTTGGCTGCAACAAAGTTTTTAAAGAAATCAAAAGATAAAACCGAGAGAGAGATTATAGAGGCGTTTTATATCAAAAGGAACGATGACAACTGCATAAGCATGCCTTCCCTCTTTTTGCTCCAGAAAGAAGTAATGTTTCTTGATGGCTGCTTGTGAGCGTGGTGATTGGTTGCAGTGTGGGTGTGGCATATGATATTGTGTATAAAAGTGACAGAGTTTTTTCTAATAAAATCAGTTGTGAGTTAGCGCCCGTCCTGTCGTCTTTGTGTCTATATTGTCTTTGTTTTGTTCGCGCTTTTTAACCTCTTAAATCAGTATGAACCAACTCGCCCAAACACAAGTTTTAATTGGACAATCGGGTTCAGAGTGTGTTAGTGCCCCGTCACTTGCCTTGACAGAAAAGGAGTGTATTTTTCTACTCAGATCGGAGAACAACGGCACCTGAAGATGACTCTAGGAACACGTGTAGTCCTCCTCTAGTGTTGTTTCCTTTCTTGGCTTTTGGGCCTGGCAAATGTTGTATTTATACAGGTTGTCAGTGCCAATAAAGCTCAGTTGTAAGTCAGCGCTGTGTGTGTCTACCGCCTTCTACTTTGTCCTTGTCCCTGCGCTGTTTGTTTTCCGCTAATATGAATGACCAACTAGCCCACTCGTCAACAATACTCAAGCACACAAAAAATCCACTGAGCTCTAGCCATCAACAGCCTCGCTGTAAAACAACACCACACTAGGACTCTGGAAGGAGTGGGGGGGGGGGGGGGGAGGGTTTTAGTTTGGTTTGAAAACGAGGTCATGTAGTTTCAGATGAGGTTTGAAAGCTTTTCGAATGTTCAATGTGGCGAGGGCCCTGCGAATAGACACAGAAACGCATTTAATATATGAAATTGTTACTAGCCCTGCTCGATTACGATTTTTATCGTGACGTCTCTCTTGTCCCATCTGCATACTCGTGTTTTCAATAAAACGTCTAGGATAATCCCTCTGTTCCTGCGAGTCGACAATAACTGTATCTTCAGATGCCCGGAGTTCCGGATTATAAGGCATGTGTTCGGACCGATGTAGTAGGGTATTTTTGACTGCTCTGTTCTGGTGAACCGGATTATGTGAGTTGAAGTTTAAGAAGTTACCTGAGTCGCAAGCTTTAGGTACGCAGTTGTTTCTATGTGTCCGGTGCTGTTTTGGCATACATCAACATATAAGAAAGGCAGCCTGTTGTTTTGTTCTACTTCAAGTGTAAATTGTATTGACGGTTTAACGGTGTTCAAAGTTAAAGGAGAGTCATCAACATGGTCTTTGTTTAAAATTACCAACGTGTCGTTTACGTAACGCCCATGAAACCTTACTGTGTGCATAGTCTGCTGTAGTGCGGTTTCCTCCACATGATCCATGACCAGATTCACTATAGTCACAGAAACCAGAGTACCTATTGGGCAACCTTCTATCTGGTGATAGACGTGTTCACGAAATGTAAAAGGAGTCCGGTTAATACAAAACCGCAACAGTTTAATAATATCCTGGACAGTTAACGGTGTGCATGAGGGGAGCGTGTCATCCTACGTAGGCGCGTTGCAGGTACTCTCACGGCTAGAGGAGTCGGGACATTTGTGAAGCAGTGACACAACATCAAATGAAACCATAACTTCTTCCTCGTCAAGGACGTGACCTCGAACACTGCCCACAAACTCCTGAGAATTAAGTACTGTCAAAAAGTTTGTTCAATTTAGGGGAGTGATGAGTTCAACTAAATATTTTGACAGGCTGTAAGTAGAAGTACCAGTAAATAAAACAATCGGGCGAAATGGGCACTCGGCTTTGTGACCATCCGGAAGAACATACAGTTTAGGTGTTGACCATTGAAAAAAAAAAAAAAAAGACGACGGTACTTGGCGTTGTCTATGCGTTTCTTTTCTTTTTTTTTTAGATCACAGGGTTGATGAACAAAGGATCTCTCAGATTTTGGAGTGGGGTCTCGTGGCAGCTTCACAAAATGAGCTGCGTCATCAAGAATCACCTGTTTTTTTATAATAAACTTGCCTTTCAAGTACTACTGTACCTTCTTCCTTTTCAGTTGTAAGAATGATAATCGAAAGCTGAAGCTTTAAGATGCTCTAGTGTCAATTGCTCCAGCTTGCTTAGATTCAATGGCGTTCCTTCTGCGTTCTTAAGCGTAGTCGTTATGCGTCGGCGTGCCAGATTGATACCAGTCGTATCCCGCAGGTGACGACGTGCCTCCTCAATTTCAATTATAAAATCTTGTTTAGGAACAATGCGTAGGGCCAGAGGGAAATCAAGACCTTTTGAAAGAGTACTTACATGACCATCGGAGAGCTGTTTTGACGACAGGTTGTCTACCGCTGTCGCCGGTGGTATTGGAGCCTTTGGGATTAATTGAACCAGTTACTTGTCATGGATATCTGTGCGCGTTGTCTTTTCCATTTCTTCCGCTTGCTTCCGCGTGCTGAAAACATGGTGCATGTCGTTTGATTGAAGAGTTCGTCGCAGGAAATTTTTAGCTGCTCTAAAACGGTGCCGACAGTCGATGATTTTATGCTTGTTGTCCAGTATCCTTGATTTCAGGCAGTCACGGCTGAAGCTCTGAACCAGTTTCCTTCCGGAAGGAACATCGACACAGGGACGACATCGTAGTCTACGAGGACTCACGCCGTGGTTGAGGTACTCGCGGTTGAAGCGTTGATGGCATTCCAGGCGGACGATCCTTGTGGATTGGTTGAAGTATTCTCTCAGGTTGCCCAAGCCGACAGAGCCGTACAAAGTAAGTATGAATGCAAAAGTTTTCCAGATGTATTGACTGAAGCATTTTTTCAGGTTGCCCAAGGCAGTAGAGCAGTACAAGGTAAAAAGGAATGCAAAAGTGTTCCAGAAGCCGGAAATCACCGTGATGATACAAACTACACCGACTTGACACTTTAGTGAAAAAGTCATTTGTATGAGAAAGTTTTTTGTGTCCAATAAACACATATGAATCATACAAGATATATAAGAACCATATAAGAAACCTCTCAGAATTTTCTTATATGGTTCTTATATGTTCTTATATATCTTGCATGATTCATGTGTGTTTATTGGACACTGAAATTTCTCATACAAATGAGATTTTTCAATAGAGTATAACACAAATAACAACTTAATCAAACGTTTCGTTTCGGAATGGGAGCCAAAACGTCTTCCATACCCTGAATAATTCAAGACCAGCGGGATTCAAAACGTGTCCAATATATCAACCTGAACTAACTGTAGCGCGCCGACAGAGTTATTTTTTACCTGCGGTAAATACATTATTTTTATGGATAGTAATTTATTGCGAAAAAGAAAAGAAGCTTCGCGTAAGTCTCTGCAGGCAGATAGCTTTTTGAGCTGTATGTCTAACTAGCAATTATTATTCTGGAAACAATTTCCAACTTTATCCCGGAGCAAAAAGGTCAACACCAAAGAAGTTGGGGTGCGTGGTCAAACGACGGTAAAGCGCTGGAAGAAACGTAGGGTCACGAATACACGATCATGCTGTGGCGGCAGCAAGAAACTGCCCCCCACGCAACGGCCACTAACGAGAGTACGCCTCTTGACACTAGCACAGTTGTGGATGAACTGTGGCGCAAGTGTAATCGGCAGTGGATCACGTTGACGTTTGTTCTGGCTGCCAGTTAAAGAGGTGAAACCTGCTTGTTCTGCTCCAATTTGTTTCTGCGACTTTCACTGTTCGAAGAGGAAAAACTAGCGCGTGTTTTGTAAGGTGTGTGAACGTCAAGGATTGTGTTCAGCTGGTATTTTGAGAAACTAGTAAATTTGTTGCACCACCCTTCTCAGTGGTGAACTGCTCGTTTAAGTATATAGGGTGATTCGTAGCAGAAGGAAGACTCGTGAAATACAGCGCAATCAACATAATTGTTTTTTGTTAGATGGTTAATGAAACATATACATAACACAGCTCCAGACGTTTACTTGACATAAATTATTCTGAATCTACTTTTAATTTTTTTTTATTAAAACACCCACATCGCGTGCCAATTGTTTATTTATCATGCTCAAAATATATAAATAATTCGCAGTGGTGTTTTAACCTTCCACGTTTCCTCATAGAGAGCGTTAGTAGTACCAGATGTAAAACGTTACGATAAAAAAACGAAGTATATTGGATTTTTGGGGTTGCACAGTTTCAAAAGGGAGGCGGCGCATACTATCATTCTAATAAAGTGTTTTCGCGATTATAACATTAATTATGCGGAGAGCACGTCGTCTGCTTCTTGCGCAGGAGTGGCGGTCACGTCAGAACGACGCCGAGCCCTTATTGGCTGATTAAAAAAAATAAAAAAAATAGTGGGTAGACCTCAAGGTATCTAGCACTGAGGTCTACCCACTATTTCTTTCCATCAGCCAATTAGAGCTCCGCGTCGTTCTGACGTCACCACGACTCCTGAGCAAGAAGCAGACGACTTGCTCTCCGCATACGATTACATATTTTATTTGTAATTTTCAACTTTACATTATTATGTAACAACTTATATTCCATGTCCCTTCTTATCTTTGATGTACCAGATACGATTATCTTTCAGAAAAAGAAGGCAAGCTGCAAATATATTCAAAAAGCCATGTCATCTTCTAGTTCTCATTTGGAGCACAAACGATTAAAATTTTTAATAAGGCACGATTAGGGTTGTTATTCAAGTGTAAAAAGAAAGCATATGCTCTCGCGAACAATCTACCGACATGGCACTAGAATCGACTGTAGTTTTGGATGATAAACTTTCCAAGAAATTTGAAGCAGACAAAATTCGACTTCCACACATAAATTTTTTAAAATTTGGTTACAAATTTCCGCTGTGTTTTCTTAACACGACCATTTTATATTATAGTGCCAAAAGAACAAAAATGAACACCTCCTGTGTTCTTCTGGAGGTTTGAAGAACTGTTCACGTTTTTAAAAAGTGCCATAGTCCTCTATACTTCATACCAAGATACTATATTTTTTATGGCAGGCGAAACAAAGAAAACAGCTGTTAAAATCTTAAAACACTAAAAGTACTCTGCTTGGGTAAACAAAACTGGGCAGGTTATATACCTCGGTACCGGACGAAATACAACAAGCAAAATAAGGTTTTGAATCGCGTGACCACCGGATCAGAGCTGTGAAGAAAATAAAAGAAGAATGTTGGTGAACGTACCAATATACAAAAAAAATTGTCACACAAAACAGGCTGACATAAACTGATATTTTACCCAGCGCAAACTGACTAAATGATGACAAAAGAAAAGTGGACAGAGCTTTGAAGTCAATGAAAATAAATAAATTAATTAAAAAAACAAAAGGGAAGGGGGAATATAAAATAACTATTAACAACAAGTAAAAAAAAAAGTATCTGAAAAAGTTTAGACCTTAAAATAACATTTTAGAACCGAATCACTGCATGTGTCTGTTTGAATTTTTCAAAATTACTGGCCTAAGCAGGCGATAAGAGTGAAACCACAAATAGTGTCACGCTTTGCGTCTGTACGAATGGTTTGAATAGAAATCTGAACCTAATCCTTGAACTAGCGATAATCTCTGTGCTAAGAGTGATATCACGTCTTGAGGAAATGAGACTAATGGCACTGTTACGTAACCTACTAAAAAATATGGCTTTCAGTCCACAAAGAAGACATCCTTTTCGCGAGCAAGAGTTTCTGGCACACATTTAAAAGGCTCTCGCGTCGATGATAGTTGAATAAACTCTAAAAAATGTACCTTCTCTCTTTTCTTTCTTATAAAAAAGAGGCGCGACAAGAATAAACCAATGACTGCGCAGATCACTATCATAAAAAAAAAAATGTGCCTCCCCTTCAAAAGAAGTCGACGACTTTTATCGCCGTTGGCTCCTGTCGCGTGATCAATCCAGTGCAAGGAGCCTATTAAAATTCAAAAGCCGATTGTTTCCTTTACTCCAAAGCGAGCAAATGAGACGGGTCCAACAAGTATCGCAGCTAGTCGTTCACGATATAAAAGTGCGGCTGAGCATCGAAACAACAGGAATCCACTTGATCGCCGCGGCAAGAGGAATACTCCTTGACATCATGCTCACCAAGGTGCTGAGTGTATGCGACAAACAGCATACGCGGTCTCCTGGATTATCATACACCGTTTCACTTTTAAGTCCGAGCGCTGCCAACGCTAAGACACGATGAAGCTAATGAAGCAGTTCCAAAAGTCAATCGTCGCGGCCAGCATCTCCTTTGTATTTTTACTATGACCGACTAAACCACATTTCCCCCAGTGAAGGCGCCGTGATCCTGCAATTGGTGCGTGCATGTGATTGGATTAGCTGGTGATAGAAACCTTCAAAGAAACCTACACTTGTTTTCACCCCCCCCCCCCCCCTCAAGAACCATACTAAAAAGAGTCCGGCTCCTCGCGAAGCATTACTAATTTCTCCCTTTATTTAGATAACTGAGATATATGTAGGTAAATTTTAGGCTAGATATATGCTACCTTATCAAGACGTACACGGTTGAAACGCCAAAGCATCACTTCTTCCGTCGACAACCAAATCCTGTAAGAACTACTTCGCGCGGCGTATGAACAATGCGCAAAAATTCATCTTTGCTTCAGGTGAAAACGCGTATAGTGCCATGACGATGCACTTTTGGTTTTGCTTAGTTGCTCTATCAAATATTTAGCGTTCGCTGCAGTAGGACTTAAAGTGAAACGGGCACCGAACGTAGACTCGGGCCATTGCTAAATCAGGCACTCTCTTGTTTCAGGTGCTCCTGTGCTGCTTTGTGGCCTACGTGGCTTCCCAGGCGGTTGAAAACTACGTAAGATAATTATCTATATAGCTGTTTGTTTGAATTTGTACTTATTAACGGGTATGGGCACCGTACGTCCGCCAGGAGTCGCTACCGATCGTCCAGCGAACAGCGCCGCGCGCGGACCACTTTTGAGTCAGCGTAGGTGAGATCGGTAGAGCTTCGCCGCCGCTCCCGCTGATTCCGCGCTTCCGCCAATGTTATAGCCCAAGCAGGCTTGTCGGCCTTGCAACACCCACCTCTGTACCACTGCAGTCGAGGTGGGACTGTCGAGGTCGCTTCCCGATGAGTACAGCGCGACGCCGCCGAAAGAGGCGCGCGTATCGGCCACTGAGTTAGATAGGCAGGGTGCCCATAGGTGAGAGCTCTGGCACAGGTTGTGGCTTTTAACTAAAGTTATATTGTCTCTGACCTTCAAGTTTTAACTTACGTGATACAATTATTGTATTCGAAATGTGTAAATTTCGCACCGGGACCGAGTAAAAAGTTATTGGTATGGAACTAAGAATATGTAAAAGTGTGGACTGTGGTGGCGAATTATAACTCTCCAGACAAAAATGCAACTGAAGGGATTTGGTCTTGTTCATTCCACTCTATTTATTTATAGTTTTGCAAAATCACATTTCATCAGGGGAGAATTTATTCCTGTAAGTTGCGGAACTAGGCGTATTCAAACATAAACTTTTTAGTTATTCTAGAATAAAACAATTTCGAATTAAAAATATTGGTATATTTTTTCCGGCAAATTTATATTTAAAAACGACCACCTTATTTTGATGCTCTATCCAGGAGAAATTTCTCTTTATTTCTTAAGCGGAATAACTACATACATTTAAAAAAAAAATTTCAGTGGGAAGATTACGTAAACGTTTATAACATCATGTCGTTCAGTCAATATCAACAAGGTGTTTTTTTATGGAATATAAATATTTCAAAAACAAAGCCGTGAAAGTAACACCAATATGAGTTATACGGCCCGGTGGACATTATGTTCCAGGAAGAATGCAACTAGAAGATTACTAAATAACGAAAATTTACTTATTAATTTTTATTAAGATATGTTAGGTCGCATGCTTGTGTTAAAAAAATTAAAGCAATTAATGTTGGAGGCCAGACCAGTTTTTTAAATTCCTGGATCGAGCAAGCAGTTGCCGTTTTCATTGTCAAATATTGTTCTGGACCTTTGTAGATACAGAAACCAAATGTGCGATGCCCACCGGGAGGACAACCCTTGCCTTACGCCAGTGGGTCACGTGTTTTTCAGTGATATCACGAAGCAAAGGAAACCCACTTGTCGCGGCCGATAAGGTTGTTTATCGCCTTAGTTCGCAAGGCACGGAGTACCGACTGCAATCAGCTCCGGCGTGCTGTGATTCGAAATAGTGACGCAACATTCGTCATTAGCACATGAGCTACCGGTGTCAAACGAGGGTTGTCCTTCCGGTGGGCATCGCTCGTTTGGTTTCGGTATTGACATATCTTCAGAACAAATTCTGACAGTGAATGACTCCAACTGGTTAATCGAATCAGGATTTTAAAAGAACTGAGCTGGCTTCAACAATGATTTTCCATCTCTTCGATATAAACATGAGCCCTAAAATGTTCAATAATAAAAGCAATTAGTGAATATTTGTTTATTAATTATATTTTAGCTGCATTCTTTCTTGAACATATTATTCGCCTGACACCAAACGCATTTGTGTAGGTTTCACGGCTTTTCTTTGAACCACCTGTATGGATAAAAAAACAAGCTCTATATGTTTGTGCTGGTAGATAATAGTTAATAAAATGAATGAATCCTTGACACTTTTGAAAATAAATTGCGCATCACTCGCGTTGGATTTATTTAATATAACATTAGAAACCAAACGAAAATTTAATTTCTTTCCGTATTATCTTAAATAAGGTACATGTGGTAGGCCCATGTTTTTTGTTTGTTTTAATGTCCTCCAAATACACTCATATTTGAATCGCCGATTACAACATGTATAGCGTAAAACACAATAAGTATGTTAGCGGTGAATGGTGCTTCGTGGCATTTTTCATGGACATACGTCAAACTCTAAGCTGCTCTGCTCAAGTTTCTTGTGCAGATGGCGGCATTGGCTTGAACTAGAAAGAAAAATTGGAACATTTGAGAGCCTAAAACTAGAAGAAAGATAGGAAATACTGTGTTAAAGCCAACCGTGTACTGACCGGTACAAGTTTACTCACACCAAAGTGGTTATATGTAAAGTCCTACGCAGTTTGAAAATTTTCACGTTATTTTGCGATGTCTCATTCTATTATTTTGTTCACCTTCTTTGTCTCCGCTTCGCACACAGCCTCCTCAACCGTATACCTTCAGCGTCGACAACACCGACGAGAACGGCACCCGCATCACCCAGGAAGAAACCGGCGACGAGAACAACGTCAAGACTGGTTCCTACAGCTACACCGACCCATTCGGCATGCAGCGTACTGTCAAGTACGTCGCTGACGCCACCGGCTTCCACGTCACCATCGAGACCAACGAGCCAGGCACCAAGACCTCCAACCCAGCCGATGCCCAGATCATCTCCTCTTCCGTTGAGGCCCCAGCCCCAGCCCCAGTGGTCGTGAAGCCTGCTCCAGTCGTGGTCAAGACCGTACAGCAGGCCCCTGTCACTGTCCACGCCGTCCACGCTTCTCCAGTTGTGCACGCCATCCAGGCTCCTATCTCCTATGCCGCCCCGATCACGTACGACACCGCCCACCACGTGACCCCGATCACTGTCTCCCTTTCCCACGCTCCCCTGACCTACTCACTTGGCGCTGCCAAGAGTGCATAAGTATACGACGTGAATTAAAATACTAATCGGTACTTTCTTCCTTTGGTACGATGATCATTATTCGAGCGGAGTATTGTCAGCACAGTCTGCAATGTGATTCGGAAATGAGCGGGAACCGGCTGCCTATAGCTGCACTTCTTTGGTGTCCTGCCCTGTACAGTCTAATACTGTGTGTGGAAATTCTCAGCGTGCACTCGTCCATCTGTGTTGTATATTACATGTTAAAATTATAATAAATATTTCGCAATAAAAATTGTGTCTTGCGTTTTTAGTTAGCTTTGACAGACTATTTAAAAAGCCCTTCCTGGCGGCTTCTGACGATGTAAAGGGCGAAGCTTATGAACAGTCAGGAGGATGATAAACTAGCAGGGCGTAATGTTTTTTTTAAAGTGCTGCTATAGGGAGAGGGTACCTGCTAAAGTGTGGGCATCCATATGCGACTTCACTCGCTGTGACGATTGTCATAGTGACGAATATGAAAGGGACGTCACTTACAGTGACCTTACTCACAGTGACAACAAGCATTCTGTTATTTGTGACTCCCGTACCACTTATAAAAATCTGACAAAGCATTCTTTTGCAATCTTCTATATGATCACTCAGAAGCGTGTGTTGCATTACAGGGCTGAATTTCTTAGCCTAATTGCAAACAAGAGCGCAAAGTTCCGGCCCATATTCAAAAAGATTGTAGCAGGCATTATTTCTGGCCTTTTGACTGCAGCCGCGATTAGATGAATGCGACTTAGTCGCATCGACTCCAGTTGTCTCATTTTATATAGTCAAGTAAACGTCATAATGCGTTAGGGAAGGACATCAGGTTCAATTCGCTACACAGGTGGATCGAGACGGCGAATAAGCATTCATTCAGCACATGTAAACGAAGGTCGCATCAAGTTTCAGAACGGGGAGGATTATGGCGAGGCCCTCGCTGCCGGAGCGAGTAAACATCTGAGAACATGGCCGCGGACCATCTCTTTGGCAGTGGCGGAGAGCGGTCCCCTGTGGTCGCTCGCAGGTTTCTCCCAAGACGAATCGTGAGGTTTATTGATATCAAAAGTGAGCGGCATATAGATAAGCAGCTCGGTGAGGCCGGGCGCCGACCGGACCTCGCGAATCACCACTTGCACGTCGGGGGAAGACCCTAAAGGCACCAGCGCAAACGAAAAAGCCGCCGAGAGCTCCGAACATTCACTGGTACCGCAGAGCGAGCAGCTCCTAGCTAGGCGCCGTTGCTACGTGCGCCGGAGCCCCTCGGCCTCGTGGTGAGGTGTGTGGTTGGCGCCAGTGTTGCGGAGTTGCCACTCCGGAGTTGGAATGATTCCGGAATCATTCCGCGTTTTCGCGACCCCGGAATGGAATGGGAATGGAATGGCGGCAACGTTGAGGGGAATGGAATGGGAATGGAATTATATGCCTTTTTCCCGGAATGGAATGTTAATAGAATGGGCCCCGGTTCTTTATATATATATATAATTTTTTTTTTTTTACGTTCAGCTATACCGAGTCAGTCAGTGAGTCGGCTGTTCAGAAATAAAATGAGCGGGAAACTGCGAACCCGCGTAAGGCCCTAACAGACTTACGCGCAAACAAAATGCAATACAAGAAACAAGCGTCAAAGCAAAGAACAGAGGGGGGAGGGGGGCGGCGGCGGTGGCGCCTTTCACCAGTAAAGATCAACACATATCCGAATGCGTCTGCGCCTGTACTATTGCACGGCTCAAGGGTGCGTCATCAGCCGACGTCAACGTGACCCGCTGCTCTGGTGATCCGATACCCAGGAAGGAGGCCAGACGTGGCCTCGGTGTGCGGACCCAGACTTCGTACACCGGCGTCTCGTCTCGAGCGCGCTGTTTCTCGGAGAGCTCGCACCTGTGCCGGCCATCTCAGGTCGCAATCCACGAGGTCTCTGTTTGAATGAAGCTAGGTAAAACTTGAGGATTGCCATTCATGCGTTGAAGGTGGAGGGTCGGCAGGTAGGACCGTCACGACAGGGATGCCACCGTATCGATTTTTCAACCGTAACAGAAGATAAGACATGTACTTCAGAATGCTTCAGGTGGTCCACTTTTCTCGAAAATTTCAAATGCAACTGCCTGCATAGTCTTCAACGAGGTCACCTACAGCGACATCCCACCGTGACGTCATGTGATCAGTGCTGACAGGGGCGCCCTTATTGGACAGGGAAGTGGGGATGTTTTGATGGAATTTATTTAGAAGTCGAAGTCTTTTCGCATCACTGATCAATCAGACAGGATGCCAGGGAAGGACCGCGGTCAATCCTTGATGGAACGTTTTTTAAACCCATTGAAGACTCTTCATCCGGAACCACTACCTTCAAGGCGATGTTCCAAGCCTGCGGTAAAGTAATTTTGGGACAAAAAAACAACAAAAAAAAACTTACACTTCAAACTTAAAACCTCGTCTCAGTTGGCGTCTCAAAGAAATTTGAAAAATGTATTGCATTATCAGTATTTATATTTCTGCCCTCCCTAAAATGTATTCTTGTATTTGTATTTCCAAAGACTTTTCGCCTATTTTAAAATTGTATTTCCGATACGTATCGCGATACATTTTTACAGATATATTTGAGACTTGAGTGTTAGTATCTTAGGAACTATTTTCATCTATACCAGTATTTGTATTTCCAAATACATTTTTGAATATTTCTGCCCAACCCTGCAACGTAATGCAGCTGTCAAGTCACACTTTTAACGTTTAGGAATTAGAGGAATGGAATGGAACGATTCAGCCATTCCAGGAGTGGGAATGGGCCCAGTGTCCCCATTCCTAAAAGTTGAAAGGAATGGAATTATCGAAAACTCTAATTCCCCGGAATGGAATTGGAATGGAATGGGGGTGCCCATTTCGCAACACTGGTTGGCGCTGTCTGGCGAAGCGAAGCGTAGCGGCGCCCTCAGAGAGCTTGGAAATGATCTACCTCGCCAGGCTGTCCGCACTCACATCGCCTCTTCCAGAGTGGCCCGGGCCAGAATCTAAACCGCTTGAGTTTGGACATTTCAAGTCTCGTAACGTGCACATCATCGAAGACTGCGGGCACGATCTCTACGCTCGTCGAAAGAGCTTGCGCGTGCGAAACAGAAGCGCCAGAAGACGTGGTCACGTGGTACGGCTGGTGGCGGAAACGCATCGTTTACTTTGAGATGTGACACGGCCTGGCGCCTTCGCGTGTGTCTTGGTGCGCATTCATGGAAACTTTGACGGTTCGGCTTCATTCTAAGGACGGTTGGAGTCGATGCGCTATAGTCGCATTCATGTAACCGCGGCAACTGACTAGGACCCGATGTGTCCAAGTAATAGCTGTGTTTAGGCATTTGAAGAGTCATAAGGCAACACACAGGGGATATCTTTTAATGCTTGTATACCAGCATCTAAAACCTTTGCGGTAAAGGCTGATCACTTAATCTCTCAGAGGCTGTAGGCATTTCGATAGCTGTTTAAATTGGTTAAGTCTCGAAGAGTAACTGCTGTCAAAACTGCAAATGCAATATAAACCATATAAGCAATAGTTACATATTATTCAGAATTTTACTTGATTAGGCAAATTACAATTGCGGTTCTTCCCTCATATACTTCGTGCCGAACTTGATGCAGACATGGTAAAAACGACATCTGTATAACTCTCGCGCAATTAGATGAAACTGTTAAATTTAAAATAAAAACTAACATTTTTGGCCGCTTTATGCACATCGCGACTGACTTTTTGTGGTGCCATTGGTTGATACAATTAAGTAGGATGTTTACTTGAAGGTAATTTGCAAACTATAATGTATCGTGGTGAACGCTCACGCCACGATCGCGTCAGCAAAAGGATAAGCGATAATCTAAAAGAGTACAGATAAAGGGGACATGCTCATTTTATGTCGAATCAAAAAGTAAATTCCTCTCAAGACCATACATTCCTTATAAATATAAACAACGTGGTACAAAATGTTTTCTTCAGTGGTGTCTGCAGAACTTCTATTTATAAATTTTCTAAACTTAGATTTTTTGCTCCTACTCGTTGAAGGATCTAATAGTGTTGTATTTTGTTACCACGAAAAGTGTTACATGGCCGGCACCTAGCAGTTTCTTGTTTTGCACTTGTGTTACTAAAGAACGTCAAACGACTGCTGCGTAAACGGTCGTCTGGAGCCCGTATACTCACAGGTTAAACACGTGTCCATTCGAAAGCTGCCGGAACAATGGTCTCCACGCTGTGACATTGCTGGCCTCCTGTGCGTGACCTAAAACTCCAGCGCTACGGCCTTCTCAAGGCCCATTCACACAGCAGCGCGTGACAGCGGCATGTTGGCTGTTTTTCAAATCTTACTCGAATAAATCCGAATTAATTCCAGCGGTAGTATCCGGTGTTAATAAAGATAGAGCGACACTGAACGCGCGAAGGTTTTCGAACACCAAGATACTACGATCTTGCTGGGGATTGAGATCGAGTAAATTTTTGGAACATGTTCAAAATGATACAAATTCATGTCGCGGAACGTCCGCGCTTTGTATGTTGCGTGCTCAGTGATGTGATTGGCCTAAGCCATTTCGGAGCACCTTTCGGGGCAGCCAGAACAGTGTTTTGGAGCAGCAAATGCGGCCTTTGGAGCAACCAAAACAGTGTTTTGGAGCAGCAAAAGTGACTTTTGGAGCAGCCAAGACAGTGTTTCGGAGCAGCAAAGGTGGCTTTTGGAGCATATATTTTTAGAAAATTAAAAATATTCGTTATACGTGCTGTACGAACGAAGGGCACTTTGTGCTATGTTGCGTTCTGATGTGACGTGTTTTGAAGGAACCTGCTGCGTGTTTTTTACTGCTGAGACATCCCACAATTGTACAGTGCTGTAGCCATTGCCGAGCGATTGCGAAAAACCGCTTGCCACCGTTTTACTGGTTCCAAACATGCCAGATTTTCGTCAAAGGTAAGCAAACGTAAAACAATGAATTGCAAGCGTCCCGACTGGTGCCTCTGTCGTTCAATCATGTTCGCATGCACCTGAGAGAAGCTTCGGCAGGACTTGCAGTTGCGCGAGCTTCGTCGCGCGAGCTGAGGCAACGGCTGTTGGATCGAAACCGAAACCATGCCACTCCGCGCCGTCGCACTGATCCCCAAAATTGTATGCAAAATGTAACTGTCGAGCATACGACAAAAAACAGTCCAGCGGCGCGGGTTTGCCAGGCCGACGAACAAGGTACAAGCTAAACAAACAAACAAACGCACACACACGCACGCACACACACACGCACGCACGCACGCGCGCGCACACGCACACACACACAAAAAGAGAACCTCAGCGCATCGTCGCAAGACATCGCAAGCCAAGGTCAAAAAGTTCTTGGATCGCTTTGTGCAACGACTGAACTCGAGACAAACAAGGGCACTGTGCGGGTTGAGCGTGCAGACATTGCCTTCTTTGCTTTAGCTCACTTCTCTTCACCACCTCTCTTCTGGGGTAGATTTTCCACGTATCGGGGTCCCTCTCGAAAGAAAACCTACCGAGAGAAACCTAGGAAATCAATACTTCGACACAGCAGTCTAAGTGAAGGAGGGATTTTTGTAGTAACGTATGATTTAAACGAGAACAGGAATGTTGATGAACATGCGGCGGTGTTTCATTTCAGAAAGCGCCATATCTGCAGCGACGTGGGGACAGCAACACCCGACGTCGCGCGACCATGGTGACTGAAAGGCAGGGACCAAATGTAGTTTCCCCACGCCGTTGCTTTGTGAAGTGAGGGCTTCAGCTCACAAAGGAACTCCCGCCGCGCAAGAACGTGGCCTCCTTTCACAGCATGACCGTGTGGCTGGTACCCGGCACGCTAGCGTCGGAGCCACCGCACACACCCGCGTCTATCGTTGAAAATATTTTTAAGAGAGACGCGAGACGAGACCCGCAAGACGACAAAAGTGCGAAACGCGGGGCGCCGGGAAAACTATGCAAGACGGGATGGACAATTGATGCAGGGTACTTTTTGTCGGGTGGCCGCTTGTGCCACATTACAGACGCATGCTCAATTACGGTACCCAGTTTAGTTTCGGTTTTGAAAGGCGACCGAAATTGTTTTCGTTTTCTTTCGGCGCAGGCTTGGCGCAGATTACCCATATTTTGGGAAAATGTAGCAGGATGTAGCAGGGTTAGCCCCTTGGCGCAGTTTGGCGCAATCGGCGTAGCTATCACATCGCTGCGTGCTGAGCTACTTCTTGCATTGGTCACCAAGCTTCATCCGCATCACGGACGTCCAGGTGACTCGAAGTTGTACGTTGACCTAAGTTCCATAGCATGGTGAAACGGTACTGTGTGAATAGGCATTTTACCTGTAGGATGTACTAAGAAAAAGCGTTCGCATATACGGCGAGAGAGCGCGCATAAGGCGGGCGAGAGGGAAGAAAACAAGCTGGTGCTTCGAAGGGAGCAGTGGGGCGCAAACTAGCAGGGTCAAGACTGAGGTGCGCGACCGTAAAATACTCGAATTCTGCGTTCCTCTCCCGCTAAAGGGCTAGATTTGGCAGGGCTTTCCATCCGAAATGCCGCGCGCGACAATATTAGGGAGTTTTAATGGAATGTTCCGATGACTCCAATAACGACACTCAATACTCCGCCGCCAGCTTTGCGAAGGCATTGTATGGTTATCGGGTACTGCTTTTGGAGGTACTACAGAGTTTTAGGGAAACGTGTTTGCACATCCGATACGGTACAATGGGACCTGTGGTACGCGCTCCGCATATACTACCACGGAAGACTCGCGCATGCGCAGTTCGTACTAGAGTGCCCTTTGGACCGTATCGGATGTGCGAAACGGTTCCCCAAAAGTCTCTTTTACAGAAATCTGCTAAAGCTCTATTTTCACGCCCTCAAGAAGTATCATGCGTTTCAAGTTTCTCTGTGCAACACGAACGCCAAGCAGCGCACAATATATTTTGTTACAGCTGCCCTTGTCACCAAATTCTGAAAAGGTACAAATATATTTTTAGGACTCGAAATATTGTTGATAGAAACAAAATAAGTATTTTGCTTATATCAATAATGCATTGTGATTTTCTAGATAAGACTCCACGAGTATGAAGGGAGTTGTGCCTTTTCGCTCTAAGCTAAAGATTGAATGAGACCCAAATATGCCTTCGGGTTTATAAAACGATCGATTGAACGACAATGTGATATAGATAGCTTATAAAATAACCTTGTTGTCAATCGAAATTCATTTGCGTGTGGCCAAATTAAAAAGAAAAGGCGCAATATGTTTACAGCGAACGCAAACGTTTCGCCCGAAATTGATGGTGATTTTTTCTCATTTAGGATGATTTAGGATGATTAGCCAAATTAAACTCCCAGTGTGAACATGTTAGAAAACTTCAAATTGATCACTGCTTGAAGACGCTTGTATTCAAGGCCGGATTTGCCGATAAGCATAAGAAACAGATGACTAGGTGCACTGTTCTAATATTTGCTTCGTAGGGACAGCTAATTTTGTACCATATATGTGCCCTGACTCAGAGTAATAATGCTTTTTTGAGATTTGAATGATTACCATCTGCAACGAAAGCAGAATGATGGTCAGTAATTCATATAGAACGTAGAAAAGAAAACTCTACTTTTATTAATTCAGTTTTAACTCGAGGCTACAAAAAGTACGCACCATTTATGAAGAAAGGGGAAACTATGTGAAGTGAAACATCAACAAGATCAATAGAGCTTCAGTGGAAATGCACACATTTTCTCCGAACATCGACGCCGTTTTAGAGTATTCCAGGCGCTTGTGCAGTGATTTTGATGTCAAATTCCTCTCATAGGAACCCCTCAAAATGTAATTACAAAACACAAGTCAACTGTCCTGAAGCTCGAGGAGAAAATTCAAAACGCAGACATTATGAACACCAATTTACTGTGCCAGTTTTCCGATAAATATATATTTTACTGGAGCAATATTCAGGGTAGGCTTGTAAGATCTTCAACATCGGAATCATTCTTTATAACCCTATATTAAATTTATCTGCACAACACCTTAAAGACGTATACTATATCATACAGATTTCGGATGACTCGGAATAGAATTGCTTTTGAAGACCGCGAAAGCAACGGCTCCTAGAAAGGAAGACCATAGTGGTGACGTTTCGGTGCCGTTACCAACGCGGTGCACAGCTTGAACAAAGTGCTGCCTTATCGCTCCACTAGGACCAGTGGAAATCAAACAGGGCACCCGCCGCACACTGAGAGAGCACTCGGGTCATATCTGTGCACCATTTTGCCTCTTTTAGTTTATGTCGAATATCCAGCCCTACGCTCTTGCCTTTTGAAATGTATTGCCCGAGGACGGCACGTTTCTATGGGCGCTTCCGCTGGCTATGCACTTGCCCATAGAACACAAAAACACCACTAATTAAAAAAAAAAACACAAAAAACATCAAACTAATTTGACAACAAGTAAAAACAAAAACAAAATTAGAAATTAATTCAACGTTCTTTTTGGACATTAAATTGCAAGTAGGTACCAATCTGAGCAGTCCCTCAAGCTTTGCACATAGGATTCGTGCCACACATTTGTGTTTCAAGACGTTGTGGACCAAGCTAAGGATGTCGTTCCCAACCCAAATCGTTTATTATTAAGGTGGAGGGAAATTTGGTAGTAGTTGGCTGAGGATGTAAAACTTGTAATAGCATAAATTTTTATAACTTGTTGAAGTTTTCAGCCGCCTTGTGCACGCAGGTATGTATTTTGCCCCGTGCAAAGAGCTGAGTCAGCAGCGTGCTCGACTTCCACGCCGCTGGCTAGGGTTTGATCCCCGCCAGTGCTTGTCCTTTTTATCTTTCTTTTGTTTGCATGATTGGAATGTTCCACATGACTCGACAATCTTGTTGCTTGTCCGAGCTCGGAAACCTCTAGATAACCACGCGCTTACAAAAGCTGCTTCGCCTGGCTGCTTGAGTCAGTCGTCCTTACGTCGCATTTGAAGTAGCCGTTCCAACCTGGCTACCAAGTGTGGATCTGAACACCAATTCATCGTTGCAGCGAGGAACTATTGAAGTGGTGCTTCGGCATCCTGGTGTCAAGGTTATTCGCTACCTGAGGATCAAGCTTCGTATGTTCGAGCTGAACCCCCCGCGCCAAGGAAGACGGACGTGGGACCGACGGCTAACCAACGCCCTCTGTGCTTCCACTGCCAGGAAGCAGATCATGTCTACCGCCGTTGCCCATACCGGCAGCTGGGGCGACGCGGCTGCCGGTAAGACGGGGGCTCTGGACAAGCATTCGACAAGCTAAAGCGACGACTCCAGTCGCCACCGATTCTGGGCCACTTCGACCAATCAGCCAAACCGGAAGTTCACATGGCCGCCAGCAATACAGGACTCGGAGCAATACTGGTCCAACGACAACAGGGTACAGAGCGCGTGGTCGCCTACGCAAGTCGGACGTTGTCGAACGCGGATCGCAATTCCTCGACGACCGAGAAGAAATGTCTGGCAGTCGTCTGAGCCATCACGAAAATCCGCCCGTACTTATATGAGAGCCCTTTCCGAGTGGACACCGTCCACCACTCGCTGTACTGGTTAGTGAGCCTGGAGGAACCATCGCGACACCTCGCTCGGTGGAACCTGCGACTGCAAGAGTAAGACGTGACTGTGGTATACAAGTCAGGCCGAAAACACAGCGACACCGACTGCCTCTCCAGAACCCCCGTCGAGTCAGCTACCGGCTGCGCCAAAGACGACGACGACGACGATCGGTTTCGTGATGCAGTGTGCGTTAACGGCATGGCAGCGCTCCAACGGGACGATCCTGAACTTCGCGCACTGATCCATAACTTGGAGGGACGAGGGGAACGTTTCCGAAAGCCTTTTCGCGTGCCCTACCAACATTTGCCGTCCGGCAAGGTATTCTCTTCAAAAATGACTTCAAAAAAAGTCAGTCGACGTGGCTCCTAGTAATCTCTACAAGTCTATGAGATGAGATCTTCCAAGCCTGCCACGGCGACCCAAAATCTGGTCACCTTGGCTACAGCAGGACTCTCGCAAGGATCCGAGGGAAGTACTCCTGGCCCAAGCTCCCAAAGACTGTCCACCTCTACCGGAATGTCACGGATAACATACATGGAAGGGGTGAAACAAGGAAACTAAAGGTTTAATGGGGCGAAATTGAGCCAAACAAAGGATAAAATAACTGGACGTCTTTTGCCAGCGCTCGATCCTGCTACTACACCGACATCGACGCCCGCGACGCCAAGTTATGTCAGCTTTTGTTTGGCACAAGTTTGCCACATTAAACCTTAGTTTCTTTGTTTCACCCCTGTCTTTTGTGTCATCCGTGATAATACTAGATTCTGGTATGTTCTGCAACACCAATAGTCACTGAGTGTTATTAAATTTCTGCTGTTACTTAAAGTGAAACTGGAGCACTTCTGTATATGGGGAAAACACCTAAATCGTCTTTATTTGGCCTCCAGCATTACGAATAAGGACATTATTTTTCAATTTGATGCACCAGAGGCTACATAAAGTATTTTTTGAAGTACCGCCGAAGCCTATCCTTCCCGACGCGTGACGTCATAGGATTTTTCGGAATCCCTGCTCTCGGGCCTCTCCAGTGCATGTCAAATCTATCCACGTGCACTGTTGCTATTTTCATAAATATCAGAAATAGGCATCACGACTAGTGTCAGTGCGGAAAAATATACCGGGCAAGCTTGCAATTGCCCGCGCTGCCCACACGAGCGACACACGCTTGTCGGCCCAAAGATCCTAGTGTGACGTTACGACTGGTAGGCGGTTTTTTGTGTTTTCTCGCATTTAGTTACATCCTCGGGAAGACAAACGTGACACTCAGATTCACGGGATAAACATACGGAAGAATTCACCTCTAACTCATTTTTTTTTTTTTTTTTGCAATAGGTGTTTTAGCTTCCCTTTAACTTGTTGCAACTGAGAGAAAATGTTTCGCTTATTCTAATCAGCCTAAACTGTAGTTGAATCCCCTTGTCCTAGAAATGCAAATGATGACACATGCATTATAACATGTAACTTAAGAAAAAAGAAAGAACTTTTGTTCTAAGCGTTAAGAGACATAATATATAAATATAATAAAGCTAATAAAAAATAAGTTGAAACGCATAGTCTTAAATTGATCAAACAAGGTAAATTGCAAAACGCATAATAAATGCATGTAAGGACCTTTATTGTCCTATAACCCATATAGCTATACTCTTCGTTTTTTTATTAGTTAAGATAAAAAAGACGAAACAAGACAAGACACCAGTTCTGCAAGACAAAAACAAGAAAGAAAGAAAAAGAGCTGTTCGGTAGCATTGAAATCGTTCACCAAAGGTGATGACCTTGCACTGTTTTATTTCAGTAATCCAGTTTTGGCACAATTCAGTGCTCACGTCAGCGCTTCATTAATATTCACAAACCGAAACCATTCGGTTATAATAAACCAGACACGCGTAGTTTTAACAGGTAGAGTAAAGCACAAGCGTACGCTATAAAAGCCCTGAAGCTGGGCAGTCCAAATAGATCCGCTTGAGCATCTCATCAAGGTGAATCCCAAGACGACCATGTTCTCCAAGGTGCTCTTCGTTTAGAACTCCCTGCCTCCAACTTTGGATTTTGGATTATTCGGCCACTTGCCACACCCTCCAATTCATTGGGTAACTGGGTGCTGTACCATTTCAGGTGCTTCTCTGCTGTCTCGTGGCCTACGCGGCGGCTCAATCCGAACCTGCTGCCGTAAGTACTAATTGTGTGGTCTAATTGAAGGTTGATGAAACCGATATTTTATGACTTGAAGATATATTTATATGCTGTAACCTAAATTTATGGGCGAACAAATTTTCGATAATTGTAATGCCTTTATTCAAACTTCTTTTGCCTGTGCAGCTTTCTATTTAATAATGAGACTGAAAGGGGTATATTTTTATGCACCTCGAAAATATATTTAAATTTTGTCTTCTTTAACGAAAGCCATTTTATGCACACAAAATAACACATGCTCGTTTGAAATGTGGTGGGCTCCATAGAACGTATTGTATTAGCCAAAATATAGCTTTGAAACAAGCTTATTTTGGGGATATAGTCTTTACGTTGAGTGATATTAAGCGTATTCTCAGCAACCCATTTAATTTGACACTACTAGCGACAAGATTTAGCTTTATGTATTTGACGTGAAGATCACTTTCGAGCTTTTTTCATGCTGCTTCAATTCAACGAAGACTCACATGAAATGTAACTTGCGTAAATGTTTTTAAATCGTCCTTATTTTCCAGCTGACACTTAATAATGTCATAATATTTTCTCTGTCTTCATGACGGCACGTTATCCGAATCTTGGTTATGTGCTAGGGCAGTGTCAGCTAGAAAACAGTGCTGCAAAAGATATTCTCTTCTTCTCAAGAAAAGCAAGCTGAAGATATTCTGTCTTATATCACTTTTTTGTTGTTCTTTTTTTCCTCCCCGCCCATTTCCCACTAACGGCAGCCACCCCAGCCGTACAGCTTCAGCTACGACAACACCGACGAGTACGGCACCCGAATCTCTCAGGAGGAGACCGGTGACGAGAACAACAACAAGGTCGGCTCATACAGCTACACCGACCCCGACGGCATCAGCCGTACCGTCAAGTATGTCGCTGACGCCGAGGGCTTCCGTGTGACCATCGAGACCAACGAGCCAGGCACCAAGACCTCCAACCCAGCCGACGCCCAGATCGTGTCCAACGCCGCCGACGACTCCTACTCCGCCAGCCCGGCTTCGTCCCCAGCCAAGCCTGCCTCCCTGGCCGTGAAGGCGGCCCCAATCACCATCCACGCCGTTCAAGCCAGCCCCGTGGTTCACGCCATCCACGCCGCCCCAGTGTCCTACGCCACCGCTCACCACGTCACGCCAGTGATCGCCCTCTCTCACGCTCCCCTCACTTACACTCTCGGCCGTGCCAAGAGTGCTTAAGTACGTTTCCGGTTTAAAATAGGGCAGTAATTTCTGGAAACGGAACTTCATTCGAAAAAGATTAAAAATTAATCTGAGCTGTTGCAACACAGCCGGAAATTTTGAAAGTTCCGAGAACCTGCTCAATATACAGTCAGAATCTTTTTTTTTTAGGTGTTCGGGCCAGTTTAGTTTATGAGGCTGTCCTTCCCCTGATGTTTCACGTGCAATAAGAATGAAATAAATCGGTTTGTTACAAAAAGTGTCGTTTGAGGGTTTGACAATGACCGAAATGATACGGAAAATACCGCGTGAGTCAAATGCATCGTTGGCCTCTTGAAGGGAACAGATAAATCGGCTTGTTAACGCGTCACGATCAACTTTTGCGTGAGGGTGGTGAAAGATAAAGTATTTTTCTATCGATGTTACGAAGAAACAACTTGCCCGAGTAAAGAACAAAAAGTTAAGGGCCTCAATTCACTGTTGAAGGCGGCGGTCTGCAGAAAAAAAAAAAAGACGTCTGATTAAAACTACGTTCCAGATATGGCGGCAGCTGTTGGCGTATAGGCGTAGTTGACTGTCAAATAATCTATCTTTTTTATTTATTCAGTGTGTTTTAACAACAAAAATCACAAAACTCTGCCCCCAAACAAAAAAAGCCTGCTCCGAATTTGTATAATATGCACTGCCTGCTTTCGGAGATAAGTTTCTGCGCCCCCTCACCTACCTGCCCTAATCTCTCGGTCGTTCCGCAATCAGACGCCTTTTGTCAGTAGACGGAAACCGTAATTAGCGATACCAGGCTCTTCATTTCTCCGTTACTCACGGGGGGTTATTTGTTAAAACTGTAATTCACAAAATGCCACATCTGCTGCCCCTGTACTAAAATTTAAAAGGGTAATGCAACAATTTCACTACTTTCACTAAATACGGCTTCCAATTACTTGTTGAATATTGTAACCTATAAAACAAACCTTCGATTTTATTTCTTCTCCGAGCAATGGCTGTCGCGCTATAAAAATAGAGAAAAGCGATCAGCGTAAACCCCTCAGGTCGCAAGAAGAACAAGCGACCACGTGCCCTGGAGAAGATTATATGCCACCAATGTTTATCGTGGCCTTGCTCATGGGTTAGTAAAGCGCCAATCACGCGATAAGTTCCAAGTACCGTTAAGCTTTATCTATTCCCGTGATACCAGTGGTCAGGTGATTAGGCACGAGCCGCGAATGCATGCCGAGACATTGATTGTCCCGAAGCCAAGTCAAATGATTACGCAGTGCTCATGTCCATTGTATGAGCCGCAGTTAAATATAGTCAGAGCTGGGCTGGCAAAATTTCCTGACGAAATCCTGGAGAACGCAATGTTGATGACGCCAACAGTGCGATTCCCGCAACTTCGTCAGCAAATCTTGCGAAGAGGCTGAAAAAAAAAGTTCGTTTTCACCCGTGAAATTTGGCGGCCACAAATATGCGTCTTGGTCAGTAGCGTTGCGTGCAAGTATACTTAAGTCCCACTAGTGCATATAAGCTTGTGTAAAGTGAGAAACATTCGTACCCAATATTCTTGGATGGTCCCTTGAACTCAATGAACTGAGACACCAACTTATGAGGTTTCTTCAAACGCCAATGACGACACACACGCGGTTCGTTAAGTACGTACATTTAGTAGAGTTTAGCATTAGTGTCGTCATTGTAGCACGTTTGGCTCATGTTTCTTTTTTTTAATTTGGTGAGAAATTTCCGGTAATGCTTACTTTGCACTAGGCTTCCAGAAATAAAACAAAAAACTATCCGTTTGTTAATGAATGTTCATATCAAATAAAACCATGTTTAGCACTGGCTAACCATATAAAAATGAAAGGAATGAAGATATTGGTAGCCATATATCTAGGACAAAAGATATTGAGTTAAGTAAACTATACAAACTCATCTTAATTAAGAAGGAATCAGTGAATAATATTGGCATTTAGACACTAATTTGAAATTACTCTAGAATAATTCAGCTCATTAAGACGCAGGAGGTCTCCGTTTAAGTGTTAAGAAATACCTTATGGGGAAATAACGTCACCTTATGCTGCGGATCAGCATTTTGATAGACTCATTTAATGCATCTGTATTTCAAGGAAAGAAGAGAAAACTCATTACTTACTCAATCAGGTGTCAGTGAAAAAATGCACGCATTCATATTTGACGCAGACAGGATATTAGTACTTTTTATATTACTTCCAGGTAAGATATATGGCCTACAAACAAGACACTTATATATTTTTTTACTGTTTAATTTTCTAACCCCCCGAAAAAAAATTAAAAGTAGCCCTCACTGGACATCGCGTTAAATAAAATCAGACGTGTTCTTTAATCTAAAATTGTGCATTATTGACTGTACCTTTCAAAACTTCAAAGACATAGAAGCTCAATCTAGATTATACATCTGAACTGCGGAATCTAGATACCAGATTAGAAGTACGTTTCCGTCTTTAATATGAGACCTACGTTTTATTACGTGAGCAGGAAGAATGACAAAATGCCAACGTACACTCTGAATTCAGCCGTTTTTGTTTCCAACTGGAAATTACCAGTATATTATTAACTTTTATTGTAAGTTTACCTAAACTAATTATTCTATAAAACAAGCATAGAAGAAAATTCCGAAAGTAATTTAAAAACAGCTTCAAATAGGGGTCCCCAACCGGACCAGACGAGGCAAAGATCACAGAAACCTTGAACTCCCGTTTCCACAAATAGAACAAGGTTCGCGTCAAAGAAGGAAAGCTCTTCAAGCGTAGAGGTTCCTAATGAAATAAACACATAAATAAAGGAAGGAATAGGCAGAAACAACCGCATGCGTATCTTGATTTGTCTCGTTCGCTGCTTGTTTTTAGTCGAAAACTGATGTTTTTGGTTTGAGAAGCTGAAACCGTCTTCGATGGTAAATAAATATATCACTTGACGTACATGGATACTATCGCTCACCAGCCGTTGTAAGTTAACGAAGGTCACAAACAACACACACACGCACAAATACACGAGCTTCCCCCCTAGATGACTGAAAGAACAGCGCAAAAACTACAAAGAATTTAACTTTTTTTAATTCAATCCTGTTAAACTGATTTTCGATTACGTTTATTACGTTGATCTTGCCAGCCTATGGAACGTCGCGTGTCGAGTATAAAAGCGTGGCCAATCGAAGGTACAGCACAACATCACACTTGGCCATCCCAGCAAAAGGAACACATCGCCCCATCGTCATCATGTTCACCAAGGTGCGGCCGTGGTGTCCTGTGTACAGATTGCTTTGTCACGTCACAAAGTTCCGCCTTCTTTAGTAAGTAGCATGGGCTCATAACAACTTCGCCATTTTATTTTAGGTTCTTCTATGCAGCTTCTTCGCTTACGTGGCTACCCAGGTTACGGTTGAACAGGTGAGCATACTTTAATACCTTTGCACCAGAAACGCAATAGTAACTGACCAGATAAAAACCGCAGGGAGGAGCCTAGGTTGTGTCGTTTCAAGCGCGAGCCTTGCTACCCTTGATTACGATTCAGCGTTTCGTGAACCTCGAGCTTGAACATTCAGCCAATGCACAGCGGAAGCCAACGAGCCCGTGCTGGAGACCGGGCGTTCAAAAGAGATGTCCTGTGGCCTTCACCTTGTTAGTGATTATAGTATGTTAGCAACTATGCTTTGTTTCATACTTAGTGTGCAACGCTGTCAAAGCTTTTGGCGCGAGCGTGGGGCTTGATCTCGTTGATCATTTGCACGCGTTCTCGCGCATACAAAACCATAGATGAAGCCACGCGCTCGCTCCAGTAGCTTTGACAGCGTTGCACGCTAAGTATGAAAAGTAGTATAGGGCATCTGGCTGTCCCTAGGTCTCTGCACGTGCGGGCAATCACATGCAATGGGCAAGCCTGTCAAGCCACGTTTCCGCGCACACTTCGCGTTCTTGTGCCCAGTCGGGGCGCTAAGCTTGCAAGTTTCTATATGCAGCTTCGTTTTTTATGGGCTTGTATTCAAGTAGAATGACACTTTGTAAATTGCAGGGCCAAGGATACTTCTCTATTGCTAATGTCACATGTATTTCATCACGAATGACTCAGGCAGGGTGCGATATGATTAGGTAGGATACGAAGGCTGTGACATATAGTTCCATCGTAAACTTTTTTATTACAATACTCCTTTTTCAATGATACCTCATCCGAATAGACGTTTATAGGTATACGGCCCCGGGGCGATATCATCTTCCTGACGGCGCAGTGTAGATAGTGTGACTGCCAAGCCTTGCTAAGGCGTGTCCACGGCTGCCAAACTGGAGCCCAAACAAGGCGTTTTCCATTCACGGTGTCAAGACAGACTGCTTGCAAACGTCTACACATCTTAGCCGTATTCAAAATGTATTTAGGTTAATCTAACATGCTGATGAGATTACAAATACAATCAGTTTATCGACACCAAAATAAGCTAGGTTAACATTTTCTCAATTTTCTTCCAACAACAGCCACCCCAGCCATTATAACTTCGGTTTCGACAACACTGATGAGTTCGGCACCCGCCTCGTACGCCAGGAAACCGGAGACAAAGACAACACCAAGATCGGATCCTACAGCTATACCGACGCCTACGGAATCACCCGTACCGTCAAGTACGTTGCCGACGCCGACGGATTCCGCGCCAAAGTAGAGACCAACGAGCCTGGTACCAAGACGTCAAGCCCGGCCGACACTGAGATCGTGGCAGCCGTATCTCCCGTTGTTGTTCGCTCTCCCCTCGTGGTGCAAAAGGATATCCAAACTCCAGTAGTTGTCAAGGCTGCGCACCCAACACGTTACGCCGTCCACGCCGTGCACGCCACTCCTGCTTTCCAAAACGTGCACCCAAGGCCTATGGTGTACACCGACCACACCGCGCCTGTCATCTACACCACCCACCACCAGACTCCGGTTACTTACAACTTCGCCTAAGCTCCCCTGGCTTACACCCTTAGCCAGGCAAAGAGCACATAATTCGAGGATGTCGAAAGGTGCGTTTTGCGAGAAATATTTTGCATCATCCTCAGACCTTTAGTTTGGGACGAAAGTGAAAGCCCCCTTTTTATCCAGGTGCTCAGTCGCAAAATAGAATTGATTATGTTTTTTTAATGAGGCATAGTTAAATGTTGTAAAGTAATGCGGCATCAACCCTCCAGATAGTCTACAGTTTAAGGATCCTCAAGATGTTCATACAATAAATATATTTTGAGTCCTAAACTCTTTCTTCAATTTTGTGATATTTTGTGATCCCATGATATTATTCAACTCTTATATCGGATTATATTTAAGGGAGCAATAAATGACAGGTAAATTTCCCAGAACTTTGAGGTATCGTTTCAGACAAACTAATTTTAGATTTATCAACAAAATCAGCTGTGATGCTCTTTTTCAGTAAAAGTGCAACATGATAATTTTGTTACAGAACGCCTTACACGACGCGGCCACGGACGCAATTATAGCTTCTTAATATGATAATTAAACGAAATTTGAGATATACCCGTCGTGTTAAGTAATAGGCTGGATATAACCCACTATGTATCTAAATGACATTCGCACGTTTGTATTTGGAAGCTGATGGCTGTATTTTTCGTAATAAACGGCCCACTTTGGCATGCGCTCACAAAGTAACCAGTGGAGAGCACGTGACATCCGGCGCAATCGTGCCATCGTGCCATTGATTGTCTCGGGACGAGCAAAGCTGCGGCGAGGCTGACGTCGACATGATGTCCTAGCCATTCCAGCCACCGAAACGGCCGAAGCACGCCAACGATCAGGTCACCGCAACTAACCACAAAGCTGCTTTCGCTACGAATTTTGAGTGACGGGTCTAATCTTCTAGAGGGACAATAGCGACGTCTGGGAAGCACAGAAGAGAGTCACGGTGAGAGGGGGAGTTCCTCCTTCCTCTCTTCTCTCGTGGTGACAGGAGAGGTGGTGGGACGACGTCAGGTTCAATGCATGTATTGTTCTGTGTGAGACAGGCATCGTTTACCTGTCAAGACTCCTAGATGGTCATTACAAACGAAGCTTTAGCGATATTCACCAGGTGCCCTTTGCTAATCGCTTAATTAAAAAAAATCATTTTTTTAAACAAGATAGTGATGTGTCCGAAGTGACACTGCTCCTTTGACCACGTATAAACCGAGAAACATGTGCCAAAATGTCTTTGTACTATCTCTTTAAAGGGGGCGTGCCACTATACCGGGTTTGAATGTTTCTCACATGATGCAACCTTAAGGGGCTGGTTCAGAGATTCAGACAGCTGCAACGAGCGCGTTAGCTACGACTGCGCCCGTTGCAACCAGAGCGACTGGAACAACTGCTCTATGCCATGCGAGCACACCCTCTACATCCACTGCAACAGGCGCAGCAACACAGAGAAACATGGCGGTCGGCAGTGCGGTGGCCGGCTCTACGCCGTCATAAGTTGTTTTCGCTGTATCTCTATAAATAAAGCGATGCTTTGCCATTCACTGGCATCACCGCAAACGGACAGGCCGTATTTTTAATACCGTAAGGATTTATTTCTTTTTATTTTTCTAATATAAGTCTCGACAGCTAAGTTTATAATAAAAGAACAAAACAAATCAGCAAGCCGCTTTGGACGATGACGACCTTAACGAACCATGCACTTCACCAATAGTACAAATCTCGCCATCCGCTTTTTTATAAAATTATTAAAACGACCTAATTTTTGCCGTGGTAGAGCAACGTACAGATACGACTTCGGGATAACATAGAAAATACAAGCGTGCAGCAATGTTACCAATAATCACTTTTCACGGGCGAAAAGAACGCGTGAAAATTTGCATTCTTCAGGCTCATATTTAAAAACAGTACACACCAGTAGTACAGTGAACTCAAGCACACAAATGAAGTAAGAAAAATAATAAATCGGGGAATTGTTTGTGGCCACAAATACTAAAAAAAAGAACCATTGTAGTCGTGGTAAACAAACACGACTGCACGAGCGATTTTTGCTGTCTTGAGACTGCCACTACGACGTCAATGCGCGATGGGATGGATATTCTCCTTAAGAACGTGCTAGTTTATCCTCGCGACACACGAAAATTCACAGTCAAGGATAAAGCTTTACACGTAGAACGGTGATCTTCAACGACATCGACTAGGTCGACGATCACCACCGACGCGCTGTTTTTCAGCAGACAGCAGGAACCACGACCGGCATGCAACACGCGCAGCCGAGCGCTCCTTGATCCATGATTAGTCTGTTGTGATCGCTCTGGTCGTTTCTAACGTAGCGAAAAAGTTCAGCTCGGCTTTTTGCGTCATGAAATACACGGTAGTTTGGCGCTCCATCACCACCGAGACTAATGAGCCAGGCACCAAGAGCTCCAAGCCAGCCGACGCTCCGGTGGTTTTGTCCGCCGTAGAGGACTAGCACCCAGTCTCTGTCAGGGCAACCACCATTGGTCGTCCAATCAGTTACTTACTGCCGATGGTCGTCAATACACTTCACCCTACTCCAGTAACCGTTCGGGTCGTTCATGTGCCGGTTGTTCTTAGACTGTATTCAGCCTGATCCACTGGGCTTTCAGACCGTACCTGCTCTCCTGAAGTGCATGTACCGTCGTTCTGTCAACTCTGCGCCGGAGATTCATGCTATCGAGACTTCTCCAGAGGCTTACGCTTCCATTGCCTGTACGCTCTATAAAGCCAAGCGCACCTAGAATGAACTATAGACTTTAATAAAATCTTGTTAATACCAGCGAAGCGCTTCGCTGCATTTGAGTTCATGGTTGAACAAAAACGTCTAGAATCACATATGTGACTCTACCGCTCAACCTTTTAAAAACTCGTGGAGTCTTTCGGAAGACACAATAACTTGAGACAGGCTAGAGTTAGCACAAAATTGAGACTAGCAGAATGTACCCCAGAACGTTCTTCAGAGGTGAGAACAAACAGACGTTCAAGCGTTCTAGTTTTTAGTTCATGTGTCCCATACGCAGCCTAAGAAACGGATAAAACTGAAGTAAGTGTAAATATTTCTATATTAATAATCCGGCCAAGCCTCTGAAGTGCTGCCTAATCTGACGGCACAGTAGGTAAAATCAATTTTGTAATAATAGAGAACGCTTTTTTATCATAACAATTTTACGCAAATACACTAGGACACGAAAGACTTCCGATTTTTATTTTACGGTTACATGTGTGGCAGCGTAACCGTAAAGTTTACTGTCAGCATAACCCTGACAGTACAATGTTTCAAAAGAAAATAGTATTTTGCCTTAAAGGGGCCCTGCAATCTTATTTAAGCGTCTACCTTTTCTGCGGTTTCCACGTCTCTTGGGGTTCGGGCAAGTCAGCGGGCACGGAAAGAGTAACTAAATATTAGTCTGTCATATTTGAATCGGACGACGCGAAAACCTCCTCCACCTGTAGGGGCGACCCACGGTGCCGAAAGCGCGCAATATGTGACGACATCGTGACATTTTAGGTCCTGGCCTTTCTACTGGTCTGAGCCGCTTAAAGCTTCTTTTTAGTTGAAATACAAAATATAAAATATAAAAGTCGCGAGTCGTTTCAATTACTTCTAAAAGTAGCTTTTCTTCAGTATCTTAGATCAGAAAATAAACAAATGCAGTTTATAAAGTACGGAGACAAGAAATGACCCGTCGACATACCCGCCACCAAGCGGTGGAAAAGGCGGCGCATACTAGAAAGGTATAGTGGGATCAGGCATCGACGAACGGCGAGCGTAGAAAGGTTACGGATATACGCCGCGGCGCTGCAGTCGTGGCTCCGACCGGTTCCGAGGGTTCCGAAGGCCTTCGGCGAGCAGCTTTGGCTTGCGGTCTGGCCCTTTGGCGGTATGGCAGTGCGAAGTGATTCCCGTTCTTAACTGATCTTTACCCCGTGTTTGCTGTCGTTTGTGGCCAATGAAGTGTCATGCCGAATTAGTGTTCAATCGCACAGCAAATACAATGCGAGCCGCCCTGGCTGCCCACTTCATACAGCCTATCCAGAACATGCTTTAGTGGCGTCCTCTCGAGCCAGTCGACACGGAGTGCGGTAGCCGTGAGCGCTCGCTGAGCTCACTACCCCTGCCTCTAGTTCACGGCCAGTCAAGCAACCAAGGACGTCATGAAGGAGGTTATTTTTGCTTGTTTTTGTAATTTTAATTGCCTATAACTTTTAAAATAAAGCGAAATTTCGAGAAAAGAAAAGTTTGCATTAAATTACTACGTTCAGTGCGCTCAGGTTCGGTGGAAATTAAAAACCAGTAAAAAAGTCCTTGCAGGGCCCCTTTAATATTCTTGATTCTGAAATCGCCTATATTTATGGAACGTGGTCCACACCTTTAATTATGAAATACTTTTTCTTTTAGACAAATGCAGCCTAACAGAATAAATCTTTAATTCAAGCATGGACAAACAGACTGCCCGACCAATTTGTTACAAGGTCAAAACTGGACGATTCAGCCTTTAGCGAATCAATACCTCGTAAAAGAAATAAATTGATATTCTTTTGCTGATTTCCCACTCAATATACTTCGTTTCATCATGAGGCAAACTTGGGTCGAAGGTGAGAGACACCGAAGCGCACAAACTAAACGAGCAAGTTAATGACCTATTCACACTACTTGATATAATCAGCAAGTGATTCCATATGCAAAACACAGACGACCAAAGCCATAACTTTCTTCCTTTGGTACTGGCTGATTCGCCCCATTGATTGATAGCATCGACTGCGCTCTGACTTATGGTGATATTAAGTATGGGCGACACTGGCGTCGCTCCTAACTTACTATCGCAAATTACTAATGTCTGGAAGATCTTATTCTCATTCTGAAAAACGTGTACTTATTAATAATACACAACTCACTAAGTCCATTATATCGGTGTTTTGTTTCGATATATTCATGCTTCAGAATAGATATGAAACTTGCTTAGTTGTTTTGATTTCGTTACTCTGATTAGCCAATTACGGCATTCGATGAAGCAATAGGACTTCATAGCATGCATGCAATCAATCCCCACCGCAAAAAAAATCTTGCTGCCTTTTTGTAAAGCTTTTGTGGACAAAACAATGCTTCTTTATGTTTATATTGCTGTATTCTGAAGATGGTAGGTGGCACTTATGTTGCAACCTGCAGTATACTTTAGTGTTTTCTGCGGAGTTGCCTTGAGATCCCGTTGTCAGTACTCTCGCCCTTTTGCACTGGTCCTTGTTTCAACATTCTCACTCATGACGTGTTTAAGGGTCGTATTTCATTGAAGAAGGGGTACGCACTAGAGTACTCCAATGGGGGTCTGCGGACCCCTTGGGGTCCCTGAAGGCATTCTTGTGGTCTCTGAAGCCTTAGAACATCAATCAAACAAAACACTACAACTTTTTAGAGCTCACCTCTTAGGCGTGCATTTCCGACTTGAGCGTCGTTGCCGTCGGCGTAGGAGAAACCGCGCGTTATATTATGGAAACCTTTCCGCGCTAAATTTAGCCGGGAAAATTAGCCCTAATTTTCCGATAAATCTAGCAGGAATATTTCCCCGCTAAATTTAGCGGGAAAAGTTTTGCTAAATTTTAACCCTAAATTTGGCGCGGAAGTGTTTCCGCTAAATTTACCGGGAAAATGTTTAAGTTAAATTTAGCGGAAATCCCCGCTAAATTTATCAGTAACCTTTTCGCAAAATTAGCGAGAAATTTAGCGAAAATTTCTTGCTAAATGGGCGAAAAGCAGGAGAGGAGGAGAAGAGGGGGAGGAGGGTCATAGCCTCCCCTCCGTACCCTTCTCTCCTTCTCCTCAAAAGCTGCGGTCCAATTTGGCATTACAGAGAATTCGTAAACGACTTTAATTTTTTTTCTTTTGTTGATTCTGGCACCCCCACAAAGCTAAAAAGACGACACCATGTGCACTGAGTGAGTGGTTTCATTATTCTCTATTTGAAGGCTGCAAAGTTGGTTTTCATGCATTTAGTTTTCTTAATTTATCACTTTGCCATTCCAATCGTTCAATATCGCCCTCTCCGCCGGCGGATGGGATCCCCCATCACTTCTGCCGATCAAGAAGGGTTACCCGAAACATCATTGGTTGAGAACCACTGGTCTAAAGTAACTAACGAAGCATTACACAGATCAGAGCAACATAAAGCATAGGTAACATATCCCAGGCGATACATCAATATAATGAAGCATACAGAAGGCGCACGTACTTACAGTTAATTACCTTAACTGTAATAACTTGAAATTAGCAAAGTTTAGGGGCAGCAGGAATTACGTCCATGGAATCCACAAGCCTGTGACCTTGGCAGGCAGGTGTCAGTAGCAGGTGACCGTTGGCGCTAGATGCTGACACCTGTGGGACGCATCCTAGTCCTTAACTCGATACCACAACGTCATGGTGCGAATCATGAAGGCTGGTTCAAATACTCCTGTCTGGTTTCAACTTAGTGCGCTGTGCAGCCTTGGTCTCTCTTACAATGAGAAAACACACCGGCACGCTAGCGCCATCTATGAGTAGTCCTTGAACTGTATCTAACTAGGTTGAAGGTTCTGCTGTATTTGCGAGATCAAATGTGCATCTACTCGTACGAGGAATGGGCGTTTATAGCAATTTATAATCCCCCTAAAAAAATAGATTACGAGGAAAAAGAAGAAAATACACAAAAACCAGGAGTGTAAAGGACTACCCTGGTAAATGGTCCCAGTGTGTTATTCAGTCGTAAGCAACCACAAAAAATAAAACCACGCCCAACGCACTAAGATTGGATAAAATGCAAGTGAGCAAATCAGCATTGACGCACCAAAAGACAGCGCACCGAGCGTATGACGTCACGGCTTCGCATGCACGAACAGCTAGGTCAGGGGTTTCCCCAGGACTTGAAATTAAGGGGGTGTCTAAATTTTTTTCGGAAAGGGGGGGGGGGGGGGGCATTGAGAATAGAGGAGTCGTTGCGAATTAAGGGGTGCTTTCAGGAAAACAAGGGGGGCGGGTGTATGGTTGACGTCACTACCCGCCACTGGAGACATCTTCCGTGTTAGAGAAATCATGCGAACTCACCCGTATCTTCCTATAACTGAGCATAATATGTTATAGCACATGCATAATGTATTCGGACAGATTTCACTCTTGCGGGTTTGTCAAAATCATCGGGACTATTCCAAGTGTTTTTTTTTTTTAAAGATACGTATACGTATACGCTAGTCGTTCTTGATTGGTGAGAACATTTAATTTGTAACTATATCGGAAGAAAGCGTGTTCGGTTGACATCTGTTTAACAAATAGAACATTAATCGAAACATTCAGAAAATTCGCATCTCTAAGAGACCATCTGCGAAATGCCCAACGCCACCTATTGGGGCGCCGAAGAACATGCTCCATCTCACCAGTTGGCTTCGGCGCTGGCAAATGCCAGGGCGCAAAAGCATAGTTATGAAGAAGCCTTCGCTCACACAAGCAATCGCGCATTGAAAGCGCTTTCGAAAACCAGGCGCCCACGCCCATGCCTTTGCCGGCACTCAAAGCCGAATTTCGAGCTTAAGTGTACGTCCGCTATATTGGTTACGGCGAGAAACCAGCGACAAGGAGGGCGACGAGCACGTACATGCGCAAGAAGAGCGTAAAACAGAACTAACCCTGAGCTCACAGGTGTGGTTGAGGATCAATGACGGTGAGCAGTAGGTCTGGATTGTTAGTGACAACGCTAGAGTGTTGCCAGACGTTCCAACAAATTCGAATATGGTCATTTCGGCCTGGAGTATTTTCTTAGAGATAATGTTTACGAGCTGTTCATCTAAAATACTTCCCGCGAGAGGAAAATTGTGTATAGTCAATTAATATATTTTTGTTAAGCATTTTTCAAACCCTCTGTTGAGGAGTGTTGCCTGGAGGCAACAAACCATAAAATATTTTTGTTTTGTTTAAAAGTTCCGATTTAATCACGTTTTTTTTTTTAGAATCTAGTAGTCTGGCAAGAAAGTCTTGAAGATCGAAAGTACCGCGCTATATACTGAAAACATACGCAAATGGTTCAGGAGAAAGAGAAGTTTGGCACGCAAATACGCGGCAACCGAGAACAGCAGAAGACGAAAAATATCGAAAGGTGTCTTTCTCTTGCCACTAAGATATTACGTTAGGTGACCGTTTTACTTGAGACTATCGTATGCGTAGATAATATTGACAGTTTATAATGATCCATAGAGGTCCGGTTACAGAGCCATTTTCGGACTTTTGTCTAGTGTTGCCCACAGGCAACAAAGCTATAGACCTTTTCTGTTTCCTGTCGTTCCCAGTCACGTGGGTTCCGTATCTGGTATGCGGAGCGAAAATATAATAAAACGTTTGAACCTGGAATATGCGAGAAAATATAGGTGATGCAAATCAAGAATGTGTGACAATCACGCATTTTTCGTAAACACCTTCCAGCTGCGTGGAGATATCAAAAAGATGTTTTACCGCATACCAGAAGTGACGATATTCAAGATGGCTGCGCGCTTGTGGAAAAGGTGTATAGCTTGCAAGTTGACCTTACATTTATTTTGTATACTTCAGCACTGTTCTTTTATTTGATCATGTTAAATGTTAACATCTTTAGAAAAATTAATGCTTTAAGCAATTTTTGTTTATCTCGACATTAAACGGAGACATTTCGCGTATAAAATATTTTGAAATAATAGTAGGACGGAATTGACTTCAAGGAACCATTGCCTACTACGTCAACTATCCATTCGTGGAACATTTAGGGTTCAAACTTAGCTGAGTATTCATCGATAACTTTTATTTTTGTTTCTTATGATACTTTTTAAACCATGATATTTTATTCTGACATCTCCACGAACGCCATCGTAACATTCATCGAAGAAAACAATCCAACTTATACTTAGCTTTGTTTTAAAAAAAGTATAACTTACTGCCTACTAATATTTTCCGCGGTCGTAATTATCGTAACGGCTTTAGCAATTACTAAGAGGTCCCTCGACAGAAGCCTAGGTGAGCTGCCCAAGTAGACTCCCTGCACGTCCCATGAAGGAAGGTGAGGGGTATGTTTGCTGCCCAAGTAGGTATACCCCACGGGCATCGCGAGGGCAATCCATGTGGGCTGCCCAAGTAGGCGCCTATACATTGAACGAGGGAAGCCGAGGTGGGATACCCAAGCAGACCCACTGCTTGTCACATCAGGGAAGCCCGGTGCCCAAGTAGGCGCCTATACATTGAACGAGGGAAGCCGAGGTGGGATACCCAAGCAGACCCACTGCTTGTCACATCAGGGAAGCCCGGTGGGCAGCGCAATTCGGGCCCAAGTCGGCCCGACTTGGGCACGAGTTGCAAAACCGGCGTGAGACGCACGTGGACTGCCCGAGTGCGATCCCCGGCGCCCCCGCCCCTTTTTTTGAGTCCTCTTTGTGCTTCTTGGCCCTAACAAGTGTTCTTATGGCGTCACTGAGCTATGAAGAAGATTAGGGCTAGTCTAGAAGTATTTAGGTTGTTCCATAGCGATGTCACTGTAACGCGTTAACACCAACGCAATATAGTTACCCTCTCTGGTTACTGGTAAAAATCACAAACGTACAGTCTTCTGCAACAAAAAGGCTGCAAGAGAGATTCCCCTCTTTCCCCACACACACACACAAACAATTCGTTTTATTTTTAATTTGCAAAGACGCGTTGGGTATTATAGGGGCCTTACTTTTGTAGGAGTCTAATTCTGAAATTACTGGGCCCTACCTAATACTCCTCTACCCCACGACATAAAAAAAAATGTGTTGGTACTGACTTGCATAGCCACACCATTTCTTTCTGGTAACGAGGGGGCGAAAACTCTACCGCAGTTCCGATGGGGCACCATACTGTCCCTTATTCTAATGCCTTACTGTTGCATTAACTTGCGTCTTCCCATTAGACCTGCACCCTTTCTGAAAAAGTCCCAAAATGTGGACAAACAATATTTCCAAATAAACAAATTAATTTGATTTCGCTAAGTTTTTTCTCAAAGAGCTGTTTTTAAAGCCAACGTCTTTCCACGAAGAGCTATCATTACGTAACCATCCAAAAGCTGAAGATAAAAATGTCAGGAAAACTATGCAGATCATATTACGACTCTAGCCGAGCATAGCGCTATAGTGCCTACCTGCTCTGCCATGACCTTCAGATGTCCCCTCACAAACAGACAAGAGTGTGCATTCAACGTGGCCTGTTCATCAAGCTTCCTTCTGCTCAAGCGTCGTTTTATTGTGTACGTACTTTAAACTCGCGAAACTATACAGAGATATATATGTGAAACTTTATGACGCGTAATTAAACCCTCAACAAACGAAGGAACTTCAAGGAGAAAGCAGAAGCGACATTTTCCATAGCTGCTAGATGATATCCATAAAAAAGTTTTTCAACTGTCTCAGGTTTTGGATTTGTGAAATCTGTTTTGATCTGCCGAAAACCTTAGTGCCATATCAGCTCATAAAAGTAGTTATTATTACCCCATAATGTGTCTGTTTATTCAGGCTCCAATTTGTTATACCAATACGGGGATCTGAAGTTTTAACAACACGAATATTTGAAATTAAAAAAATAACCCCAAAAATAGAAATGACAATACAAGAGGGTTACATGTATTGGCAAATTACAGCAATCGAGAACCCTGTGATGTGTCGAAACAAAACTGCGTAGGCATCACTATGTTGCCCCTTTTAAGCGTTTTTGTTTGTCTGCCGACATGGAATGCGGTGTTACGGTCGTTCATAAAAAGGAGAAGACAGCCTTTTTATCCTTTTGTATCACTGAATGTATTGAAGTATACCTCTTTTTGCTGACATTTTGGTTATTGTTCCTGAATATGTTTTAATGATGATTCATTGTACGTTTCATTTGTTTTTGTATAGAATATTTGCTTTGTGTTTTATATCTGTTTGACTGATTTTACAGCAACACCCCAACGTAACGCTATCTGGGCATTAGGAATTCTGAAGCTGAAACTGAAATATCCGGCTGCCGAGAAAATGGTTTATCCACAGACGTTCGCTCTCGCTCGCGATATAAACCACTTTTACTTCTACTTTCAACTAGTATCGCGTTCAAACCACTGTTCTGCGTTAAGTATTTAAAACAATCAAATGAGTCTTGCATTTTATATTGTAAGGACGAAATTTATTGCTAAAAAGACTAAGAATTACCTTGCGTGGTGCCGGGACTACGGGAAACTCGCGAAAGTTAATTAAAAAAAACCAACAAATTTCACAGTTTATTTCCGGAAGAAAAATAATCTCACGGTAAGCAATAATATCCCTTGTATGTTATATTATCATGGTTCATTTTTTCCTCATCAACGTTTTTTTTTTCTGATTTAAAGTGGAATGTCAATATTGACATCTTGTTTGTGAAGCTTACGACAAACTTTAGTACTTGAAGCGTAAAATGAAGCACTATTCTTCTGATATAAAGCTCACTGCATTAAAAACTCTGGTAAAATCTTTTTAGAATATGCTTCCAAGTTTATATTACGCACACAGCTACAAACGTTGACAAATTAGAGAAGGTGAAGAGATTTGCACTTCGTTTTATTTACAACCAATACAAAACAAACGAATATTTTGCCCCGCTTTACGGAATCGCTAAATCTGATTTTTTTTCTCAACTAGGAGTCGTATAGCGAGACAAAATTTGTTTTTTTACCATATGATAAACCTTGGCTTTAACATAGATACCACAAACTATTTATCTCCTCGACCTCTGCGTACAACAAGAACACTTTTAATAGGGCTCTTGTTCCCTTCCTGTGTCACAGCAACTCGTTCAAATTCTCTTTCTTCCAAGACCCATAAACGAATGGAATAGACTTTCTGAAGCACATGCGAATGTGACACCACGTGATTTATTTGTTAACGCTTTTGGGAAGTTGTTCAGGAAAAGGATTATTGTTTCATTTTTTCTTACAAGTCTACTGAGAATGGTCGCGTCTTTTTGCGGTATTTTTGTACAGTTTCATATGCGAATAACTCATTCAACCCCTACTCCCACAATCTCCAAAAGAAGGTGAGCACTATGTGTAAATAAAGAAAAAAATATTTAAGCATTCAACGACTGCTTTAAACGATTAGACGACGAAGACAAGGGAAAATATGCCGTATTGAGGCAATTTCATGAAACTTCTTACATATATCCATAAAATACATGTTAAGAGCAATTGTGCAGTTACAATAAACACTGTCCCAAAATGTCGCTGACGAGCACAAACACATTCAGGTATTTCACCCAATTCAAGTTATACAAATCAAATAGAAGAAGACGCGTGGCAGCCTTTACGTAACCTCAATTATTTGCTTCAAGCGTCCGACCGTACCTGTAATTTTAAAACTCTCTGTGAGTAAAGATTCAGCTCAAGTTTGATAAGTGACGGTGACGAAACATGTTGGACTATGCGTCCTTTTTATATATTTCAAGTAAAACTCTGGGCGTTTATTGCTTTCCTACCAAAGAATTCCCGTTTTGCAACTGCACTGAGGTCGAAATTAAAACAAAAAAAAAAAAACATATACGTCGGTCGTATTTTTAACTTGGTTAAGTAACCAAAAACATTACACACAAAGTAATTTGCATAGCACTGCACGAGGTATAAAAGCCTTGGTGCTGTGTACCTCTCTACTAAATTTTCTTGACTGTTTCAGCAAGAGGACCTTTCTAGTTTCAGCTATGTTCTCCAAGGTGAATAGCGTTAACAACCTCCAGTCGTTATACTCAAAGTCGGGCATTCTACGTGACTAGTTGCGTTGCTGGGAGGAATCTTAATTAACAAAGTAATTTTCTAATTACAGGTGCTTCTGTTTTGCTTCTGCGCCTACGCAGCTTCGCAGGTTGCTGTCGAGGATGTGAGTATAACAAATGTGAATGGCCAAGCCTATAAAAGCTTATTGTATTTTTATTTCTTCTTTCGCTGAGTCCCTCCCGTTCTGTTAATCTGAATATTGTATGATATTTAGCCGCGATTGCGTCCCTAAAATAGTTCTCGGATATTATATTTTTATATAGGCTGTTTGTTTTCAAGAGGAGATACCTATCTGGATTTGACGTCTGATTAACTGATATATATATATATATATATATATATATATCTTGCTAATCTTTTAGCTTTAAGAGTAAGTACGATATTGATAGAAATGTTGTTTGGGAATTGTTTCAGCAACATAAAATTTGACCAGCGCTGAGTATGGCAGAGCTCGACACAGTTAACGTGAAAAATGCAATCTCAGTAATGGTGTTTTTTACTCAAAACTGAGGCGCCATAATAGAAACCACATGTCTGGTCGAGAGTGCTCATCCAGGACTCCCACTAAGCGGGTAGTATTTGGCGTGCATGATTAACATAATTTTAACTTTTATCTATTTTACTTTCAATATCCGTCAAGTGCAATATATATGTTTCTCCCACATGATATTCATTAATTTGCGGTAATTCCCTTTAATAAATAACCGGTAAATTCATTTAATGAGATTATATTGGGTATGAATTCAAGCACTCTGCATGTATAAAGAATCGTCTTATCTATCACCAAGTCTCACAAATACCACGAAACGACACCGTTCTCTTCAAACTAAAAACATTTTGAAGAGCGCACAGTGTTTTGATTTTCTGGAATTTAATTTTCCTTATTCATCTACTCTATGTACGAAAGTGCTGCGCACATGTGTGCCGCTACACTTGACTGTAGAGTTTTGATTCTGAAAGTGGGTTGCGGAGAGCGTTGCGAAGAGCGTTCTCCACTTACATGTACCAACTATACACGCAGCCAGCGCAACCATACAGCTTCGCATACGACAACACCGACGAATTCGGTACCCGCCTGGCCCGTGAAGAGTCCGGCGATGCGAACAACAACAAGGTCGGCTCGTACAGTTACACCGATGCCGCGGGTGTCTTTCGCACGGTGAAGTACGTTGCCGACGCCGACGGCTTCCACGCCACCGTCGAGACCAACGAGCCAGGCACCAAGAGCTCAAACCCCGCTGACGCCCCCGTTGTGTCCTCCGCTGTTGAGGGTCCACATCCCGTGGCCCTCAAGACCGCCCAAGGTGTCGTGAAGTCTGTTGTCCCAGCTGCTGCCGTTGCACATGTCCTCCACCCTGCCCCGGTCGCGGTTCAAGCTGTCCATGCTGCGCCATACGTCGTGAAGGCCTTCCAGCCTGCACCACTCACCGTGCAGTCCGTTCACGCTGTCCCCGTGGCTCAGGCCTTCCAGAGTGCTCCTGCTGAGTATTCCGTGGGGCATGCTCCCGTTGGATACTCCGTGGGCCATGTTCCCGTTGGATACACCGCGGGTCATGCTCCCGTTGCGTACGCCGTGGGCCAAGCTTCACCCGCCTACACTCTTCATCAGGGGAAGAGGGCCTAAAAGAGGCAACATTAGTAAATAAATCTTTTGAATGAGTACTATGTATCCACGGATATTTACATGTTGACCTTGAGGTGCCACTTAGCACCATGCGGTAATCCTTCACTGGCGCCCACTTCTTCGACGAAACGAACCGTCCACCTCAAGCACGCATCTCTCACATAATCAGGCTGCTCTAATGCGGTGCTTGATCAAGAAAAATAATACCTATGAAGATTTTGTTTTACGCTTACTTCAGAAAAGTATAACAAAACATGAGGCGAACGCGAAATAGTGCTGCAACAGTGCGTGTGTGTGTGTGTGCTTTAAAAATGAAAACATAAATATACATCTTGGAAATAAATATAAAAGAAACTGATAAAACGTTTAGGAAAAAAGGTTCTTGTAGTATTCCTTTAAAGGTTCCGTGCCACTATACTGGGTTTGAATGTTTCTTACGTGATGCAAACTTAAGGAACTGGTTCACACAGCTGCAATGAGCGCTCTAGCTACAACTGCGTCCGTTGCAAACAGAGCGACTGGACATGGTGGTCCGCAGTGCGGTGGCCGCCTCTACGCTGTCGCAAGCTGTTTTCGCTGTACCTCTATAAATAAATGGACCGTTTGACATTCACTGGCATAACGGCAAACAAACAGGCAGTTTTCGAAATAGCGTAAGGCTTTATTCATTGTCATGTTTCCAATATTAGTTAAGATGGCTAATTTTATGAAAAAAGAACGAACGAAATCAGTTCCCCGCTTTCGACGATGACGACCTTAACACATGACTTTACCAATAGTACAAATTTCGACACACTTCTTTCAACAATTACAGAAGAAGACCTAATTTAAAAGTGATTAAGCAACGTACGGATACCATTTTGGTATCACATAGACATTGCAAGTGTGCAAGGATCTTACTTGCGATATGAAGTCGTGAAATTTCGTATTCTTCAGGGTCATTTTGAGGCAGTACACACCAGTAGTACAGTGAACTCAAGCACATGAATGAAGTACAAAAATAAAAAATCCGGGGAATGTTTGTGGGAACAAATACTAATAAAAGAACCATTGTAGTCGAGGTAAACAAACACGACTGCACGAGCGTTTTTGCCGCCTTGAGACTGCCGCCACGACGTCAATGCACTAGGGGATGGATCCCCCCCTCTAGGACGCGCTGGTTTATTTCGCGAAACACGAGGATAATTCACAGTCAAGGATAACGCTTTGCACATAGAATGGTGACCTTCAACGACATAGACCAGGGGCCCTATTCTGGACACTTGGCAAAAAAGTCGGCGAGAAATTTCGTGGCTATGATTGGCAGGCGCCAAGGTCAAGTGCGGCGTTGGCCAATCACGGCCGCTGGATTTCTCGCCGATTTTTTTGTCAAGTGTTCATATTAAGGTCCCAGGCCGACGATCACCACCGACGCAAAGTTTCTCAGCAGGCAGCAGGAACCACGACCGGCATGCATCGCGTGCAGCCCAGCACTCCTCGATCCATGATTCGTCTGTCGTGGTCGCTCTGGTCGTTTCTAACAAAGCGAAAAAGTTCAGCTCGTCTTTTTGCGTCATGAGCGCAAAAAGCCCCTCCGTAACCATCGAGACCAACGAGCCAGGAACCAAGACCTCCAACCCAGCCGATGCTCCGGTGGTTACCTCTGCTGCAGAGGACTGGCACCCAGTCACTGTCAGGACAACCGCAGTGGTCGTCAAATCAAGTCACTCACTGCCGGTGAGTGACTTGCTACAGTAACCGTCGGGGTCGTTTATGGGCCGGTTGTTCTTTGATCCACTCAGCCTGCTCCACTTTGTTTCCAGACCGCACAAGCTCTTCTGAGCTGCATGTGCATGCTGTCAACACTGCGCCGGTGACTCATGTTATAGAGGCTTCTCCAGCGGGTTGCGCTCTAATTGCCTGCACTCTCTGTAAAGCTAAGCTTGCCTAGAATTAACTAAACACTTTAATCAAATCTCGTTAATACCAACGAAGCGCTTTGATGTAGTTTAGTTTATGATTGAACCAAAACGTTAGGATCAAATGTCCTTCTACAGCTCAACCTGTTAAAAACTGGTGGAGTCATTCGGGAGGCAAAATAACTTGAGACCGCACAAGATCCGCACAAGAGTCAGCACAAAATTGAGAGTAGCAGAATGAACCGCAGAGCGTTATTTAGAGGTGAGAACAAACTGACGCTTAAGCGTTCTAGTTTTCTGTTCATGTGTCCGATACGCAGCATAACAAACTGTTAGAATTGAGATTAGTGTAATTATTTCAATATGAAGAATCCGGGTAAGCATCTGAAGTGTTGCCTAATCTGACGGCAGAGAGGGGAAAATCAATTTTACAATATTAAGGAACGCTTTTCAATCATAACAATTTTACGCAAAGACACTAGGATACAGAAAACGTTTGCTTCTCACTTTACAGTGACCTGTGTGACAATGACTTCCCTGACAGTAAAATGTTTCAGAAGACAAAAAATATTTTACTTTAATATTCTAGATTCAGACATTTCTTATAATTTTTGGAACGTAGTACAAACCTTTAGCTATACTATATATATGTCGGGTAAGTCTATACAAAATAGTCAGGCCAAGCAGGCAGACATTGCTATGGTATTTTCGGTATAAACCTAGTATATATATATATATATATATATATATATATATATATATATATATATATATATATATATATATATATTTATATATATATATATATATATATATATATATATATATATATATATATGTATAATTTAATTTTAGACAAATGCAGGGGCTGGGCTAGGAGCCTAACAAAATAAAACTTTAGCTCCAGCATTGACAAACAGACTGCCCTCAAATGTGTTACACGGTCAAAACTGGGTGATTCAGCCTTCAGCGAACCAATACTTTACGCAAGAAATAAAGTGATCTCCTTTTGCTGATTTCCTACTTTATTTACTTCGTTTCGTCAGAAAGCGAAGTGAGGTCAAAGGTGAGGGACACAGAGGCGCACAGATTTAACACGCAAGATAATGGCCTATTCACACAACTTGATATAATCAACAAGTGATTCCCTATGCAAACCAAAGACGACCAACGCCAAAACCTTTTTGTTTTGGCACTGCCTAACTCACCTGATTGGTTGATAGCATCAACAGCGCTCTGAGTTATGGTGATACGAAGTATGGACTACACTGCCGTCGCTCCTAACTTACTATCGCAATTTGAGCAATGTCAGGAAGATCTTATTTTCATTGTGCAAAACGTATACCTATAAATTATACGCCACTCACTAAGTCTATTATATTGGTGTTTTGTTTGCGATGTCTTCATGCTCATGATTAGTTATGGAACTCCATTAGTTGTTTTGATTTCATTCCTATGAATAGCCAATGACGGCATTCGTTGAAGCAAGAGGACTTCATAGCATGCATTCACTCAATACCGACCGAAAAAATATCTTGCTGCCTTTTTTTTAAATGCTTATGTGGACTAAAAGCGCTTCTTTTTGTTTATATTGATGTAAATTCTGAAGATGGCATGGGACACTTATGTAGCAATCTACAGTATGCTTGAGTGTTTTATGCGGAGTTCCCTTGAGAAGGCATTGTCAGTACTCCTGGCTCGTTTGCATTGGTCTTTGTTTTAACTTTTTTACTCATAACGTGTTTAACGGTCGTATTTCACTGAAAAAGTGGTACGCACTAGAGTAGTTGTTCCCGAAGCCTAAGAACAAGAATCCCCTGAAGGCCCTCTGTGGTCCCCAAAGCCTAAGAACATCAGTCAAACAGAACATTATAAAATATTGAGAGCCCAGCCCTTAGGTGCCCGTTTCCGCGGATGCCGGCGTCGGTGTCTCGTGGCGTAACCACGCGTTGCATTACGTGACGTCACAAACGTCTACACCAATTCAAGTCCCGGCTAAATCTAGCGAAGAAACTGAATTGGTGTGTAGGTCTATGATGTCCCATAATGCAGTACTGCGCATTCAGTTTCCCCACTAAATTTTGCGGCAAAGGTGGCGTCACATGACCTCAACACCAATTCAGTTTCTCCGCTAAATTTGGGGGAGAATCTAATTGGTGTTGAGGTCATGTGGCGTCAGCTTTCCTGCTAAATTTCGCGGGAAAACCGACTTTGTGTATAAGTCACGTGACATCTTGCGGCATGATTTTCTCCCTAAATTTAGCGCAAAAACTGAAATGGTGTTGAGTTTACGGGGCGTCAATTTTTCAGCTAAATCTTGAGGGGAAACAGAGACGTCGTGTGACGTCATAGGCCACGGTTTCACGAGAGCGGCTTCACGAAATCCGTAGAGGTGTTAATTTCGGTTTCTTTAATAAATTAAGATGTGTCTCACAGCGCAATTATTCAACTAAAGAAGTTGTTTTCAAAAAAATTATTTCGTGAGGTACGTCTCCGATCCAGGCAGTTCAAGGTATTTAGGAGTCCAGTGTCCCTTTAGAGACAGGGCTTTTCATACCCCTTAGAGGTAACATAGAATGTTGCATTTGTTGAAAAAATTCGGTGCTGATATTTGTGTGTTCGTGCTATCTTTTTTCGCTCGGATAATTGTCGTGTGAAATAATGAACTGCGGGCTTTTTAAAGCGTTTGGAGGTGTTTATATGCATAATTGCTTTTACAGTATTCCCAAGTACAAAAATAACAAAATCAATCTGAACTTTACTAAATATCTCCACGAATGATGAGTGTAGAATATGTTCATAAAACATATAAATTAAGAAACGCTGTTCTCACTACAAAACCCAAAGACGAAATCGGAGTCAGACAGCAGAAGCGTGTGTGTGTTTTAGAGCAACGCGTGACGCATAGGAATTTATATGACATCCAGCTTTGACTGTTTGACTATCTTGATGACGACTTCAGTTTCTATACGCTAAAAATAATGATACCTTCCTGGAAAGACTGTTATGGTTTATTGTCGCTTTTTGCGATTGTGGCATTTATTAAAAGAATACTTTGCCCCAATTTGTATCAATAATAATAATAATAATAATAATAAAACAATTAAGATATTTTAATACATAGGTGGTCAAGCTCTAATATAATTCATTGCTTATGATCTAATTTCAAACGTGCGAACAAGTATGGCACTCTAAAATGTGCAAATTATCATCAGTGGTATCAATTGCAGCCTTTTTAAATAACAAGTTATAAAATAAAAATAGTCTGAAATCAATGAAAACATTCTATAGCCAATTTGAGAAATCAATGTAAAAATACACAAATTGCAGTGGGTAAAGCTATCGGCGTTGCGACTTTCGACAATCGGAAAAGCTTCGAAGAGCGCCATCAATCCTTCCAAACAAAATTCACCCCCCCCCCCCCCCCCAATGCAAAGAAAAATAAATAAATAAATAAATAAACGGATTTTTTTTAGTTACTATTTTTTAGAACAATTTGTTTCTTTAATTTTTACGCGCCGCATTTTTCCTAATTTCAGCCTTTCCAGCTCGAAGGAACGCTTACCCGCTTGCCCGTCTGCTCACTGTAGCATGTTTTGTTGGAGTTGGAAACCGTTGAAACAGTAGTGAGTTTTATTATTGTGTATACGAGCGAACGCAAGCACTGTGTGTTTGTGTTACGTGTTCTACACTGCGCGTGCACAAAATTGCGGTGTTGGATTGGAGCTTGGCGACGACGCGCATGCACAGCGTGGAGCACGCAACTCTAACACAAACGCACAGCGCTTGCGTTCGCTTTTACATGCAATACCAAAAATCTGTAATAAGGTACATTCACAAACCGGCTGCACCACTACATTGGGACAATGAAGAGTGTTGTTCGCATTCGGAAATGACATTACGCGAGCCATGTTCGCGAGGAGTTCTGCCGTGCCCGCTGAGCGGGAGAACCGGGTCACCCTCACTAGAGCGCTTCTCTTTTCCATATATATATATATATAATATATATATATATATATAATATATATATATATATATATATATATTATATATATATATATATAATATATATATATATATATATATATATATATATATGTATAATTTAATTTTAGACAAATGCAGGGGCTGAGCTAGGAGCCTAACAAAATAAAACTTTAGCTCCAGCATTGACAAACAGACTGCCCTCAAATGTGTTACACGGTCAAAACTGGGTGATTCAGCCTTCAGCGAACCAATACTTTACGCAAGAAATAAAGTGATCTCCTTTTGCTGATTTCCTACTTGATATACTTCGTTTCGTCAGAAAGCGAAGTGAGGTCAAAGGTGAGGGACACAGAGGCGCACAGATTTAACACGCAAGATAATGGCCTATTCACACAACTTGATATAATCAACAAGTGATTCCCTATGCAAACCAAAGACGACCAACGCCAAAACCTTTTTGTTTTGGCACTGCCTAACTCACCTGATTGGTTGATAGCATCAACAGCGCTCTGAGTTATGGTGATACGAAGTATGGACTACACTGCCGTCGCTCCTAACTTACTATCGCAATTTGAGCAATGTCAGGAAGATCTTATTTTCATTGTGCAAAACGTATACCTATAAATTATACGCCACTCACTAAGTCTATTATATTGGTGTTTTGTTTGCGATGTCTTCATGCTCATGATTAGTTATAGAACTCCATTAGTTGTTTTGATTTCATTCCTATGAATAGCCAATGACGGCATTCGTTGAAGCAAGAGGACTTCATAGCATGCATTCACTCAATACCGACCGAAAAAATATCTTGCTGCCTTTTTTTTTAAATGCTTATATGGACTAAAAGCGCTTCTTTTTGTTTATATTGATGTAAATTCTGAAGATGTCATGGGACACTAATGTAGCAATCTACAGTTTGCTTGAGTGTTTTATGCGGAGTTCCCTTGAGAGGGCATTGTTAGTACTCCTGGCTCGTATGCATTGGTCTTTGTTTTAACTTTTTTACTCATAACGTGTTTAACGGTCGTATTTCACTGAAAAAGTGGTACGCACTAGAGTAGTTGTTCCCGAAGCCTAAGAACAAGAATCCCCTGAAGGCCCTCTGTGGTCCCCAAAGCCTAAGAACATCAGTCAAACAGAACATTATAAAATATTGAGAGCCCAGCCCTTAGGTGCCCGTTTCCGCGGATGCCGGCGTCGGTGTCTCGTGGCGTAACCACGCGTTGCATTACGTGACGTCACAAACGTCTACACCAATTCAATTCCCGGCTAAATCTAGCGAAGAAACTGAATTGGTGTGTAGGTCTATGATGTCCCATGATGCAGTACTGCGCATTCAGTTTCCCCACTAAATTTTGCGGCAAAGGTGGCGTCACATGACCTCAACACCAATTCAGTTTCTCCGCTAAATTTGGGGGAGAATCTAATTGGTGTTGAGGTCATGTGGCGTCAGCTTTCCTGCTAAATTTCGCGGGAAAACCGACTTTGTGTATAAGTCACGTGACATCTTGCGGCATGATTTTCTCCCTAAATTTAGCGTAAAAACTGAAATGGTGTTGAGTTTACGGGGCGTCAATTTTTCAGCTAAATTTTGAGGGGAAACAGAGACGTCATGTGACGTCATAGGCCACGGTTTCACGAGAGCGGCTTCACGAAATCCGTATAGGTGTTAATTTCGGTTTCTTTAATAAATTAAGATGTGTCTCACAGCGTAATTATTCAACTAAAGAAGTTGTTTAAAAAAAAAAGAATATTTCGTCAGGTACGTCTCCGATCCAGGCAGTTCAAGGTATTTAGGAGTCCAGTGTCCCTTTAGAGACAGGGCTTTTCATACCCCTTAGAGGTAACATAGAATGTTGCATTTGTTGAAAAAAGTCGGTGCTGATATTTGTGTGTTCGTGCTATCTTTTTTCGCTCGGATAATTGTCGTGTGAAATAATGAACTGCGGGCTTTTTAAAGCGTTTGGAGGTGTTTATATTCATAATTGCTTTTACATTATTCCCAAGTACAAAAATAACAAAATCAATCTGAACTTTACTAAATATCTCCACGAATGAAGAGTGTAGAATATGTTCATAAAACATATAAATTAAGAAACGCTGTTCTCACTACAAAACCCAAAGACGAAATCGGAGTCAGACAGCAGAAGCGTGTGTGTGTTTTAGAGCAACGCGTGACGCATAGGAATTTATATGACATCCAGCTTTGACTGTTTGACTATCTTGATGACGACATCAGTTTTTATACGCTAAAAATAATGATACCTTCCTGGAAAGACTGTTATGGTTAATTGTCGCTTTTTGCGATTGTGGCATTTATTAAAAGCCTACTTTGCCCCAATTTGTATCAATAATAATAATAATAATAATAAAACAATTAAGATATTTTAATACATAGGTGGTCAAGCTCTAATATAATTCATTGCTTATGATCTAATTTCAAACGTGCGAACAAGTATGGCACTCTAAAATATGCAAATTATCATCACTGGTATCAATTGCAGCCTTTTTAAATAACAAGTTATAAAATAAAAATAGTCTGAAATCAATGAAAACATTCTATAGCCAATTTGAGAAATCAATGTAAAAATACACAAATTGCAGTGGGTAAAGCTATCGGCGTTGCGACTTTCGACAACCGGAAAAGCTACGAAGAGCGCCATCAATCCTTCCAAACAAAATTCACCCCCCCCCCCCCCCCAATGAAAAGAAAAATAAATAAATAAATAAATAAATAAATAAACGGAATTTTTTTAGTTACTATTTTTTTAGAACAATTTGTTTCTTTAATTTTTACGCGCCGCATTTTTCCTAATTTCAGCCTTTCCAGCTCGAAGGAACGCTTACCCGCTTGCCCGTCTGCTCACTGTAGCATGTTTTGTTGGAGTTGGAAACCGTTGAAACAGTAGTGAGTTTTATTATTGTGTATACGAGCGAACGCAAGCACTTAGTATTTGCGTTGTGTGTTCTACACTGCGCGTGCACAAAATTGCGGTGTTGGATTGAAGCTTGGCGACGACGCGCGTGCACAGCGTGGAGCACGCAACTCTAACACAAACGCACAGCGCTTGCGTTCGCTTTTACATGCAATACCAAAAATCTGTAATAAGGTACATTCACAAACCGGCTGCACCACTACATTGGGACAATGAAGAGTGTTGTTCGCATTCGGAAATGACATTACGCGAGCCATGTTCGCGAGGAGTTCTGCCGTGCCCGCTGAGCGGGAGAACCGGGTCACCCTCACTAGAGCGCTTCTCTTTTCCGCCGCGAGAGGGCGAGTAACGAGCTGGAGACGCGAATAGTCGGTGACAATTACTCAAGAAGGTAGGGCGAGGAGGAGGAAATGGACGCCACACTGGCGAGGGGAAGGGAAATCTCCTCCCTCGCCAGCGTTGCGTCCGTTTCATTCTCTCCCACCTTCCTTTCACTCGCCCTACCTTCTTAACCCGCAACTTAATATAGGTATTACCCACAGAAGCCTGTTGTAGCAGGTGACCCTTGCCTCTAGCTGCTGGCACCCGTGGGACGCAATCTTGTCCCTGACTCGATTCCACAACGTCACGGTGCGAATCGTGATGATTTGGCTCATACACTTTTGTCTGGTTTCAACATGCTGCGTTGTGCAGCTTTGGTCTCTTTTAGAATGAGGAAACACACCAGCACGCTGGCGCCTTTCGTGAGTGGTCCTTGAACAGTATCTAACTAAGTTGAAGGTTCTGCAGTATTTGCGAGAACAAATGTGCATATACTCGTATGGGGAGTAAGCGTCTAAAACATTAAAAAAACCTAAAAAATTACGCGAAAAAAGAAGAGAATACACGGAAATTAGGATTGCAAAGGGCTACCCGGTAATCGGTCCCAGTGTGTTATCCAGTCGTAAGCGACCACAAAAAATAAAACCACGGCCAACGCGCTTAGTTTGGATAACAAGCAAGCGAGCAAATCAGCATTTACGCACCAAGCGACAGCGCACCGAGAGTATGACGTCACGGCTTCGCATGAATAAACAGCTAGGTCAAGTAGGAGGCTACATTCTTGACGTGACCCCGAGCCACTGGAGACACCTCCCGTGTTAGGGGAATCATGCAAAGCTACACAAATCTCCCTATAACTGAGCATAACATATTATAACACATGCATAATGCCTTTCGACGGATTTCGCTCTTGCGGGCTTGTCGGAATCATCGAGACTATTTCAATTTATCTTTAAAGGTGCGTACACATATACCTTAGTCATTTTTGCTTGGTGTGAACATTTATTTTATAATTATATCGAAGCAACATTTCCCGGTTAACATTTGTTTAACAAATAGAATAATAAACGAAACATTGAGAAAATTCAGATCTCTAAACGATCATCTGCGAAATGCACAGCGACATCTAGTGGGGCGCCGAAGGACATGCTACATTGAACCAGTTGGCTTCGGCGCTGGCGAAGTCCAGGACGCGAAAGTATAGTTATGAAGAAGCGGTCGCTCACACGAGCACTCGCCAAGTGAACTGAGCGCTTTCGAAAACCTGGCGCACAGGCCCATGCCTTTGCAGGCGCTTAAAGCCAAATTTGGAGCGTAAGTGTACGTCCGCCATGTTAACTGCGGCGAGACACCAGCGACCTGCAGGCTGCCGGACGTACAGTACGGACATGTGCGAGAATAGCGTAAAACAATACTAACCCTTAGCTCACAGGTGTGGGTGAGGAACGATGATGGTGAGTAGCAGGGCAGTGGGCCACGACTGTTACCGACAACCAACGTTAATAGAACCACTCAGTTGGGAAACTGCCATAGAGGCTGCTTTAAAAAAGTGGCTTCGATCCATTCTCGAGAACCGAGCTAATGACGATCGCAACGCCACCATTTCTACCGCAGCGTGCACTCCGGGAACTGCAAGGGCGGGTGGCGCCATTTCGCAGGGCCATCTCGCAGTAGCTATGTAAAGCAACTTTTATGTTTCAACTCGTCACTGAAGGGTGGCGCTGTTATCGTATTTAGCTCGGTCTCGGTGGACGCCAGTGGCCCAGGTTTCAATGGTGAGTTTCCCAACGGAGTGTTTTAGTAACTTTGCCAGCAACGCTAGAGTGTTGCCAGAGGTTCGAACGATTTCGCAAGTGGTCTATCCAACCTGGAGTATTTTCGAAGAGATAATGATTACGAGGTGCTCATAAAAAAATACTTGCCGCGAGAGGGCAATTGTGTATAACCAATTAATATTTTTGTTGGATGCAAGAATGAATGTTAATAGCTATATCCTTTCTAACTGCCGGTAGCTTGTGCCACCTAGCCTAAGTCTAAAAATACAAACATATGATTGCTACCGCTCTTCTAAGAACAATTTTCTCCTCCTAACTCTCATCAGGCAGTGTGGGATATCACCAGAATGACATTCGGGGGATCGTGCAAAAACACTAAAAAACATCACCCCCGCCCCTTCCTCCCGGCGTGGGAGTCGCCAATTTTCCTCTGGTCAAACCTTGCCGGTGTTACCCCAGCACCATACTTACTGGGAGACAGTGCTGAGACTTTGGGTCGGAGCCATGCAAGAGGGAGTCCCAATTTACCTCTGTCTCGCCTTTGCCCAGCTGTGCTAGTTAGTTGTACATCATTCAATTTTCCACACATAATTTCCACCAATCTTAATCGATTCTTTGTGACTATAATCCTTTTCTCTTCCGTCCTTCCATCATCGCCAGTAAAACCCAAGGCTCCGACCAAATCCGTTACCGCCTCGGGGAGGGTAGGGCGAAGCCCCTTGCACTTTAAAACCAAGTGCTCTAGTGTCTCGTTCACATTATGGAAGGCGGCGCATAATGTGCCTGTCTCCTGAAATTTATCCCTATACGTACTCGTCCTCAAAACTCCCGTTCTCGCCTCGAACAGCTAAGAGCTTTCCAGTGGATTGTCAAACACATTTTCCTTCCTTATATCCTGCTCTCGTGACCTGTACACCATTAGAGCTGATCTCTCCTTCATTCTACCCTCCCAGATTTTTCTCTCTTCTTCTTTCACCCCTTTTTTCCACTGAAGAAGTCTGCTCAGCCCCATCAACAATGTTTAGGTATTTAAATGTAGGCTTTCGGGTTCCGTTTGTCCATTTTATGTTTAAACTTTACATGTATAAATAGTTGAATATCTTCTCTGCCCACCGCGTATCATCCATTTCGGTCAATCTTTGTTCAAATTTCAACTTACTAATTGCCTTCCTGCTCTCAAAAGACGACCATACCATGTCCCCCTTTACTCCCTCATTTGGTATTTTTCCATGTGCTCCCAGTGCCAATCTGCCTACGCTTCTTTGTCAAATTTATAGTCCTGATTGAACCTCTGATTTCATGCACAGTATCCCATTGCCAAAGACAGTCCGGGTACCATCACTCCTTTCGAAATACCTCTGACCACTTCATATCTATTATATTTTCATAGTGCACTGAGCTACATAATAGACAAATTTATTTTCCCTTTTCTAATTATATCCTCCTCATGTTCCTGTAGATATTTTCTTCCCTCATTGAGCCAGGCTCCCAGATATTTGTATTTTCCTGCATGGGCTATTACAATGTCTTGTATCCTCAGGGGTTTCCTCTTTTCGTCGTTAAACACAATTACTCAAAACTTGTCACTACTAAAACTCATGCCCCAAGGCGTCCCCTTCCTCTCCATATATTCCAGCTATTTCCTTAAATGTATCCTGGTTATCTGCCATGAGTACTGCTGCCATCCGCATATATCACTCCTGGTATTACCTGTATTTCATTTCTCCGTCCTGTCATATAACTCACATAAAAACCTAAGTTGCCCTGCTTTAATTTCGTTTTTATTTCACTGAGATATATCAGGAAGAGCAGAGGTGACAAGTGAAGAGCCCTGCCTGAGTCCTCCTTTTATTGCTGCGGGTTGTGTATAGTTTCTGCTTCCCATGTTATAACCACACCATTATCTGTGTACACCTGCTGAAGAAACCTAAGCAAATTTGCATCTAAATTATACTCCTTCAGCTGGACCCAGAGTTTTTCTTGGCTCACATTATCAAACGCTCCCTTGTTGTACAAATAAGCTCACCATAAAGGAGATTGGTTATTCATTGCTCTCTCTATGCATTACGTGGTGACGAAAACGTTACCTACCAGTCTTTTATCTCTTCGGAATTCATTTTGGAGGTCACCCAGTATTTGCATATCTTCTGCCCGTTCCTCCATTCTACGCTTTATTATCTGCATAGGTAATCTGTATAAAACTAAAGTTTCCGTTATCGGGCGGTATGACTTAAGGTTGTCTTTGTTTCCTTCGCCCATATCACTCTAATTTTACTTAGTTTCCAATCATTGGGTACCTCTCTTCCCATAATTACTTGGGTAATCACATGCCGTAAATTGAATTTCCTTTTATTTCTAGTGTCTTGATGAGTTCCATCGGTATGTCGTCTGGGCCTGGCGCTGTACCGGCTGGAACCTTACTTTCTGTCTTGTCCCACTCTTTTGTAGTCATCCTCATCGTTACACAATTATGTTCCTCCTCTACACTGCTGCTAACCGCGCTATTCACTGCGCCCATCTGCTCAAGCTGGGAGAAAGCCTCTTCGATTGTGTGCTTACTATATTCCCGTGACTCTTCCCCATTTACTCTTCTTCCCTCCTGTGTGGTCAATAGGTGTTGGAAGTCCTCTGTTTTCTCCCTGCGCTTTAATGTGCTCCCAAAATCGTTTTGCCCGCATCCCTATCTTTTTTATTTATTTCTATCATCCACTGCACTCCTACGCTCCCAATTGTGGCCTGTATTAAAGCTGATGCTTCTTTTCCCCTCTTGGAAGTTCTGTCATTGAGGCTGCTTCAGCTGGCATGGCTCCCCTTTTCTTTACTTACCTCTACTGCCTACATGCATCTTGGCGCCGCAATATGGCTGCTTTGACCCCTTATCCCACCAGCTTATTGGTTTGTGTCTTCGCTTTTGCTTCCCTCTTTGTTTAATTCGATGCTTCTCTAATTCTCTTTGAAAGATTCCTATTAGATCCTCACACGTCCATTCGATTCCTGGTTCTTCTGATACTATGTTCTCAAAGCTTCTCGATACTTTTTTTGTATTTGTGCTTCTTTGTTTCGGCTTACTCACTCGTTCCTGAGCTTGCTGTTCTGGTTCCGATGCGCCAAATTTAATCTTAATGTTTTTGTAGTCACTCACTAAGCTTTTTGTACCTTTCTCATCTATTTCCATAATGAATAGTTGGGGTTGTGTAGATATTTATACAGCGAGTAGTTTGTCAGCCATTTCAAAGTTGCGCAACTGCTCGCTTTATAAATATCCACACAACCCCAATTATTTATTAATGGAAATAAGTGAGGAAGCATTTTCATACTTCCTAACCTGCCATACAGTTTGTGGGACATATGGCAGTAGAATATTGTTGAATGTAAGGTGTTCCGTTTCCACGTTATTTTCCCGCCGCATTTTACTTGTGCATTAGCTAACACTAGGTCCAGGACGCACAGAAATATTATAGCAGCTTTCCGGTTGTATCTGTGAATCCGTCAAACTCTTCTAAGTGGCCAGTCATGTATGCAATGTGAATTATTTCCTGATTAAAGCTAATTTGTCTGATCTCCCTCGATATACGAGGAGCAGTCAAAAAGTAACCGTAATTTAGCCGTGAGAAAATAAAATCGAGTCATAGACTGGTGCCCTGCAAGTAGGGTTTGGACTACAAGAGGGAGCTGTGCACGCCGGCCTGGCGACATAATGGGAAATGTAACGTGACCACAGCTTTTCCTGAATGACCGCCCCTTTGTTAGCATGCACCAGGGAGGAGCAGCGTTGGGTTATGCGAATTTCGGCGCAGAGAGCGGAAAACCTGCAGATATTCATCGCAGGTTTTTCCTATGCATTGCTTCGGCAGGTACACGAGTTGCACATAAAAATTTGAAAATGGAGCGTCCAGTTTGACGGACGCACTTCGTTGCGGCCTGGCCCACACTTCAACGACGCCGGACGCAATCTCTGCTGTGGAACCGCTCATGCACGGAATTGAATATTAGTCACAGCGCGGCGCAATGTCACCGGTGATGAATGCGGCGTACGCTATGCCCAGCCAGAGACAAAGCGAGCAAGGAAGGAGTGAGGATAGAGAACGTCACCAAGGCCGAAGAATTTCAAGAGAGCGCCAACTGTGAGCAGGCTACTTCTCACGGTCTTTTGGGACCACAAAGGCCCCATAGTTAAATATTACATGCCGAAGGGACTCAATGTAAACAATGAATCATACTGTAACCTGCTTCAGAACCACCTGAAGCCTGCAATCAGGTCAAAGCGTCACCGATTCCTCAGCTCAGGGGTGTTGCTGCAGCACGACAATGCGCGCCCTCACACGGCATATACGACAGCGTAAAAATCGAAGAACTGCGGTTCGAGTGTATTCCGCACCCGCCATACTGGCCGGACATCGCACCGAGTGATTTTTACCTATTCGGAACTCTCAGGGGTGCTCTCGGGGGAAAGAAGTTTGGTACAGATGATGACCTGAAAGCGGCGCTATATTCCTGGCTCCTGGAGTCAGCCAGAAGATTTCTTTTCCCGCGGCATCTATGCATTGTTGAAGCATTGGCACATATGTGTCGAGCGAGGAGGTGACTTTGTTGAAAAGTGATAAAGGGCTTTTTGTGATATATAAACTACCATGCCTATAAAAATAAATTGCGGTTACTTTTTGACTCTGCCTCGTCGTACATGTAAAGTGTTCTGTATTTTCCTCCCTTGAAGCAGGTAGGGTGTTCAGACCTGTTACCTTTCAGCCATAAGTGTTCTCTCCCTTTCCCGGTCTTCTCCTCTAAGTAATATACTTTGCAATTTTTTTTAAGTCTAGTAGTCTGGCAACAGTTCTGAAGATCGAAAGTACAGGCCATCTAGTGAAAAGATAACAAATATTTGACGAGAGAAAAATAATTTTGGTGAGAAAATGTGCGGCAACCGAGATCGACGGAACGGTGAAAAATATAGATAATTGTCTTTCTCTTGCCACTAATATTTTACAATAGGTGACAATTTTACTTGAGGCTGTCGTATGCGCAGATATTATTGACATTTTATAATGGTCCATAGAGGTTAAGCAAGGGAGCCCTTTTCAGACTTTTGCCTGGTGTTTCCAGACAGGCAACAAAGCTGTAAAATGAATCTCACCTTACATTGTTTTTTGAAAATTTCAGCACTCTTGTTTTATCTCATTACACGTTTATATCTATAAAAATGAATGATTTTAGCAACTTTTGTATATCTCTTCATTAAAGGAATGCATTTCGCGCGAAACCTTTTTGCAAAAAAAAAAAAACAAAATCGTAGGACAAAATCAACTTCGCAAATCATTGACTAATTGCGTCAACTATCCTTTTGTCGATCATTTGGTGTTCAACTTACCTGAGTATCCATCGATAACTTTTATTTTTGTTCCTCATGTGATATAATTTGAACGAAAATATTTTATTCTGACATTTTCAAGAACGCCATCATAAGAGTTATCAAAGAAAATACGGCAAATTATAATAACTTTGTTTTAAAAAGTACAGCTTACTGCCCACTCACATTTTCCGCGGTCGTAATTAGCTCAACGACTTTAACAATTTTTAGAGGTCCCTCAACAGAAGCCTAGGTGTACTGCCCAAGTAGGCCCCCTGCACTTCCCACGAGGGGGGAGGGCACGGGAATTGCGAGGGCAGCCCATGTAAGCTGCCCAAGTAGGCTTCCTGTACATTGAACGAGGGAAGCCGAGGTGGAATGCCCAATTCGGGCGGACGTATGCAACAGTTGCAAAACTGACGTGAGACGCACGTGGCCTGCCCACGTGAGATCCCCCCCCCCCCTGCTTTGGAACCCTCTTTGTGCTCCTTGGCCCTAACAAGTGTTCTTATCGCGTCACAGAGCTATGAAGAAGATTGGGGCTAGTCAGGAAGAGTTCAGGTTGTTCCGTGTACCGACGTCTCTTTAACGTGCTATCACAAACGCATTATAGTTTCCCTCTCTGGTTACTGGTAAAATTACAGACTTATAGTCTTTTGCAACAAAATGGCTGCACGAGAGATTCACCTTTATCTCCCCACAGACACAAATAGAAAGAAAAAAAAACGATTCGCTTAATGTTTAGTTTGCCAAGAAGTGTTGGGTATCATACTGGGCATTAGATTTAGTAGGAACTCTAATCCTGAAATTACTGGGCCCTACCATATACTTCTCTGCCACGCGACATGAGAAAAGTATGGTGTTGGTACTGAAGGTGTATTGACACAATTTATCTCTCGTAACTAGGGGGAGGAAACTCTACCGCTGCTCCGATGGGGCACTATACTTTCCCCTATTTTAATGCCTTTTGTTGCATTTACATGCGTCTTCCAGTTAGACATGAACCCTTTCTTAAACAGTCCCCAATGGTGGGCAGGCAGTATTCCGAAATAAATAATGAAATTTGATTTCGTAAACCTTTTTTTTTTCAGGAGCAGTTTTCAAAGCCAACATCTTCTTTATTACACAGTGCTATTATTACGTAACCATGCACAATCTGCAGACAAAAAGCCAGCAAAACTATGCAGATCATATTGCAACTCGCTGAGCATAGCGCTATAGTGCCTACCTGCTCTACCATAGCCTTCAGATTTCCCCTCACAAACAGACAAGAGCGTGCATTCAACGTGGCCTGTTCATCAAGGTTCCTTCTCCTCAAGCCTCATTTTATTGTTTACGTACTTTGAACTCAGCAAAACTAAACGTAGATATCGATGGGAAACTTGATGACGCGTAATTAAACTCTCGAAAAACGAAGGAACATCAAGGGGAATACATACGCAATATTTTGCATAGATGCTAGGTGATATCCATAAAGACGTACATTCTTAAACTGCCCCTAGTTTCGGATTTGTGAAATTTGTTTTGAGCTCCTCAAACCCTTAGTGACATATCAGCACAGAAAAAGCAGTTATTATTAGCTCAGGATAAACCTTTTTATTCAGGCTCCAATCTGTTATACCAATATATGAATCTGGAGTTTTAACAACAGGAATATTTAAAATTACAAAAAAAAATATCCCAGGAGAACAAGAATTTCAATACAAGAGGGCTACATGTTGGCAAATCACATCGATCGAGGACCTGTGGTGTGTCAAAACCAAACTGTGTAGGCATCACTGTGTTGAGCCTGTCAAGCGCTCTTTTGTCTGGCGACATTGGAGGTGGCGTTACAGTAGTTCATAAAAAGGAGAGTACAACCTTAGGATATCCGGCTGCCGAGAAAATTAATTATCAACAGACACTTTCGCTCTCGCTTGCGCTATCGACCACTCCAACTTCTACTTCTCAGCTACGATCCCGTTCAGGCCACTGTTCTGAGTTAAATATTCACCACAATAAAATAAGCCTTGTCTGCTGTATTCTCAGGAAGAAATTCATCGCTAAAACACTAAGAATTACCTTGCGTCGTGTTGGGATTACAAATACTTTGCGAAAGTTAATTAAAAAAAAATAACAGTTTATTTTCAAAGGAAAAGTCATATCATGGTAAGCAATAATATTTCTTGTATATTCTTGTATTATCATGGTTAATTTCGTGCTCATAAAAGTTTTTTTTTATGCTGATTTAAAGTGAAATGTAAATCTTAACTACGCTGTTTGTGGAGCTTACGACAACCTTTGGTACCTGAAGCGTAATTTGAATCACTATTCTGATATAAAACTCACTGCATACAAAAGTCAGGTAAAACCTGTCAGAATATTCTTTCTACGTTTGGGATCCGCACACTGCTACTAACGTTGACAAATTAGGGGAGGTGGAGAGATTTGAACTGCACTTCATATACAACGAATACAAACGAAACGAATATGTTGCCCCACTTTACCGAATCGCTAATTGTTTTTTTATGAACTAGGCATCGTAGAGCGAGACAAAATTAGTCTCTATGCTGTATGTTAAACAGTGAATTTAATATATATACAACAAACTATTTATTTCTCGACTTTTTCGTGCACCGAGAATTCTTTAATATGGCTCCTGTTCCCTTTCTGTGTTATAGTACCTCGTCTAACTTTGTGTTTTTCTAAGTACCATCAAGGAATCGAATCCACTTTCTGAAGCACATACGAATTTGACACCATCTTCTTTATTTGTCAACGCTTTGGGAAGTTATTCACGAAAAGGTTTATTGTGTAATCTTTGCTTAAAAGTCTACTGAGAATGTTCGCGTCTTTTTGCTGTATTTTTTGTACAGTTTCATATGCGAATAACACGTTTAACTGCTTCTACCACAATCTCCAAAAGAAGGTTAGCAGTATGTGTCACTAAACAAAAATAATAAAGCATTAAACGACTGCTTTAAACGATTAAACGACAAAGATAAGGGGAAATGCGCCGTATTGATGCAATTTCATGAATTATAACGCAATCAAATGCAAAGGTGCAAGCGACCTGGACAAGAATGACGAAAATAATTCCTGGAGATTTGGAACAAGAGGGACAAAGGACAAACACAAATCTCCAATCACAGCTAGGTGACTGGTGAGCGACCGGTCCAAGCGGATTTTTTCGGTCGCTCACCAGTCACCGAGCTGTGTTTGGAGATTTGTGTTCGTCCTTTGTCTCTCTTGTTCCCCTTCTCCAGGAACTATTTTCGTAATTTCATGAAGACTTTTACATATCCCTAAGATACATGACAGTGCCTCAAAATCTGACTGACGAGCACAAAAACATTCAGGTATTTCACCCAATTCAAAAATATAAAATAAATACAAGAATACGCGTGGAAGCATTTACGTAACCTCAATTGTATTCTTCAAGCGTCCGACCGCATCTGTAATTTCAAAACTCGTTGAGAGTAAAGATTTAGCACAAGTTTGTTAACTGACGGTGACGAAAACATGTTGGACTATGCGTCCTTTTTATTTCTTTAAAGTAAAAGTCTGGGCTTTTATCGGTTTCCTACGAAAGACTTCCGCTTTGGCAACTGCACTCAGGTAGAAGTCAACAAAATGCGTTTGCCGCATTTTTAACTTGATTAAATAATCAAATACATTACGCACAAAGTTATTTGCATAGCAATGCACGAGGTATAAAAGCCTTGGTGCTGTGTACCTCTCTACTAAATTCACTTGACTGTTTCAGCAAGAGGACCTTACTAGTTTCAGCTATGTTCTCCAAGGTGAATAGCATATATAACCTTCAGTCAGTGTACTCAAAGTCGGATATTCTACATGACCATACTGGCGTTGCTTGGTGGAGTCTAAGCTAACACAGTAATTATCTAATTACAGGTGCTTCTGTTCTGCTTCTGCACCTACGCAGCTTCGCAGATTGCTGTCGAGGATGTGAGTATAACATATGTGTATGGGCAATTCTATGGCTAATCTGAATATTGTAGGATATTTAGCCGAGGTTGTTTCTCTGAAATAGTTCTCAGTCATTATAGTTCATACAGGGACTGTTTTCTTTTCAAAGAGGTGATTTCCATCAGGAGTACACGTCCGATTAACTGACATATACGTATATTGCTAATATTTAAATTGTAAGAGTAAGTAAAATATTGACATAAATTATGTTTCGGAATTGTTTCAGAAGCATGCAATTTGAGCATCGCTAAACATGTGCAAAGCTTGATACAGTTATCGTGAACAAACGAGAGCTGTAAAGGTGTTTTTCTTAAAACCGAGGCGCCGCAATCAAAACCACTTGTCTGGTCGAGAGTGCTCAACCAGGACTACCCCTATGCGGGTAGTATTCGGTGTGCATAATTAGCATACTTTTGGCGGTTATTTGGCATTCAATATCCGCCAAGTGCAATATATGCGTTTCCTCCACCACATACTTATTAATATGCGGTAAATTCTTTAAATAATAAGCGGTAGATCCATTTAATGAATATAGTTTGAGTAGGAATTCAAGTATTCCTAATGCATAAATATTAATTTTAGGTATCACCAAGTCTCACAAATATCACGAAACAACACCGTTCTCTTCAAACAAAATACATTTTAAAGAGCGCAAAGTATCAGGATGTTCTAGAAAGCCATTTTCTTTATTCACCTACTATATGTAGAAAAATTGTGTGCATCTGTGCACCTCTACTCTTGACTGTGCACATCTCAATCTCAAAGTGAGTTGCGGTGAACGTTGCGGGACGGCGGAAACATTTTGCGAACATACTCTAGTGCCGTGCTAGATTTCATTGTAACACTTTTCCCTTCAAATACCTCTTTTTTCTCCACTTACATGTACCCACCATACACGCAGCCAGCGCAGCCATACAGCTTCGCCTACGATAACACCGACGAATTCGGCACCCGCCTGGTCCGTGAAGAGACCGGCGACGCGAACAACAACAAGGTCGGATCGTACAGTTACACCGATGCCGCGGGTGTCTTCCGCACCGTGAAGTACGTAGCCGACGCCGACGGCTTCCACGCCACCGTCGAGACCAACGAGCCAGGCACCAAGAGCTCAAACCCCGCTGACGCCCCCGTTGTGTCCTCCGCTGTTGAGGGTCCACATCCCGTGGCCCTCAAGACCGCCCAAGTTGTCGTGAAGGCTGTTCGCCCAGCTGCTGCCGTTGCACATGTCCTCCACCCTGCCCCTGTCGCGGTTCAAGCTGTCCATGCTGCACCATACGTCGTGAAGGCCTTCCAGCCTACCCCACTCACCGTGCAAACTGTTCACGCTGCCCCCGTGGTTCAGGCTTTCCATGGTGCTCCTGCTGAGTATTCCGTGGGGCATGCTCCCGTTGCGTACGCCGTGGGCCAATCTCCACTCGCCTACACTCTTCGTCAGGTCAAGAAGGCCTAAAAAAGGCGACATATTAGTAAATAAATCTTAAGAATGGGTACTAAGTCTTCACTGATATTTAATTGTTTGCCTTCAACTGCCACTTAGCGCCATGCGCTAATCCTTCATCGGCGCCCACATTTTCAGCTAAACGAGCCGTCCTCCACAAGCACGCACCTTTCACATAATCGGAATGCTCTAAATTGGTGATGAACCAAGAAAAATGAAACCTATAAAGATTTATTTTGCGCTTGCTTTGAAGGGTAGAGCAACACATGTGGCCAACGCCAAATAGTGCTGAAACAGTGAGTGCATCTGTAATCTTTGAAAATTAAAAACAATTAACGTACATATTGGAAATAACATATAAAAGAAACAGATCAAACAATTAGGCAGAAAGTGGATATATACATTTGAATCTACAGACGATAGCCGTAATTTCAAAAAATGAAAGTAAGCCATTCAAACCGAAAATTCTAGTTGAGTGAGTGAAGGGTAGAAGTTAGTCATACTTCTGAGGCAGTTTTACACTCTCAATGCTAGAAGGACATTATATATTGTCTGCTATCCCACAACAGCACTGCAATCACAAAGTGCGAAATACGTTTGCGCTTCTCTTCTCAATAAAGAATATTATGTTAAGATTTATTAAGCGCGCATTACGCATGGCAAACGCATACTCTATCTGATAGCTAATGCTGTGCTTACGTTTCTGCCCTCGTGGAAGAGTGGCAATATACGTGAGTGCCACGTAAGTCACGGGGTACAATCCCCCATAACGTAGCTCTTCGGTTTTTCTTTCCTGTTCCTCTGAAACTTTTCAGGGAATACTCAGAACGCAGTTGCATATTTTAGTCTAGCACGTTCTCAGTGACTTGGATGGTGACTTCGCTCAAGACACGTTTATGTCGCAGTAGGAAGATATATGATGCCCGTTTTGTCTTAGTGACTTGAAGAGGTCCGCGCAATGAAACATTTATTTTCAGTTTTACATTTGCCTACTTTTTTTTTTGTGACAAAAACTAGGGGTCTCAAAGTCATTCGAGTGTGGGGGCCAGATAGCCACCCCTTGAGGTAGAGGGCCAGCGTTAGACATATTTTGGGTTAATAAAATAAAGAGCAGTGATGTTAATATCGATGCTTGGTCGTGTTGGTGATTGCTGCTGTATAAAAATAGCATAAAGAAAAACGAACAAAAGAAAGACAAAAAAGACAAAATAGTATTTTGTGTCTCCCTTTTGGCTCCTTTCTTTTGTGCGTTATTTTTATATATAAATAATGTTTTACGTGCTCAAAGCAGTCGAGTCTCTCAAAATGCCATCCCGCCAGCGGCACTGGCATTTTTGTTTTTTCTGAATAGAACAAAATTGCAACCACACGGTTGTTTCCTTGTCGCTCAATTCACTCGGGAACTAATCAAATTAAACATACTTTAAAAGATATCATGTGACAGTGCTTGCTTTTGTGAAAATATTTTTAGCAGTCATTCTATGCCAAAGGAGACGCGGCATTTGTTTTATTTATGGGATATGTACGATACGATTAATTTGGATAAAAACAACCTCTGGCCTCCAAGAAGTATTTCTTTGTGTGAAAACATAATTTTATTTTTGCTGATATCGTTCTTTGAATTTCATAAATTTGGATAAAACTTTCGTAGTTAAGAAAAAAAAAAACTCTTTTATCACACAAATTCAGGTGGGCGCCTAGTTACCTTATAATAATTCCTATATTAAATTAAAATACAAATATTTATATTCGCCATTTTGAGTCGAGATAGGAGCTCCAAAAGAAGAGCCTTAATAAGATTTCTTCATATCTTTAGTCAACTTTGATTTCGGTGCTTTGTAGCGTCTTATTTTAATGCCAAGATCTCTAGTTTACGCAGTGACGGCCACATAAAGAGCCGGAAAAATCAATATGGGCAGTGGTGCCCGAAACGTTTGAAATAGCCAATTCCCCTCATCTGTTAAACCTATCAAAGAAATCAGAAAAGTAATTTTTGCAGTTACAGTGCAAACACTTGAGCTATCCCAGCGTCATATTTTCAGCAGGGGAAAAAAATCAAGATTTAGCACGGCATTATTTTGATATGTGTCATCGCCAACGCGAGGCTAGATTGCGAACCTCTCCGACCGTTGCGCCCGCCTCACTAGCTACGCACGCCGGCGTTCGCTAGCGATGCGCCAACGCTGTGAGTCGGCGCCGCAAGGTCTTCAACGCTCTCCTGAAAGCACATTTTATTCAGTTGAAGTGGATGTTATCCTGACTTCCATGCATCCGTGTCCTCTTAACGTTACATAATAATTCTGACGTCTTAATTTTACTCTACTTCTGTCCAGGTGATCCAACAAACGCAGGCCTGGCTCCCGAGCTTGGGAATGCGTACACCTTGTCGGCATTGTCTGTCGTGTGTACTGATATAACAACAATTCAAACCGGATGGCCCTTAACCGATGAAAGCGAAAAAAACGGTGACGTCGCTTCCCCATTGATCTTAAATGTATTTTGACAGAACTAATTGAAATTGAAGTTTGTTGTCGCACCCAATAAGGACGAGGATGGGCTGGTGAAATAGTGATGCCGTCATAAGAGTGACTACGTCAATCTTCTAAGCATCATTGTGAGTAGTTCTTGTGGCAATTGTTGTTTCCGCACAATGTAGGAATCAAAGGGAAAAACGCGAAAACCTGTCGATAAATAGTAACCTAGAATTTATTAATATTTCACAACTTCTGTTAAATACTCAAACCTCGGATAGCAGTTGGCGTCAATACTGAAATTATAACATGAGCAATGAAACCATTGATGAGAATTTAATCAAGAATTTGTTGAATTAATTGTCCGCCGAGCCGGACACTTAGATGGCGAAGACGGCACCCGTGTAACTCTCACACATTATTAAACACACTTTCTCTAAAGGTACTAGCGAGTTCAGAATTCGGGATATGCTCTGCTGGACTCCAGTGTAATCCGGAGTCTAAAATACGGCACATGAAGAGCACCTCAAGGGTGCCATGAAAAACCATTACAGTGCTTTTGGTAGCACTACACAGTCTATTGAACCGCATTTAAGGTAAATCAAGAAGCAAAATCAAGGTTTTCATTTCACACCGGTGAAGAACGATTCGGTCGTAACTGTTTTTATATCTTGAAATACGACAGACGATGCCAACACGCAATGCACATTCCCAAACTTGGAAAGCAGACAATGCAGGCCTGCGTTCGTCGGCAGTTACCTTGGCAGAAGTAGAGTAAAATTAAAACACCCGCATCATTATGTAAAGTAACGAGGGTACGGATGCATGGAAGTCAGGATAACATCACCTTCAACTGAATAAAATGTGTTTTTAGGAGAGCGTTGGATGCCTTGCGGCGGCGTCTCACGCTGTTGACACCCCGCTAGCGAACATCCGCGTGCGTCGCCTATGAGGCGGGCGCCTGGAGACATGGTCGGAGAGGCTCATATTTTTTAAATAATTCATCGTCAACAACGAACAGTATTTTTATAATTTTTTTTATATGTTAAATAGATAGATGAATTGATCTTTTCGGCTATTTCCAAAGTTCCGGGCACCGCTGCCTACATTGCTTTTTAGGGCTCTCAATATGGTCGTTTCTGCTTGAACTGAAGATTTCGACATTTATTTAAGACGCGACAAAACGAGGCTTTGAAAATAAATTACAAGCAATTCAATTCTTAGTCTGAAGAGAAAAAAAAAAGTATTGTCGGTGACACCTACATTCTATTTGACTAAACAAATCGTGTATAGTTTCTTCATTTGGAGCGCCTATTTTACTCAAAATAGCGTCTTTAAATATATGTATTTTAATATAGAATAGGAAATTTGTTTAAGTATATAGGCGCCCACCTATATTTGCGTGACAAACAGCAGTTATATACAGTGCTTCTATTTTAACTACAAAGGTTTTATGCAAATTACAAAAAAATTAGAGCATATCAGCAAAACAAAATGTATTTATTCACAAAAAATACTACTTTTGGAGTTCCCGTGTCTATTTATTTAAGTAAGTTTTTAGTAATATCCCAGACATTAACAAATACCGCGTCTACTTTGCCTGAAATGACCCAGCAGCATTAAACAAACAATTAAACTTACATGTGATATAAAGTTTGACAGTCATAGCTAATAGCTTTATCTATCGCATTTGCTCCGGCTGAATGAGAGTTCGTTCAGCAGAGATGCGTCCTTAAAGGCCCACGATGAGCAAGAAAGGAGGAAAATCTCTCTCTCTCTCTTTCTTCCTTTCTCTCGCAATTCCTCCTTTCCATTAGAGAAAAAAAGGTAGACCCTACTCTTCCTTTCTGTGGATAGTAGCTTAGAGATCCGCTCCTGGGGAGAGAGAAGAGAGGAGTGCGAGAGGAAGTTGAAAGAAGGAAATCGAAAACAGGTTATCCAGCCCTGCAGAAGATGATTCTGTGGATCGGTTTTTAAGAAAAAATATCACGCGACTATATATAGTACGATTGTCGTACAGCAGATTGACCCCAAAAAGGACTGAAAGGAGATATTATGCAACAATATTTAGTCCAAAAGAAAACAAATTAGCGCACAACATGCGAACACGTTATTAATGCAGCGCTACGTCTCGAGCAGAATTGGATTGTCAACATAATATCATTATTTACAGCGCATGTAGAGCTTTATAGATGGGAACGGGGCTTGCAGTCTCGAGATGCTTGCTGGCCACTTGTTTGAGACATTTTATATAAACTATTCTCGCGAAACACCGACGGGAACGCTAACAATCGCTTGAAATATTGGTAATGGGGCTGAGACATATAACCACAAGTTCATGCAAAGTTTCAGGGTATATTAAAAAAAAAAGAAAACTTTGGTGTCGTAGGGAAGGAAACAAAACCCTAACTCTTGAGATATCGAATAAGGCTGTCTTGGGCAGAGTGTAAGTAGCACCCCCGAATATCAGAATATTATCTTTTTGTGTACTGTGATTAGTTTTATAGATACCTCAGCCAAAACTTTTATCTTGTTTATTTTAGGTGAAACGGAAACTATAATCTCGGAAGTCTTGTTAACGCTGGTAATCAACACTGGCGATATCGGTTTGATGCCGCTAAGTGTACCATTGCATAAATAAAAAATAAAAAAACGAGGACGTTTTATTTTTGTTAATGTTTACAGCTAAAAATCTGCTCCAGTCTTCAACAGAGATGGCATCAAACGGGCTGCGCCAAAGGACCTAAAGATGCCCAGTAGGGTTTCAGTAGCTTTCCTGCTGACGGCATATGTACAGCAGCTTATCTAGGCATTCGAAATGCGGGAACATTTCGATAAGGGAAAGTCTGGACACTATAGTCTGGCTTCGCGCTGTGTGCATTGTCTTGCTCATTATATATGTGTGATTTGCACTCTGAAACATTCGAGCGTGCACACACAGAGTGGCATGTTGATCGTGTATCCTTCTGAGCAAATATCTTTTTCTGTTGTTATGCATAATGCTTTTTTTTTTAATAAAAGCCTTCATATGCACCATTATTCTCAATAAACGAACAAAGGGAGAAGAAAAATAGCAAAGAAAACATGAGCGACATCGTCCATAGGTACCACTCGGTATCTCTAAAGATGACCTCGCCCGTGTCTTTGTGTTTCTGTAATTCGTTTTAAGTTTCAAAGACATTGGTTATTAGCAGCTCAGACACACTTTTATCATTCGTCTGGTCTTTGTATTTTTGGGGTCTTTGACGTCATCATCGCGCATCACCATTGTTATCTTCGATCGCTCACGTGACCCGACCGGGCAGCGCGGGCAAATTGTAAAATGTACATCGTTGAACCTTGTCGTCGAGTTTCCGTGTTCCTCAAATTATTTTGTAAAGGTCTCGTTTAGTTTCTGCGTTCGCGAAGAGACGTTTATTGCACTCTTGAGCATCGCACCGACGACTACGACCTACGATACATTCGAATGGCCGATCCTCTAACGGGCGCCCATGCCGCTGCATTCAGCCAAGCTATCAGCCATATTCGACATCCCAAGACAATATATCTGGATTCCGCGAAGACGATGTGGATGATTGACTGGGCGTCTACAATCGAGTAAGCCTATATCACAAGTGTGATGAACAAGCTAATCATCACAATGCAATATTTTATCTTTCCCATGCGGCTAAGATGTGTTCCAACAGCGAACATGAGATCGCTTCACGGAGGCTGCTGTATACATCAACAGGTTGCTAAAAGAACGCTCGGCAAGTACTACACCCATATCAACTATGCTCGTTGTCGATTTAGTGTGGGTTTTAACTCCCCCTCACGATAAACTGCCCGAGCTGAAGTGCATGTCTACAAATACATTGGGGCTTACCACATCATCGAACTAACGTCTCTTGTTTCCCACCTCGCCGCATCCGAGTCTTCATCCAATGATGATTACCGTCGCACTACAGAGGCATTCTTAACCGCTTAAACATTTAACTATTGGTCGCTGCCTCGATAAATTACCATCGCTAAATTACTAACAATACAACTGCAAATCAACTTTTCCTCAGGCGGTGAAGAAGGAGGAGTTAATCGTGATGAAGTCTTTAAATACACTATCAGAATAATGCAATCTAAATCCCTGATTTGTATTATACGGCGAACCTACAGCACCAAATCCTCCACCCAGTGGTGTTGACAGCCCACGTCCGAGGGAACGCATGAGCATCGCGCTGTCCACGTTTTCGTGCTTTCGTGCTGCGCCGAAAGAGTGGTTGACCCCGACGCATCGAGACACCGGATTCACCAAGACAGCAGAGACGGCTGCCTCCACTGTCTCAAAGGCTGTTCAGGACAGTAGATAGCTGCAACTATCATTCCGAATGGAGAATGCACACTTACTCTATACTTAATTGTTTCTGCTAAAGTCCAGACGCATGCCGACGCAAGGAGCTAAGGGACTATGCAAGAAGCGTAGAAAGTGCATGTCACTGGACTTTATCTGTTTATGATTGGCTTAACGGTGATAGAACACGTACACAATTTTTATGAAACACCATGATGGTTCGCTTTTGACGATTTCTGATTAGTCCGATCAGCTCGTAGCGTCGGCTGCGTCTGGACTTAAAGTAAAAAGAAGTTAGACATTTCCAGCTCTTATCGCCTAGGAGGAAATGATGGGACATTGGGCTGTGGGTGCATGCGCGGCGTCAGATATTTTGTAGGCGAGAGCTACTGCGCACGCTCAAAACGCCTTTCACAACCCGGTAGACAAAGATGGCAGCACCCAGAAGGCGATTATAGAAAAGGTCTGTACTCGAAATTGAAAGAGGGAAACCTCACGGCATGTGCGTTCTGTGGTTCCAACTACGCTGAAGCTGTCTACTGCCAGGCCATTGAACCTTCGTGGGGTAAGATGTATTTACTAATAAAGTAATTGGGGTCTTCATTGACATACACCCGTATTACCATAATTGTATCCGATGGCTCACCAGGACGTTTGGGGCAGCGCGGGTCTGTTCGCACATAAAGAACGTTGAGAATCGCCGAATCTCTCTCTTCCTCGCTATATATTAATAATATGGCTAAGCTGTCTTAACAAGATATACTTTTCAAAGAGTAAAAAGATAAATATTTGAGACGATACACTTCGAGAAAATGAATATTACAATAAAAGTAGGTTTCATACAAACAGCATTTTTACTGCCAGCAAAATTTTATTAAAAACGCTCTCTGGGAAACAGCGAATGACTTCCAAGCGTCGGTATAGGACTAGGAGAGGTTCCTAAAGGGGATTACGAAGCACCTTTTATATTTTTTGTTACGCGAGCAAAATTTTAAATTGAAGTACCTAATTTACGCACATCTTAGGTAATAGTCACATATTCGATGTTTCCACAGGTTAAGAAAAAAATAAAAAAACTGGTCATTCCACCAAAGTCTCATACAAGGTCATTAAATGCATAAGACTGAGGAAATTCCATGATTTGTTCGGATATACTTATAAATCGCCCCAGCTGGTGCAGTTTTATAAAATACCCAGGTTAGGCACACAGAAAAGCAAAAACAGAAGAATGTTGAAAACCGCATGTATCTTACGCGTAAGATATACCTGTGTAAAAGAATTTAAAAAAAAAGACACGTCAAAATGTAGCTAGGGTACTGGCGATCGTACACTACAAGTTCCCGATGATACCCGTGATTTCAAAACATGTTGTGAGTAAAGATTCAGTACAAGTTAGTAGTTAGGTAACGGTTAACACATATGCATTCCGTATGCGGCGGCCTTATCTTCTCAATGCAATAGTAGTTCGCATTTTATTATTCTGTATACAACGGCATATGGCTTTTGAAATGGCACTGCACTCGGTAAACGCAAAATGCCTTAACCGCTTATTTTCACTGAATGAATAATAAAATATGGTAGGTTTAAACTCGTTTGAAGTGCACAGCAGAGAGTATAAAAGCCTTGCGATTGGATACCGCTCCGCTAAATTCGCTTGACTATTCCAGCAAGAGGACCTTGCAAGCTAGAGCTATGTTCTCAAAGGTGAATCAAACTAAGCATTGCCTGTCGTTTTACGCAAAGTTGGATAATCAACATGATTCGTAATGCTCCTCAGGGGAACGCAATATGACATTTATTTCTAATTTCAGGTGATTTTGTTCTGCTTTTGCGCCTACGTGGCTTCTCAAGATACAGCGGAATATGTGAGTATGACAAATTCAGAGGCAAATCTGTGAGATAATATTGTGTACCCGATACCTTTCTCATTGGTTCGCTTTCTTTCTGGTATTCTATAGCATTCTATAAATTTTAGCAGCGATAGCATCTATAAAAACGTCTTGAGTTATAATTGTGTGAATCATGATAGTTAATAATATCAATCATTATATTATTAACAAGGTCTTAATAATAATCATAACACGTTTTCTAAGAGAGTGGTAATTGCCTAAATACTGTTATTAATACGGGTTCATTGGGCTCATTAAATAAGGTTTGGAATTGATATAATGTAATAACCGTTGCAATAATAAGATAAATAGTTAAAATTTGAACTAAAGTTTCTTTATTTTAGTAATACGAGCAAGGAAGACATAAACACGGTTTTGGAGTTGATAGGCTAGCCATAAAGAATTTATTACTATATCACCCGCATGGAAAAGACTCGTGAACAGAGGCCTTTGCATGGCTAGGTAAATATCGCACCAGTTACGCCGAGCAAAACGCTTCTGAATGATGCGAGCAGGCAGAAATATAGCGAATTGTCACTCTCGTCTTTTAGAAAGACCTGAGAGTCAATGATAAGAACTGCTATAAACAATTTCTTCAGTGTGACGAATGGAAACTTTCTTCAAATCGATCACCAGAACTATGTCATGTTTCTGTTGTACTTAATGACTGCCTTTCTTCAGCTTGCATTTAGTGTTTTATTTCACTAAGATGTAACTGTAAAGCCTATTAAAGAAATGTAGACCTGGGAGTTTTGACCTGCAAATACCTATAACGGAGGAGAAAATTGCTTTGCCTTGAGGTTACTTAGAAAACAACGTTCCTTCGCAAAATGACAGCGAACAACAATATCCTCATATTTTCATTACATAAAGTTCCACGTGGAACGAACACTGTAACCACGTTGTTACAAAGTTAGAAATTCCATGTTTGTTATAAAAATAACTATTCAACTATAGGCCATGTTTGGCCTATAGTTGGGCTAATATTTAAATATCCAGACTTGGTATTGAATCAAGAATTCAAACAAACTTCCTAGGAAAACCTTTCCAGAACCAGATTCCAGCGATAGGAATCAGTTGGTATAACAAGCTGGCTGCTAGTAGTTATCTGCACAATCGTTTGAATGTAGCTGGAGAAGAAATCTGAAGAAAATTCGTCCACCTTTAAATTTGGTTTGACATTGTCCATGATAACATCCAACTTAAATGAATAAATTACGTGCTATATAGTGCAACCAGGAATACGCGATACAAAGAGGACCGAACATAAGAGTCCACAGACTAACAAAGGTGCTTTCTTATTTTTCTTTCTTTGTCGCATAATTAATAAAAGACACAGAAAACGGAGAAACATCATCCCTGGTTATTAACTTCTGCTTTTGTCACTACAATTGCTACAATTGTTTGTTGTTTACTGTTTCTTGCATTGATTTCGCAGCAAACCATTTTTTATACCTTACAATTTTGTGTTATCTTTGTTTAGTCGGTTTCTGTAGTTGTTCAAATTTACTCGCTACTTGTTTGCAAGCATAAGTTATATACGCTGAAGCGGCCGGCACTGACTCTTGTCTTGGCCGCCGTACATGCCGCTGTAAAATATTAGATTAAAAAAGCAACACAAATATTGTTTCTCTCGTTCATGCGCTTAAACAATTTTAAGGTATGTTTTGTTAGTGGTGAAACCACTAACAAAACACAAAACACAAAACACAAACACTGAACCTCAAACACAAAAAAGTGGCGTATGCCGAGAAAGCAGTCCTGCGTAGAGAAGTGAAATACCGATGAAAAGCCCTTTTCATCTCCGCAGCGTGAATATACTGGCAGCATACGAAACACGGCGTGCGGCAACTCCCGAGCATCCTATTATCAGTCCAAGAACTGTGAACTTAATAGGCCACACCCTGTGCTTCTTATGTTATCAATGACTATAGCCGGTAGAAGCGTGTCCCGCACACTGCCGAAACAGGCAACAAGGTTCATGTACACTTCGCTTCGCATCATTGTAGGTAGGGGCGCCCCATCTGCACCCGGTTTTGGAATCGGGTGACTAAGGTAGTTAAACATATCTCATGGCTTGTCATAACCGTTTTGCGAGTTTTGATTATTGGTTTAAGTTAAAATACTGATTGACTTCAAAGCTTCACTCGCAACGTGATACATAAAGCATAAACAAAGAAGTGAGTGTTGTTTCCCTCAAGTAACGTCAATCGAGCACAATACCTATGAATTGAAGACGCTAGCCATTTAAGATTTCCTTGAAAAAAGATGAAAGATATCTGCTGGAGTTAAAAGTGAACACAATTCATATTCCAATATATGACATACGTAATATTAGTTCCTGGAAATCACCGTGCCTAATTTTAATGCATAACCTTACTAAGCTACTCATCCCAAATGTTTAAGTATCTGGCCTCTAATGGAACCCGCTAAATTTAGCGGAACTTTTACGTCACGGGACCTATGCACCAATTCAGTTTCCTTGCTCAATTTATCTGAAAATGATGTCACGTGACCTGACATTACGTGACCTATGCACCGAATCAGGATCCCAGCTCAATAGCGGAAAACATTGACGTCCCGTGACCTATGCACCAATTCAGTTTCCCCGCAAAATTTATCGGGAAAAATGACGTCACGACCTATGCTCTAATTCAGTTTCTCCGCTAAATTTGTCAGAAAAATTAATGTCACGTGACCTGACGTCACGGGGCCTAAAGACAAATTCAGGTTCCCATCTAAATTTAGCGGGGAACTTTAATTTAGCGGGCCTCGTAACAAAAGGAGGTAAACAAGACGAATGCTAACGTGATTCATAGACAACCAACAATAGTGGTTTCTGCAGTTTGCTATTTATATTAATATACATATTATTCAAGTCTCACAAATAACATGGAATTAATGTTCTTCATCTGCGGCTATGCCAGTCTAAACCTACCAGTCTGACTCATACTGCACTACCAGTCGCACGAATAATGTTTGCCTCTGCCTTTTATGCGATTTCAACAACTTTCGTGTCAACACCATCAATGCAGCCCCCGCAGCCATACAGCTTCGCCTACGACAATACTGACGAATTTGGCACCCGACTGGCCCAAGAAGAGTCCGGCGACGTGAACAACAACAAGGTTGGTTCCTACAGCTTCACCGACGCTGCCTGGCGTCTTCCGAACCGTGAGGTACGTCGCCGACGGCGAAGGCTTCCGCGCCACCGTCGAGACCAACGAGCCTGGCACCAAGAGCTCCAACCCCGCTGACGCACCCGTTGTGTCATCCGCTGTTGAGGGTCCGCATCCTGACGCCGTCAAGACCGCCCCAGCAGTCGTGAAGGCCGTTCGCCCAGCTCCTGCCGTTGCACATGTCCTCCATCCTGCCTCAGTGGCGGTTCAAGATGTACAAGCTGCGCCCCTGGTTGTGAAGGCCTTCCAGCATTCCCCACTCACCGTGCAGGCGGTTCACACTGCGCCCGTGGCTCTGCACGCTGTACCCTCCGGCCCCGTTGTTCAGGCCTTCCAGACTGCTCCTGTTGGGTATGCCGTGGGCCATGCTCCAATCGCCTACACTCTTGGTCAGGTCAAAAAGGCATGACGAGGTGACACTTACAAATAAATAGTGACCATAGATCTGGGGTTTGTTCTGTTTTTTTTTTTTTTTAATTGCTCGCCTTTGTTTTCTGGACCTCCATGTGCATGCAATTCTATACTTGAGTGAGAGATGCCGCCATTTTGAAATATGTAATTCGACTCTCAGATAACTTGTGGATCACAGAAAAAATTTACCCTTTTTACCAGAAACCTGCACCTTGCTCTAATGCTCCTCTTGAGAAGCACAAAATGATTCAATAGTACATTTTCTTCGTTTTTCCGTTCACGTTTGAAAAGTAGCACGTCGGGCCAGGTCCACTTAAACAGTAACTGGTGACCGAAGACGTACACCGATTGTAACTGTCATGGGTCCCTTCAGAAGTCACTTTTTGTTTTGTTTTATAATCTACCATAATAAATATATATTTCTAGAAAATCCCAAAAGGCCTTTCGTCGATCACATATTGCGCTGTGTTGCACTGGTAAATGTGGGGCCGTTGCAGTGTAAGCTCGGGCCGGCTCATGCGCTCCATTCATCCTTGATGGAGCGCAGTTCCTTAATCTCTTTTACCACTCCAAGTTCAGAACAGAAAATAAAACAAATCGAATACATCACAAAGCCGATATGTACCCTGTGTTGTCATCATACGGTGCATCTGCCAGGTAACCTGCAAGGTACACCCGTGAGCGATACGAAGGTGAACAGCCGTCTTCTTGTTTTTGACGCTCCTGCAAGTTTTGGAACAAGCTCTGTTCCAGAAGAGGGCTAGAACGCAAAGTTTAGACCCCAAGCCACGTACTATTTGAGACGTTGAAAGTTAATATAGTTTTAGCGAGCCGTAAAACAGGCATAATCCAGGTAAGGTGTTCACCTTCCCATTGCCGGTGGGTGTACAATAAACGAGGTAACCATAAAAGAGTTGATTAACTTCAAAGCAGCGTGTTTTTCTTTACGTGCTCAAAACAATATATGCCCAAGCACACCTCCCACTCAAGACACACGATTACCCTTCGTCCTTACGGTTCTACCGTTGGGTGCGTATTGTGTAGTCAGATCAAAATAGTTTTAATTGCATGCATAAAAACACAACGGAATGCCAAGCTTTCTAGTTTTTATATTTTGTTTTTCTAACAGCGCTCTACATGCCACAATTGTCACATCCACCGTAAAAAAGAACAATGTACTTATAACAGTGTAACTTCAAACTGGTTTGCAAATATTATTGACATCATTATATGTCACGGTCTACATTGCGCAGTGAGTGAAATGAGCTTTAAAATGTTCTTGATTTTTCTATTCCTAAAGGAACGAGAACGGCAGCTCGTATTCACTGTATTTGAGATTAAAATTTCCCTCGGAAAGCAGTTCACTAAAAGACGGCGACAACAACCGAGAAAGGATAAAAACAGAGGCGAGCTGGTCAATAACTTCCATAGTAACCGAAGACACGGTACGATAAATGAAGGGGAAAAAAAACAAAACAAGTCTCAAAAACAGCTTCTATAGTTCGTTGCAACTCATCAAGGAAGGGCGAGGGAAAGAAAGGCCGGGGATGAGGAAGCAGGTGGAACGCCGGAAAGAGGAAGAGGTTTCCCCCTCTCCTCTCCAGCGTTCCGTCTGTTTCCTGCTCCACTGCCTTCCTTTCCCTCACCCAACTTTCTTGAGTTGCAACGGACTACAGTATATTTGAACAACGAACACTCTTATATGTACGTAAAAACACAAAAAAACTCATTTCCGTTAGGTCACCGAACGCCGGACACTCACACAGATTCGAATTATTCATCCTTTCACACCAATCAACCACCCTAATGACCTCGGTTGGAAGCTGAACAGCCACTTGCGGTAACAGGCAACTCAAGCACAACCCGTGCCTCTTGGAAAACCCACGAAGAAAGGAAATCCCACGAAAACACAAAAAGCGCGTCACATCACTATCCAATGCCAAAGACGGTGTGCTTACACAGTTGCCAGAGATAAAACAATGTCGTCACGGAGGGTGGTTGGTGTGAGAGCAAAGGGGCAGCATGAGTCCTTTGGACCTGTCTGAGTGTCCGGCTTTCGGTGACCTGGTAGAGAGGAGCCTATCGTTGTTTTTTTTTTTGTTTTTTTTTGGTGGTGAGGGATGACGTGTATAAAAGAGCGTTCGTTGTTAAAATAATGTAGAAGCTGTGTTTGAGACTTGTTGTTTTGTCCGTTTCTTTAACGTTCCGTGTCTTCGGTGACTATGGAAGACTACATCTGAGAATTTCTTTTCAGCCGCACATCAGCCCTAAATAAATCGTTCTACTAAATTTTACACATCAAATTGCTGGATGTGAGACATCGAAAATAGAAATTCTTAGCATTTTTGGAGCATGAAAGCAGCCTGTAAGGCAATATCATGAGTCTAATATTGACGTATAAAACGTGTTCCTTATAGGCTTGAAGTTTGTTGGGTCCATATGTATCTCTGTGGCTTAAGGAGCCATTTGAACGTGTATGTCTGCTGTTTAATATATATTCTTATACATTATTCTCTTGAAATCAATATAGTTGCGTCTATGTGTATTACAATTCTAGTTTTCTTTAATATTGAGCAACTCTACAATCTCCTCAACAATGACATTATTTCAACTAAATTCATAATCTGAAGGCCAATCATATTTACAACTGATATCCACAAAACCTTTCTAAAATATTTCTGGCTACTTTGCAGTTGGGGCATTTTGCATTTTCTACTGCTTGACAGTTACGTAGCTCCAATCTAAAAAATAATTAAAATCCATGTCGCATTTCGCAAGCCACAATAATACATATTGTAAACGTTTTTCACTATTTATTTTCTACATATGATTTATTAAATCAGAGGCAGATGAGAAATCCAAAAACCGGTTTTGTGATGGTCAGTTTTTTACGAACGAGATAACGACCAATGGCGTCTCGTACAGTGATGTTGGCCAATTCGTTAAGAGCTCTAAATGTAGATGTGCGAATATCTCCACGCTTCCTAACGCGCAGTTTGCTTCCGGTTAGCCAATACCCTGACTACGTGCACAAGTTCCTTAATGATATGTCAACGCAGTCTCTGAAAATGTGTTACCACTGCTGGAATTCTTTAAGGAAATTTTACATCTTTCTCTTTTCGGTTTACTGAAATATTGCCTCCGAAGTTGCACTATCACTTTGAGTATTGTACTGTAAAAAGGTAAATTGCGGATTCTACATTACATGCTATTGATCCTGCGTTCGGGGCTATAATTACTGACAGCCTATGAGACGCGGGGCGTGGCGATTCTGAGGTATCTTATTATCGCTTCGAACCAATCGAACCAACCAACGACCGTCTCAGGGAGCATGCTCAAAATTTAAAGACTAATGACGGGGCACATTTGCCTGCACACTGCAGAAACTGTAAGGGTGAGCCACGTTTTTCTGAAACTGTAATTTTGGGCGGAAGTAAGGGACAAAAAGCACGTGAGCTGTTGGAAGCCTTCTTTATCAAAAAGAAAGGCGACCTATGTGTGAGCGATACCTCGATAAGTTTGTTTAATGCTGAGAAATGCTTCTTGATAAATTTCTGTGACGAGCGTGTGATAGTGACACGACGCATGCGTGGACGCATTGAAGTTGACGATATATCTGTATGTTTTCTAAAGGCTCCCTCAATACCGTTGTAAGTTGTGCTCGTGTTTCTTTCTCTCTCTTGTGTCCGTTCTTTTTGCGCAAAACCATGTATCCAAACGTTCACCAACTCGCCCAACAACAAACTATTTTATAGAAAAGGTTCTATAGAATTATGGAAGGACCTGTAGCGGACAAGCCAACTGGCGTGGTAGAGAAAGAAGAGGAGGCACGGGTGCAAGGGGTGCTCGAGACAGAACACACCGACGGGACAGGTCTGCGATGTATACTGGTGTAAATATTTCATAATGTAAATAGTCTCCGCTGTAAATAAATTGAAGAGACCTCTGGTTACTTCAAGTGGTGATCCGGAAGGTGATCCTACCGATTATGTGACCCAACTTCGAGCCGCCATGCGTGCTCTTCAGCCGGTAGCCACGCGGGTGACAGACCTGAACAATCGTACGTTCCTGACCACCTCATCACTTCCACCCACGTATTTTTTCGTCGCGACGCAGTTCGAAAGCAATTACAGTCTCCGTACGATGGTCCTTTCCGCGTCATTGACCGTCACGACAAGTATTTCCACCTTGACATCAATGGACGCAACGAAACCATGTCAGTAGATAGGCTGAAACCTGCATTCATAGACACTAACCAGTGTATGCGCCTTACTACATCGAACTGTTCTTCACACTCAAACAAACGACACTACTACCCTCATGTGAACACTGACGGCCCCGCACACAACATTCCATGCGAACACTCTGAGCTCCCGAGTTCTTTACGCCCGTACTGCCAACCAATCAAAAGCGGAACGAGACTCACAACCTTCCTGACATGCCACAAGCCCCCTCGAAGCCGGCGACCCTCTGTTACATGGCATCCGAACCTACTCGCAAGCAGATCCTAACCTGGACCTTCTTGCTAGGGGGGAGCTTCTGTAGCGGACAAGCCAACTGGCGTGGTAGAAAAGAAGAAGAGGCACGGGTGCAAGGGGGCTCCAGACAGAACACACCGACGGGACAGGTCTGCGATGTTTACTGGTGTAAATATTTCATATTGTAAATAGTCTCCGCTGTAAATAAATTGAAGAGACCTCTGGTTACTTCAGACCCATAAAAATTAAAAAAAAATGATGCCGGAGGACGTTTCAACTTCCCCTTTAAGAGTGGAACGCGAAAGACATGCAAGCGTGTCTGCGTGGCCTGGTCAGTAGCGTGGCTCGCAACCGAAACTTTGCCAGTTCGAGTCCCTCGTAAAAGTTTTCAAATTTTATCCTTAAGGCAAATTAATATCTTCATAAAGTGAAATCATTTGAGACATGCGGCGACCTTTAATTTGCATTACATGTCCTGTTGTGTAATATCATATTATGTCATGTTTTTATGCCTTTTATTCCACACGTGACGTCAGGTTTTGCGTGAGCGTTTTGGGTTTTAAATTCCCGCGAGGTCATGTGGTTGTTACATCAAGACCCTATCGGCCAATCAAGATTTTGTAATTTCACAGACGCCACCGGCGACGCAGCCGCTTCTGCAACACGAGCTCCTTAACGCTCTCGAGAGAAAAATCCTGATCAGAATCAGATGTGCAGCTCTTCCAAATTTAACAGCTTCTAAAATTAATTCGCAGCTGATGCCGCATTCTTATTTTTAATCATTTCGATCTAAAAACAGCAAAAGAGTTGGACAGCTTAATAACATAAGCTGTCGCTCATTATGTTCACTCCGCTTGCTTTTAGTCATTCGTCTTTTCGGCATTCTTATCGGCGAATGACGGAATCTTGTTGCCAGCGTAGCGATAATATTATGCTCAGGACTCACCACGTCCTCACCATGCTCAAATGTTTTTGCACATCTGATACTATCGTATATACGATGAGCCCTCCGCTACAAACTGCGCATATATGACTCGCACATGCGCAGTTAGTACCGGAGGGCGCATCGTACCGTATCGGACGTGCAAAGACGGTTTCCTAAAACTCTATACTGTCAGGGAATTCCGAACACAAACACGAACTAGAGACGTTAAGAAAATGCTCTAGGTTCCATTGTTTGTATTTATTCTATTCAGATCAGTTTATGAAGCCTAAAGTCAAACTTTCGACAAGAGGTCGAAACAATTCCAACGTAAGATTTATTTCGAGGTTCGGGCTATTTACGCGCGCTTGGCAAGGGTGTAGGCAAGGGGAGCCTGGCGCACAGAGTAAGCCAGTGGTAGTCCGTGTGGCTGGGCATAAACAACGGGCCCAGTGTGCTGAGCGTAGGCGAGAGGATCAGCAAGCTGGGCGTAAGCGAGCGGAGATGCATTCTCTGCGTAGGCCAGAGGAGCGACATGCTGGGCGTAGTCCACAGGACCAGCATGGAGGGCGTGCACAGCCTCCGGAACGGCGTGAACAGCCTGTACTGCGACAGGGGCAGCGGCCTTCACAGCGACAGGATGCGGTCCCTTCCACGGCTCCAGAGACAGTAGGCGCATCGGCTGGCTCGGAGGTCTTGGTGCCTGGTTCGTTGGTGTCGACGGTTGCACGGAAGCCAGCGACATCGGCCACGTAATTGACGCTACGATGAACACCAGCGGCGTCGGTGTAGCTGTAGGATCCGACCTTGCCGTTGAACTCGTCACCAGTCTCTTGGCGGGTCAGCCGGGTACCGAACTCGTCGGTGCTGTCGTAGCCGAAGCTGTATGGCTGCGGTGGCTGTTTCGCCAGGACGCGTGAAAAAATAATTAGGTACAATGAGCTGCAACTTCTCTCGTCCTGGTCCCGAGAATGCGGCTATCGATTTCATCTTGTCTCAACCTCGATGTTCTACAACCAAAGCTATGTCCCGCAAGGTTCTACGATGAATCAACTATGGTAACCGACAGCTTAAGGAACTCGGGGAGTAGCTTATTATCTTCAGGCTCTTGCTTCGTGATTTTTATAGATATTCTTATTGGCGAATTAATGCCCCCCTCTCGTTGGCTGCGTAGTGATAAGATTATAAGAGCTTGGGATTCGCAATGTCCTGCCTGTCTGTCTTGGACTATAGAAACAGGCGTGGCTTAATTCAAACATTGTCAGTATAAAGCTACAAATCGAAAATTGAGGAGCAAAAAAGAAAAACAACCGAACGCAGTTAATGTCTTTCGTTGAGATAGTTGGTACATAATTATTAAGTGTCAGCTTAAACTTACAGAACCGAACTGAGAAAGGTCATACCAGAAAATAACAATCGACTAACAACTTAGCTTTAGTACACCTAATTTTATATACGAAATCATTCCTTCTCCGAAGAAAACGATTATGAATATGAAGAAGTGTGCTAAAGCAAAGTTAGTTTTTTTTTTCCTGCTCCGTCTTTTCTTCGTTCATTTATTTAAGGTGAACCTGGTCCTTCACCGAACGCAGCTTAATAGATGTGATGCTATTTACCACCATGTTTTGCCCTCTTTGCCGAGAAATAAAGCAGCATTATCAAAATCTCTTACGTTGTTCTCCACAACCTGGGATGCCGCGAAGGCAATGAGGCAGCACAAGAAAACCTGGAATAAAGCGGGATACAGTAAGCTAAATCTTACTTTTCAAAACTGAACAGTACAAAATGTGCACCACTCGACAAAAATTAGATCACAAGGCCGGGCGTGTGGGGTAATAAAGCGCGTTTATACAAACACTGTCTGACGAATAGAAACTCACTGTACCTTTGAAAACATGTTAGAAGCTGGTCGTCTTGATGAGGAGTAGAATTTGATGCTCGCTATGAATCGCCGGCTGCTTTTATACCAAACAAGTGAGATTCCTTTTACTACCTCTATCTCCTTAGTCAGTTACGAAAACAAAACAAGTTTGGACATCGCAACCTTCGCAATGAAACGTGAATGTTGTCAGGAAAGAAAGAAAAAAACAGAACTTGCATTCTAGGGACTGCGTTTTCGAACTCGTTGACGTGCGTCGCGGATTTATTTCTTTTTCTCTGATCTATATCCCCGCACATTATGCTCACCGAGTCTGAGATTGACAAACAAGATCATGCTTGAATAGCACGTGCTTAACAAGAACGCGGTAATTATGAAGTAGCAACCAAATCCTATGTACATTTAATTTACGATCAGACTTCATTACCTTTGCACGAGGCGCTATTTCGAGTGTTTGCATTGTTACCATATCTGGGAATGTAAACTTTATTTAATTTAGTTGTCGCCTAATGTCGATTTCACTAAAAGCGGAGGTCATTTTAACTTAATCAAAATTTACAAGGCGTCAACAGTGTAACATATATATATATATTTTTAATTTTGACTGTCGTTGCATTTTCACGTCCAATATAAATGTCTGTTTGTGCTGTGTCTCTGAACCTGTAGACAAGTGGGATTTTTAAATAAATTGTTTGTCCAAAGACGTTTCACGCACATGACTGTTTCGCGTACTGCTTGCAACACCCTTCTCTATCGACCCAGCCATGCTGTCCTTGATTTTGATCACCGTCATCTCACACAGTTTTTTTCTCGAACTGCTGAAATCGTAAAAACAAAAGGAACCGGAAAAAACAAATTTCCCAACAAAACCGTGACATCGACCCATATGACTACGATGTTGTGCATTGAACTAATAGGCGTCGGAAGAATACGTGTGACTGAAAAAATGCGGACGAACTTCGACTTGTATATGAATAAAATATTTGTTTATCTTTTTACAAGAACGCATTTTGTAGACTATGGCGTCCGGTTTCCGGAATATGATACAGATTAACCGGTGCGCAACAGCAAAAGTAGGATAGCATATCAGTGAGTAGGTGCTTTAAAAAGCCGGTGTTCAAGCAAAACAATAGAACAAACTTAGTATAGCGAAGGCAATGAATACGAGGGACCATCGATTAAACAATTCCTGCTAAGTATATGACTGTTCTCAAATGATCTCGTTTGTCTAAGATCACCTCTCATTTTCTGGATTTGTCTATACTCCGTTTCACCTTATGTTGTACCGCAGCGAAGGCTAGAAGCGCGAGCTCATAGCGTTGGCAGCTGCCCTTGGTGCACGAGAGCGTGTGCCGCCGAGAAGTGCTTTAGAGCAAGGAGCTCGCGCTTGTAGCCTTTCCTGCGGTACAACACAAGGTGAAACAGAGTATAGTGTTGATAAAAAAGTTCTCATTTTCTTACGAATAATTAATTCGAAATTTTTATCGCCTTCCTTTTTTATTAAATAAAAGAAGAAAAAAGATGCACTAGGATGTTCTTTAACTAGGTGTCTTCAGCGTTGATTTTTAGTGACTTACCGACTAATTAAGCATGGTGGGTCTTCGGTGCAAGGCAAAAACTACGGTGAGTTTATATGCAGGGCATATCAGCTGCATCTGTATTTACAGTTCACAATAGCGCAGATCTTGCAATATATAAACGAATAATTCACCATTAGTGTTCTGTTCTAAAACAATATGTACCCTAACGGGGCAAATGAACATCATTAAGGCAAGTCATACGTAGTCATCTAAAAAAGCATGACATAATTTAGGCTTCAGTTTTACGCGAATAATATTCTTTATCAGATTGTATATAAAGTTGTAGAATATTGTTCGGAGTTATTCAAATTTCCGGTGTAACCAACTCAGAATTAATACACTGAGGAATTATGGAGATATATAAAATCGTCGTGCAATTATTAAACTAATTTGTGTGACCGTTGATTAGGTGCAATTTAATATAGTAGTATATTAATAATCGTAAAAGGTAAAATATCGGTATTTTAATTAGACAAGCGATGATAAAATACTAAAGTTGCTAATAAAGATAAACACCTGCTTTTTATTTGAAAACGCCTTAGTTTTTTATATCTTTGAATTTACAATTACCTTTTCACCGCGCATTCTATGGAAAGAAACGGATAAAAAAGCATTAGCAAAGATATATATTTTTTCCGCAGCCAATGCCACCTTCAAGGCATTAGCAATAGCAATGTGTCTGATAGATATTATGTTCCACATATTTTATTTTGATGATAATATGTTTTTTTTTCATTTTTGTGACTCATGATGACGCTTGGTGTGAATTTTTTTCTCTTTCCACTAGGCCAGTTTTATTTACCAAACACAACTTGCTCACAACTTGCGCGATATTGCATTCAGCGTTAACGTATACCAGCTATGTGGTCACTAATGTTTTTGCAGATAATAAATATCTAAAACATATTGCTAGCCTTTCTGCGAAACAATACTACGAAGCACAGTAGGCATACTCAAGTGAAGAGTTTTCACTTAAGTAACCATTCATGACAGTAATAAAACTACACCATTTTTCCTCACCTGTCATTGATAATGGGAACCTCCAGTTTTGCGCATTATAAAATGACCGCGAGGTCAAAATAAACTACAATTAAAACACTGAAGTACATTTCTCTCTTGGGGAAAGGGGAGGGGGGTAGAGTTCTGTGAGTTCTAAAAGGGAGTAATGCAGAAAAATACTTACACGTATAATCAGCAATTTTATTGCCAAATCACCCGAATAACATCCTAGTGCTTTAAACAGAAACCCAAATTAAATAAGAGTTATAACAATCCTAACCAAATCACCTGACAATGGGGAGGCTAATAATGACATATTTAAGCCGTCCAGGCTAAGGAAGAAAAAACGAGGGGAAAGAACCGCCGTTTTGAAAAGTGAAAGAAGGGGCTGCAATCCTATTTAAGCGTCTATCTTTTTTGAGGTTTCCACGTCTCTTGTGGGTCGGGCAACCCAGCGGGCACGGAGAGAGTAACTAAATATCAGTGCGCTGTATTTTAACCGGACGACGGGGAAACCTCCTCCTCCTAAGGGGGCGCCCCATAGTGTAGAACGCGCGCGGCATGTGACCAAATCGTGACGTTGTTGGTCCTGGTCAGCCGAAAAGAGGGAGCTACGCCGTTCCCGGGCAGCTCCTTGTCCTCGGCCTCACCTTCTTTTTCAGTCTTCCCCTCCCTACCCACATTCCTTAGTCACCCCTGTCCCAGGGCGCGGGAAAAGTGGGTACAGAGGACCCAGAACGTCATGAAGGAGGTTATTTTTTCCCTGTTTTTGTAATTTTAATATACCTATAACTTTTAAACTAAAGCGAATTTCGAGAAAAGAAAACGTTCATGAACTTACTACAATCAGTGCGCTCAGGTTCGGCGCAAATTCAAAAAACAGCAAAAAGTCGTTGCACGACACCTTTAAGCACGCAGGCTAGCTGGTGAAAACATGACATAGCTTAACCTGAGACATGGAAGAAAAAGGAAGACACATAAAATAAATTGAATAGGTTGTGAGTATTTAGATAATGGTCTTGTGTGTAATTTCTCTTGTCAGCCTGCTACCAGAAAATGAAACATATTTAGACTATGGCAATTTTAAAGGCACCTTCAAATAGGATATTCAAGCATTTAAGCCCAAAGGTCCGGTTTCACACACTGCGTTTGCTTACGGCCTCGTTCTTGTGGTCTTAAACGAGAATAGAACACTAGAGCGAATGTTTTACAGTATTCTCAAGGAAACACGTACGGATTATATTTAAGAAATGGTCGTTTATAACATTGTCAAAAGCTTTTCAAGCTCAAAAACAAAACAATGAAGCACAAAACAAAAATACGGTAATGTCACGTGTTTCCGACTACCCCATAGATGGCGCCATTGGGTTAACTCGTCTTAAGAAATGTTAAGAGGCTTTAAGGTCCTAAGCAGTCTCAAGTGTGAGAACCAGCCTTATGTTGTTGCCTCTTATGTTTGTGGCTATAAGACGAGCTTTCACGGCAGTCTCGATTCATGAATCCATGCGCGTCAATTTATGAAAAAGAGCAGCTTGCGCTGTATAGTTTTAAAGCTTATTACTGTCATAATTTGTGTGAGGCAACCAGACGACCCTGACATAATAAAGTCTAGGTCTTAAAAGATTGCTATAACATAAGAGTTTTGTGGCTGTGATGTCTAGCTTTAGTGTTTTTTTAAGTAAATGTGTCGTCTGAAAGCTTTCAGTGTTCATGGCAATTACTGTCACATCTACATGTCACAACCGGGCATTCATCAGTTTTTGTACGTTAGTCAGATACATGTGATCACTAAGCGATGTTTTCCCGTCACATGACACAGCCATTTATGCATAGATTGATAATAGCAGCAATGTTATTAGCCATTTACAGTGAAAGTGGATGGAAAAAGGCAGGGCGAAAAGAGAATAACTCTGCCGTTTTTTCGATACATCATGTTTGTAATTACAGATATTGAGAACGAGCATAATAGTGACATCTCACAAGCTTCTACTTCAATCTAGGAAATGAAAACTTGCTATTAGGATCGACAAACACTCTAAATCCGCTGCAGCTTATAAGCACTACTGACTGGTGGCTTCATTTTTTTTTAAATTTGATATTATATGTTATGAGAGCAAATATAACCTCCTGTTTTGCCCACTGAAAGGCACATCAATAAAAAAAATGTTCCACCAAAGTTTGTTTTGGCTGGAGAGCTGTTCTGTATGACACTGAAGACAATAGTAAAATTTTACAGCGGTAGCAGGTTTTGCCGGACTCTTTTCAGGAAATCCGGCAGCGTCTGGATACAAAAACCAATGTGACTTTGGTGCGCCATATTGCCGCCGCGCTATTGCTCTTTCTTTAACCATCAACCTTCGCACCACCCTCGAAGCCACCCGACAGGAGCAGTTCTAAATCGGCAGGCGCTGCCGCCACTACATCTGGGTTCTCAAAGATTTTTTGGCGTGTACTCGAAAAGAAATTATCGAAGACCACGTTTTATAGCAAAATGTTAACCAAAGAGCCTCTCTTAGTGTCATATTCTCGACAAAAGGACATCTTGTAAAAGAGTTCGGCAAAACAAGACATCTTCTAAAGCACATCTACAACTCTTGTACTAAATGCAAAGCTCCTAAATTGACTGAAAGGAAATCTCCTAAAGAACAACCTCTAACATTGACACAGCTGCTGCTGAAGTTGCAGCCCACATTCTGTGGTTGTTTCAATTTTTTTTATTGGTTTAGGTCAACATTCACAAATTCGTTGTTTGCTTTGTAAAATTGCTTTTAATTGGAGATCATAAATAGTCTGTTGCGACAATTGGCGCAACGTCTGCTGCTCCTGGAGGTATGTTTGCGCTACAAGACATGCAATGGCTTGTTCAAATATCATTATCGAAGACTATTTCTGAAACCCACATGGAAATAAAAAGACGATACAAACAGCAATAGTCAATTACCACGTTAAGGGATTCTTAGCATGCATTGTGGGCCACAGACCTGCACTCCTTGATTACAATTTTCGCCAGCAAGGAAAGCACGTGCAAAATACGCGAGTATAGTCTTACGAAGCAACGATGGTTGTTTTTCTAGAGTAAAGTATATATACGTAATATACAATCGTGCCGTGAATATCAATGGTTGGGTTATCCGTATATATTTTGAAGAACCAATATTTGGACCAAGAGGCAAACGTTTGAAAATAGAAAAGCTATTTATAAGCGTCAAACATTCCTAATTTTATGACTTAAAATTTGAATTCAATGCAACCGCGTGAATTGCGAAACACTCACTTAATTATTCCCTCTTATAACTTGAAAGCTGTGATATCGACAGCACCAAGTTGAATAAAAAAACAATCGGGCATTCACTACACGTGAAATTCCAGCATTCTTTCAGTTCAGTTCTAGTTAAGCGCTTAAGCAATGGCCGGGTACTCAAAACACATCGTCTCTTTCCTGATGTGCATACAAGCGTGTCGTTCTTGTTCATTTTTCAGAGTTTTAGGGCAGTATAAAAGCAGCTCGGGAATGGCACTGCATCATTACTTCTACTTCTTACCAAAGCGAAGAGACATCAACATGTTCTCCAAGGTGTTGAGTTGTTCCTGAGAGTTTTGTTTTCCCAACGCTCAGCTAAATCGTCTGAATTATAAAAGAATCCGTTCTAAATTGTATGAAACTAGAATAACAACATCAATTAGTAATTAATTTTAAATGTTTAATCATTGCATCATATTGTGTTTCTTTGTTTCGATAGTCTCCATAATTTCTATGGATAGTCCAACATTCACCATGGCTGTCCAGGGGCTCTAATCTAGGCACTTTCAAAAACGTTTGCGAGAAATTCGACCGCAGTGATTGGCTGGCGACAATGACAAGTGCGGCGCCAGCCAATTACGGCCGCCGAATTCCTCGCCGACTTTTTCTCCAAGCGTCCAGATTAGAGCCTCAGTTTTCTAGAGCCACAGTACGTGTCTTTCCTCAAACGTCTGCAACGCATGTTGCACGGATTGTTTCAGCATTATATTTGCGTATTTTAGGTTCTTCTGTGCTGCCTGGCTGCCTACGTAGCTGCTCAAGTTGCTGTCGAGAGCTACGTGAGTACAGACATCATTTCTTATTAGTTATGCAAGGTATAGTTTTAAAATGAAGATATATATTGTGCGGCATTAACTGCTGGCCGTGGCGTTCAGGCCGGGCGCACTAAAGCCATGTGAGAAGCAGCGGGTACTTTAAGCTGCTAAAAAGAGATGAGAATAGACCTCGAAATTTTCTATTGTCGCAATGTTGCAGTCAGTGTTATAAAACAGCCTACCGAGGGCACCACATGCGGTATTTCACCCCTTTCGGCCAGCATTAAAATCAGCTAATTTATAATGCCACGGACAGTGCATTAACAGAGCTCATCCCACTCCTTAACTTAAAGCGACCTTCAGTAAGTAAGAATACAGGCTGGCATAACCAGGCTGTAGATGATAAGAAAAAAAAGTGTCGCTTGGTGTGTTTTTGGCATCACTCACCGACAGGATATTCACAGTTCCGCATTGGACAGACGTTTGCTGCACCCCATGCAAACCACCATTTCCAGAGGCTAACCGCACACTGGACATACCGTTTGGCATTTTTTTTTACTTTCTTATTCCAGGCCATTTTGCCGGCCTTTGAAGCCATAATAGTTATATAGTATAATATTGGTGAAATTCCAACAGGAACACGTTTGAATGCGGACGGATCACATCAAAATTTGTTGTTTACAATATGTGTCTTTGAAAGCCGTTTATTGTTCAATATGTTTCCCTCCAAATGTTCTTCTCCGAATTTTAAGTACATTTCTACCTTACATTCTTAATACCGTTCCCCGAGTTTAAACGAGTATGCCTATAAAAGCATAAAACGTAGCAGTAATTTTTACTATAAAGATACAGTCATTCTCCTTAATATCGACATTGCCCTTACCCAAAACAAAGTTCATAAAGTGACATTTTTAACCCTGCAGAGCGGAAAAACCAAGGGACAGGAAAACTCAGATATCTAAAATTGAGGATTCGTGGAGTCCTGTCTTACAGTTTCTCCACTTTCCAGGTTAAAAATCTCAGTTTTAACAAGCTCGCCCGCACCCTAACATTGGTATCTTCATGAGAGTTGGGGGTAACAAAAAGACAAAAACATGTATTTACCAAGTTCACCCGCAAAAATGTTGTCTATAAAGCGGGATATCCATATTAAAAAAGTCCGTCTTAACATGACATGACTGGTTATAAATGGTTATATTTCATTGAAAATATATTACGGGAAAGAAGATGTAGCTATGTTCCATTCCGCATGCCTTACTTATTTACCAATGTGTTTATTTTCTATAGCCTCCTCAACCCTACAGCTTCGCCTTCGACAACACTGATGAGTTTGGTACTCGTCTGACACGTCAAGAAACCGGTGACGAGTTCAACGGCAAGGTTGGCTCCTACAGCTACACGGACGCCGCTGGTGTCCACCGTACTGTCAATTACGTTGCCGACTCTGCTGGTTTTCGCGCCACGGTCGACACCAACGAACCAGGCACCAAAACTTCTGAGCCAGCCGACGCCGCAACCGTGTCCGCCGCCGTTGAAGGCCCACATCCTGTGTCTGTGAAGGCTGTACGCCCAGCCCCAGTGGTTGTAAAGGCTGTTCGCCCAGCTCCAGTTCTTTTGAAAACTGTTAATCCTGCCCCAGTGGCTTTCCAGGCTGTCCATGCCTCCCCTGTGACTCTGCACGCTGTTCACACTGGTCCGGTAGCCTACGCCCAACAAGCTGCGCCAGTCGTGTACGCTCAGCATGCCTCTCCGGTGGCTTACTCTCTGGGTAACGCTCCACTCACCTACACCCTCGGCAGACGCGCCTAATGAATTATTGAAGTTTAACAATAAAGGGTTATTAGCAAATTTTATTGTGTGTGCATTTGTTCCACCATGGAGTTTTGGAAGACACTGACAGCATGATACCCTTACGACTGTCCTGAACTTCCGAATGTCCTGAAGCTTTTACACAGAATGTGATTAATATCTGAATTTAATGCGAAAATTGTTACGCTCGAGGCTTACGAAAAGCATTACAAGTAGGCCAAGGTAAACATGAAGCATATATCTTCCCGAGCGGGTGATACCTAAGCCTACAAATGGTGTGGAAGGCACGTTCAGTCGTAATGAATTGTATTTAAATAACTTTTTGCACTTGTGTAGATTTACATAGCGTTCAGATCGACAGCTTTTTTCCGCGTCGAGAGGAGGAGGCAAAAGGGATCAAGGGCAACTTTAGCTGGAATACGTATGACATGCAGAAGCCAGCGGTAGCTGCAGATCCTCGACGCGCTCCGCTGGCCCTTCAATGACGAACCTTCGTTCCCTGCGTCACTTCATCACGGGGTGACGCAGGGCGCACCAGAGAAGGGCCGGAGGGGGGCGGGGGCGGCATTCTTTGTGCTTTTGAAGTCGTGGAAGCTTTTGAAACTTCTGATGTCTATACAAGCATATGCACCCAAGTGACGTGTACGTGACCCTGCCAAATGTAAGTTGGGTGGTTGGTTGCAGGATCTGCCCATACCTTTGCGCTCGCTTCCGTCTTTTGGGGTTTACGAGAGCGAATTAAATGTAAAACGGTGAGGTCCGCGGTCCGGAGAAGCATACGACGAACCGCGACTAGCTCGTCGCGGTCCGTCGTGCATTTGGTAGGTCTTACCGTACAAAACTTGAAGAGCGGACGAGGTGCACGATTGGCAGTTGTGCGCACCGGAGTACTACGCTTGCTCCGTCCGGTAGGTTTTACAAGAACAACGTGAAGGAACAACCGGTAAATACTTGCGAGACTCTGGTGGGCAGACAATGAGCCACGACGAGTGGACGAACCGATGTTCTTAGAAGTTTGAATAGACAAAAGTGTGTGGCATTGCCGAGACCGAGATAGGCCTTTGCAGTGTGAGCGACTGTAGAACCCTTCCGCAAGGAGTTACGTTGAACCGGCGTGTCCTTCGCAGATTACGTTCTGAACTTCGCAATAGCGAAACGGTGAGGTCCGCGGTCGTGAGAATCATACGACGAACCGCGAGCAGCTCGTCGCGGTTCGTCGTGCATTTTGTAGGTTTTACCGAACAAAACTCGAAGAACGGTCGAGGTGCCCGATTGGCAGCTGTGCGTGCCGGTGTACTTTGCTCGCACCGTCCGGTAGGTTTTACGAGAGCAACGTGGAGACAAGACTGGAAAGACTTGCGAGACTCTGGTGGGCAGACAATGAACCACGGCAAGTGAAAGAACCAATGTTGTTAGAAGTTTGAATAGACAAAAGTGTGTCAGCATTGCCGATACCGAGATAGGGATTAGCAGTGTGAGCGACTGTAGAACCCTTCCGCATGGAGTTACGTTTCACCAACGTGTCCTTCACGGACTAAGTTCTAAACTTTGCAATAGCCGTACTTTGTAAATAGATCTCTTAGACTACCGAGAGCCATCGAGCTGCTCAAACTATGAATATCGGCTCTTAGTCGCAACCTAACCGGAATTGAGTTTCATCCGCTTTACACCTGATGATTTCGAAAGTCGTGCAAGCTTTACTTGTGTTTTTGCCAAGTCAAACTGTGTTGGCCCAACGTCGGTCCCGGTAAAAACTATTAAGGCGCCCTATTTAAACTCAGGTGTATGGCTCAAAGTTGCTTGCGTTGCATACCAAAAACACTCGCAAATGTATTAAAAGCTCTGTGGGTGCTCGCTCGACACAAAACCTTTCACGCGGGCGTGTATAAAATAATCGCCGTGAAAATTCGTAACTATCTAAATTTCTATAAATACAAAACACATTTTTAAGTTTAACGAGGACACACAATCGTAGGAAAGCTGATATCCACTTGCACGACGGTAACGGAGCACAAATATACATAATTCTTTGAATTTATATTTGCTAACACGACCAAATAAAAGACTAAAGGGGAGACTTATGACTGCTTACATGTAGGAATGCGAAAGCAATCCTACACGCAGCGCATTTCTTTCGCACACGGTGCTTCGGCGTCCCCCTCCCGCTGCGCCGCCTGCAGTTCGACTGGCTCCTTAGCAACGAGGACGCTGTTGCAATGGAGCAACTTGCAGTCCGGCGGTAACATCACGCTCCCCCCTGCGCAGGCGCGACGAGCCCCGCCGCCTCCAGGGCTTCCGTGGCAATGCATTTCCGTTGCTGTGCTTTGCTTTCTGTTTCTTTTTTTTAGAGGCCCGTCCGCTTTGATCTTGAGCGCTCCGCCGGCTTTCATGACGAAGCATCTGCGTTCCCCTGCTTTTGGCCAATGAAAATTCAACTGCCGTGCATTTTGCCCATGGGAAATCAACTGCCTTTTCGCTGCTACAGATGGGAATTGAACTGTCGTTTCGCTGTTACAGAGGGTTACAGACAACGCCGGCTTCGCACCATGAAACAGTTAATGCTTTCGCAATTAAGGCAGCCTGCGCACTCAGCTGCCGCGTTAATGAGCAGAACCACGCTATAACATGGTGCCACTCAGTTCTTACACGCAATTATTTACCATTGAAGTGTGCCGTGTGGTCCTTATGTGCAAGAAAAATAGGCGAGAAGGATCAGAAAGAGGCCAGCCTCAGGCCTGGATGTCTTGGGCAGGCTACGTCGCTGACGCTATGACCCGCCTTCTTTTCTAATCTTGCAGCGCAACGACAAAATATTGCAGTGGCTTAGCTCGGCTATGCCAGGATATACGTAGCGTGAGCTTAGGTTCAGCTGGTTATTCTTAGCTTTCCTGGTTGTCTAGGATTTGCTTGATTATCATGCTTGCTGCTGCTTCAAAGACACACACACGGTATACGCATTATGTGACCCTTCTTCTGTTCGTTCTCCCTACGCTCAACCGCTAATTGCCAGGCAGCTACTTCGGGATCCGATGAGTTAAGCTTCTCCGCTCTTCTGCGCCGCTGATCAGCAATTTCGCTCTGCTTCTCCATGCCTATACCACACTGGCAAACGCCCCGCTCTATGTATACCCCCACTGATACCTCTGCGCATGCGCACAAAACCAGAAGCGCTATCAAGCGGCTCCGGTGCAGCGTCCGACTTGGCTACTTCGCAACGGAGGCGCACAGCTGGGCACGCGGCGGCGCCAGTGCGTCTGCCGCGGCTATGACGTCACCCGTTTGGAATGCGCAGACCGGCGAGGCGCGCGCGGCGGCGGTGGAGCGCATGGCGGCGGCGGCTCCGGCGCGCCAGCTGTGCGCCGTGTGACGTCACTGCTCCTCGCGCATGCGCAGCTCGGCTCTCCAGGAGACACGCGAAACTGCTCAACCTCGGCCAGTGTAACTCACGCTACAAAAAGCGCAGTGGATGTATGACGTCGCGGCCTAACGCAGGATCAAATATATAACGTAGCGGATATAATAAACGCCGGCTCCTGGCTCTAAGGCATCCTATGTCATAGCGCGAGAACTCGCATAAGGCGAAGCGTCCTGTTATTTTATTAATTAAGACCATGCATAACTCAACAGCTTCTGCTCAAGGTCGTATACATGCGAGGTCAGTTTCGCAAGGCAATCTCGAATTGCCCTTGCATAAACACCGGGAACCACGAAATGCCCTTAATGATGTGCGGCGACTTCAATGTCGGGGTTCCATGAACACGTGATTACAGGACTTCGCGTGAGAGCTGCATTCGCGCCCGTCATGCGAAACCGACCCGACATGTCACGAAATGTAGATTACTCGTACATCATAATTAGAATTCAGTTTATTTTTCAAGTTAATGCCCAATAAACCATGAAAAATAGGCCAATAGTGAGTTTTATGAAATCTAAGTAAATTCGGTGTACACGTATTCGTAGGTGTCAGTAAATAATAAAAAAACACGGCAAATAATTTTATTTGCAGTCTTATTTTGAGTTTACTCTGAACACAACCAATACTTAACTTTCCTGGAAGTTGCTCTTTCTTAGATGATCTCAGCCCTTTTCTTGTTTCCTTCAGTTATCGGTACCTGAACTTTTTTTTTCATTTATTCCGATTGCGCGCATGCCATGTGAGGTATGGCAATTTCACCACCATGTCTTGTTTTTATCTACAAAAACGCGCTAACGCTGATATTTTGACTGACATCAACAATAAACACAAAAAGTGCACTACCAATTTTCCTTTCCCCCAAGCAAAACTTCTCGAATTCGAAGTATGTTAAACCCTCAAAACACTGAAACGCTAACTATAACTAGGATTTTGAGCTTTTGTTTTTTTATTCTTTCAAAATTCGACGTACTTTTTCCGGTTTTTATTAAAAGGGGAATGATTAGTTTTGTAACAACTAGTTATCCATAAGAGGTGACCGGTTTTTTTCTCTTTTGTGTGTGTGTGTGCGGGGGGGGGGGGGAGGGGTGGGATATGTGCGGCATGTACATTGAACTTAAGTTCGTATACTGTATTTTCGTTCTTGCCTTTTGAAGAAACTTGCTGCACAAAGCCCGATCACAAATGGAGAGCAAAACATACCCCAAATACATTTTTATTGTTTAACCCTCTCCATCATAATATGGGGCGATCCGGATGATAGCATCACTTCAATAAAGAAGTCCTTCAAAAAATAACAAAACAACAAACCCCCCCCCCCCTTCCCGACAAAAAGAAAGAGGTAGTAAAAACCAAAAGACACGCATATTAGGAGTGTCGTACTACTCTCTCTAATACATTGATCTACTTCGGTTAAAACCGAAATCTGAAAACATATATCCCGCTCACGTTCTCTGGTGTTTATCAGTTTAAACCGAAAACACCAAACTTTATGCTATGTTTCTCACTAAGTCCAAGCTCAGCCGACGCTGCGATACGCTGAACCCATAAGGCAGCGCCAAGAGTCCTTCGAAACAGATCTCGTCGTTTCCGTGCGTTTTTAATCGCCGGCTGTATGAATCATGCACACTGAGAACACTGTGGTCTAGAGCTTTTTTGCGCACGATCAATTTAGCCGGCGGTGGAAAGCGCACATTGTGGGCGAGCACCGTGGCGATAATCTTTAGACACTGCTTGATTGACTCCGCCGAATGGTAGCGTTATCCGATATCGGACATGATGTGAAACTAAGATTATTCATAACTTACGCAAGTTCATTCGGGTACCACGAGTGTTCTATCATTACAAGACTCTGAAGAATTCGAGGTGATACACGCACCCTCAGAAAAGCCATGGATACTTCCGAGGCACGCCGCTCCGTGTAGATTTTACTCTTGCATTTGTCAGTTTGACAACCCGAGAGAGCACGTGAATGTGCCGTACTAACAAAATTACTCTGTTATCAGTTTTGCTTCTGTTACTCTGTTTTGTTATCTGTTACATCACAGTCTCACTGGTATTGACGGCGTGAGAGCGTCATGAATGACATCAGAGAGCGCTTCTGAAGATTCAGGTAAATTAATGTGATTAGTTTTCCACAACATAATCTTGACAAAATAAAGACCAACTAGTGAAGATATGCATGAAGCACGACATGATTTCATTTGCATTGAATATCACCCCCTATTGTTTGTTTAATATTGTGAAGAGTAAGGGTAGTTCAGTCCAGGCAATCTACGAAATATGCCAGAAAGCGAGCGCAAGATCTTCCCAATGGATAATGTACTAGGATAGTGCAGCTTAGGACATGAAGCTGAATTGATCGCCAAGATTTTCATGGTCTTCAGCCATGAGGATCTAGTTCAAAAATTATTGTCATGTTACGAAGATATACAATGAAGAGTGGGGATTGCTTATTATTTATGTTTGTTTTGCAGCAGATCTTTACCCCAGACAGAGATGTGCAACTTGAGATGCTGCCACTCCAAACATCACATTTACAACCATGCGGACGCAGTATCAAAATGCACATATAACGTTCGATATAACACTTCATCACACCATATTTCGGAAGGTTCAACACCTGGTGTCTAAAGGAACTGCACGCCGACTTATAACCAGTGATTTGCACACAAAAACTTACGTTTGTATCGATTTGGTCTGTGTAAGCTTACGTCCGCTTCCCTCTCATTTATCAATACCTATAAACCGTGTAATAACCTTTATAAAACTACCACCCGCTTATGCCTTCTCGAAGACCTATGTCGAGATTTCTTAATATTATCCATAAACCTTTTAACAAATCATCTCTACTTCTTTGCTCCTGCTGCACCTTAGACGAATGTTTTCGTGTCAAAGCGCACACCGTGTGTAGAAAATAGCTTTTGACCGCCATTTTGCTCCTCTCTAAAGCAAAACAGATGAGGCAATATTTTTACTCAAAATGGTCTTTTTACAATAATGTGCTCGTGCCACAGCACGTCCCATTGTCAATTGCATGTTTTGTGACGTGAATATATCCAGTATGCGTCTAAGACGTGTAAGGTAAACAATAAAGTGATTGTACCCTTAAATGTAGGTTCAGGATCAAGGAAACAATATCCTCGTTGATAGACATTTTCAAGCTTATCCATGTTTCTTTATACTATATTCCTATCAATATGGTGAGTCGGTATGCGTTATTCATAAGCTTAATATCAGAGTGACCGAGCGCCAAACGTATCTTGAGGTGCATTTGGAAGAATAAGACGATCCCCGTAATCAATATAAGTGCGCGAGATACTTTTAATGCACGCAAAGATTTAGCAGGTGAAATGTCCAAATAACTTGCACACACCTACTCAAACATAAAGAAAAATAACGTATATGGAGTAAGACTTTATATCATATAAGTTCACACTGAGAGGAAAGCCCCGACTTAGCGCAGTTTTTTAGATTATATCTTTGATAGTTTAGGGACCTCAAACCCAAATACACCAAGGTTCAACCGAACTTGGTATTCATTGTCTAAAGTCTTTGTATTTTGCCCTAAATTGCAAGACAAGCGCTAGATTTAGGCGCCACTGACTGTTTGTTTGGGTGCCACCTGACATCTTTGGGCCTCAGTTCCCGAGTAAATTCGATAGTAAGGTTTCACTTCTAGTGGTTCCGTTTTCGCCGGGCAATTTCGAGACTAATTGACAAACAATTGCCAGAATTAGGCTTTACTGCTGGTCGTTTGGTCGATCTGTGGCACCTTTGGCTCATGAATAGACATTTGTTATTAATTATGTTGCGAACCAAAAAAAAATTGATAGCAAAGCAAAACAAAAACGTATTTCTGCAGTAAGTGCCACCTTGAAGCAAACAAATCCTATTAGGCCCAAATTATCTCTCTAGAATATTTGAGACTATTGCCAAGTTAGGTGTCTTTCTGGCGTGCCGCCTGTGAAGTGTATCCGGAGTAGACGGTGCAGCCCATTGGTTCTGCGAAACGGGGCGCATCTAAATGCGCAGGAGGAGCCAGGTAGCCGTCGTGTTGCGTTATCTCACCAGGTTACAAAATAAATGGGTTTAAAAATCGAAGATAATAAATTGTTTGTCTTTTAGGTATCTCAATTTTCCGAGGAGTTACGTCAATGTTAAAATTAAAAATAATGGTAACATGGAAGCTCTATTTGGGATGCATTGGCACATAATTATTGGTTTGCCTTAGTGATAGTTTTTTCTCATAAAGAGAGTAATATAAGAAATACTTCACTACCATGTTTGAGGATACACACATTGTAAAAAAACTACACTATTACGATGAAGGTACGTAATATTTTGATGTTGCCAGAAAATAAGCCACGTGGACTATATTGCAGCACCGAAGCAAAGAAAAAAATACTTCGCTGCCATGTTTGAGAATACACACAATGTGAAAAACTACACTATTATAAGGAAGGTATGTAATATTTTGATTTTACCAGAAAATGAGCCATGTGGACTATATTGCAGCACGACGCAAAGGAAAAAATACTTCGCTACCATGTTTGAGAATACACACAATGTGAAAAACTACACTATTACAAGGAAGGTATGTAATATTTAGATTTTACCAGAAAATAAGCCACGTACACTAAATTGCTGCACGAAACGAGAAAAAAAAAACAATGCCATTTCTTTTGTTTGACTGTCTGCCGATACTTAGGCTTGCACCCTTTTATTGAGGAGGCGTGGTCGTGCACACCGGTGAAGTTAGATTGCAACTGTGCAATTTTGAATGGTGACGACATTGCATTTCATGAAAATGTTAAATCAAATTAGCAAATATGGCATACGTATTATAATAAACAGCACTTTAAGAAAAAGTTAGTTATATATTTTTATTTATGCTTGTCAGGGCATAAGAAAAATTAAAAATACCACTTAATTTCCTAAACGACAAAATAAACAGATAACCAAAGCTCGTGTAGTAAACTTTGCCGGGAAAAAAATGCACTAGATCAAGGTTGAGTTAGATCGTGAACACACGACTTGATCCATCCTTGTGTTGGAACAACACACGAGATTTGAAATGTACTTAACGATACTTTTTTTTTTTACTCTGCATCACACAACAAAGCACCGGTAATCATAACCATTTTTTTGGCGTTTTGTTTACGAACTTTTTAGCGATAGAACAAAGACGTCTTGCATGTCCATTAAGCACAATGATCCTGATAGGTTTATATAACATTTATTTAAGCAAAACTGAAAATTAATTAGGGGAAAGTAAAGCCATCGTGCTTAGCGCAACGGCGAGTATTACTGGATTGGCCCTGCTATTGAAAATAAAACGTTGAAAAATAAGCTCTCGTAATATTGTTTTTATATACACTTGCTATGAGTCAGACCAATAATGTCCCATTCTCCAATGGATACTTTTGTCCTGCAGTTTGAAGCAATCTCTGACCACATGATGTAACCAAATGTTGCGGGTCCACACAAGCCTTGTCATACTCAAAGAACGAGTATATCACAATCGTGCCTTCTGAATTACCCAAATTAGGAAGCACAAGCAGCACGCGCAAAGATCGCAAAAAGTTACAAAAAAACGAGAAAAAAAAGCCACTTATCCAATGAATGAATACACGTAAAATACCATTGCGCAGTGAATGCCAACGCCGTTTATTTTTCTAACTCGTAAATATACCAGCTTGAACTTTAGAATTAAACTAGAACACGAAGAAAGAAGGGACAGGGTAGGACACACAGCTGACTACCAATGACGTATTAGCGTAAACTTCTTACTTGCGCGTTTGCTCCGAATTCAATTAGAATCCCAAGTAGAGCACGACTAACCTATTATATAAATTATCCTATTCCACTAATAAAGATCACTACCGATATTTACACTTATTCCAAATATACAGAGCATTGACACTGAATTTCCTAAAAAAATTGTTTTTTAAACTATCCCTGCTACAAGCTCGTGCTGTTGTTGTTTGGGGCGTGACATTTCAGTAGGTATTGTCTTTCTTTGTTTGTGAACAGTGATTGATGGGGTGCTGACTCAATACTTCGCGTGCTCCACGATAGTGAGCGCCTCGAGCATTTCGCGTGCATGAGGATTGTTGTTTCTGGCAAGAATGACGTGGTGCTGTTAAAAGCTACACTGTCCTGGCATGTCCTCCAACGAGCTGCCAGATGTCCTGCCGCTGTTCCCTTAAGAGTGGCTGCATGCTCGCGGGCTCTGTCGTTGATACATCGGCCCGTTTGGCAGATGTAGCATTTCCCGCAAGGGGAATGTGGTACACCACTCCTGTTGTGCATGGGAGATATATGCGTTCTGTGGGCCGTGCTGAATGATTTTTTTTTCTTCCTTGGTTCACTTCACTGCACATAGAGTAGGCTTTGTTGGGCACGGAGCATACTACTCGAACGTCATTTCTTGCGGCAATCTTTTTCAATTTGTGCGTAAACCCATGAATGTAAGGCAGCCACCGCGATCTTCCTTCGAGTTCTGTCTGCGTTTCCGTTGTCCTGCCTTGTACGCTTCAAGTTTTTGCAGATGTTCTCAAAAACTGGTACCATGACACTAGTTGGATATCCCGAATCTCGTAGGCGGGACATCTGTTTTTTTCAAAACTTTGCCCTATTTGATGTTCACACGATTTGTGTAGGCCAAATATTAGAGCCGCGCTACATGTGTCGCAAGCACGGCTCTAATCTTTGCCCTACACAAAACGATGGGTATTTAGATTATGGTCTACTGTGTTATTTCTTTTGTCAGCCTGCTACAAAAAAATGAAACATATTTAGACTAGGGAAATTTTAAAGGCACCCTCAAATAGGATATGCAAGCATTTAAGCTTAAAAATTCGGTTTCACACACTGTGTTTGCTTACGACCTCGCTTTTGTGATCTTAACCTGAGTATAGAACACCAAAGCGAATGTTTTACGGTGTTTTCAAAATATTTAGTTAGAATTATATTAAGAAATGGTCGTTTATGACATTGTCAAAAGTTTTTCAAGCCGAAAAACAAAATGAATGAAGCACGCAACAAAAATACGGAAATGTCACGTCTTCCCGACTACCCGAGAAATGGCGCAATTGTGTTAACTCGTTTTAAAAAAAAATAATATTAAGAGACTTTAAGGTCCTAAACAGTAGCAAGTGTGAGAACCAGCCATCTGTTGTTGCCTGTGATGTTTGTGTCTAAAAAACAAGCTTTCATGGCAGTCTGGTTTTGTGAATTTATGCGCGTCTTTTTATTAAAAATAGTAACTTGCGCTGTATAATTCTAAAGCTTATTACTATTATAATTTGTGTGAAGCAACCAGACGACCTTGACATAATAAAGACTAGGTCTTAAAAAACTGCTATAACATAGGAGTTTTGTGACTGTGATGTCAAGCTTATGTGTTCTAAGTACATGCGTCATCTGAAAGCTTTCATTGTTCATGGCAATTACAGTCACATCTAAATGTCACAACCGGGCATTCATCAATTTTTGTGTGTTAGTCGGATCTACGTGATCACTATGCGATTTTATCCCGTCCCATGACACAGCCATTTAAGCATATTTTGGTATTAGCAGCAATGTTATTAGCCATTTACAGTGGAAGTCGATGGCGAAAAGAGGGCGAAAACGGAATAGGTCTGCCGGCTTTTTGATACATGTTAGTCATTACACAAATTGAAAACGAGCATAAGTAGTCACATTTTACAAGCATCTACTTCATTCTAGGAAATGGAAACCAGCTATTAGGATCGACAAAGATCCTGAATCCACTGCAGCCTAAAGCTCAACTGACTGGTGGCTATATATATTTTTTTAAATATTGATAATATACGTTTAAGAGCAAAGATTGACCTCCTGTTTTGTCCACTAAAAGGCACATAAATAGAACAATGTTCTGTCAACGATTGTTTTGGCTGGACAGCTATTCTGTATGACACTGAAGACAATAGTAAAATTTTACTGCGGCAGCAGGTCTTGCCGGACTCTTTCCGGCAAATCCGGCAGCGTCTGGATACAAAAACCTAAGTGACTATGGTGCGCCATATTGCCGCCGCGCTATTGCTCTTTCCCTAACGCCGTCAACCTTCGCACCTCCCTCGAAGCCACCCAACAGGATCAGTTCTATATCGGCAGGCGCTGCCGCCGCTACATCTCGGTTATGGAAGATTCTTTGGCGTGCACTTGAAAAGCAATTATCGAAAATCACGTTTTATAGCATAATTTTAACCAAAAAGCCTCTCTCAGTCTCATACTCTCGCCAAAAGAACATCTCGTAAAAGAGTTCGGCAAAACAAGTCTTCTTCTAATGCACATCTACAACTCTTCAACTAAATGCAAAGCCCCTAAATTGACTAAAAGAAAATCTCCTAAAGCACAACCTCTCGCATCGACACAGCTGCTGCTAAAGTTGCAGCACACATTCTGTGGTTTGAATTTTTTTATTGGTTTACGTCAACATTCACATATCCGTTGTTTGCTTTGTAAAATTGCTTGTAATTGGTTATCATATAGTCAGTTGCAAAAACTCGTGCAATGTCTGCTGCATCTTGAGGAATGTTTGCGCTACAAGATATGCAATGGCTTGTCCAATTACCGTATTTACTCGAGTAATAGCCGCACTGTCATTGAAGAAAACCTGAGGGTTCGCTTTTCTGCGGAGCATGCGGCTTTCCAATCACCGCGATCGGCATCATGATCCCAGCGGTTTACAGGAGAGAGATAAAAACGTCTTCGCGGGAAAATAACATCTGTGAGGATTGCATTTCTATGGAGAACCGTGTTCTCGATCTAGTTATTCGCTATGTTATTTATGCGCAACGCGATGATTGGCTGTATATGTGTTCTGCGGGAAAGCAGACGCAAGGGCCTTGTTTATAAATAGTGCGACTATTACTCGAGTAAATACGGTACCATTATTGAAGAATATTTCTAAAACCCATATGACAATAAAAGACGATACAAAACAGCAATAGTCAATTACCCCGTTAAGAGATTCATTGCATGTATTGCGGGCCACAGACCTGCATTCCTTGATTACAATTTTCACGAGCAAGGAAAGAACGTGCAAAATACGCGAGTAGTCTTACGAAGCAGCGACGGTTGTTTTATTAGACTATAGTATATGTACGTAATATACAATCATGCCGTGATTATCAATAGCTAGATTATACGCATATATCTTGAAGAACCTATATTTGGACAAATTGGCAAACATTTTAAAATAGAAAAGCTATTTATAAGTGTCAAACGTTCCTAATTTTATACCTTAAAATTTGAATGCAATGCAACCGCGTGAATTACGACACACTCACTTAATTATTCAGTCATATAACTTGGAAGCTGTGATATCGACAGCACCCTTGGTGAAGAAAAAAATAGTCGGGCATTCACTACGTGTGAAATTCCAGCATTCTTTCAGTCCAGTTCTAGTTAAGCGCTTAAGCAATGGCCGGGTACCCAAAACACATCGTCTCTTTCCAGTTGTGCATTCAAGCTTGTGGTTCTTGTTCATTTTTCAGAGTTTCAGGGCAGTATAAAAGCAGCTCGGGAATGGCACTGCATCATTACGTCTACTTCTTACCAAAGCGAAGAGACATCAACATGTTTTTCAAGGTGATGAGTTGTTCCTGAGAGTTTTGTTTTGCCAACACTCGGCTAAAGCGTCTTAATTATTAATGAATCTGTTCTAAAGTGTGTGAAACAAGAATAACAACATAAATTCGTAATTAATTTTTAAAGTTTAATCATGGCATCATATCGTGTTCATTTGTTTAGATAGTCTCCATCATTTATATGTATAGTCCAACGTTCACCTTGGTTGTCCAGGGGCTCTAATCTGGGCACTTTCGAAAAAGTCGGCGAGAAATTCGACCGCCGTGATTGGCCGGCGCCAATGACAAGCGCAGCGCCAGCCAATAAAAGCCGCCCAATACCTTGCCAGACTTTTTCTCCTAAGAGTCCAGATTAGAGCCCCAGTTCTCTAGAGCCACAGTACGTGTTTTTTTCTCTCAAATGTCTGCTACGCATGCTGCACGGATTGTTTAAGCCTTATATTTGCGTATTTTAGGTTCTTCTGTGCTGCCTGGCTGCCTACGTAGCTGCTCAAGTTGCTGTCGAGAGCAACTGTGAGTACAGACATCATTTCGTTTTAGTTATGCAAGGTATAGTTTTAAAACTAAGATATATAGTGTGCGGCAATATGTGCTAACCGCGGCGTCAGGCCGGGCGCACAAAAGCCATGTGAGGAGCCCCTGGTACTTCAAGCTAATAAAAAGAGATGACAATAGACCTCGAAATTTCCTATTGTCGCAATGTTGCAGTCAGTTTTATAAAACAGCTTACCGAGGGCAGCACATGCGGTATTTCACCCGTTTTGGCGAGCAATAAAATCAGCTAATCTATAATGCCACTGACAGTACATTAACAGAGCTCATCCGACTCCTTAACTTAAAGCGACCTTCAGTAAGTACGAATACAGGCTGGCATAACCAGGCTGTAGATAATAATAAGAAAAAAATGCGGCTTGGTATGTTTGTGGCATCACAGTCACGGACAAGATATTTAAAGTTCCGCATTGGAGAGACGTTTGCTGCACCCCATCTAAACCACAATTTCCAGAGGCTTACCGCAAACTGGACATAGCGTTTGGCATTTTTTCTGAATTTCTTGTTCCAGGCCATTTTGCAGCCTCGGGAGTCATAATAGTTATATAGTGTACTATTGGTGCAATTCCAACAGGAACACTTCTGAATGCGGACGGATCACATGTTGTGTGTGTTTTGAAAGCCATATATTGCTGCATATGTTTCACTCCAAATGTTTAGTTTTCTCAGAATGTTAAGTACATTTGGACATTACATTCTTAACACCGTTCCCCGAGTTTAATTGAATATACGTATTAATGCATAGAACGTAGCAGTAATTTTTACTATAACGATACAGTCATGTCTCCTTAATATGGACATTGCGCTTACATCATAAAGGAGTCCATAATGTGATATTTGTTTACCCATGAGAGCAGGAAAACTAAGGGACAGGACAACCCAGATATCTAAAATATCCTGACTCAGTTTCCACACTTTCCAGAGTTAAAAATGTCAGTTTTAACAAGCTCGCCTACACTCTAAGCGTTGGCTTCTTCATGAAAGTTGTTGACAATAAAGAGACAAAAATATATATATTTACCAAGTTCGCCCGCATAAATGTTGTCTATACAGCGGGATATCTATATTAAAAAAGTCCGTCTTAACATGACATGACTGCATTTCCGCAAAATAAAAAAAATGGTTATATTTCGTTGAACATATATTACGGGAAAGAAGATATAGCTATTTTGCATTCCGCATGTCTTACGTATTCACTAACGTGTTTATTTTTTATAGCCTCCTCAACCCTACAGCTTCGCCTTCGACAACACTGATGAGTTTGGTACACGTCTGACACGTCAAGAAACCGGTGACGAGTTCAGCGGCAAGGTTGGCTCCTACAGCTACACGGACGCTGCTGGTGTCCACCGCACTGTCAATTACGTCGCCGACGCTGCCGGTTTTCGCGCCACAGTCGACACCAACGAACCAGGCACCAAAACCTCTGAGCCAGCCGACGCTGCAACCGTGTCCGCCGCCGTTGAAGGCCCACATCCGGTGTCTGTGAAGGCTGTACGCCCAGCCCCAGTGGTTGTAAAGGCTCTTCGCCCAGCTCCAGTTCTTTTGAAAGCTGTTCATCCAGCCCCAGTAGCTTTCCAGGCTGTCCATGCCTCCCCTGTTGCTCTGAGCGCTGTTCACGCTGGTCCGGTAGCCTACGCCCAACAAGCTGCGCCAGTCGTGTACGCTCTGCATGCTTCTCCGGTGGCTTACTCTCTGGGTAACGCTCCACTCACCTACACCCTCGGCAGACGCGCCTAGGGAATTATCGAAGTATAACAATAAAGAGTTATTAGCAAATGTTATTGTGTTTGTATTTGTTCTACCACGTAGTTTTGGAAGTCAGTGACAGCATGATACCCTTATGACTGTCTTGAACTTCCGAATGTCCTTAAGTGTTTACACAGAATGTGTTTAATATCTGCATTTAATGCGAAAACTGTTATGCTCTAGGTTCACGAAAAGAATTACAAGTAGGCCAAGGCAACATGAAGCTTATATTTTATCGAGCGGGCGATACCTAAGCCCACAAATGGTGCAGAAGGCACGTTTCGTCATAGTGGATTGTAATTAAATAACTGACCACACATGTGTAGATTTACATAGCGCGCAGCGCGACAGCTTTTTTCCGCGTCGCGAGTAGGAGCCGAAAGGGATCGAGTGCAAGTAGCTGGAATGCGTATGACATGCTAAAGCCAGCGGGAGCTGGAGATCCGCGACGCGTGCCGCTGGCTCTTGCATGACGAAGCGTCGTTCCCTGCGTGTTATCACAACATCACGGGGCGGACCACAACGCACCAAATGAGGAGAAGGACCCGGGGGGGGGGGGCGAGAGAGGGGGGGGGGCATTTTCAGTGATTTTGAAGCCCTTGAAGCTTTTAAAACTTTTGATGTCTATACAAGCATATGCTCCCACTTGACATGTACGCGACCCTGCCACATGTACTTTGGGTGGGTGGTTGCAGGACCTGCCCATACTTTTGCGCTCGCTTCCGTCTGTTATTATGGAGTTTTAGTAGGCCGTGTTTCCCCCTCCGCTAACCCTCCGCAACGAAGAAACCACCATTGCGCCTGCGTGCCGATCGCCTTGGCTGTAGTGTTCTGGGTAGTGGAGGGAGAAACACGGTCTACTAAAACTCCCTAGAGTTTACGAGAGCGAATGGAATGCGAAACGGTGAGGTCCGCGGTCATGAGAATCATACGACGAACCGCGAGCAGCTCGTCGCAGTTCGTCGTGCATTTGGCAGGTTTTACCGTACAAAACTTGAAGGGCGGACGAGGTGCCCGATTGGCAGCTGTGCGTGCCGGTGTACTTTGCTCGCTCCGTCCGGTAGGTTTTACGAGAGCAACGTGAAGGCACAACCGGAAAGACTTGAGAGACTCTGGTGGGAAGACAATGAACCTCGACGAGTGGACGAACTGTTGTTCTTAGAAGTTTGAATAGACAAAAGTGTGTGGCATTGCCGAGACCGAGATAGGCCTTTGCAGTGTGAGCGACTGTAGAACCCTTCCACATGGAGTTACGTTGAACCTGCGTGTCCTTCGCGGATTACGTTCTGAACTTTGCAGTAGCGGTAATTTGTAAATGGTTCTCTTAGACTTCCGAGAGTCATTGAGCTGCTCAAACTATGAATATCGGCTTTTGGTCGCGACCCAATGAAAATTGAGTTTCATCCTCTTTAAACCTGATGACTTCGAAAGTCGTTGTAAAGGCTGCTGTCCCGGCTTCAGTCGCCTTCCACGCCATCCATGCGTGTCGTGTAGCATAGGCTCAACAAGATTCTCCAGTTGTCTACTCACAGCCTACCGCTCCAGTAGCTTACGCTCTGGGCCACGCTCCACTAAAATACACCCTCGGTAGACGTGCATAAAAGTTAGGCTAATATAGCATTAACGTTGTGTTTTCTTTTTAATATAGTATTGTTGTTATCTGTTACATTACAGAGTCTCAGTGGTAAGTAATGTGATTGAATTAATGTGTAAATTAATGTGATTAGTTTTCTACTGAATAATCGTGATAGAATGAAGACCGACTAGTGAAGCTATGCATGAACCACGACATGATTTTATTTGCATTGAACAACACCCCCTATTTTTCGTTTGATATTGTTAAGAGTAAGGGTAGTTCAGTGCCAGGAAATGTACGAAATATGCCAGAAAGCGAGCGCAAGCACTTCCCAATTAATAATCTACTAGGACAGTGCATTTTATCACATGAAGCTGAATCGATTGCCGAGATTTTCATGGTCTTCAGCCATGAAGATCTAGTTCAAAAATCATTGTCATGTTACGAACATATGCAATGAAGAGCGGCCCTTGCTTATTATCTATGTTTGTTTTACAGCAATCTTATCCCCAGGCACAGATGTGCAACTTGAGATGCTGCCACTCTAAACATCACATTTACAACCATGCGGACGCAGTATCAAGATGCAAATATACCGTTCGATATAACACTTCATCACACCATATTTCGGAAGGTTCAACACGTGGTGGCTAAAGGAAATGCACGCCGACTTATAACCAGTGATTGGCACTCAAACACTTACGTTTGTATCGATTTAGTCTGTGTAAGCTTACGTCCGCTTCCCAGTCATTTATCAATACCTATAAAACCGTGTAATAATTAACCTTTATAAAACTATCACCCACTTATGTCCTCTCGAAGGCCTTCATTTCGAGGTTTCTGAATATGAGCCATAAACCTTCTAACAAATCATTTCTACTTCTTTGTTCCTGCTGCACCTTGGACGAACGTTTTGGTGTCAAAGCGCGCACCATGCGTAGAAATTAGGTTTTGACCGCCATTTTGCTCCTCTCTAAAGCAAAACAGATGAGGCAATATTTTTTTACAAAAAATGGTCTTGTTACAATAATATGCTCGTACAACAGTACTTCCCATTGTCAATTGCATGTTGTAACGTGATTATATCCAGTATGCCTCTAAAACGTGTGAGCTAAAAACTAAATTGACTGTACCCCTATCGGGACGTTCTGATATGTAGGTACCGGATCAAGGAAACAACATCCTCGGTGATAGTCATTTTCAAGCTTATTCATGTTTCTTTATGCTATATTCCTATCAATATGATGAGTCGGTATGCGTTGTCCATAAGCTTAATACCAGAGTGACCGAGCGCCAAACGTATGTCGAGGTGCATTTGGAAGACTACGACGATCCTCGTAATCAATATAAGTGCGCGAGATATTTTTAATGCACACAAAGATTTAGCAGGTGAAATGTCCAAATAACCTGCACACACCTACTCAAACGAAAGGAAAAATAACGTACATGGAATAAGACGTTATATCATCTAATTTCAAGCTGAGAAGGCCCCGACTTAGCGCAGTTCTGTAGATGAAATTTGGGGTAGTTTAGGGGACCTGAAACCCAAATACACCAAAGTTCAACCGAACTTGTTATTCTTTGTCCAGAGTCTGAGTATTTTGGCCCTAAATTGCAAGACAAGTGCTAGATTTAGGCGTATCTGCCTGTTTGCTGGGGTGTCACCTGACTTCTCTGGGCCTCAGTAACTCATTAAATTCGATAGTAAGGTTTTACTTCCAGTGGTTCAGTTACGCCTGGCAATTTTGAGACTAATCGACAAACAATTGCCAGAATTAGACTTTACTGCTTGTTTTTTTGTCGATTTGTGGCACCATTGGCTCATGGCTGGACCTTTGTTAATTATCTAGCGAACCAGAAAAAAATCGATAGCAAAGGAAAAATAAAAGGTGCTTCGACACTAAGTAGCGCCTTGAAGGAAAATCCTATTAGGCTCAAGTTATCTCTCTAGAATATTTGAGACGAGCGCCAAGTCAGGTTTCTTTCTGGCGTGCCGCCTGAGAAGTTTTTTGGGAGTAGACGGTGCAGCCCATTGGTTCTGAGAAACGGGGCGCATCTAAATGCGCAGGAGGAGCAAGGTAGCCGTCGGGTTGTGTTATCTCACTGGGTTACTAAAGAAATACGTTTAAAAATCGACTATAATAAATGCTTTGTCTTTTACGTATCACTATTTTCCAAGACGTTAGGTAAATATCAAATTAAAAATAAGGGCAACATTGAAGCTTGATTTTGGATGCATTGACTTATGATTATTGGTTTTCCTCAGTGATTTTTTTTTTGAGATAAGGAGAGTAATATAACAAGAGTTCGTTACCATTTTTGAGGACACACACACTGTGAAAAACTAAACTATTACGAAAAAGTATGTATATTTCGATTTTGCCAGAAAATATGCCATGTACACTATATTGCAGCACGACGCAAAAAAAAAAAACAACAACTGAACAATGCCACTTTTTTGTTGCACCGTCTGCCAATAGGCTTGCACCCTCTTATTGAGAAGGCGTGGTCGTGCACAACGGTGAAGTTAGATTGCAACTATACAATTTTAATGGTGACGACGTTTCATTTCATGAATATGTGAAATGAATTAAGTAATAAGGTATATGTATCATAATAAACAACACTTAAAGAAAACGTTAGTCATAGATTTTTTAGTGATGCTTGTCAGCGCATAAAACAAATTAAAAAGAGCACTTCATCTCTTACATGAAAAAGTAAAAAAAGATAACCAAAGCTCGTGTAATAAACATTGTCTAGAAAAGAAATTGTACTAGCGCAAGGATGAGTTAGATTGTGAACACATGTTTTGTTCCATCCTTCGGTTAAAACGACACATTAAATGTTAAATGTACTTAATGATAAGTGTTTTTTTTTACTCTGCATCACACAACAAAGCACCGGTAATCATAACTTCTTCTTTCTGCATTTTGTTATCTGAAATATTTAGCGACAGAACAAAGACGTCATTGATGTACAATAAGTGCAATGATCATGATAGGTTTATATACCGATTCTTTAATCAGAACTGAAAATTAATTAGGGGGAAGTAAAGCCATCGTGCTTAGCGCAACTGCGAGTATTACTGGATTGGCCCTGCTATTAGAGAATAAAACGTAGAAAAATAAGCTCTCGTAATATTGTTTTTATATGCACTTGCTATGAGTCAAACCAGTAATGTCCCGTTCTCCAATGGATAATTTTGTACTGCTGTTTCAAGTAATCTCTCACCACAAGATGTAACCAAATGTTGCGTGTTCACACAAGCCTTGTCATACTCAAAGAACGAGTATATCACAATCGTGCCTTCTGAATTACCCAACTTAGGAAGCAAAAGCAGCACGCGCAAACGGCGCATAACTACACCAAAAAAAGAAAAAAAAAGCCACGTAACCACTGAATAAATACACGTAAAACACCATTGCGCAGTGTATGCTAACGCCGTTTATTTTTCTAATTCAGATATCTGGACCATTCCGAAAGAGTTAGGAAATAAAATAACTACTTCTAGTCCTCTAGCATTCCTTTCTGTGAAATGAAAAATATAAGCTCGAGCGTATCACGTTAATTATGAAACAATAATTTAAGTATCACCTCATAAAGCTAAAAAAGAGCGATGTTGCCAGTACCAGAAGTGATGAAACGAACAAAAAACGACAGCCCTCACAACACGTGGTATTCCCGCATTCTTTCCCTTCAGAGGCAGTTACGCGGTGAAGCAATGACCGGGTACTGAAAACACCGAGTCTCTCTCCTTGCTGATATGCATACAAGATTGTCGTTTTTTTTTTTTTTTTTAGTTTTAGGACGTTATAAAAGCAGTCCGCAAATGACAGAGCATCACTACTTCGAAATCTTACCAAGACAAACAGCGCCAACCATGTTCTCAAAGGTACGCAGACTGTTCTGTGGAGCCTTTCGATCGACACTCGTCCAAGCTGTCCCGAAACACGAGGAATCAGTCCTCAATTTTATTAAAATAGAGTATGAACCAAACACTACAGTGATTTTAAAAAACGCATATTTCATTGCGACCTCTGCTCCTCTTCGTCCGAGTATTCTCCACCATTTTTGTGGCAAGCATTACATTCGCCAGTGATGCCCAGTACTCGGGAAGTAGCAGGATGTTTTTTTGATGCACATTTAATTGTCTGTTTTATAAAATTTGCATAACACGTATCATTTCAGGTTCTCCTGTGTTGCCTATCTGCCTACGTGGCTGCTCAAGTTGCTGTCGAGAATAACGTGAGTATTGACATATAATCCAACAGTCATTGACAGCTTGACAAGGGTGAGGTGTGGCGAGTCTGGAGCCTTTTCTTATTGTTCCGTGGCTGATGAGATCGCGACGTCAGTCGATAAGAGCATCGAAAAATGGATTACAAATCAAGAGCGTGATCCTAATAAGCCGCGCCTTGCGTTTCTTAGGCGATCGGTGACTATGCCTAAAGCAAGTCGTCTGCTTCTTGCGCAGGAGTTTCGGTGACGTCAGAACGACGCCGAGTTTTGATTGGCTTTAATATAAAGGATAGTGGGTAGGCCTCAAAGCTAGACGCCTTGAGATCTACCCCCTATTTATTTTTTTTCATTTATCCAATAAGGGCTTGGCGTTCTGCCATCATCGCAACTACTGCGCGAGAAGCACACGAACTAGCGCTCCATATATTACAGCGGGCAAGTGTTCCAAAATGCCTTGTTGATGTATCGGAGAGCAAGTAGAGGCAGACCAACCAGAGGGAAGCGCAGATAACGCGCTGGGAACGAGCTGTGGCGAGGCACCCAAGCTGGCGCTGATGTTGGTTGAGGTCGGTGGGAAACTGAAGCACATGAGCGTATCTTGAGAGTAAACAAACACATGAGGCGCGCAAAGGACAGACGAACTTGCAGGCCGAATACTATTTATCCGTCTTTTTTTTTTTGCATGTGGAAACGTTCAGGGAGCACATATATTGCCTGCACAACCAAGCTCTGTTCTTTTTGAATGAACATGTCAGTTAATGAATATTACTGTTTTCTTCTGTGATTAAAAGACCGCAAATTAATTGTATTTCGATGAAGCCAGTGTTTTTATGGTTGACATTTTGTCAGCGTTTATATGTGACCAAATAGAATCCCGAAACAAATATTTTTATATAAAATAATGAACATAAAATGATAAAGGTATAAGTTTATAAACTATAAATATTTAGAATAAAAGTATCGGTATTTCTTTTAAAGCGGAAGCCTAAAATTAATGCCCAATGGTAGACAACAAAAGTTTCTTTCGCGAACGCCTGAAGAGGCAATAGTTGAAATAAAAAAGTATTTTCGACAGCTTCCTAAATTGAAGCTGAAGGTCGCCTTTTACTTTTTTTTTTCGGCAGGCATTAATGTTTACCGACTTCACTAGCACAAAAGAGGGACACGTACATGCAGGAAATAAGTCACAGATCATTGCCATTCAGGAAGATTCATTTTTTTCAACTTCTTTTCTCTTGCACAGCCTCCCCAACCCTACACCTTTGGCTTCGACAACACCGATGAGTTCGGAACACGTCTGACCCGCCAGGAAACCGGCGACGAGTTCAACGGCAAGGTTGGCTCCTACAGCTACACGGACGCTGCTGGTGTCCACCGTACTGTCAACTACGTCGCCGACGCTGCCGGTTTTCGCGCCACGGTCGACACTAACGAACCAGGCACCAAGACCTCCGAGCCAGCCGACGCCGCAACCCTCTCTACCGCCGTTGAAGGCCCAAATCCAGTTGTTGTAAAGGCTGTTCGCCCACCACCAGTCATTGTGAGGTCTGTTCACCCAACCCCAGTCACTGTACAGGCTGTGCATGCCTCCCCTGTGGCCCTACACTCTGTACACGCTGGTCCTGTAGCCTATGCCCAGCAAGCTGCTCCAGTTTCATACTCTCAGCATGGCGCCCCGGTGGCTTACTCTGTGGGCAACGCTCCACTCACCTACACCCTCGGCAGACGCGCATAATTGCTTAAGAGCAAACGACAATAAAGGTTTATTTTGTTAGTTAGATAGATTTATGTTTATTGACTCGCAGATTATGGGACCCCGCCAGATAACGCGAGTCCGTAATAGTTTGCTTGTGGTGCTGATTATTTGGACTAATTGAATGTGATTTATATTCAAATAAAAAAAAAATCATTCTCAAGACAATGACTTCTATTTTTTGCTCAAGTGGAAGAGCGTAAGAAGTTATATATTGTTATGAAGCGCTGAATATTTGTTTTCTTTAACCGAAGATGTTAGCGTGGTTAACTCCAAGTATTGAATAAAACAAAAAAAAAAAAAACTTCCTAAGTGTCGCTGCGTATAATCTTGTTTGTTAACTTATGGTGTAGTAGTTCAGACATTTTTATGGTATAAAGGTGAGAGGAAGTAGGGGCTAGCGATATCAGCTAGAATGCGCTAAGGGCGTCCAGGCAATACAAACCTCGCTGTCGCACGGCTACCGCGCTTGCGTCGAGGGCGGGGAGGTATAGCGCGCACCAGGTTAGTAGACTCATTTATGCACCTGCACAGCCATTCTGACCCTCCACTCGCTGCCTAGCAGACCGCATTGTTTGTACTGCCTTGTCACCGCTTGCGCATGCTAGTTGATATTGCAAACCAGTGTTCTTGTAAGTTAATTAATGTTCAACTCAACTTAAAACAATATTTTCCCAACATACTCCCGTGGGGCTTCCAGACAAAAAAAAAATTAATAGAGAGTAGCTTGAAGGGGTCTGCGAACCCGTTGGATCGAAGTATTACGAGCAGCGTGAGTCAAGAGTCTTTGCTTAAATTTGTATTTATGGTACAACTGTGGTGCAGATACGGATGTGCTACACTTTAGATATATGCTATAAATACGCATATGCGGTCGCAACAATATAGGTCAAGTTTGCACATGACAACGCAACATTCCATTGGCCGTCTCAACGGAAGGCAATTCAGAAGCTTAAGGCGTCAGGGATGAGCCACCTGAAGGACGTTTACGTTAAAAAATAACCAAGGAGTTGCTCTGGAGGGTTTACGTTTAAATTAATGTGTTATTGTTTTTTTTTTATAATGACGTCTTTTTAGCTTCTCATGAAGACTTTCTTGTTGTTGTTTTTTTGCCCCAAAGAAACGCTTGATGGCAGCTTAGAGTGACATAACACGCTAACATTGTCTTCGATACTGCGATCAAGAGTTCTCAATGTCACCGACACCCAATAACCAATTATTTTGATTGTTGAGTTTTGTTTAGAACGAGTGTTATTAAAACGGTACAACATGCTTAGACAATTCGTTTTCTACCGCGTTTTTGTTAATCTCTATCGACACGACCGATGATGCTGTATTTTTGCTCCCAGCTTTATTTCCAGAGAAGTGCCACAACCATATGCCTTAACATGGTAAATGACCGGCTTTTTTACGCGAATATATCAACCTGAGTATGAGTGGACGACAATGCCCAGATTTTAAATAAAGCCAGGGTATTCCTAGTTTATGGGAAGGGATGTTTCTTTTTCTTCGGCGCCACATTCCGGAGAGAAAATATTCATTTCATTCTGTTTTCACACTGTTCCCAATCTCTGTTTTTAATCTCTTTATGAATTACACGTGACCTTATGCTCTGTCCATATACTATATCATCACAGCAAACGTGCACCGAATACACATATGTCAACAGAATATTGTGATTCGTTTAAAAATCTCTCGCCATACTCAAGCGCATTTAACATGATCGCCCGGGAAATGTCAAAGGGGGGGGGGGGGTTAAGCGTAATTCACTGTGGAATTTGTAATATATTATGAGATAAACTTCAAAAGAGCAACAATGATAAATTATTTTTCTATTGAGGTGTCATGATATATCCCAAAAAGACGTGGACAATGAGAACAAACACGAGAGACAACCACTTGTGTGTCGTGTTTGTTCTCTCAACGCTTGTTTGCGTGTTTTTCTCGACTTCGTCCTCGTTTTTATTGCGCTTTTTAACCAAATAAATACAAACCAACAAGCCAGATTTTCAACCCTTCTACATGTCACTAAGTTGTGAGTTCCTTCAATACGACGGCGGGGCAGTGGCGCGCTCGACCATTTCGCCCTAGGCCTCACAATCAGGCTCTGTCTCCGACAATCATTCTATATTGCGTCAACACGTGTCGTGTCAGTTTAGCTGCTGACCGAACAATCACAATAATATAAATAAATGCATCACGATATGAGAAATGCGGATCCTGGTAAGTTTAACCTTCATTTTGAATGCAAGTTTCAGTCACAGTGGCATTTTGTTCAGCAAACACCACATTATGAAAACACTGGGATCGTGTGTTAGGGCGGACATTATGTAAAAAAAAAGAAAGTATTAAAAAAGTAAATACAAGAGACAAACCATTAAAGAAATGAGTTCTCTTTTTTTAAAATTTTATGTGACGAGCTACTATGCCAGTGACCAGACAGGAGAAAAACCTTTAGTTGCAAGATGATTGCGCAGATAAATATATTTTGCCTAACTTTAACCTAGTTTAGGTATCAGGAGCATGCTATAATTTCACTTTTTTCTGGTTGCCACTCAACTGGCAACGCAACTGCCCTACATAAGCCGAAGACGCAAGGGGACAACCGAAGAGCCAGCAGTGAAATTTGACTTAGGCAGTTTGTCCACAATTGAAGATCAAAGATGCAAGGTGAAAGCCGGAAATAGTACAGCAAAGCAAAACTTCAAGGGACACTGTCACCCGTAATATTTTTTTCTATGTATTGCCAGGCGATTTAATATGGTGTCAGAAGGCTCCTCAATTAATGTTTTGCTACAGAGAGACGTAATAAAAACAAGAAACGCAACTGCCTGAAACCGAAACCTAAAGTACGGAGGTCAGAGAAATAGAGAGGAGGAGAATGTGCCGGAAGTCACTTGGCTACATTGGACCGTTCATTTATTGTTTTTTTCCTCCGTTTTTTTTTTTTTTTTTTACCGCGCGCAACAGACGACAGGCGTGCGGGAACCGTTTGCCGTGCGATTGCTTTGCAGTTTTGTTTTGTTCCGCTCGCTATTCTGCCCTTCAAGATGAGTTGTTTTGTACATTGAGAAGTTGGAAATGAGTAGTAAGTACCCAGGGTGAATGCCCTTGATCGACTCCGAAAAGAATGCCCCCAAGATGTTGCATGAAGAGCTGCCTCACAGGTTCCGCATCTGAAAGTGGCATTGTGCGGCAAAGGTTGCACAAGTTTCCGAAGGATCAACGGAATTGGGACCAATGGCTGGAGGCAATTTCTGCAGAACAGTTACGGGCACCTGAGAAAGCGGACGCTACCCGATTTGTATGTTCCTCGCATTTTGTGGAAAGTGACTACATGAGTTCGCAGGCTGTCAGAAACGGAGTCCCATACCATTTAGTTCGGTGACGTTTCGTCCATAACCTTTTTCTTTAGTAATATTCTAAAAAGAAACGTGTAAATACCGCAAAATGTCTGACAACAAAAGGAAAAAAAAACAGTATGCTCCTTTTTTGGATTTAACCTCGGTCCACTGTGTGTGAAGCGGACATCTTTCCACTGAGTTACTCTACAGCTTTAAATAGTCGTTTTGACTACCCAACAATAGACTTGTGGATCTCCTTAGGGCATAGGCAGCTTCCTCTCGTGAAGCTTGAAACACAGATAGTTTTGACATAGTAATGTTCAGGCACACGAGGGGAAACTCCTCGTTCGTAGTAATTCAGCCGGTCAACTGTAGGTCCGAAAGTTTGCTTCCGATTTCCCTGCAGCAAAGGCACTCCCCAGGTTCCAGGTCGGTCAGCATTACGCATTGTCCACATTCGCACCTTGTAAAGAAATCGTACGCATGCATATTCGATTCGAAGTACGCACTTCGTACTTGACGTTTGCGCGTTTTTCAAGCTCTTGTCAGTTCGTGTTTGTAAGACGAGCGATGTCTTCAGCCACGAGAAGGGGCAGCGGCTCGGCGACGTCTTCGTGCAAATCGGCTTGGTGGTCGGGAGTGTCGTACGGAATGAATCCTAATTATTTTGATCGATAAAATATTTCACTTTCGAAAGAAGACAGATTCGCCGGTACCGCGAACGACAGCTCTGAAGTAGTGGTCCGACGCCCATCATCCGTCGCCATCGCCTTCCAGCCAGCGAGTCCCACGATACGCGATACTACGCCATGTTGAGAATTACTCAGTGAACGCACAGAAAGCTCCCGGTTCTCTGTACAACGTTTTTTTTTTTCAATCAACGTATGTGCAGCTTTTTTAGAAACCACAAAAATGGGTTTCATATTTTTTTAATATTTTTATTATTGAGTGTGTGCCTTCAATGACCCACGACTTTGATTAATTTGGTGCTTGTGACTACACCTTCGAAAACACCCCGTGACCACGGAGAAGAAGTGAGCGCGACTCAAACGGGCCAGCTCTCGATCGGCGATTTTCGGGTGGAAAGAAACCGAATTTCAAGCCGAAAATTCTGTTCTGGATAGTTGGGCTCTCATATGTCATATACAACTAAAAGCCTCGGCGAGCATAAATACCATGTCAGTGTTCATTCAACTCTGACATCTGTTCGGGGATTTAGGCTCAATGACCTTCGTATAAAGCTGAAGAATCAGAAGCGAACCCTAACTCCGGAACTCTTTGGGAAACTCATTTTTCGAGGATCAAGGTACCCATAATGCACACATATTATACAGTTCGAGTTTACCTTGTTTGTGTTTTGTTTTTATTGTCAAGTTCTTAAAATCCCCCCAAAATATTTTTCGCCGAATAACTGCGTTTTCTGGGGTACCTCACCACACAGCTGGATTAGCCCGGCAACAAGTTGCCAATTGGTTGCTCCTACAGTAACCAACTTAGCATCCCACTGAGCTGGAGAAGACGCGGTCACAGAAACAGGTTGAATTTCAAATATACAATCGTAAGACAGAGTTATATATAAAAAATGAAGCAATTAAAGGAATGCATATGCATTAAAACAAAAGAAGGTTTAAATCTAATGTTATCTCAGTAAATATGACTAGTTTTATCACATAAATTAAGCAATGCATATTATATTTGAATACAATAAATTTGAAATGCGAAGCCAGTGTAGTAAACTTACCTCGAGCAAAAATGCGCTGGCGTGAATGTCATCCCGGCTTAAATGGTTACACTAGAATACATCCCAGATAAACTTCAGGATATAATTATTTGTATGGGCATTACATTACACCCCTAGATGACATCGTTCACTATTCTGGCTTTGTATATTTTATCGAATTTATTTAGTGTAGTCTAAAAGTTCCTACAAGTCTCATGTTTGCCAAGCGTGCTTGAGGAATCTAAAGATGTTCTTAGAAACAACTGAAAATTAATCAGCGCGTCGATTACAGTCGTCGTGCTCAGCAGTTAATGTGACAAAATTATACTGGTTTGGTTCTGACGTTAAAAAATAAGACCTGAAAAGGACGCGATCGTAGTAGTTTTTTTTTTATCTGTTGGGTATTACTGAACCAAAAAATAGCTAGTGCGCCATTACATTTAAAATGCGCCGCAGTTTAAGGAAGCTTGTTCTACAAGAAGCAAGGTGCAACGATTCGTCCGGCCATTGCTTGCGGTGCTCAAAAAATGTTTATAAAATTTATACCAGGCAACAAGACTATACAAAACATGTGCATTCTAGTTGCATGTTAGGTCACCCATCGCAGTGCATTTGTTTAATCCAGCATTGGCATCATGGTCTCCCCAATTCCGCAATCAAAGAAGGCACTCTCCCACCATGCAATTACCGTTTCCCAAAGCAGAAAAGGGACAAAATGTATTTAAACGTGCATATAGAAGGTGTTTTTTGACACGCGAACTAATACTCTCCTGCAAGAACTACACATTGCAGAGAAAAAGGGCTGATGCCGTAGAGGTCTGTGCCAAAGGGCCCATCAATGAAAATGATTAGCGTTCAGTATAATTGCGCAATTAATTACTTTTGTAATTATATTTTGACTTGTTACCTTTAACTTTACTCTTTACCTTTAACTTATAAACTTGTTGTTTATCCTCCGAAACTACTAAGTTCAGCCATAAGGGAATGATATTGGGAACGCGCAACATTTTACTGTGGTCTAGGGTTTCAAGGTTTCGCTGTCTTATCGGAGTGCATCTCCGCATCAGCAATTTCGCCCCCGTGACCAAAACGCACAACGTGCGTGGGCCGCCACGCATCGCACGTGGAGGTGCGTCTTTACGATAGCAATGACGTCAAAACGGCAAACCTCATGTGCAGTCCAGATGCTCTTATATTGCCGCCTATTCGCCTCATCAATTGTCACGAATGACAATTGATGAGGCGGTGATAACTGAAGAAACTATACGTTTAACGAGGCGAACTTGTGCCCAAAACAAAAAAGGGAACGGAAGAAAACAGCAGAGCGTCGCTGGCGTCGATGTCGGCGAAACCGCAGGATCGAGCGCTAGGGCGAGACTGACTGCGGCTTGCCACGGGGAGCACCTTTTGTAGCCGCGTGGGTCTCTGGAACATTCGGCCTAGAAGATTCGCGCGTAGAACTCTCTAACCTAGAACAAGCAACACGGTTCTCGAAATTACCAGAAATCTAAATTGAAAGAATAAACAAAAGACGCGGCGCTCCCACGAATCGAACCCTGGACTCCCGCGCGAGAGTCAAGTGCGGTAACCACTGGGCCACGCACGCGCTCGCTCGCCGACGCGCATGGCAATACGCGGCGCGCGTGCATTGAGCGTTTTGGCAACGGTGAGCGGGATTACTGGCGCTAAGATGCGCACCGATAAGAAACCGAAACCTCGACACGCGTCCAAATTACTAAACATTTTTTGTTTCGGAACGCCATATATTGCTGCGCGTGCCTTATGAGATTTTAAATTGGGTGTATTGGTACCTTTAGATAATCCGCATCAAGTATCTAATTAAAACCATACAATTAAAATTATAAGTAAAAGTTAATTACTGAAAATTAAATAATTACCCCATTATACTGAACACTAATACTTTTCCTTGATGGGCCTTTGGCTCAGACCACTACGGCATCAACCTTTTTTTTTGCGATGTGTAGCTTTTGCAGGAGCGATTTGGCCCGCGTTTCCAAGAACTCCCTGTAAATAGCTGATAAACAAGCGGACTGTGAATGTCAATTTTGTTTACTCTCTTCATGCAGATATTTCAACTAAACGTAATATGTATGAGAATGAAGACATCAAACATAGGTCGCAAACATTCCTATTCTGAGTCATACAACATTCTGATTTGATGTTACCATGTGAATGAAAACCGATTATTTAATTATTTGCACATATAACAATGAAAATGTGGTGACTTCGGGAACGTGGGTGAAGCAACCGACAATCCAGTATTTACATTGTGATCCATTCCGGCATTCTCTTACTTCAGATTCAGATATGCGTTTAAGCAAGGGTCAGTGACTTTAAAAAACAACGTTACGTTCTTTGCTGTTATGGAAACAAAGTTGTTTTTTGAATGTTTGCAACGGTATGAATGCAGTCAATGAAAGGAGAGAATCACTTGGATTTCTTACCAAGACAAACAGCCCTCATTTGTTCTCCAAGGTGTGTTATTTTTCATGGTAGCTTTTCAGTTGACGCTTGGCTAAACCATGTTAGAACAGAAGGGTACCGTTTGGGATTCAATGAGACCGAAGTATGAACATCAGGCAGGCAATCCTTATTATTGATGTTCTAACATTTACTAGCGATGCGCATTTGTCCAGCGGCTGCAGGATGTTCGCAAAACGGGTTTAATATATCTGTAGCGGAATTTTTTTTTAACATTAAATTTCGTGTGTCAGGTTCTTTTTGCTGCCCCTCTGCCTACGTGGTTGCTCAAGTTGCTGTCGAGAATAATGTGAGTTGGAACATAATTTCTATTATTAATTTAATTTTGAGTTTTTTTTAACCAAAATATACAATAACAAATTTAACATGTATTAAAAAAAAACGATGTACGGGGTTTGGGATGCAACAAAAATATTACAAACCAGTGAGTGCTCATGTGGTAGAATGCCGCATGGAGAATGTCGGACATGTTGAGGTGTAGAGCAGACTTTTTACAATTTCACAATAGGCCACTTAGAGTCACTTTAGTAAAACCACGTACCGTGCCAATTGCCAAATTGAATAGGGGAATCCAGCTCACAGTTCCAGAGTTCCGGACTTAATTCTGCTGTGCAGGCTTGTATTGCTGCCCCCTGTACAGTATGCGCTGTGGTGCTGAGCACGACCTAATCACGTCAAACATCATACACAGCAGTGCTGCGGAGTTGCCACTCCGGAGTTGGAATGATTCCGGAATCATTCCGAATTTTTGCGACCCCGGAATGGAATGGGAATGGAATGGGGCCAATGCATTAAATTATTTTTATTTATTTATTTATTTTTTTTTTGGGGGGGGGGGGGGGGGCGGTGTTACGTTCAGCTAAGCCGAGCCAGTCAGCGAGTTAGTTGCTCGGAAATAAAATGAGCGGGAAAATGCTAGCCCACGTGGAGCCCTGACGGACTTATACGCAGAAAAAATGCCATACAAAAAACAAGCGTCAAAGGAAAGAGCAGAGGGGGTGACGGGCTTCACTGATGTACACGAGAGCGAAACAAGAAACCAAGCAAAATAAGCGAAGGGAGCGGCAAAGAAAGTAGCCACCATGCTCGGCTCCTCATCGTCCTTCTTGTCTTGCATTTGTTTTTTTTTTGACAGTATGGAGAATGCACGCGCGCGCACAGACTGATATCTGGGAGCGGGGGGAGACTCATAACTCGCAGAGCTTTGATATCTCGTTGACTCGCGCGCCGCCCAAAGATGATCAGTTATTGTTTTCTTATAGTTCGCGGAACGTTCTTTATTAAGGTGGCCAACCCTGCTGCCTTCCACGTTCATCCGCGCGCACTTCTTTGAAGTGGGAAATCTGGGTTTGCTGAGGGCCATGCTCCACTCACCTACACCCTCGGCAGACGTGCTTAAGAGGTTTAGACATTCAATGTCATTGACAAGTTTAATTGTATGTTTGTTTAACTAATTATAATGTCTGAGCTGCCATTAATGACGATGATATAATAATAATAAACTTTATTTAGATCGATTATGACTAGGGACCCGAGGAAAAATGCTGCTGTATGCAGCTTGAGTAGCCCCCGGGTCCTTACAATGGTCAACTATCAGCGTGCAGGAAATGCCGATACTATATACAAAAATATGCACAAAATCGGCACGTACTAAGAGTTAAACACTACATAAACACTACATGAATGTGCAAAGAAGATTAACTGGAGCAGTGTGCAGAACATGATAACAATCATTCAGGTCCTGAAATAAAAGTGCAATTTTTTTATGTTTAGGAAGTTAAAGTCAAGATTATGAATAAAAATAAAACGTTTAACACATCTGGAAGAGGAAACTGAAGCATTGGAACGCCGTAATTAATTCACTGAGTTACCATTCCCCAATTCTCCCTGTAGCGAGTAGGCTACAATTCATTTTCTTTCAGCAACGCAAGGTTTTCCAAGGCATAGTCTCTGTTCGTAGAACTTGTAAATAATAAATATCTATATTTTTGTTTTTATCAATTCAGCATTGTGAAAGTCGGAAGACATGTTACGCATGCCTCTTAAAGTTTTTTTGTATCAAGAACAGATTTTAAAATGTTTTGAATGTCGATTTACCCCAAGCGAGATTGAAGTATGGTAAATTAGAGTATAATAAAAAGCTATAAATTAGCCGTTTATCATTCGTTGGAAGACGAAAACGGGGACGACAATCCCCACTACGTGGTCTAGCCAAGGGACGAAATAATTTAGAGGATTACATCCTCACGTGCTCTCACTGAAAAACACACGAAGAGTTTTGAAAGCTCTGACTATCATCGATACAATTAAAATGTAATATTAGAGGTTTAGTAATTACCACATATTTATATTTAGAACAAAATAGACTCCTTTTGTTTTACTGTCGTTGATTCTCAAATAGTTGCTACTGACCCAGGAATATATTCTAGATAAAGTAAGATTAGTCATATCTAATAAATCATAATTTATTTTTAAAGAAAAAAGAAAATCTCGTGTCGCCCGCGTAGATTAAAGAATTTATTTTCATATCCACGCAAACGATGTCATTAACATACAACTTGAAAAAAAAACAGTCTCAAAATACTATCTTGTGAGCACCCGACGTGATAGCTTCTACTGTGGGGTAATAACTGTTGACGTAGACATAATGTTAACAATATTGTAAGTAGGACTTTGAAAGCAACAGCGCTTGTCCACAGATGACATACATTTCAAGTCTTTTAGAGCGCAGCTCTTAGGCGCCCGTTTCCGGCTTGAGCGGCGTCGGCGTCGCCGTCGGCGTCGGCGTAACCAAGGTCATCCCAAGGTCACGTGACCCTCCAAGGACACCCCAAGGTCACGTGACCCCCCAAGGGCACGTGACCCCACAAGGTCACGTGACCCCCCCCCCCGAAGTCACGTGACCCCTCCCAAAGTCACCTCAAGGTCTCGTGACCCCCAAGATGACCCCCACGTGACTGGGGGGTCACGTGACCCCTCAGGTCACGTGACCCCCGGGTCACGTGACCTCGGGGAGGAGGGGGAGGGGGGGTCACGTGACCTACGGGGAGGAGGGGGAGGGGGGGTCACGTGACCTCGGGGGAGGAGGGGTCACGTGCCTGGGGGAGCAGGGGGAGGGGGGGTCACGTTCCCCCAGATCACGTGACCCCCCCTCCCCCTCCTCCCCCCAGGTCACGTGACCTCGGGGGAGGAGGGGGAGGGGGGTCACGTGACCTGGGGGGGCACGTGACCCCCCCCCCCCCCCCCGAAAGAGATTAAAGAATGAGGGGAGGAGGAGGAGGAGGGGTATACCCTCCCCTGATTACCCTTCCTTCCTCCTCCTCAAGAGCTGCGCTCCAATTCGGCATTACAGGGAGTCGGAAACGGCTTTCACTTTTTTTTCAAATAGGACATTATGATTATAAGACAATGAAAAGCTCTTGTGAAATCTGAAAACACCCTCTGAACATATTTTGTATTGTCGATAATCTTCAAGATTTTTTTTTTTTTTAATAAGCAAAGCTGTTTCAGTAGAATCGTTCTTTCTGTAACCAAACTGCCAAGAGGTAATAAGATGATATTTGTCCGAAAAGCTTTTTAAAGCTCATTTATGGTTGTCTTCCCAATTGTGTTTAATCTGAAATGAGTTCGAATTTAAATTTGCTAGAAAATTAAGATACATTCTTGATGCCAAGCTCAGCGCTCATAACGTGCTGAATTGCTCATGAATTCAATGTCTAGGAGGCAACTGTAGTCAAGTTCCCCCAATAAACAAAAGGCGTTTGAATTCGTAAAGAAGATATATTTGTGATGTATAATCAGTCGTGTACATATTACACCAAAAAAGTAATCGACTACAATTACTAATACCCTTGCTTAAAAAGTGTTCAATTAGATTACTTGATTACTTGACAGGAAAAGTAACTGACTGTTACGTGGAAAAGTAATCTTTACTTTTTCGATAACTTCAGATTTTCAGAACGGCATATACTTTCTGCCATCTTGAAAACCAGGGACTTTCAGACTGTTTTTTATTCAGTGAGAATCATCGGATTGCAAACTGCTCATCGTCTATATCCACCACTTTTGGTAGACCGTCTCCCAATTGGAGATTGGGTTCGATGATTCCTTGGTAGGAAGGTTGTGAAAAAAAGGGCGCCATTTTGAAGGGGGATGGGGGATAGTAGCGGTTACAAGTCATTCCATTTTTTTTCAGAAGTAATCAGATTACTCTTGTGATTACTACCTAATAAAGGTAATCAAATTATTGCCAAAGTACACATCGCGACACTGTTAGCGCGAACACGACATCGGCGCATTTTCGCATTTTACTTCTAAATAGTATTAGCGAGCACAAAAGTTTATCGCTTACATTATAGAACTAAATGAGCTCTTTCCGTAGCAATAATAACTTGGATCATATTCCTTGGTTTCAAAGAGAAAAACTGGAAAAACCGGCGATCGCTTGTTCGCGCTAACAGTGTCGCGCTCTGTACTCTAAAAAGTAATCGATTACAAGTAGGGCTGGGCGTCGATTAAAAATTTTAACCCGATTAATCGCCACCATTTAATCGATTAATTAATCGACTAATCGGTCTCGTTCATTTCCATGCATAGTAATATTGATTAAAAATAAAAATTGAATCTATGTTTTTCTTTTTTTTTTGCTGAATATGTGTTAAACGACGCAATAATTTTAATTATAAATCAGCTTCAATATACAGTTGAGAGCAGTTAAAAGACACTCACACTCACACATTATTACTTCAGCTCCATGAGGCAAAAAATGTTCGTTGATATTCTCCGAGAAGGGAGACCTCCTTTGATTGCTCACAGTAGTCTCTGCTGCGCTAAACGGACAGTCGCACGGCGTTGAAGTGGCTGGGACATGTGTAACCTTCTGAACATGTCTGAAGTTACAAATCTCCCCCTTGCAGTTCACCTTAAGTTAATACTTCACCTAAATTTTTCACTTCATATAGGTGTGCTCGTCCAGGTCTGCATAGTGAAAGCATTTCATTTTTATTTAATTTTGGTTCGTCAAAATTTTACCGATTAACCGGTTAAACAAATTAATCGCGATTAAAGCATTAATCGATTAATCGGTAGGTTAATCGATCAATTGCCCAGCCCTAATTACAAGTTATCCAATTACTTGTAATGACTATAAAAGTACACGTTTTAACGTTCGCAGGCAATTAAATATAGCTTCAGTTTTGAGAAATCTAGTTCCGAGGATATAGTTGCGACACGAGTCGATGCTGGCCACACCCATCCAATCGTTAACGTTTGGTTTTACTGCACATCTGAACTCCAGGCACACATCTGTAGAAAGACTGCATTCAGACACGTCAGGTTTGCATCAGAATAAGTGGAATGTCGAACCATAAAATACTACTCTCCCTCGTTAATCGATCTGGAACAAATCTTTGGGTGTCGAAATTTATTACGTTACCCAAATGGTGTCATACATGTCTCATGAGTGGAATGCGGAGGAGGAGCACTCTAATACGGTTCTTCGACAGAACTGAAGAATAGCGAGTCCCGGGACTGGCAGTACTCGCGCTTTTAAGGCGCGACTGCAAATATAGCGAGTTTTAGTATCGCAAATAGAAGCGAACGTAAGAACTGTGCGTTTGAGGTTAGCTTTGCACGTCCACACTGCGCACGCGCGGAGCCTAAACTGCTGACTTGGATTGGCGCGTAACAACGACGGGCAGGCGCAGCGGGGTGCACGCAGCGCTATAAGGCGAAACGCAGAACGCTCGCGTTTGCTCTAGACGCAATTCTAAAACTCTACTATTACTGGCTTAGGGGTTATTTTGGATAATGATACGCGAGGGAAAACTTATGAGCCATTCCACTCTGTGAAGGTAGATGACCTGCGAAGCTGTTTAGCACACGACACAAACGTTACACAGAATGTTGAACAAAAGTACGAACACATTTACTGTCTTGATCGGTGCTCATCGGGACAGAAAAATAAACAGACAAGCAGCAGTAATGTGTCGCGTTGCAACGGAGCCGACTCTCCCAGCGACACCCTATATTGATTTTCTAGGGGAGCTTTGTACTTTCTGCTTTTTAAAAGCTCACCGTTTTTTCTTCTTTAGCTTTTATTTGCGTATACGACTACATTGGACCCTCCCTGATGTTATAAAATATAAAACGCTAACGTACTGGCGGTTTTCAATAGAACGAAGCAAGCACGCCTTCCTTGCCCTTTGGCAAATGGCTCAACCGGCATAAACAATATATTTTCATTCGGCAGTTTTTGCTTTCCCGACGATACTTATAGCAGCATTATATATACTTCGTCTCACCCTACGATGGACTAAAGGCAAAAGCTACGGACTGCCAGATCCAATCACGAGCGACTTAAATATTGTGTGTTATATCGCTTCGATGCACATGTCGACGGTCGCGTCTCGGATCGCTGATGGGGGTGTTCGGAGAGTGGTTCAAATCAAATAGCAGTGAGTGACTCGATAATTTTACATTGCAAAGAAAGCCACGACATACAGGCTGTCTGCAGTGTTGAAACTATAAAAATGACGCAGCGCTTTTGGATTCGGAGCATGATTCGTCCACACCTAATCAAGTAAAGCATGTCCTAGTTTAGCGGGGAACGTAATTGGACCTGGCGGCTCCTAGCTTTGGCCTTTAGTCCATCGTAGGATGAGACAAAGTATAGAATAAAATGACTTTATTTTAAGGCGTGTATTGACAGACAGAAGCCCGAGTTTATAGCTTTATTTTTGGAAATTGTTCTTTCTGAGCGAGAGTTCGTGCAGCCGAGGTAACTTTCTGAGCAAAGGGCTCGCACTTCTAGCTTAGTGGTATTGCCGTTGCGACTGATTTACATAAGAAAGGTTGCGAAAAAAATACTCAGACGAAGCAATACTGTGCCCGCCAAAAGAAAAAAAAAATAATAGTGCAAAATATATAAACACGTTATATGAGCAGAGCTCCTTTCGAGCTGAAATGAATCTACGATATAAAACTACTATTTATAGCGCATGTAGAGCTTGAGGCATGGAAACGGGGACTCGCAGCCGCGGGATGTTAGCGGGCCGTGTCCCAGAGAGTTGCGGGCCGCGTGTTTGAGACTCCAGGTGTATAGACAATAATAATAATAATAATATTAATAATAATACTTTATTTTCTGAAAAGAAAACTGTGTTACTATGAAATGTCTGCTCGAACAGTCGTTTCCAAGCGCATGTGAAGTTTAGCTTTTCGTAAATTATATCTTGCTTGCTAGGGCGCCTTAGAAATTACCGGGTGCATTACTTGGTGCCAGAACGAGTTGATATTGGATTCAGAATAATGCGAAATGGCAACTTGCATAAATTTAATAAACTGCTTGCATGATGTGGTAAACAGCGTGAACTCTTCAGGTGACTCAAGCGCTCGCGGGGCTTCCGTGGACCATCGAAACTGATCTGTAAACATTTTGGTTCATTCACTATGATTAGTTATATTATAAGAAATAGAGTCAACTAAGTGCTCATAGTTATAGTTCTCGGTGCAATACAAAATTTACGTCATGCCATACACACAAACTACTTTTTCTTTAAATTTTTTTTGTTCACACCTGCCCAGCATTTAAATTAAGGAACTTAAATATTTAAAGGTGGTGCTTTAAACATATCTAGACAACAAATATTGCGTCGATACATCCGAGACTGAGAAAATTGTTAAAAAGTAGGTACTTTCAATAAATCAATGTATTAAAACAGTGGTTCTCAAATGGGGGTCCGCGGACCCCAAAGGGTCCGCGAAGGCATTCTAGGGGTCCCCGAAGCCCGGCCTAGTTAGTAAAACCCAGCAATAAAAGTTGTATTTTTTTAGATTGAGAAGAAATGTTCCAATTATTAGGTGAGATTTCTCGTGTGTATGTCAATGAGTGAAGTCTCTTTCACACTTGCCCTTAGTTATATCCATTTATTAAATCATTATCATAATTAACCTCTATTTCTCCCTTCTCCTCATCACGAACGGGGTCCTCCATGATCTCCGCCGACCCACAAGGGGCGCGCGAGACCTCAGTGGTTGAGAACCACTGTATTAAAAGAATGCAAAAAAGCAAGTAAGGGCACAAATACTAAAGAACCAGCACCTAGTTTCTACTGATGATTCATTGCAATTAAAATTAGCACTACCTTCTATAATATTAGTCATAAAAAGCGCCTTAGATCATTGCATTTATGTTTGTATTATTATTCAACTTGAAGGGATAATGGGTTTGAGATATAACAATGCTTTTTCAAAGAAATAAGACTAGTTTTTTTTCAGGCGAAAGGAATTTGAGCTGAACTGTGTTCTGTGATAAGAAGATATGAGATATAAAATATAACACATTTTATTGAAAAAAATAATTTGGGCGTCGACAGCTAATATATTCGCTCACGCAACGCACAGCGCGCAGTCTGTTTATTCGTGAGAGTTTTCTTTCGTAACACCTTTCGATTGCAATATGCATACAACCGTATGATATAATACTACACACCTCATACAAGGATCCAAGTGGAGGTAAAAAATGCGCCTATTGAATATGGTTCAAAGTTACGTCATATTCTGCTAAACTTAAAATTATGCAATATCTGTTTCTCAATCCTGATATAGTATATTTAAAAAAAAAGTAATAAGACGCGATTTTAACGAGGTTTATTTTCATCCGCCGCAATTTTTATCTTTGAGAAATACGCCCGATATTTTACTATTTCCTTCAACACTTATGAGTGTCCATGCATATTTTGTTTTACTTTTGATAAGATATTAGTGTTTTGTGCACCAGCTTTATTTTCTTTCCTCGTTCGTTTCGCGTAGTACGTTCTATGTCGCATTCACTATATTAATTATATATACAATTAACGGTTCTGATATTGCCTTCTCACTTTATCACATACTTGTATCGTCTATACTAATGGTGTGTGAGTGATAAATATCCAGAACATAAAGCCTTCTTTTGAGAAAATATTACCTTGAACTTCAAAGACATACATGTTAAAGTGCGGGCCTTTCAAACCAAAGACATTTGCACTATGTTAGCTATTTTGTACTGGTATTATCAAAACTGGTATTTTGCAACTCCGATCCCGAAGCTCACAACTTATATCACGCCGTCATGAATAACTACAATTAACACACATCAAAATGAAAAGGTGGAAATGTTTCTTAGACATCCTGATAATTAAAACATGGCAAAAACAGCAAGGAAAAACAGAAGTAGGGACATTACGAGCACTGTCTGTCCCTATGAAGGAATTAGATATTAGCCATATGCTCTGATGGTTTCAAATTCTTTGAAATGCCAAGAATGCTTTCGCTACAAGACAGAAGGTCGAATTGTTTGTCCTTATCTTTCCTGTAATTTTTATGTAACATTTTAAGACATATGACGGTGTTAAGAAAACACAAAACATCAGTAAATACTTCAAACTTTATCAAATTAAACCAAATATTACGAGGTTTCTATTTGTACGCGAAAATTCCGAAAGCACTAGTATAAACCGAAGAAGCAAAATGCCACGTGGAACGATGTGAGAAATATGTGTGAAACGTAAGCGTTGTCGGAATGTCAATGTCGTTTTTAGAATTGAATGCAGATATTTGAACTACGCGGCACACGAATTAAATAAGACACGCTACGTAAAATTCAAAGATTCCTTCTTGCATACGTCAAAATATTTATTCGAAGTAACCACGTGAATCATGAAACATTGATATCATTACCATCTCATAAAGCTGAAAACATCGTAATGCTTTTTAACACTCCCACTTTCCCAAAATGCTGTCCCTCCGTCCGTCCGTCCGTCCGTCCGTGAATTTCCCGCTAAATTTAGTGAAGAAAACAAATTGGTATACAGGCCACGTGATGTCAATCGATATCACGTGGAACTTCGATAAATTAAGTTTCCTGGCCAAAGTCGCCGGGGAAATTGATGTTACGGGATTAAAACACCGTTTCAGTTTCCCCGCTAAACTTGGCAGAAACATAAACGTCACGTAACCTGACGTCATGTGACCTCTACACCAAATCACATTCTCCGCTAAATTTACCTGAAAATGTAATGCCACGTGACTCCACGAAGGCACCCGTAAAATTGATATAACATATTCTGATGTCAGGTGACCTATACACCCACTCAGTTTTTCCGCTACATCTGAGGGGGGGGGGTACTAAATTGTGCGGGGAAATTAACATCACGTGACGTGACGACACGTCATATATACGTCAATTGAATTTACCACAAAATCCAGAAGGAAAATTGACGTCACGTGCCTTTGTGCATCCAGTTTCCCCACTCAATGTAGTGGTGCAATTGATAAAAAGAAACGTTCTTCACTCTCCGAAACGACGGATTAATGTCGTCTAAACACGTTTATACTACCGCGAATACTGCATTCATGCAAGATAGAATTTTGGGAATAAAAGTCGCTACCAATTTTCTCATGCTGCCGGTACTATAGGTGATGAAACGGACTATGCAACCATTACCAGACGTGTCGTTCTCACATTCTTTCCCTTCAGAATCAGTTACGTTCTTAAGCAATGAACGGGACTGTAAAAACAGCCTCGCGTTCTTTGCTGATATGCCTACAAGGCTACCGTCTTTGCTTTCTTCAGAGTTTTAGAAGGGTATAAAAGCAGCCCGCGAATGGCAGAACATCACTAGTTTGACTTCTTACAAAGACGAACAGCCCTTATCATGTTCTCCAAGGTACTTGATTGTCCCTAGTAGCTTTTCAGTAGGCGCTTGGCTAAATTGTCTTAAAATACCAGGAATCCATTCTGAATTTTCTGAAATTCAATACCACCATCACGTTAGAAATCTACTAAAACCGTTACGTTTTGACCACGTTCTTTTTAAAGATACCCACGGTTAATTTTGGTAATTCAACATTTACAAGAGATTCATAGATCCCTAGAGGTTGCAGGACGTTTGTTGCAAATGTTTCCTATGCCTGTGGCGGTAGATGGTATAATATGTATTTGTTGGTTTCAGCTTCTTCTGTGCTGCCTGTGTGCCTACGTGGCCGCTCAAGTTACTGTCGAGAATAACGTGAGTACATGCACACTTTCCTACTAGTGCTACAAGGTATTGTTGTAAAATTAAGATAATCTCACACGAATTTGATGCGTGTTTTCTACATTAAGCGAGTTACACTGAAAGAAAACACCGACTCAAACAACCAAGTGATAGCTTATATAGCGAAACACCTTAGCATGTTAATCGATGGGAAAGTTTGTGAAAACTTTAGAGTAGGTTATGATAAGGCACTTCATTTCAACCAGGCTCCCAACAGCTAAAGGCACTGGGGGCACCAGGCTTAGCAGTTATACAGCTCCGGTCTTTTACTCTGCTGTTCCAGCTTGTAATGTAGCCTATAATTATTGTTAAGAATTAATATTTTTAGATATTTTTCTCATAAGGTAACAAAACTAAAATGGAGATGGAACATAGCGAAATATTGTCAACAGGATGTGTGAATTAAAATTTCGTCGATTTATGTAAGCATTTGCACCACGAAAAATATTGAACCATAATTATTAAAATACATGCCACTAAATCTAAGTAAAATGTCTCTAAGAGGGTTCAAACTTGAAGTTATTTATCCTATATTTCAATCATCGTAAAATGTTAAGAAAAATATATTGGCACAACACACACTATGTCTCGTGACTCCTACTCTGTAAAATATGTTTAAAAATATCTACGCCATTGTTCAATTGGGATGATGTCAAATTTAATGCCGAAGACACGCATTTCGATAGGTTCCGAGGTCTCATTTTTCTTCGAACGGTTTACTGTTATCAGGCAGTTTCTTGAACGTGACACAGAATATATTCCAATCAGATCGTGTTTTGTGTTTTTTTTATAATTAGAAATGTACATTTTAATTTTAATCCTAACTATGATGACAAGATTTGTAGTGTTCAATGAAAAACCAGCTTTTTATATAGTTGCAGTTCATATCCCCTAGCTACTATATGTGACAAAATAGAAAGGCACCCAATATATTCAGGAAGTTGACTGATTTCTGTTTTGTCAGTGTATAGGTGTGACGCTGAAGTATTTCTGCCTGTTTTCATTCAAATTGTAGGTATATTTCACATAAAAATGAAAAGTTACCTCGACTTTTTAACATACATTTCAATATCCAATATATGAGATGATGCAATCGCTAAATTAGACTTCTCAAACAAGCACCAGTTCTACCGGTAGATAAAGGTAAAGTCGAATGCAGCCCATACGCACATAAATAATATGCGCGCCTTTACTTTCTGGTAGGCCCATGTCTCGACAACTTCACTAAAAAGCGCAAAAACAACACAGTATATATATATACAGGGTGTTTTTTTTTAAGCTTAACAGATTTGTTTTAAAAAAGCCGTGAAAGTTACACTTATGCCGCTTGTGGAGGCGAGTTATACGGCCAGGGGGACATACTATAGGGTGCTAATCGTAATGATCAGTCGGCTAATTAATTAAAATTCGTTAATTAAATTTTTAATTAATGAAAATAGACATATGGTTCCAATTAGAAAATTGCTCAGCGTCATCGAAAACCCCTAAATCAGTCATTTTCAGAAAGACTTTGAGCGCGTGAGAAGCGTAGTAGTGAACTGAAGTTACCACTCGTGGTGCAGGTACAAGGCTGGGGCTAGATAAGAGACGGAAAAATCGCGCGGGCGCCTTATCGCAACCTCTAGCTTTGTACCTGCTCCACGAGCGGTAACTTCAGTTCACTACTACGCTTCTCACGCGCTCAAAGTCTTTCTGAAAATGACTGATTTAGGGGTTTTCGATGACGCTGAGCAAATTTCTAATTGGAACCATACGCCTATTTTCCTTAATTAAAAAGTTAATTAACGAATTTTAATTAATTAGCGGACTGATTGTTACGATTAGCCCCCTATAATATGTCCCCCTGGCCGTATAACTCGCTTCCACAAGCGGTGTAACTTTCACGGCTTTTTTTAAACAAATCTGTTAAGCTTAAAAAAAAAACACCCTGTATATATATATATATATATATATATATATATAGTTCGCTGCTCGTTTGCCCCAGAAAGTTGTGACTCATTTTGACATGATTGTTCGCCCTCATGCAGCCTCCGCAACCCTACAGCTTCAAATACGATAACACCGATGAGTTCGGAACACGTCTGACCAGGCAAGAGACCGGTGACGAGTTTAATGGCAAGGTCGGCTCCTATAGCTACACGGACGCTGCTGGTGTCCACCGTACCGTCAACTACATCGCCGACGCAGCCGGTTTTCGCGCCACCATCGACACCAACGAACCAGGCACCAAGACGTCGGAGCCAGCCGACGCCGCGACAGTCTCCGCCGCCGTTGAAGGCCCACATCCAGTCGATGTAAAGGTTGCTCGCCCAGCGCCAGTCGTTGTGAGGGCACTTCACCCAGCACCTGTCACTCTCCAGGCTGTGCATGCCTCCCCTGTGACACTGCAAGCTGTCCACGCTGGTCCTGTAGCCTATGCCCAGCGAGCAGCTCCTGTTGTCTACGCTCAGAATGCTGCTCCTGTGTCGTACACTGTGGGTCATGCTCCACTCACCTACACGCTCGGAAGACGTGCTTAAACCTTTACGAAATAATGGTACTAAAATATTTTTCAAAAGTTCAACCTATGTGTATTCCATTCCTGGCTAAGGCTGGGTGGTCACTGATGGCATGGGGCCTTTATTAATTATCTTCGCTTCTGAAGATACAGTCATATTTGATAAGATTTGTGTGAACATAAAATTGAAAAACATAGAGGCATATAGTTGAGGCCGGACAGCAGAAAAACACAAGACCTATAACGTTTAAGAACACTCAGTAGCCTTATTTTTGATCTACACTCTAAGAAAAAATGGAAGAAAAAGGTAGCAACGGCGCGTCTTCCTCCCTTCTACTGACGCGCCAACAAGCAGACATGAGAAGAAGGCAGGAACGAGACGTTTTCTCCTTCTCCAGGCAGACGAGAGAAAGCTTTTGCCCTCCCGACTCACCTTCTTTCGGTTTCGTTTTTCGAGCACGTCGCGCACGTTGTTTAATTTATGTTGTTGAGTTGATTGAGCTTCAGCGGAAGCGAAGGCCGCCTGTAATTCCGTCTTCTAATCTAAATACCCAGAACAGTTCGGTTGCATTGACGTTTTTGACACTAATTTTATCAAACGAGCAAACGCAGCCGCTAGAAACAGCGAAGTTCCAGAGAAGTGCCAGCAACGCAACGTACACTGGGTACGATGGCCGTCTCCGGATTGCGGGACCCATGCGGAGCTACAGTAGCGGAACCACGCGGAACTGTGTCGACGTTTTTGACTTTATGGAAATCGCAAGAACTGCGTCCAAGACGGGCAGGTTTTGCTGCCGGCTCCCTGGTGCCTTCCGTGCTGAGTTCGGTTCTGTTTTCCAATGCCGAGTGCCATCCGGCAATCAACGTGGTTCTGTATTTCTGCGTGTCAACAACATAGCAGCAACATCGTGATAACAGTGTTGTGCGTTGTGAACAGAAGACGAATTATCGCCGATGTGACCGTGTCGTCGCGAATCAGTGGTGTAACAACAAGATGAGATGACGTAAACTGTCGGGCACTGATGCCGCTGGTCGGGTCGTGATCGGAGGGGGCGGGGTGTCGCAGGTTGATATTCCGCTTTACATTAAAGAGTTTAAGACCGCTTGAGGGATTAGGTGCAATCAATCAGCGTGCGGATAGTCATGTTGGAACGCGTGTCTGAAACGTAGCTCCTATCGTACAGTGCCTAATGTGACTGTCGGTTGTCTCCTCCCCGAGAGCGATTACGCTCTGGGGAAAGGACTGAACAGTACGAACTTATGACGGAAAGTATGTGTATTCAGAGTGTGGAATTTTAGCATTAAAAAAGAATAGTAGGTAAAATTGAAAAAAAAAGACGCTACCCTTTATTTTGCTGTTTAAATATACTGCCGTTCGTGGAGAAACTGCCCTCCAAGTGGCTCGCTGGAATGAGCGCTAGACGTTTTCGAGCTCGCCGCGCCGTAGCTCCGTACACTTAACATCTGCCGCAAGTCGCGGCTTTGACTGCATTCAAGTTGATCGAAAAGCGATTTCTCTGCCCGTGAAGCATCACTTCCAGCTGAGTGAATATCCGCTCTACAGAGATTAATTCAAGACGGCAATTGCAGCCCTGCGCGAACAGTACAAATAGAAAACAAAAACACTACAATAGAAATACTGGCGACGACGTGCCGTGCGGGGAAACAAACTCATGGCTTGAAACCGCATTGGAGCGGCTTGATTTATAGGCTTTCAAATAATTACGCCATGACGGAGCGTTTTCTTTTGTTAAGAAATTAATCCCCTGAGCCATTCAAAATACTCTCAGAGGTAAGACATTGCTGGAAAAAGATCAACATGCTGGAAATATTTTTTATTGCATAGGCAGTAACCGAGAAATTCAGTACGTTCAAAACGATTAGTGTAAAAGACGGAAACGCAGAGCTCGGGTGTAGAGATCGGGTTAGTGTGCCGTTGTATTGATGTTTGTATGTGTCATGTATGTGTATGCTCTCAATGTATGTTCACCTGATGCATGTAGTACGCGTCATGTGTCTACATGTGTGTATAGTAGAGGTTCCCGAAGATCCCGAAGCGCAATGGTGGCGTGAGGAAATAAAAATATTTTTTGTAGAACTTGAATTGCGCAGTACCTAGCGCCACCTAGCCTAGCTACTTGCAATGGATGGATGATGAATGGATGAATACGGCTGAGCCGTTTGGATCGGGCGGTAAATTACGCCACCTAGCCATTTTGGCTTACCCTGTAAGCTTAGAATATTTAAATGTGAAAACTATATTCACTCCGTACTGAAAAGAAAGTGAGGCTATAAATCCCCCTTGCCATCAGTTAATAAGAAAATGCCTAGTTTTCTCTCGCCTTTTGCCACCATTCACTTAATCTTTGCTTGGTAATCTCTACTGTCTTGAAATCCACTTTTCCTTCGCTGTCTCTAAAACGCAATGACTTTATTAAATCTATGTTGTCTTCGGTGTGCATAGGATGAAACCCTTTACAGTAGAGTATCAAGTGATCAGCCGTCTCGTCCTCCTCCCCACAAGCAGCGCACACTGTGTCCATTTCCTGGTACTTCGCTCTGTATGTTCTGGTTCGCAAAACACCTGTCCTTGCCTCAAACAACAATGAGCTTCCCCTAGAATAGTCATAAATGCTCTCTTTGGCCATAACTGTTTTGTTTAATCTATAGCTTTCCAGGGCCTTCTTTGTCTGCATTCCCTCTAGCCACCGATCTCTTTCTGTGGCCTTAACTTTCTTCTTAACTGAGACCTGCTCTTCCGTAACCCCACCATAGCCTAAACACTTTCCTCTTAATTTCCTAGTGCGCTGTCTCCATTTTTTGTCTATACTCCTCATGTATAAATAGCTGAAAACCTTTCGTGCCCATTGCTCCCCACCCATTTGCCTCAACCGATCCTCAAAATCTATCTTGCTCACAGCTTCCCTGCCCTCAAATGACGCCCATCCCATGTCTCCTTGTACTCCCTGGTTTGGTGTTTTGCAATGTGCCCCCAAAGCCAGCCTACCTACTCCACGCTGTTTTATTTCTAGTCTCGCATGCACTTCGGATTTCATGCATAGCACTGCGTTTCCAAAAGTCAAGCAAGGCACCATGACCCCTTTCCAAATCTCTCTCACCACCTCATACCTGTTGTAATTCCAAAGTGCTCTATTTTTCATTACAGCTGCATTTCTGTTGCCATTACCTTTTATATTCGTTTCATGCTCACTGAGATATTCTGCACCATCACATATCCAAACTCCTAGATACTTGTATTTGCTAGCTTTCTCAACTGTAATATTCTGTATCTTCAGTCTCTCAACATCATCATTGTTAAAAATCATGACTGCTGATTTTTCACTACTGAATTCTAAACCGAATTCCTCTCCTTCCCTACAACAAATGCTCATTAATTCCTGCAAATATATCATGTTGTTAGCCATTTAGTACGATATCATCCGCATACATCAGTCCCGGTAAGGATTGCTGAATTTTTTGGCCTAGCTTACTGTACGAAAGGTCAAATCCAAGCCCACTCTTCTCTAGTCTATCTTCCAATACTCTCAGATACAACATAAACAGCAAAGGCGATAACGGGCACCCCTGCCTAAGGCCTCGTCCTATCTCTATTTTCGTCGTTGCCTTTCCTTCCCATGTTATAATCACCTTATTAATCACCTTGACCCTGCAATCTGGTGGCAAGCGATTTAACCTTCGTTCACGCTACGCTATAAACAGTGGCTTCGAGTTCGTTATTTTGTAAGCGGCTTTTGGTTTCGCGGATTGGTTTGCTATTCCTCCGTGATGTGCGGTTGACGAAGGAATTGTACTTCGAGGAACAGCAAAGGTAAGATGTAAAGTGCGCGAAGTAACTGAGTTTCGGTTGTCCCCGTTTAACATCGCAGTGCTGACGATGAGAAGACCGATTAACTGCTTTTGAAACGCAAGTTTCTGTACCTGCGGGGGGGGAATCTGGCTTCGGAAATTAACACAGTTCGCGGAAAGCTCGTGTTACGCTTTTATTTCCTGCTTCTCTCGTCCCGTACAAGAGACTTAGCGTCCTCGTTAAGCCTTATTGAGCTCGATTTGCTCCAATTCGGGGCCGCCATAATGAGATACAAGCGACGGAGTAAATTTGCTTCCCTGCTTCAGGGACGAACGTTTCTCCCTTTCTAAAGGAACATAGGTTACAACACCGTTCCTCCCCTTGGGGAGGACTATCGATACCCTTTTTTCTAAGAGTGTAGAGTGGTTTGTGTGGTCATTCCACTGACTGTGTGAAACACGTCTGGGAGTGAGTAGATAACATTTCAGTCATTAGGATATAGGTGCAACGTAGTTCACCGACGATTAAACGCAGCTTAACTTCTTTTGTCGTAAAGAGCTACATTTAATCCTTTTGACCTGAACATATATATACTGCAAACATAATTGTTATGATTGGAAAGGATGAAACAAACGTTTTTTTTAATAAATCTGTTTTACATACACCTACGTACCTGTTGAAGGTACAGCCTCCATGGTTCATTCACAGGCTTTACTTTTATTATTTTCGACATAAAAACTATGAAGGGCAAAGCCCGTGTAGTAAACTTATTGGGTGTAGTAAAATTAGGACAACGAAAACAGGCTCGCGAATACACTACGTTTGCCCGAGTATACTTACAAGTAAGGAGGTTACAAATGATTTTTACGTTTAGTTGATGTATTACATCTAGCGTACGGATTGTTCGGATTAAACCGATAAAAAACGATAAAAGTACGTCGAATCTATTTTCTAAAATACAGTTTAAACCGGAAAAGATCATTTTGACTTTCCAGTCGTACCGCAGAGCTGTGGCGAAAAAGCGGAACGACAGTGTCTATCGAAACGTGTCCGAATGTATGGGATACCCGGGTGCCATCACAACGTTTTGGTTCAATGTGCGCATCATCGATCGGAACGTGAAGTCCGAAATGCCCCATGACTTCGCCGTTTCCGAGCGTGGTTTCAAACTCATTGTAAGGAAGAATGACTTGACGCAAGCATCTTCATGTTTTTTGTGCTTCAAAATGTTGCACCGTGTCTCTTTTGGCGGTCACAATTGGTTGATTGGTCGATTTTGGCTCAGGCAGCGCTTCATCTCCTCAGCCTGCCAGTGTCCAGTGTTAGCGTTCAGTTGGCATTCTCGAAGCTCAGTGTCAAATTAACAGGTAAGAAAGATGTGTGGATCAACGAGGAGAACCTGGGAAAGTACGTGTGTGTGTACTATAATAAGATCACGGAGTAATCCTGATATACAGAAGGTGAAGTTCCTTGATTTTGGGCATAGGCTTCATATCTGACTTGTTTGTACTTCTGTGTTTTTTTTGTTTTTTTTTTTTGCAGCTGCACACATTTGCCAAATGAAGCGTTCATTTATTTTTCAATGTATATGTGCCGTTATTCTTTGAGTTATCACATATATCAGAGCTACAAGGATAATCTGATGCGGGGTCCGTTGGAGTTTATTTTATATTCACCGAAAAAAGCCGATAAAATTTTGTGGGCATCAATATACACCGGAGAAAACGAAATCAAATTTTAAAATAAACACCCAAAAAAGTACGCTGAATTTTTTAAAAAAAAATCGAAACCGAAAACGCGGAACTATAATTACATCGTACAGCGTGACACGCCCAGTTATTTTCTCGGCAATTTAATACGTTCGCTAATTTACAGAGATAAAAGAAGAGCCGCATCAAGAACGCGGGGAGGATAAAGCACCTTGCCATTTTTTGCGACAACTATTGGTACAGAATTGTAGGTGGCATTACTCAAGGCGTGTACTAAACACGCAAGTCCGCCTATATAAAATCTGGAACACCTGAAGATCTGTCACTCTCACTTCAAACCGAGAAATATCCATCATGTTCTCTCAAGTACGATCATGTTATTCACATTGATCGGTGTTCTGGTGTTCTGGCGTTCAGCATTCTGCTGCCCGGATGCCTTCGATTAATTTGAAGGCTCTCACGAAAATATATTTTTTTTTCATTTTTTCAGGTCCTTGTATCCGGTATCTTCGCCTACGTGGCTTGTGTGTTGTTGTTGAACACGTGAGTAGGCTGACAATGCAAGCACGTTATATTTCTCCTTTCCAATGTAAAGTGGTACCTCGATGAAAGAAAATACGAGAGTATGTTTTACATAAAACCAATCAAAATGCTGCATATGGATACCAGCTTTTCGACTGCGTAATGTTTTTGTGACCAGTTAAAATCCTTAAATGGTTTGAATACTTTATTCTTTTTGTTGACGAGATTAAAATTGTCTTATGGAAATCAATTGTCTACCCGTTAAAAGAAAAACGAATTTCGTTAAAAACAATGTCTAACACAGACAATTTAACTTCCCTGAATAAGAGGGAGAATAATGAAATAAATGGTTATGGTAGAGTTCCTGAAAATTATAATATTGTCAACCATCTATTCAATCTACGCAGGAACGTAAATGATGGTTGAAACGAGAAGAGATTTATTAATCTCTCTCACGGGCACCATCCCAACCATACTGCTTAAGATTCGACAACGTCGACGAGTTCGGAACCCGTATGACCCGTCAGGAGACCGGAGATGAGTTCGACAACAAGATCGGATCCTACAGCTACGTTGATGCTTTCGGTGTCAGCCGTGTAGTGAAGCACGTGGCCGATGCCACCGGCTTCCACCCGACCGTCGACACCAACGAGCCGGGAACTAAGACCTCCGTTCCAGCCGACGCTCCGTTCTTCTCCACCGCCGGCGAGGGCCCACACCCGGTCGTCGTCAAGGCTGCCCCAGTGGCCGTGCGCGCCGTTCACGTCGCCCCAGTTGTGAATGCTGGTCCCTTCCCGTACGCCAACCACGCTCCTCTCGCCTACGGCCTTGTCAAGCACTTTTAAGATGTCAATAAATTATTTACACTTGAGTAATTTAGCCGTCCTGATTATGATTTTCTTTCGTGTGGACTAACAATGGGGACATCGTGAGTGGAAGCAGAATATAGCTTATAATCCATGTACCGTAGTACCGCGTTTTCCGAACTATAGTCCGCTCCCGATTCATAGTCCGCAGGAGCAACTTGGCACGTCATAAAGTATAGTTTGCTTAGATAGTACCTCACCCGGTGCCTATTCCGCACTTCATGTCTGGTCCATACATAAAAATAATCATACACAGCAGACCCTGACAAATGCCTCCTACATATACAGCACACCTGACAAATGCGCTACAGCAGCAGCCTGATGTCAGAGCCGCGTGTTGGTGTATAGCAGCGATCTCAAACTCGGTTTAGTGTTGGAGACAGATAGCTTCCCCGAAAGGTCGAAGACCAACAGGGGGAAGGGCCGGGGGGGATACGTGGTTATTTTGGTACAGAAAAATAAATGAACGAGCATCAGTGGGGTGTCGCGTTGCTAAAGCAGCCGACTCTCCCGGCGACACCCTATTGTGATTTTCTAAGAAGGTGTTTTGCTTTCTGCTTTCTGAAAGCTCACCGTTTTTGCCGTCTTTAGCTTTCATTTGTGTATACAATTACGTTGGACTAACTCTGATGTTATAAAATGTATACCCCAACGCACTGGCGGTTTTCTATAGAACGAAGCAAGTACACCTACCCTGCCCTATCGCTCGATGGCTCAACCGGCTTAAACAATATCCTTTCATAAGACAGTTTTTGTTTTCCTGACGATTTTATAGCGGCATTATAAGAAAATACATGTCTTTTAAAGATCTTTCTTGCCGGCCAGAGGCCGAAGCTCATAGCTTTATTTGTGTTAGATGCTCCTGCAGTGCGAGATCTCGTGCAGCCGAGGTGACTTTTGGAGCCTCGAACTTGTAGCCTAGTGGTATCGCCGTGACGGTCGATTTACACAAGAAAAGGCTGCGAAGCAAATATTCAGACGAAGCAATACTCAATACTTGAAAAGAATATAGTTCAAAATGTTTCAGCACGTTTTATCAGCATAGCTTCCCTTCCACCTGAAATGAATCTACGATATAAAATTACTATTTATTTCGCATATAAAGCAAGAGGTATGCGAACGGGGGCTCGTAGCCACTGGATGTTTGCGGGCCGCGTCCCAGAGAGTCTCGGGACGCATGCGGCCCTACGGGCCGCGTGTTTGAGACCCCTGGTTTATAATATCTATAAAAAAAGAAATGAACTGTGTTCTTATGATACATCTGCTCGAAAAGTCGTTTTTAAGCGCATGCAAAGTTTAGCTTTTCGTAAATTATATATTGTTTGCTAGGGCACCTTAGAAGTTACCGGGAGTAATAATATGTGCCAGAAGGAGTCGCTATTGGACCGAGATCAATGCGAAATTGCCACTTGCATAATTTTAATATACTGCTTCAATGATGTGCTGACCAGCTGGAGTTCATTTAGCTTGAACTCTTCATTTGACACAAGCGCTCGCTTGGTTACGTGGGTCATCGAAACTGCTGTGTAAACATTTTGATGAGTACACTATGATTAATATTATTACAAAAAAAAATAGTCGAGAAAGTGTTGTATGTTACATTTCTCGGTAAGATGCAACATTTACGGTCTACCATACAGGAAAACACACAAACTACGTGTTTCTTAATTTTTATCGCAACTGCTTCGCAGCTTATTGAGGAAAATTCAATATTTAACTTGTGGTGTTTTAAAAAAGATTCATAAAAATTCATGTTACGTCGATACATCTCTGACTGTAAAAATAGTTAAAGAGTAAGGACTTTCCATTAAATCAATGTATTAATAAGTATGCAAAAAGCAGGTGAAGATACAAATACTAAAGAAACAACGGCTGGTTTGTACTGCATATTCACTGCAATTGAAACCAGCACTATCTTCTATCATATTACTTATAAAAAACACTTTAGATTATTCAACGTTTATTTTTTGTTATTATTCTACTTGAAGGGAAAATACGTTTGAGATGCAGCACTACGTTTCAGAAAAATCAGAATGGCGTTTTTTCAGGTGTAAGGAATTTGAGCTGAACAGCCTTTTGTGATAAAAAGATATGAGGCATAACACACCTTATTAAGAAATATAAGTTGGGCGTCGGCCGCTAATATATCCGCTCAAGCGACGCTCAGCTCGCAGTATGTTAGTTTATTTCGTGAGAGTTTCTCCTACGTAACACTTTTATCTAGGAATAGGCCTACAGCCGTATGCTATAATACTACACACCTCACACGATGATCCGAGTGGAGGTCTAAAGATGGAAGTATTTAACATGTTTCAAATTTGCGTCATATTCTGCTAAAATATAAATTATGTGATATCTGTTTTGCAATCCTCTTATAGTATATTGAGAAAACAAACCAAATACGAATGACATTTCAAAAAGGTTTGTTTTTACTCGCCACAATTTATATCTCCTCTTTCTATTTCCTTTCACACTTCTGAGTTTTTGTGCATCTTGTGTTTTCATTTTGGCAAGGATAGTGTTTAGTGCGCCAATTTTTTTGGTTTTTCTTGTTCGTTTCGCGTAGTACGTTCTAGGTCGAATCCGCAACTTTCGTATAGAATAAAGGATTCTGATATTGCCTTCTCACTTTATCACATACTTGTTTTGTGTCTACTACTAGCACGTGAGTGATAAATATCCAGAAAATAAAGCCACTATTTGAAAAAAAACAAATATTACTTTAGACTTGAAAAACATACATGTTAAATCGCGGGTCTTGCAACCTAAATGCATTTTCACAATGTTAGGAATTTGGCTCTGGTATTAATAAAACTGATATTTTGCAACTCTGATTTCGAACTTCACAACATATATTACGCATGTTGAATTAACCTGAGACTGGGGTAGAGAAGAAACATCAAAACGTAGAAGGGACAGGACATAGACAGGACAACATCTCAACGACGTCTTTTGAGACGTCGTCCTGTCTATTTCAGGTCCCTTCTACGTTTTGATGTTTCTTCTCTACCCCAGTCTCAGGTTAATTCAACATGGTTAATATTCACCAGCTCGCCTTTACCCTTATGATTATTTCTATATATAACTCCGTCATGATTAACTACAATTAAAAAATCAAAATGAACAGGTGGGACAGTTGCTTACACATTGTGTACATTAAAACATGGCTCAAGAAGACAAGGAAAAAGAGAAGTAAGGACACGAAGAGCAGTTCCTGTCCCTATAAAGGAGTCAGATATTAGCCATATGCTCTAATGGTTTGAAAATCTTTGCAATGCCAAGAGAGCTTGTGCTGCAATCCATGAGCTCGAATAGTTTGTCCACATCTTCCTATCATTTTCATGTAAAATTATGAAAGACAGAAGACAGTAATAAGGCAATATAAAACATTAATAAAAAATTCAAATTTTAAAATACGAATCGCAAATATTATGGGCGTCCCGTTTGTACGCGCAGATTTCAGAAACAGTGTAAACCGAAGAAGCAAAATGCCACGTGGAACCGTGTAAGAATTATGGGTGAAACACAATCGTTCCGGCAATGTCAATGTCGTTTCTTTTAATTTAAAGCAGATATTATATTACACGCTACGCGTATGAAATACGACACGCTACGTAAAATTCATAGAATCCTCTTTGCATACATTAAAATTCTGATTGGAGGTAATCACGTGAATCATCACACATTGATTTCATTAATAGCTCAAAAAGCTGGAAACATTCGAATGCGTTTTGCCAATCCCCCCTTCCCAAAATATTGTCCGTCTGTCCCTCCGTCCGTTAATTTCCCGCTAAGGCTAGCGAAGAAACCGACTTGGTGTATAGGTCACGTGATGCCAATCGATTTCACGTGGAACGTTGGTAAATTAAGTTTCCTCGCCAAAGTCGGCGGGGAAATTGATGTCACGTAACCAAAACACCAAATAACATTCCTTGCTAAATTTACCTGTAAATTTAATGCCACGTGACTTTACATAAGCACCAGTAAACCGTTAAGACCTATATTAAGCGGGAAAATTGATATCACGTACTCTGATGTCAGATGACCTATACACAAAATGCTGTTTTCCCTCTTTCTCTGGGGGGGGGGGGGGGGATTGACATCACTTGACGTGACGAAACGTGACCTGTACAAATTCGATTTCCCCACTAAATCTAGAAGGCAAAATTTATGTCGGAAACCCTCTACACCAATTTAGTTTCTCAGCTAATTGTAGCGGGGAAGTGGACGTCATGTGCCCTTTGCATTCAGTTTCCCCGCTCAATTAAATTGGGAATTTGATCTACAGAAACATTCTTCACCCTCCAAAGTGACAAAATAATGTCGTCCAAACAGGTTTATACAATCGCACCGGGAATACTGCGTTTCATGCATTATAGTATTTTGGAAATAAACGTTGCTGCCAATTTTCCTATGCTGCCGGTACTATAGGTGATGACACGCACTATGCAACCATTACCATACGTGTTATTCTCACATTCTTTCACTTCAGAATCAGTTACGCGATTAAGCAATGAACGGGACTGTAAAAAACAGCCTCGCATTCTTTGCTGATATCAATAAAAGGCCGCCGTCTTTGCTTTTTCCAGAGTTTCAGAACGGTATAAAAGCAGCCCGGGAATAGCAGATCATCGCTACTTCGAATTCTTACCAAGGCGAACAGACCTGACCATGTTCTCCAAGGTACTTGATTGTCCCTCGCTGCTTTTTGGTAGGCGCATGGCTTAACTGTCTCAAAAACACTAGGAATTCATTCTGAATTTTGTGTAATTCAGTATCAGTCTTACAATAGAGCTCCTTTAAAATCGTTATGTTTTGATCGCGTCCTTTTAAATATTTACATTGTTAATTTCGGTAATTTAAAATTTGCTTGTGATTCACAGCTCCCTAGGGGCTGCAGGACGTTTGTTACAAAAGTTTACTATGCCAGTGGGAGTAGATGATTTAACATGCATTTGTTGATTTCAGCTTCTTCTTTGCGGCCTGTGTGTCTACGTGGCCGCTCAAGTTGCTGTCGAGAATAGCGTGAGTACATTTATTGTTTCGTACTAACGCTGCAAGGTATAGTTGTTGGGCGTGTGTGTGTGTGTGTTTCTACAGCCCAGAACGTAGTTTTCCTCAACGTGCGACTCGTCTCCCAGCTCTAGAGGAGAAATTTAGCCAGTGCGGTACAACCGCTAGACTGAGGTATTTAACGTGCACCACGCAGTAGTGTTGCACGACCGGACGCCGGTACGGTCCTCGTCCAGATCGAAACGGGCAGGGGTGGGGATTGAGCCCATGATCCCTAAGTTCCGCAGCGCGAGCTTTCGCTCCAAGTGCTCCAAGCTGGTGTGCGCTAGCCCACTCGGCCACCGATCCTACCATCGTACAGCCGTCAAATTATAATAATCACACAAATCTGATGCGTATTTCCTAGATTAAGCGAGTGAAACTTGGCGGAAAAGCCAGCTGAAACAACGTAGTGATAGCAGAGTTAAGAAAAACCCTTATGGAGTATCTTTGGCATGTTGAGCGATGGAAAATCTTGTCAAGATCTAAAAAACAGGCCATTACAGTGCTCTTAATTTCAACCAGGCTCCCAATACCCAAAGGCACTGGGGGCATCCGGCTTAGCAGTTTTACAGTTCCGGACTTTACGCCGCTGTGCCAGTATGAAATTTCGCCCACTCTACATCTATAATCAACCAGGCTCCCAATAAAATAATGTAATGATACATTATTTTTTTCTGGTGCCTTGACACAAGAAAAAATTAATGTATCATAATTGTTTCAAATATGCCTTTAGATTTAATTAAAATATCTATTAAAAGGTACAAACTTGAAGCAATTTTTCCTTGTTTTCAATCATTGTAAAATATTGAGATATGATATAGGCACAACGCATTCTATATGTTGTGGCTACTACTCTGTAGAAATAAAACAAAGCCTACGCCACTGTTTAATTGGGATGATGCTTAATTCAAAGCCGAAGACACGCGTTTCCATAGGTTTCGAGGTTCTGTTTGTCTTCGCACAGTTTATTGTTATCAGGCAGGTTCTTGAACTCAAAACAGGATATATGTGAACCATCTCATGTTCTTTTTTTTTTATTGGGAGTAACGTACATCTTAACCTAATTAAGAATTGCAGTGATAATACTTGTGTTGAATGGAAATCCAGCTTATTATATAGTTGCAGCTAATGTCACCCAGCTCACGAACGTAGCCAAATAATAGAGATGCGCGCAAAATGTGTAGCAAGTAAAGTTGGCCGAGATCTATTTTTTCAGTGTATATGTGTGACGCTGAAGTATTTGTGCCTGTTTTCATTCAAATTGTAGGTATTTTTCACATGACAGTGGAAAGTTAGCTGGAATATTTAACATAGATTTCAATAAATTTTATATGAAAGAATGACATGGCTAAATTATACTTCTCAAACAAGCACCTGTACTACTGGTCAATAAACGTGAAGTCGAATGTCGCTCATACGCACATGGATAATATGCGGACGCTCATTTTCTGGAAGGCCCATGTGTTGATGACTTCACTTAACAAACACAAAAATCACCGATATATATATATCTATCTCTCTCTCTCTCTCTCTCTCTCTCTATATATATATATATATATATATATATTTATATAAATTTCACTGCTCGTTTGCCCCACAAAGTTATGACTCATTTTGACATGATTGTTCGCCCTCATGCAGCCTCCCCAACCCTACAGCTTCGAGTACGATAACACCGATGAGTTCGGAACACGTCTGACCAGGCAAGAGACCGGTGACGAGTTTAATGGGAAGGTCGGCTCCTACAGCTACACGGACGCTGCTGGCGTCCACCGTACCGTCAACTACATCGCCGACGCAGCCGGTTTTCGTGCCACCGTCGACACCAACGAACCAGGCACCAAGACGTCGGAGCCAGCCGACGCCGCGACCGTCTCCGCCGCCGTTGAAGGCCCACATCCAGTCAATGTAAAGGTTGTTCGCCCAGCGCCAGTTGTTGTGAGGGCTGTTCACCCAGCACCAGTAACTCTGCAGGCTGTGCATGCCTCCCCTGTGACACTGCAAGCTGTCCACGCTGGTCCTGTAGCCTACGCCCAGCGAGCAGCTCCTGTTGTTTACGCTCAGCATGCTGCTCCGGTGTCCTATTCTCTGGGTCATGCTCCACTCACCTACACGCTTGGCAGACGTGCTTAAAAATACACAAAATAATGATATTAAAGTAAAAAAAAAACATTCAACCTATGTTTATTCCATTCATCACTCAGTCTGGGTAGCCACTGATGGCATGGGGCCTTCATTGATTATCTGCGCTTCTGACGATCCACTCATACTTTATAAGACTTGTGTCTCAACATAAAATTTAAAAGAATAAACACAAGTAAAGGCAGATAGTTCTGGCCGTGCAACAGCAAAACACAAAGGCTGGAGCGTTTAAAAAGACTCAGTAACAATATTTTTGATCTAGAGTGGTTTGTGTGGTCGTTCCACTCACTGTGTGAAACACGTCTGGGAGTGAGTAGATAACAATTCAATGATTAAGATATTGGTGCAACGTTCTTCAGCGACAATAGACCTTTTTCGAAAGTCAGTCAAGCAACTATGAGATACCGAAACCGCCGCCATTACTGCGTCGTCGTTTCGGGAGTGAGCGATGGCAGGTGCTTGTGGCGGTACTCCCGGCACCTTTGGCTGCGGTCCTCAGGAACGAGTGACTTTGCCTTCCCCGTGGAGCACTGACCTCACTGCAGTTGCGCGTAGCTTTAACAAATGTAAGATAGAGGCGTACCGCGCCTCGACACTCGCTTCGAGCCGCCTGGTTGCCCGAAGCAACATGTTCATCACCGAGGCCTACGTTGATCCGGCGTCGGTTCAAGTGTTGAGGTAATCACTATTCTTTCTTGTCGCCCGTTCAGACCTAAGCGTGAGCCAACCCAAAGCTGCAAGCGCGCGCATCAGGCCGTGAACGTGTATTTTACGTGCAGGCGGACTCGTGCCGTCTGCCGCAGCGCCGTGCACAAGGAAACGCCAAAAGAGGCCTAAGATACTCGCGCATCTTCGGCCTCGTTTGCATGATGAAACGAAATGTAATATTTTCCGGCTCGTTGACTTCTCACAGCTTCAGATAATGTTGCGATGCTCAGTGGCGTACGGACTAAAGAGTACGAGGCGGGGGGTGAGAGGCAGTGGCATAGTAACGGGGGGGGGGGGGGGGGGGGGCGGGGGGCCGTGGGCCCCGGGTACCAGGTGTCTCAGTCACGAGGGGGGGTGCCACTTATGGCGGCAATCCCCCCCGGCTTGACTGGTTCGTAAGTGGAAAAGAATGTGTAGACGCATGAGGTCACCACTCTTCCATCACGAACGTGTCTGGTGCAGAGTCGCAAAACTGGCTTGGCTCGCGCAAAGTCATCGCGCACCGGCGGAAAAAACAAGCGCGGAAAGTGCGGGAGCACTCGAGAAAGAGCTGTGCCCGGGCACGCCGAGCCAACGCCACCTAGTCTACGCCAAACCCAGCGCAACACGACACTGGCTTGCGCCGACCACGGCCGGACTACGCCGAGACAGCAAGAGAAGGCGCCAGACGAAGAAGAAAGAAATCACACGAAGGTCTTACACGAAGGGAGTCGCGGGGAGGGGGTAAACGTGTTGGGTAAACTCTCAACGTGTCGTCTCCCTCACCCCGGACTCGCACCCATGGCTGTCCAGTGTACACCCGTGCACGGCACCGCACCACGCGCCGAGGGGAAGTGCCGAGAGGAGGTGCTGGCGAAAGGATTCTGCTCAGCAAGCTCCCTCGCTCTCTGACCCCTCCGTAAGTTCTAGAAGCGCGTCGCTCGCCGTCGGGAGGCGGTCACAATGTAGTGTTCTGGCAAGTGAATTCGTAATGTTGGGACGGCGACGGCGTTTCCCGGTTGCCACAGCGTGCCATGACTGGAGACCGTTGAGCTTCCGGAAATCTGCGTGGACGGACTGGCTTCAGTGCCGCAGTGTACCGTATGCCAAAGATTGTTTGATTGCATTACTTTACATTTTAAGGCGTGCGGTTTAGAGGCTCGTTTTAGCGACAACATCTTACCGAATTGCCTCGAAACTTTGTTTAGAGAAAATGGCGGCCGCCGGCATGCTGTTGCTTGCCGAATCGTTAGCGGTGAACCCTTGGCGGTGCACGCTCGAGCTTGATATTATATCATATTTTCCCGGAGCGATACCGAGCGTGACCACAAGGTCTGTTTGGAAGCCTAGCTTGCCGCCGCGTACAGACCGCATTTCTCTAAACTGAGCCTTCACGTTCTCTAAACCAGAGGTGTGCAAAGGGGGGGGGGGGGGGGGGGGGGTCGCAGGACGATGTCTGGGGGTCGCGGGGTATCAGGGAGCCGACGAGGTGCCGATGGCGCTTTGACACTGCTTCAAATATTTTACTGCCAAGTGCTACCCGCATGTCTTTAAAGGGATACTGGAATGAAAATTGAAATTTTACTATCGTGTCCATAAATTAGTTGAATGTGACCTCTAATATCCGTAAAGCGTTTCATTTGCACGAGAGCGCGTGCAAATGAAACGCTTAACGAAGCCATGGTCTCGCGCCTGCAGCCTTGACAGCGTAGCACACTAAGTATGAAACGGAGTATAATGTCCGAGCGAAGTTAAAGCTAGAATGCGCTGACTAACGTTGAAGTTTGGGCTAGCTCGTTCTTGTCCGTGTCTTTGCGCTGTTTTAACCTTTTAATCCTAGAATGCGCCCCAGCCTTGCACGTGCACTCGTGCAAGGCAGGGGGGGGGGGGGGTGACAAAAGACCTAAGTGCCCCGGGTGCCAGATGGTCTAGCTACGCCACTGGTGAGAGGTAAAGAGAATCGCTCTTGCGTCGTACCGGTGAACTTCGCCTCTGTACGCCGTGCTTCATAGTTTTTTGTTGTTGTTTTTTTTAGCAAAGGCGCCTGTTTTGATTGCATTGCTTTCTGTGATGGCAAGTTTCACGTTGACGGTCTGAAGTGTGTGGTGCTCGCGAGCGTGCACTATGTCCACTATCAGCACAAGAATGCTAGCTCAAATGTTAGGACAAACCAGTCCTAACTTTCGGCGTAGTAAAAGCTTCCGGTGTTTAGTAAACGAATAATCGCATATATGACACGTCTTTTCTCACACATCGTGAGCACTGCTAAGATTATGTCTCTCACTTATTTAAAAAAAACAATGTGGGTGAACACATAGTATGTTTGTTCACTGTACAATCTATGCAGTAAACATAAGTAAACAATAACGCAAATTTATTTCAGATCCACCACCGGAGTGCTCATCAAAGCAAGCTGCTTCAGGAGCCAGAGGAAAGCCAAAGTAGGAAACCTGAGAGGAGAAATATTGCGGTTTGAAAAAATGTGGTTCTATAACTTAAACGGTGCAGACGGAACTTTGCAATAGAAACTTGTTTCCGTTGGGCTGTTCTACTGGTTGTTTTTAAACAGCCTTCTGTCAAGACTCAGGTGTGTCTCTCTGTCCCTATTTGTTTTGTTACAAGCTCATGAAACGACCTTAATAAAGTCAACTCTCCTATGCATCCCATGTGCACGTCTGTTTTACTCTCCAGTGTTATTTTCTACAACACATCGTTCATTCATTCAATCTATACTTTATGTTGTGGCAGACAAATATGTTGTGTGATGTATGCTATCGCACGCTGCGCCTTTTGCGGTTGTGATAGGATGAGTTCTATGCTCACAGACAAAGTTACGAGGTAATGTGGTCAAAGCACTTGAAGAGCAGCTCTAGCAGAACGTTGCGGGGACGAGCAAAGCAAATCGTTCTCGGATGCCCGATACCGCCCCGGGGCGCGCGCTTGAAAACATGTTTAGAAGTTGCAGCACGAGCTCCCGATACAGGCATTAAAGAGACGAAGTACACCTCTCCGTGCTAGCAAGAGCAACCATGCAATGCCGATGTCGTGAACGTAAAACAATGTTTTATCGAATTCCATATAATGTCGTTACGTGCGAGCACTCCTTGCGTTCGCTCTTTTTTTTTTGCGCGAGTGCTTGTGCGGACGAGGTATTATCCGAAGCAACGTGCCCATACCTACTAGGAAACTTCACACAACTTGTGATCGGACACCACAACGCAACGCTGTCAGAAATCAACTCTGAATATTGGTCAGGAGTCACTCGCAGCTACGGGATCCATCGCACGATTACTCGTGCAGTTCAAACGCATTTCGAAACGATGTCGCGTGGGCAGGGGTTATCCTCTATAGATTATTTTTATTTGTGCTAACTTTACACTCCAAAGCGGTGAACAGGCGCTCGAAGCTTCGAAAAGCGTTGAGGCAGCAGCGGACAGGCCAAATGTGATCGTCGCTCACTCCGCGCGGATCTGCATGACCCGATTTCTTCGAATACTGGTGTTTTTAACGTGAAAAAAAAAAGACTCACCTTCTGTTGTTTTTCATTTTTCGGCCCTCTTTGGGTGCATTGAGGAACGCAGCAATGGGCTGGCCTGTCAAACGCTATCACCACTGCCGAACGCAGCGGAATGGTTCAGGTTCAAGCGTCCCCCTCGATGCTTGACGACGCAGCAATGGCGGATTTTGTCAAGTTCGCGCAATCGACACTAGAGGCGCTGACTTTCGTAAAGGGTCTATTGAAAGCAGCTTTATGTCTTTTGTCGTAAAAAGCTACCTTTATTCCTTCTGTCTTGAACATATACTTCAAAGATAATTGTTATAAAAAAAAAGGATAAGACAAACTTTTTTTTTAAGTTTCTTTTTGCGGAATAAGTCTGTTTTCCAGACACCTACAAGCGTGTTGATGTACAGCTTCCATGGGATATTCATGGGCTTTTCTTTTATTATTTTCAACTTAGAAACGCCTAAGGGCAAAGTATGTGTAATAAACTTGGGTGTAGAAAAATCAGGACAACGAAAACGGGCTGGCGAATACACCACGTTTGCCCCAGTAGGTTACAATAGATTTTCACGTTAAGTTGTTGTATTACATCGTACAGCGTGACACGCTCACTTATTTCCTCGACAATTTAAAGCGCCTGGTAATTTACAGAGATAAAAGAACAGCCGCATCAAGAACGAGGGGAGGATAAAGGATTTTGTAATTTTTGCCTGTTAAAAATACGAAGAGTAAGCCCGTAAAGTTAGCTTCCCCAAAAAGAAAACTATTGCCACGAGAACGTGCTGGAAAATATACAATTTTCCGTCAAGCAGTTACAATAAGAAAGATTCAAAACGCAATTTTTTTTAAATTGTAAATAATTTGTGTTTTCATTCTTTTGTTAATTGTCATATTTTTGGTGTGTGTGTTTCACTCTTTCTTATATTACATTTAAGTCCCATTATTTAATTCCAGAGTCGCAATTAAACTTATCAGGACATGTGGCAGTGCGTTCTTTTGAGCTGGGTTAACGCTGACAGTTGAAAGAATGTTTTGTCTTGTTTTCGTCCATTTCGTCGCTTGCTGTTCTTTTTCGGATTTTTTCGTCATAACTATTTACATTACTCCGTAGGCGCGGAATACTCAGAACACGTTTCTAATACATCTCTTGAAACAGTCCTGAAATATAATTACTGCGGCGATTAGAGTCGTCTAGATTAGCGCGACTTCTAATATTTGACGTTTGGAGCTCTTGCTGGAAAATAAGACGTGTCAAAAACAAACTTGGCGTCGAGTTCCTTTTTTTCTGTCTTGAAATATTATCACGTTTTAGGTGCGGAAGGACTGTAAGAAATCTGGTCGAGGTAAAAGGTTTGTGACAGCTACTGCTACGGAAATATAGGTGACATTCTTGAAGGCGTGTCATAAACACACCAGTCCGCTTATATTAACTCTGGCCCCTGGGATACTACAGATCTGTCGCTCTTACTTCAAACCGAGAAACATCCACCATGTTCTCTAAGGTGCGATCATGTGATTCCCAGCGATCGGTTTTCTGATGTTCTGGCGTTCTGCGTTCTGGCGCCCGGATTTCTTCGATGAATTTATAAACTCTCACGAAAAATATATTTTTTTTAATATTTTCAGGTCCGTGTATTCTGTATCCGCCTACGTGGCTTGTGGGGTTGTTGTTGAACACGTGAGTAGGCTGACAATGCATACACATTGTATTTCTCCTTTCCAACATAAGGGGATACCTCGATGACAGAAAATACAAGAGTATATTTTACATAAAACCAATCCAAATCCAGCATATTGATACCAGCTTTTCTTGGGCAGAAAAACACCTAAGGGATCACAATTCTATAAATATATCAATGCGTAATGTTTTTATGACGAGTTAAAATATTTGAATTGTTTTATTACCTACATTCCCATTCCTTTTGTTGACGACATTAAAACTGTTCTATAAAAATAAATTGTGAACTCTTTTAAACAAAAATTAATTTCGTTAAAAACAATGCCTAACACAGGCAACTGAATTTCACTAGGAAAGAGGGAGAACAAATAAATAAATTGTGATGGTAAAGTTCCTGAGAATGATATCGTAAACCATCTATTCATTCTACGTAGCAACGTAAATGATAGTTTAAACGGCACGAGATTTAATAATCCCTCTCACAGGCACCTCCACAGCCATACAGTTTCGGCTTCGATAACGTCGACGAGTTCGGAACCCGCATGACCCGTCAGGAGACCGGAGATGACTTCAACAACAAGGTCGGATCCTACAGCTACGTTGATGCCTTCGGTGTCAGCCGTGTAGTGAAGCACGTGGCCGATGCCAACGGCTTCCACCTGACCGTCGAAACCAACGAGCCGGGAACTAAGACCTCCGTTCCAGCCGACGCTCCGTTCTTCTCTAGCGCTGTCGAGGGCCCACACCCGGTCGTCGTCAAGGCTGCCCCAGTGGCCGTGCGCGCCGTTCACGTCGCTCCAGTTGTGCATGCTGCTCCCTTCCCCTACGCCAACCACGCTTATCTCGCCTACGGCCTTGCCGAGCACTTCTAGAGGGTGATAAATTGTTGACACGTGACTAATATAGCCGCCCTCATTAGGATTTTGTTTTGTGTTCACAACTATGGTGACATTCTGAGGGGAAGCAGATTATAGCCTATAATCTATATACCGTAGTACCGCATTTTCCGGACTATAGCCCGCTCCCGGTTCATAGTCCGCAGGTGGAAATTGTGTTGTCAAAAATTAGAGTTTTTGCTTAGTGTCCTCACATTCCGCATTTAGTGCCTAGCCCGTTCGTAAAAATGTTCTTACCCAGCACCCCCTGACACATGCCTCCTGTATTAGCAACAAAAAAGCTTGTATCATACATAAATAATCATTAATATACTCAGTTATCAATAAAATACTTCACGTGTTGTCACAGTGAACAATCTCAAAAAAGCAAATCCTTGCGTGGACCGCACCTATTGATAGTCCGCACCAGGTGAAATTTCAATCTGTAATCCGGAAAATGCGGTAATAAAACGTACGATGGTTACGCTTCGGATGTGGTGGTTAGTTTATTTTTACTCTAACAAAACGTATTGCCATAGGAATGCGACGAGACGATGAATAATGAACTGAAAATAAAGGTTTAATTGACGAACTTATGCCATAAACAAAAAACGAACCCATGTCGAGAAAGCAGCAGCTAGCGTCGAAGTCGGCAGCAGCGAGCGACGGTGCGTCGGCTGTGACAGCTGACTATCGCTAGAGTTGTTCAGTGAATGAACCGGCAATACCGCGCTCGGCTCCTTATCTACTAAACTCACCATCTGGAAGATTCGACCTGGGCCTCTAGGCTCGTCAAACGCAAAGTTGGGGCAGAAGTTGATGGAGCGCACCAATTGGCATTTCACGACGATGACTTTAGAGTTTTTTCGCCGACCTCCAATCGGCGCGCATAGCGCACTTTTGGCTCCACCTTTGTGTTTCACGAGTTTAGGGCCCTAGAATGTTCGCGCGTTATCTAGGTTATCTAGGGCGAGACAGACTAGGCAAGGTCATTCTGGCATCCTAATTTTTGTCCCTCGAGGTAAGAATCAACACGAAACTTCAAAATGCACGGATAACCGTTTCTGCTTGGTCATGCAAGCGGCAATAAGCCATTTTTCTAGGTAGACAACTTTTTATTTTCGTAACGTTGAGGCACCGAACTAGCAACGACTCTTCGGGCAGTACCAATAGCGAGTTTTAGTAGACCGTGTTTCCCCCTCCGCTGAGCCCCTCCGCTACCCGGAACTCTACAGCCAAGGCCATCGGCGCGCAGGCGCATGGGCGGTTTAGGGTGCCTCAATGTCCTTCTTTTTAGGGTGATGCCACCCTTTGTAGTACCCATTGCCGACAGCATGCGCCCACGCGTAAAATACAAAGAAATCGACGAAAACAAAATGTCCCCATAGCACAGTCAGCGCCACAAGCGCGTGCAGGGACACGCTCTTTCACGCGCTTGTGAACAAAAAATAAAAATAAAAGTGTGGGACAAAATGGTAAGATGTCTCCACCCTAAGCAAAGCGCACATGAAGGCACCCTAGGGCGGTTTCTTCGTAGCGGAGGGTTAGAGGAGGAGGAAACAAGGTCTACTAAAACTCTCTAATGTGTACCGCAGGACGGTAGTTACGCTCTGCTGTGCATTTGCTGATCAGATAGCACCCTATTAGAGAGCTATATTAGATGGTTCCGACACCTCTGATAACAATGGCGATAATGATAAGATGCACGCGCACAGTATCGTGATCGGTGCTATCGAAGTAATCTACTAAACGATACATTTTTCAGAATCTTAGCAGTATGGTTAATTGCAACTTAAAAAAGTCTCCTTTAAAAAAATAATGCATCGACAGCGTTTCTTTCCAAGCAGGGTATCGGATGTCAAGGTTGCTTAGTGTACTGTACGTCAACCTTATTACGGGGTCTGTGATCTCTAAGTTCAACTCTACAAAAGTCAAGAACGTTGTATATTAATGACGTCACCAATCCTCACAAGTCACACCCGTTCACTCATAAAACTCAGCTCAAAATTAACATAAAAACAGGGTTGATGCGGCGCTGACTTGAAAGTATCTTAGTGCTCCTATGGCGCTTTTTGAGTGTTGTATCATTATTACAGCAAGTCAGAGCTGCGTTAGTAAAGTCAGCGCTGATGTTGAGGTAAGAATGATAGTGCTGATGTAGTGCTGTGGTTTATGTGTCAACGGGCCTTAGTATGTTGGCTTGGCTTTGCAACGGTGCCGAGGTCCTTCTAAATCGCTCGTTCTCCACGAACGTTGGATGTGAAGGAGCAATGCACATCTTCTTGAGACCCCTTGCGTGTCTTGAGTAACGGTAAATTCACTGCGAAAAGGAGAGACGTATCCACGATTTGGGAACATCGCCAGCGGTAGCTAAAAAGCTTTCGGAAATCATTAGCACCTGTAAGCTTAACCTCACGATTGTGTACAAGCCCCATGAATGTGGTAGAGATATCTGAAACTAGATATATGTTTGTCATTTAGGCTGAAAGTGATTTCTTTAGCAGGCTTTAAATTTAAAATTATAAATATGCAGACAGAGTAGTCCGTTACAACTACTGTAATCCGTTACTTTTTGTAATTTTAATTTCTAATATAATATCATTACTTTTCGAGTTACGAATTACTGAAATTACACGTTACATTACTTCCGTTTTGTGAAAGGAGGAAACAAAGTGAAACAACGGTGATGCAATAGTCTTCGCACTTTCAGCACTGGAGACACAAGACGGACTGCGTGGGAAGCAATAAAGAAGAGAAAACTAATGAAGCATAAAACCGTCGCACGAGGTTCAGTGAGGAATGGGACTGCTGTGTATGTGGCCGCCACCCCGCCGTCCCCCTTTTCTATCCTAACCCCCTCTCTTATCCGCCATAAACAAATATGCGTTTTCTTTGTCATTGTCACAGAGAAACGTTCGTTGCTTGCTGCGAGGATTGATAACGTCAATCGATTAGAGCAGCTACCAGAGTATCAATGCCGAGCCGAGATTTTGTGTCACTAGTGCTATAACTGAGTAGGAAGCAGAATATTCTTATTTGTTATATTGGGGAAAAAAACTATTACAGCTAGAACGTTAGGGCTCCTTAAAGAGCTGATATCTTTAGATTGAGCAGAACAATTAACGCAGTGCCACATATCGAGAAAATTAGTTTAGATTTGCTTGTGAACCTCAAGTATACTGTTGAACCTCAAGTATACTGACGACTGCAGCTCGAGCATGTGAATTTATTTATTAGCAGGGCCACTTCGCAACCGTACGTTTCTCTCGTCCTAGACATGACTTCTAATTTTAAAGCCCCGCTACTTGACAAAATATTTCCACAAGTTTACTTTAGGCTTTGTGACATGTGAAGGACAGACAATACAATCGAGAAGCCCAGTTCAATATTACGCTTTACATACTTTAAGCCCTACCACAACCGACGACACGGTGTGCCAACCAAGTGGCGCCAAACGTTCATCGACATGGCGGTCGTTGTCTTATAAGGGTTTTCTGCCACCAGCAAAAATAAATCCCGCAAAAAACAACGTGTCGTGTGTCAAATACGCTGTGCGTGATTTGGATAATCGGGGAAAGTCAACGTACAACGATGAGCGCCGTCATGATGCATTTGGCGCTGCTCCATTGACTCGAAGCGTTGCGTCGGCTAAGGTCGGCCTCTAAAGGAACACTGTCAGGGTATTTATGCTCGCCCCGGTTTTTTATTTGTAGATGAAATAGGAGAGCCCAACAACCCAAAACGCAATGTCCGGTTAGAAATTCGTTTTCTTTCAGCCTGAAAGAAAACGATCGATAACTGAGCGGTTTGAGTCGCGTTTACTCTTTTCTCCGTGGTCACGTGCCGTTCTCTGTGGTTTGTTAATAACCACCAAATTTAATAAAAGTGGTGGGTCATTGAACCTATCGATCAGTATTAAATATAGAAAAATATGATACATATTTCTTCTTGCTACTAATACTCTACAAATACATTGACTGAAAAAAAGTTGCACGAAGAACCGAAAGCACTCTGTGCATTCTCCGTGTAATCCTCAACATGGCTTCGATTTTCAGGAGTTGCGGCCTGGACGGCCGAACGAAGAGCACTAAGCGATAGCGGCGGAACACGGGCGTGGGACCTCTACTTAAGAACTGTTGTTCGCGGTAGCGCCGAACTTTCTAGCTTTGAGAGATGAATATTTTGTTGCCGATCAAAATTACGATTTATTCCGTAGGCCACGCCCAATCATCAAGCAGTTCGCATGAAGACATCGCCTAGTCGTCGCCCTTCTCCTGGCTGAAGACATCGCTCGCTTTACGAGGTCGAATTGGTAAGAGCTTAAAAAACGCGGAACCGTCAAGGATAAAATGCGCGTTTTTGGTGCGACGGCGACGTGCGTTTTTCGTCTGCTTCGCGAGGCCAGATAAAACAAGAAAAAAAATTGCGGTGGCTTAGATCGCGGCTATGCCAGGATATACGTAGCGTGAGCTTATGCGCACAAAATGAGAGGCGCTATCAAGCGGCTCCGGTGCAGCGTCAGACTTGGCTACTGCGCGACGGGGGCGCACAGCTGGGCACGCGGCGGCGCCAGTGCATCTGCCGCGGCTATGACGTCACTCCTCTGGAATGTGCAGACCGGCGAGGCGCGCGCGGCGGCGGCGGCTCCGGCGCACCAGCTGTGCGCCGTGTGACGTCACTGCTCCTCGCGCATGCGCAGCACGGCTCTTTAGGAGCCACGCGAAACTGCTCAACCTCGGCCAGTGTAGCTCACGCTACAAAATGAAAGGCGTTTACAATTCCTTGTAATGCCGAATTAGAGCGCAGCTCTTGAGGAGGAGGAGGGGAGAGTACGGATAGGAGAGTATATTCCTCTCCCCTTACTCCGTACCCTCTCCTCCTCTCCTCCTCCTCCTCTCGTCCTCCCCCTTCCCTCCTTCCTCCTCCTCCCCTCCCTCCTCCCTCTTCTCCTTTTCCTTCCCTTCCTCCTCCCCTCCTCCTCTTTCCCCCCTTCCTCTCCCTCCCTCCTTTCTCATGCAGGCCTCGTGAAAGTCACTCTGAAGGGCGTGACCTTCGTCGTGACCTTCACGAGTGACCTTCATGACGTCGCTCGTGACCCTTGTGACCGTCAAGACGTCACGTGTCACGTTATTATGAAAACGCCCCATAATACAACCCGCGGTTACGCCGACAGAGACAGCGACGGATATGACGACGCCACTCAAGCCGGAAACGGGCACCGAGCTGCGCTCTAAAAAAAAGCAAACGCGGTCGGGTGGTGTTACGTGACTTCCAGCAAGTCTGTCCTCCACTACATTTCTTCAAACTCCCCAGTCCAGTTTCGGTTTCGGTCTCGGGGGGTTGTGTTTCTTTTCTTTATTAAACATATACGTTACGTTGTCGCAAAATATTGGTTGGGCAGCCTTCTGACACCATAATAAATCGCCTGGCAAAAACTATTTCTAGTAGGGGGGGGGGGGGGGCGGGGGGGGGGGGGAGTGTGTGTGTTTCTTTAAGCAAAACGGAGAATAAATGATTTATTATCAAAAAATAGTTGGGATGCCTCTGCTCGATATTCTTGTTGGTCATTTTGGTTTTTAGATCTCTCATTGAAGTTAATTATTTTATATTTATTAATTGACAAAACTCCTATAAAAAGGCCAGAAATGAGAGAAAAGTGGTTATGTCTTTGGTGGCGACCAGGCCTGGAAGATGGCCCGACAGAGTTAAATTTGGGCCTCTTCATCTGTGTCACCGAAATAATATAAAAGTTTGCAGATGACTTTTTTTTTTTTTTTAGTTTGGCGCAGCATTTTAGGGAAGGCGCTTAGCCTAAACGCCGTTGACTCGTTGCCCAGGGTCTTCGACTCTCGAAAGCTTTCGTCTGAGACATTGTTTGCTGACTTACACTCTGATATTGAATGCTGAAGGTTGGTATGCTGAAAGGGTGCTTCTAGAAGGTGCAACGTGGAGGTTGCCGCTTTACCCATTTGGCCGGTCACGAGCCAGGAGCGCGGTACGAAGGAATACATGGAGGATAAAGAATATGGCAAGTGATAGCAGGGCGAACAAAATTTATATTTTCAGAAGGTTAATTAAATCGCAATATTTAACTGAATTTATTCGATTCAAGTTTGAACGATTTAAAATGTTATTCAAAGAATATTAACCACAAACTCAGAGTGGCACCTCGACATTGGTTTGTTTATATTTGAAAGTGTGCAAGGGCCTCATAAACCAGTCTCATAAATCAGGTGGCAAGATCATGTAGACTAAAACGACTATACTGGCTGATGTAATGCAAACCTGAGACGGATAACTCATTCTGACAACCTGTGTGTCTGTAAAACGTTTGTCTCTCTCGCGCGCGCATCGTGCCCCTTTGCGTGTGAAGCTGTTTTTTTGTTTGTGCATGTGTGTGCGTGTGTTTGTGTGTGCGGGAACGAATGCGTTTCTTGTTTTTCTTCTTTGAATTTCACTTTGCTTCCACGAGGAGATTATTTGGCTGGTGAACGATGGGGAAGATAGAACGACCGCAGAACGCAACAAGTTGGTGAGAACAGCACGGCTTTTTGCAGAAGTTCAGCGTAAAAAACACATTTCTTGCTCAATCAATGTTTTATTTTATTGGATTATAAATGCACATAAAAAATCGAATGATAGAGAGCAGTATCGCCAGTTTTGCAAATACATAAATATATATTCAAGTTCTTACTTTGTGAGAAAGGTATAATTTAAGTCATAAAAGTAAAACCAGAGGGATTCACATAATGGTTCTCTATGGGTCCCGCCTCCATAGTGATTTAAATATTCTTAATTCTTACTCCCCGCCCTGTAACAAATTACCGAACTAAGTATGCAGTTTTGGTTAAACAGCTGTCAAAAGTTCATAATAACTAAAAAAGGCAACATGAAAAAAAAATTATGACCAAGGACGTGAGCTAACTCACAGAGCGCTGGAGAAAGAAAAAAGTCATTGTTTGGTCACATATATCTTGCGAGCTGGAATGAGACCGAGGAAGGAATGCTGGAAGTTGAAATTCACTGAAAGACAGACAAATAATTTATTCGTTACTTAGAAATGCTTGGCAACGGCGTAGCTCAGAGGAGCATGGTGAGCGTAGGGGAAAGGGGCAGCGTGAACCACTGGGGCGCCGAGGGTAGAGCGCACAGCCACTGGGGCGGCATAGACAGAGCGAACGGCGACTGGGGCTGGGTGGACAGCCTTGACAACGACCGGGTGTGGGCCCTCGACAGCGGAAGAGAAGAAAGGAGCGTCGGCTGGGACGGAGGTCTTGGTGCCCGGCTCGTTGGTCTCGACAGTCGGGTGGAATCCGGTGGCATCGGCGACGTACTTCACCACGCGGGTGACACCGAAGGCATCAACGTAGCTGTAGGAGCCGACCTTGTTGTTGAAGGCATCGCCAGTCTCCTGGCGGGTCATGCGGGTGCCGAATCCGTCGACATTGTCGTAGCCGAAGTTGTATGGCTGGGGTGGCTGCGATAAATTCAGTAAACACCCTTTTATTCATTGTGGATTTGCTTAAGTGGTTGGTGTTTTTTGACATCCTACAGAGAAACTCTACTTCTGTTTCATAACACTGCGAAGTAGCCAGATTGTTGAGCAAATATATATAAAAAAATTGTGCACTTGTTGATTGTAAAATACCCAAAGGAAAAACTGAAGACAAGTTTAGATCTCAGATTGTTTCTAAAGTTTTCACTGTGTGAATCCTTTCGAAGTATAAGCGAGCGAATTTTAATACTGCTTGAGTTATGATATTACGTTTCATTAGTTCTTTAGTATATAGTTGACGAGGATATAAATATTTTGAAGATAGATATTTATAGAAAGGAAGGCGCAAAGCGCCTTGATCCATTTGAGGAAACGCTCAACGAACGCACATTTCCCGTGGGTTGGTTTTAGAGTATAAGATATTTTTATAATCCGAATAAGAAAATAAGAACAACGTTTCGGCAAGACCTATATAGTCTTGGTAGCTTGTAGCATATTCCAATATTACCAGACGTTCCCCCTGTTTTGTTGCTACGAAGTGGTCATTATAATGCGGAATGTAAACATCTTTCATAGGTCTTCCTTCTGTTCGAAGCTGTGGGGCCCGACATAATCACGGACTAAAACTACAACTTCAACGCGCACGTTCTGCCAGAAAAAAACATATGAGCAAAGTGATGATACTCTTTAGGAGCGGTTTGATTAACTACTCGTCTCCAAGCTTTTTTCTATGCTACGACCTATGATGAAACCGGCATAACAATACTTCTTTTATGTCATAACCGTCTTACTTAATGACTTGCACGTCATTCGGTGACGGTACTTCCCCTATTGTGAAGCTTTTCGACCTTATAGGAATCGGCTCGAGACTTTCGAAAGGAGTTTAAACTATGCATGCGGCGCCACGTAATATCACTGGTGTATTTTGATTAGTTCTCAATTTATATTCAGAAGTAAATTACACATTTTACTTTCATTTTATTTTCGATAGGAGTAGTTATGTTTTACTCACATGTTCGACAACAACACCACAAGCCACGTAGGCGAAGAGGCAGCACACAAGGACCTAGAAGGGTTAACGCATTATTATTTCTCTCAATATGAGGGAGAAATCGCAGGCTTTTCGTCTGAACTCAGTATAATGTCTATTAAAGAAAGGGTTTCTTACCTTAGAGAACATGATGGATTCTTTTCCTCTCTCGTAGAAGTGGATCTGATGGTTTTCTTGGATTATACGATGGCTTATATACCCTACTGTTTAAAATTCAGATAATTATAACGGAGAGGCTGTAGATATCACGAACCAATCCCAGCTGTAAAGAGGGAGCAATATTGATAATATCTGACCGTCGGTGCACGTAAATTGCTTGGGAGGAAGGGAATGCGAAAGTTTTTTTTTTCCGCGTTTGGTTTACTACAAGCTACACTCAGAAATAGGATTGAAACTGCACTGCTACAGCGGGAAAACCGGTATTTTTGCCACTTTATTTATTGCTAACCCAATCTTTGCAAATTCTAAGCTTGATACGGAACCCTCGCAATATTTACTGTAAGTTATATTTGGCCTAAGGTTTTTGTAAAACTTTCACACTATAATTTATTGCAACAAATATTGTGCATCTAAAATACAAACCCGGGCTTAACCGATAATGATTGTAGTTGACCTGAAGATTCATTCATTCATTCATTCATTTGTTTATTTTCTGTGCTCATGAACAGCTTGGCGCCTTGATAATGATGCACATCAAAATGTTTACAGGTTAGTTACAAAAGTCCTAAAAGCTACGAAATTTGGGTTTAAAACATCAATATCTGCTCCACTGAGGGTATTGTAGAAGTGTTTAACACCGGTCATGAGACTGGTTTGGATGATGTGATTAACATGGAAAGTCGGAGAAACCCGGAAAACTCGACTCGGAACGTGAATATTAATAGCAGATAAATTAATTGGGCACTTCTATGAACAATGTTTTTTTTTTTTGTATACTTTTGTGTTACTCAAGTTTGAAAGACTTCTAACATATTGCGGTTATAGTTTAACTTTCTCAAGTGTTCAAATAGTTTCGGCGAAAAATTCAATCTACCTTCGCTAATCATTTAGGTACCCCAGCGTTTGATGTTAAGCGTGGAGTTCAAGTCAAAATATTTACATGATAAAATATTAAAAAAACGTTACTGTATAAATGTTTTGACGCAAACATATATTTTTTTGTTTTATTTGGAACACATTTTTAAAACGATGACAGAGCACGCGCCGCAACAAATTTAAAGGAATGACTTAAAATGAGTAGAAATTGGTTGTCTCTTATAGTGGCCCGAAGATTGCAATATATTTATTTTTGCATAAATAAAAAGAAACCTCGCAAGAAAAAAACAAGCAAGAAGCACGCCAAACTTTAAAGCTTAAAAATAATATGTTTTAAAGTAGGTGAGAGATATTAGGCGAAATTGTAGATTGCAGGCTTCTATTTTATTTCTTTTATTACTGAACTAGTACCGTTTATTCTAGAAGATCAGTAAGTTGTTCATCTGTAGAATTAAAATGACACAATGATAATATATACTGCCTTATTCGTGTAACATAATGAGACTAAATGAATATTTGTAAAATTTCGATTCTCAACAACGAAGGGGTGGGAGGTCAGTTTTCTCTTGGTAACCATGATCCTTCATCGATCGTAAGGGAATTCACAAACCCAACGTGCTGTGAAAAATTTACATGCAGACTGCACACGGGATGGGATATTGGACGTTATCGTTTCAGTATGTTGCTTAAATACAGTCAGCACCTTGTGTAAGCTTCGGCGTTTTCGGGATAGTGCTGTCATTGTAGAAGTAGCACTTGGTCCAGGACTTTGGTTTCAGTGTGCATTTAAGAAAAATTCATAAAAAGCCAAATCTTAAATCTGTTTCGTAGCAAAAACAAAATGTTCCAATAGCGATATTTATTTTTTTATTTTGCAAACAATAGTGTGAACGTTATCTTAGAGTAAAATTACATGTCGACCTAAAAAAAGTGCAGGTTTATTTAGTGAGGGTTTATTTTTCAGCAGAAGACTATCAAAACGTAGGAAAATGTATTGAGACGGTGAGTGTGCAAGTGAGTTATATTATTTATATCTCCTTTTGAGGTTCAAGTCTGCAAGTCAACAGATTGAAACTTATTCGGCGAGAAAAACGTCTTGGTGAACAAATAAACCACCCTGATCACATGGAGAAACCTACAGTCGTCATAGCGAGAATATTTCGCGCAAGATCACATTAGAGTACAGAAACTATTTCAAAATGCTTCTCTAAATATTTTTGAAGTGAAAATATACATGAAATATATCAAAACGTAATAATAGTTTAAATATAGCATGATTAGAAAAAAAAAAAAAACTAAAATGACGGTTTCATGTAGCTCACGAATTCAAATAAAATGTAACAACTCAGAATGAAAGTAGTGGTTTATTTCAACCTCCTGAATCTGGATGGTTAGTAAAATACTAAATTAAACTCAATACACTCTTTGCGTCTTTGTCATATTAGATGAATTATTACTATAGTCTCGCGTAAAATGTTGAAGAACTGGATTATCAGTTACCAAATGAACATCACCATTGTGATTTAAACTTAGTTTTACTTTAAAATGGCTGATACGGTAATACAAAGAACATGTTTTTTTTCTATTGACAATTAAAAAAAAAACAATAGTTATAGCATAATATGATATTATTTATGATATCATATCATCAATATTATATGCCGTTGGCCCTGAGGGTATTGAAATAAAAAAATAAATAAATAAATGAATAAATAAATATAGTTGTCGCACTAAATGAATTGTTTGATTTATGGTATTTTGTTCATAGCGCAGATCCATTAAGCCTATGGTGATGATTGAGGACTCGAGGATCAAAACGTTAAAAAAAAAAAAAAAATCTTCATTCTCAGTAATGCAATTTTATCACGCAAATAATTAGTGTTTAGTAACAGTTTTCTCATATATACAAACATAAATTCGTATTCATAAGACTTTGTGTGTAGTATGTAGTTTGACGGCAGTGCTCCATAAATCTAGGCAATGCTAAAATGCACTTAATATGTATATTGTGTCACATTAAGAAAAAACAAGAACGATTTATTTTCTTTTTATTTACGTTCATCCAGTTTGTACAGTTTAAATAGTACATTTCCTTATAGTACGTCAGTTATAAAATATTTACGTAAGTTAAATAAACTGTTTATTTAAGACTGATAATATTCAAATTTTCTCTGATCATATTATACAGTTCCAATAATAACCAAGGTCGTGCCTATCAGAAGTGGTGTTTATACATGCGTATACATATATCAAAATTGTGGCTGTTACTCCAAGGAAGTAATTGATTACAATTACAATTACTTTGCCTAAAAAGTAATATTGCAGATAGAAATTACTCACTGTTCAAAGTAATCGCTTAAATACTTCGTTATTTTTTTTTCGATTACTTTTACCTTATTGCCAAAGAACACTAAAGATTTGTGCAATGCCAGGTGCGTGTCTGAGGGAAGAAATTTATTGACGCACTAAAAATTAAACAATAATAGAATACAGTCGGTGCAATCTACCCCTACTTTAGTAATTTTGGGAGGACAAATTCATGAAGTCTTTAACTACTTAATGAGGTCTCCAAGATAGGCAAGTCTCGCTCTATCCAACCGGGACGGAATCGAATGACGAGAACACGTGACAAATACACTTAGGAGGTTGACGCACGCACACCATAGGAAATATTCTGAATTCGTAGTCGACGAACTACAAAATGCAGTTCCCCTGAAGATGTTGTCTATAGACGCTGTTTGTTGCCTAAATAAGGACTGCTTTATCCACTGAAGCTGACGTGGTTTGAGACCAAGAAGCTTTTGGCTACATTTCGAAGACTCCTGTTTTATGAAGGCAGTTATCAGACCGAATGAACCACTAGATATTTTTCTTGAACGCCAAACACATACTAATGCTTCAACTTTCAACTGAACTGATTTTGCTATCTAGAAATGATAAAAACACCAATATTAGTAATCAGCAGGCTTTTATGTCTCTCAAGCGTTTACAGCCGCCTTAGTCACTCTCAACTCTTGTGTCCATGTAATCCACTTTTTATTCTCCGAAAACTAGGGATTTTTTCTCTTTCCTTAAAGGATCACTGACAGGGTATTTATGCTCGCCAAGGTTTTTATTTGTACATGACATATGACAGCCCAACTACCCAGAACACAATTTGCGGCTCAAAATTTAGTCTCTTTCCGGCCGTTTGAGTCGCGCTTACTCTCTTCTCCGTGGTCACTTGCCGCTTTTATGGTTTAGACAGCCATCAAAGATAATCAAAGTCGTGGGTCATTGAAGGCACACTCGCAATACTTAAAATTGACAAAAAATGATACCCATTTTTGTGGCTTTTAAAAAGCTTCAAATACGTTGATTGAACAAAAAGCAGCACAAATACGTTACTTCCGGTAACTTTCTCCTCCTCTATATTTCTTCCTCCTCCCCAGTCAAGCTTAGGGTTTCGGTTTTGAGCAGTTGTGTTTTTTTACGTTAATAAAAATATACGTGACGCTGTAGCAAAATATTGATTGGATAGTCTTCTGACAAAACATCAGCACTTTTTTTTTTTGGGGGGGGGGGGGGGGGGGTGTCAGTGTCACTTTAAAATTTCTGTCTAGTCCCCGCGTACGCAATCCGCTGACGAGGACCCCAGAATTCTCGTTTCTATAAGTGTACGGGTGCAGCTTCGGAGTCCCAAGCCGTTTTAGTTTTGCTATCCTGCCACTGTATTGACTGCTGTCGAAAGTGACAACATTCGGTGTTTGCCGCCTATCTCGGTTTTAAGCTTCGTGAAACACTTTTCCTGTTGCTAATAAACAGTGCCATCAGACCCCTCTTTTCTGAATACACATGTACAATAGTGCGAAGTCAAGGGGCAGGGCACATCCCTGGTTGGATCAGCACCAATTTAGCTTTTTTAGCGCTGTCAAGGAATCCATCAATGCAGAATGCTGGGCTAGTTGTTATTGGGGTTTCAAGGGCATGGTAGCGCTTTTAGACGAGGAAGAAGTAAGAGAAAGGACAAACAGGAGCAGTCAGGGCTCGTGTGTGTCTTGTCTCTTTTTCGTCCTCGTCTAAAAGAGCTACCAAGCCCTTGACAAGGGATTCAACCAGGGATGTGCCTTCTGCCACGTAACTTCGCACTAGTGTATACGTGTAAGCAGAAACGTAAGGGGTGTGAATACAGCAGTATATTGGAGCATAAAAAATGTAGCACCAAGTTTAAACGGGAAAAGGCGGCCAACACGGAGTATCGTAGCTTTCCACAGCGGGCAATATGGTGGCAGGACTGCAAAACTAAAACGGCTTGCGACTTCGAATCTGCACCCGTACACTTATAGAAACAAGAATGCTGGTATTCTCTCCAGCGGATTGTGCACGTGGGGACTAGACCGAAATTTTAAGGAGATAGAAAACACTCTGAGTTTTCTGAGCGGAGAGAGAGTAAGGCGGCTGGAAACGCTTGAGAGACGTGTAAGCCTTGCTGATCCCTCACAATGGTGTTTTTGTTTTCTTTTATAAATTCTAAACATCAACATCACTTCAGCTGAATGTTGCAGCATTAATATGAGTTTGGTAATCAAGAAACATTCTCATTTGGGTCATGCGGTCTGATAACAACCTTCATCAAGCTGGAGTCTTCGAAATGTAGTCAAAAGCAACGTGCCGCCTCTTGGTCTCAAAGCACGTCACTTTGAGTGGGTAAAACACCCATTATTTAGGCAACATGCAGCATCGATATAGATAACCACATCTTCAAGGGAATCGTGTTTTCTAGGTAGCCGAACCACCACCCAACTGTATTCTTTGCATGCTCATGCCATTCGGTCCTGTCCCTGTTTGGGACAGCGGGACAAGCTTATCTTGAACGCCTCTTTAAATATTTAAAAACTTAATGAATTTGTGCTTCTAAAATTATTAAAATAAAATATTGGGTAGATTGTACCAGGTGTATTTTATGTTGGCTTTATCTTAATGGGGCAATAAATTTCGCCCATCAGACACGCACGTGTCGTTGGACACATGTTGTGTCTTTGCAATAACGCAAATGTAATTGAGTAAGGCAACGGAATAATTAATCGATTACTTTATACGTTGAGTAATTTGTAACGGCAATTCGTTCCTTTTTAGGCCAAATAACTGTAATTGTGGTCAAGTACTTAATTGGATTAACAGGAACAATTTTGATATACGTATATTCTTGTATAAACACTACCTTTGATAAGAGCGACTTTGGTTATATAGGAATTGTGTAATGTGATCAGACAAAACAGTTTATTTTTCTACTTATGTAAATATTTTGTAACTAACATACTATAAGAAAATATACTATTCAAACTGTAGAAACTGGAGGAACCGGTAGGAAGAAAATGGCATCATTACAGTTTTTTTTTTTTATTTTGACAAAACATTTTGTTATACACTATATATATTAAGTGAATTGTGACCCTGCTTACATTTGATGAAACACTACAGTCACTTGGCGCACTACAAACATTGTCTTTTTATATACGAATTTATATGTGTGTATCGGAGAAAGCTGTCATTAAACACAAATTAATTTCTTGATAAAACTCCACTACTGCAATAAAAACCTTTTTTAACGTTTTGTTGTTCTTGTTCTTTAGTAGGGTACGTTGTTGGGCTAGTTGGTTCATCTTAGTAAAACATAAAATAGCGCAAAAAAGACAAGGACAAGAAGTATAGAGGACAGGCGCTAACTTTCAACTAGTTTTATTCAGGAAAAGTAAACATATATATAGAAACGACAGGCGAAGCAGCACCACGTAAAGGTTTATTAATTTTTTACCCGATCATTCAAAAACTGAAATTCATTACAATGAAGTACATTAGAAGTGTCGCTGACACATGCCGTCCAACTTTTTTTGATAAAGAAAGCTTCCAACAGCTATCGAATGACCGTCTCTCGGCGTGTTCCTAGTATCCTTGTCTGCTGAAATATCTACAAGGATACTAGGAAGAAGCTTACTGATAACGCGGGAGCACGCATTATCAGTAAAAAATAAGTATGGCTAGCATTTGCCAATACATTGCAACAAGTGTGGCTGTGTTCAGCGACTTCAGCTGACAAGGATACTAGGAAGAAGCCGAGAGACGGTCGCTCGAGAGCTATTGGAAGCTTTCTTTATAAAAAAAAAAGTGGGACGGCATGTGTCAGCGACACTTCTATTGTAGTTCATTGTAATGAATTTCAGTTTTTGAATGATCGGCTAAAAAATTAATCAACTTTTACGTGGTGCTGCTTTGCCTGTCGTGTGTATATATATGTTTCATTTTCCTGAATAAAACTAGTAGAAAGTTAGCGCCTGTCCTGTATACTTCTTGTCCTTGTCTTTTTTGCGCTATTTTATATATTTTACTTCTTCTTCTTCTTGTTATAACGGTTCACAGAAAAAAAGGGAAGCCAGAAGAAATGTTGGCCTCCTGTACGGGGCGAGTCGCCTCCTGTACGGGAGAGTTTTGTTCTGTTAGTCCTCAATCATCACCATAGCTTTTGTGGGTCTCAGTCATAAAGAAAATACCGTAAAGCAAACCATTAATTTAGGTCAGCCACGATATCATCGCTAAAACCACATTATATTATAATCAATAACACTGTAAAAATACGGGTTTATCCAAGCCAAGGGAGGCTCAAGGGACCGTACCCGGCAAGTCGGCTAGCGAAAGTTCTCAAGAATAGAAAAGCAAAACAAAGAAAACTTTATAAAACGAGAGAGCACAGAGTGAACAAGAAAGGCTAGAGTCTTGAAATCCTCAACATTTCTTTGTCAATTTTCTTTTTGCAGTACACTTAAAGACACAATTGGGAAATTTGTTGAAGACATATGGCACATAAGGAGAGCAGATTCTTTTACCGTAGCGAGTTACACAACGGGTAATGACAAAACGGGACGTGTGACGGAGATTGCTGTTAGGAACGAAGGGGCGTTTAAAATCGTTATTCCACAACTGCGTAAAACCACAGCAACTAATAATAATCAATCAATCAATCATCAATCAATCAATCAATCTTTATTATACAGTGCCCAGGAACAACCCTGAGGTCTTGGTGCTAGTACACTGGTGGATAAAAAAAATATAATATACACATCTCCGCAGAAAAGAAGATACATTTTTAAGCATAATACTAGGCAGTGCACGAGTAATTAGTAGAATAAAATAAAAACGAGGCCGTAATAGTAGACACAGAACACAAGACCGTAGGACAACAAGTGCACCACCAGAAAGCACGCCATGGAGATGACGAAATTGAGACATAACAGAGCCATTCAGCAATGCTCACCCTGCACGGGCAAGTTTTTAATAGAAAGGACAAACGTCCTGTAGCAAGGGTGGAAAATATCAAGTTTTGCAGAGTAATGATTCAAACGCTGTGCCATTCTCACAATTGGGTTTACCGGACTAAGTGTTCTAGACACATAAAAAAATGACAGAAGACGAGTAGGCACACGTGGGACCCTAAGGCACAGTTCCGATAACACGCTCGGAGAATTGATGAGTCCATGCAGCGTTTTAAACAAAAATAGTAAGTCCGCGTTCTCCCAAAGCCGGTGCAAGCTAAGCAAACCAACACGCTCTAACGCAGACTCATATGTTAAACACCGAACATCCTACTTTATGTAGCGATGTTTAAAGATTAGAAACAAACTTTCTTTGCACACGTTCGATCTCCAAGGAGTGACTTTTAGGAATTCCATTCCAAACAACTGAGGCATATTCTAACTGCGACCTGGATAGCGAACAGTATAACGTGATAAAAGCAGTCGGGTTTTCGAACTCCCTGGTCAAGCGAGAGGCGACACCCAACATTCGCAATGACGAGTTAACCAGCCTACCAACGTGATCAGAGAAACGCAACCCAGAATCAACCATGACTCCGAGGTCTTTCATTACACTTACTCGAGACAAAGTCTCTCCTTGAATATTATACGCAAAAGAGATATTGTGAGTTTTCCGAGAGAGCGTCATGACCTTGGTTTTGGACGGGTTCAAGCAAAGGTCGTTATCAGAGCACGATCGGTAGAAAGAACTTGCATCTTCCTGGAGCTTAGTACAATCATGTTCAGTAACTATTTCTCGATAAATTTTTATATCGTCAGCATATGGCAGGAATGAAGAATTTAAAACAACAAAAGAGACGTCATTTACGAAAATTGTGAACAGTAGGGGTCCTAAAACAGATCCCTGAGGAACGCCAGAGCGAGCCTTGTATAACGAAGAGTTCCTGTTGTTGACCCGGACATACGCCTCTCTCTCTGACAAGTAGCTTTTTAACCAGTCGTGTACTGAGCCACATACTCCATAGGAGGGAAGTTTGGATAAAAGAATAATGTGATTGACTATGTCAAAAGCCTTACTTAAGTCAAAGTAGACAACGTCTAACTGACCTCTGTTACATATCGCACGAGATGCGGCAGACATAAAGCTGACAAGATTAGTAGTAGTTGATCTTCCGCTCATTAAACCATGCTGATTGGGAATTGCTAAGTTTTGAAATTTGAAAGAAAGGAATTGATGGACGACCATTTCAAAGAGCTTAGAAAATGGAGAGAGAAGAGAAATAGGTCTATAGTTACAAATATCACCTTTTTTCCCCGACTTTAAGACCGGAACAACAGCAGCGACTTTTCACGTTTCAGGAAAGGTTCCCAACTTTAACGAGTTGTTAAATATAGAGCACAGTACTGGAGTAAATATGTCGTGATAAGTTTTAAGAATTGCAGAGGGAATGCCGTCGGGCCCTACTGATAATGTTGCTCTCATTTTCTTAATACAGGACCGGACGCACTCCGCATCGACATTAATGCAACTTAACAAGTCACCAAACCCATATATGTGAGGCAGCGCAGGTGCAGAACGCTGCGTACTATCCCTTTAGACTGACCTAAAATGCTCAGCAATTAACTCAGGCACAGACATCAAATCGCTCTCGTGATTATCCAGGACAATCTTCGACTCGATATGCCTCCCAGAGCGTGAATTAATGTACCTCCAGAATTTCTTCGAATTATTGACGAGATCTGATTCCACTGAGCAACGATGAGCCTGGCGGTCGCGATCTAGGACCTTCTTACATTGCTTTCTGCAGCTCTTGAATTCTACCTCCCACTTTAAAAGGCCACTTTTCTTAAACTTCCTGTGAAAAAAGTCCTTTCTTTTCAGTAGTGTTCTTAGCTCACTGGAAAACCAGCTAGGAAATCCAGATTTAGTAACTGTTTTTAACGGAATAAAAGTATCCATGGCCCCCCGAACAGTTCGCGTGAAGAGCATGACTTGGTCATTTACATCAGGCGACTCCAAGATCAATGCCCAATCAAAACTCGTGAGGTAATGATGCATCCCGACGTAGTCCCCTGCTGACAGATTATATTAGGTGTGCGGCGGGGAACCACCAGAATGAGCACTAACAGAGGAATTTTCGAACGAAAGTACTATATCAAGTGCAGGATGATATGTATCCTGAGGAACTAATGGGAGTTCACCCCGTACTACACGCACACTGTCCATATTTGAGAAGCATAAATCAAGAGCATTAAATTGGTGATTCAGAACATTATTGTGATGTGTGAGATTAAAGAAAGAAGAAAAGTTAAAGAGCTGGGTGCCTTTCTGCCTGCAGTAAAAGTTGTCCGTAAAAACATCAAACTGCGGCCAGTTGACTCCAGGAGCATTAAAATCCCCCAAGATTAAGACTTCGCATCTCTGTGAGTCATTCACTGTATTCTCTATGCCAACAAGACAACTATGAAATTCATCTGGCGGTGTCTGGGGAGGGAGGTAAAATAAACCGATTAAAACGCGTGCTCCCTTTGCAGCCTCAATCACGACCCTCTCTGGAAATTTCTCTAAGTCTTCGCGTCTCCTCGAGCGGTAGCGCCTGTCGACTGCGACCAACACTCCACCTTTCCGTTCTGCTCCGCGGGGTAGAATCACGATCGCGACAGTGCACCTCAAAACAAGGAGGAAAGTAATCGGAGGAGCCGATGCTAGAACACAACCATGTTTCAGTTAAACAAAATATAGAGCAATTTGATAAGGTAACATTAGAGAAAAAGCGATCGGCTTTTGTACGCAGGCCGAGAACGTTTTGGTAAAATAAATCAATGTGACTCATCCTTGGTTTCTCCAGCGTTCAAGGGAGCGGCGGCGGCGGCTGCCTCGGATGCATGGAACTGGTCATCGCGAAGGGCGCCTCGAAAAGCCTTAAAGAGGCAGGATTTAGGCCACACGGTGGGATCACAAAGTTTGTCGAAGTCTTTGGCAGCCACGGACACATGGAAGGAGGCGTAAGAGTCGTAGCGCGTCTTCAGTTTCCGGCACTCCACTTCCTCAACTCCAACGGAAGAGAGATGAGAACTGATGTCTTCGCAGCTGGTGTCCGGGTTCAGCTTGGTGACAAACAGGGCTCCTCGTCGAGTTGATGGAGGGGCAACGATCAACTTGAAGGTTTCCGACGCCCCGGTAAGCGCTGGGGTCCTAGCTTTTGGTCGTGCAGAGTTGATGCCACTGGGAGGGACGTCGTCTTTCGGCGAAGCATTATTCTGGCCATCCGAAGGGCGAGCTGCCGCCACAACCTTCGTAGGAGAAGCTTGGGGGAGAGAGCTTTTATAATAATAATAATAAATTATTTAAAAAAATTGAAAATTAATAATATTATTAATAATAATAATAATAATAATAATAATAATAATAATAATAATAATAATTGTATTCAGGAATGCAGATCTCGCAGAGTTGATGGCGGACTGGTCAAAGTAAGCTAGGGCTGGTAAGACGAGGTCCAGAGATTACACTAAGAAAAAAGCAAACATGAGTAAGAAATGCCGCTCAATAAACGAAATTTAATAAAAATTCACGAGTACGGAAATGTTACAGTTCCGTTGGAGACACAGTACAGTTCTTTGGAAGGTGGAAAAGTTACAATATAAAAAATGAAGTAAATACGAAATGGACACACGAACCCACGTTGTCATAAGCACAGCACCACAGCGAATAGGAGAGTGCTTCCCGAAGATGTGGCTGAGAAGAGTTAGCAATTGTAATCATACAAGAAAATAAAAATAAAACAAAACAAAACATACACACACTTGTTTGCATTTTTCCACGACACAGGCCCAAGGTTTGCCCAAGGGTTTGCTCAGCTCAAGAAACAAAATTAAAAAAAAAAAAAAAAAAATTCACGACTACGGAAATGTTACAGTTCCGTTGGAAACACAGTGCAGTTCTTTGGAAGGTGTAAAAGTTACAATATAAGAAATGAAGTAAATACAAAACGCACACACGCACGCACGTTGTCATATGCACAGCACCACGCGAATAGGAAAGTGCTGCTTGAAGATGTGGCTGAGAAGAGTTAGCAATCGTAATCGTAGAAAGAAAAGAAAAATACAAAAAACACGCACACACTTGTCTGCGTTTTTAGGCCCCAAGGTTCGAAGAGGCCTTCAGTGAACTGTTACATTTTGGGAAAAAAAGCAAAACCAAAAAAAAAAAACAGAGAAACAAAACCGGCTCAAAGGCCGAGAAAAAGAAAAAAAATAGGCCTGAAATTTTGGAAAAGTTTAATAATCAAGAATCAAGAATCAAGAATAGTTTTTATTTGTGCCCAGGAACAACCTTGTGGTTTTGGTGCTGGCGCACGTAAAAAAGAACAAAAACACACACATACACAAAAAGGAAAAAAAAAAACCACGGAAGACAGTTTTACATAAAATTCTACAAAAAAGAAGACGCGAGAGCTGTGTACACAAAATTGTACAGAAAAACAAAACAAAAAAGTGCACAAAAATTGCACATAGAAATGAAGACACGAAGAAAATTGTTCCAATACATATGGATGCTTCACTTGGACGCAAACAGACGCGAACGTCTGAACACTACACATACAGCTCCGTACAAATAGGAACAAGAAATCAACAAGTCATAGAAATACATATGGCAGTTGATTCAGGAAGTTCGTCAAAAGTCACAAAAGAGCTTCCGCACAGATTTAACAAAATCGGAAAAGTTGTCAAGAAATATATCGAGATTAAGAGAAGAGTTGTTATAAAGGAGTTCCGCACGAGATACTGGATCAAGTGTATTAACTCTAGATGACAGATAGAAGGTTGACGTTTTTCTTGTCGTCACTCGCGGTACGTGCAGAGAAACCTGATGCAGGATGACGGAGCTATCTATTTGACCATGTATACATTTATAAAGAAAGAGCAGCTCCGCAGTGTTTCGGCGTCCCTGCAAGTCTTGCGGTCGAATGGGTGAACTATGCACGTCATCAACTGCTTTTGCAAAGTTGAAACCGTGTTTAAAAATAGATACGAATTTCGCTTGTACACGAGAAATCCTCAATAAATTAGAGTGGCACGTCCCACCCCACACAACAGATGCATACTCAAGGTGAGAACGACACAGGGAACAATATAAGGTTAAAAATGTTTTAGGGTCACGAACTTCTCGTGATACACGACACACAAGACCCAGGGTGCGCAGTGCAGACTTCACAATATGCACAACATGACCCTAATAATAATAATAATAATAATAATAATAATAATAATAATAATAATAATAATAATAATAATAATAATAATAATAAATTTATTTGTACATTATGGGTGCAGTGATGAAGCAAGACCGGTTCGTCAAAGCCTTCAAGGGCTTGTGTGACTGAACCATGGTAGCACTGGTGACAAAATATTCTAAAAAAAAAAAAAATAAAAAAAAAAACAGTGGAGGATTTGAGCAAAATGACGTCAGTGGTCACGATAAAAAGAACAATCACAGAAACTGAAAGTCACACTGGAGTCACGTGAAGGTCACACGAATGTCACATGAAAGTCACAGGAAGGTTACACCCACAAGCCTAAAGCTTTTGTCAGAAACGCGTGTGTTATTAAAAAAAAAAAAGATGCAGAACAGCATTGACAATTCAATTAGCGTCGAAAGTAAGAATAAAATGGCTGAGGAAAAAAAAAAAAAAAAAAAAACCCGCTTTTTAACTTAGAATGAAACTACATCGCTTCCCCCCCCCCCCTTTCCCTCCTCTTTCTCGCGATAGACAAAAAATTATTTATGTATCTCCTTCATTCCAATATACATGGCGTAGAGCTTTTTTAAGTTTCTTTTTGGACGTGATGTCTGAAAAATGATGCGGGAGAGAGCTTAATAATAATAATAATAATAATAATAATAATAATAATAATAATAATAATAATAATAATAATAATACTTATTCCCTCACCGGGAGAGGGGGGATTCTAAGATGGAGTGGTACACGCTGGTACATCCTGTACCAGGAGCAGTACACCGTGGCCGCGGTAGCCAGCGGTAGCGCTCTTCTAAAGCTTTCTTCTCCAGGGAGCAAGGAACAAGGACAAAAAGCTGCATTCAGCAACTTGACGAGGTCCCTACCCCGACACAAACCGCAGAGAGAGCAGTGATGAAATGTTTCATAATCACTCATTTACAAAACAAATGAAACAACAAATAGAAAACTACACAAATACAATAAAAATGAAGCAGTGGTCAACCAAAACGTGTGGGTTAAAATTTGTTACTGAGTGACAGTGAAAGGCATAAACAGGGATATTACAGAACTATCCCCAAAACGCCGAAGTCTGCACAAGTTACAGACTGTGTTTAAGCCACATACTGAAACAATAATGTCCAATATTCCGTGTGCAGTCTGCAAGCTTGTTACAGCACGTTGGGTTTGTGAATTTCCTTACGATCGATGAAGGATCATGGTTCCCAAGAGGGAACTGACCTCCCACTCCTTCGTTCTTGAGAATAGAAATTGTAAATATAACAAGTTAGTCCAAATATGATACATGAACATGGCACTACATATTATCATCCTGTCATTTTAATTCTACAGATCAACACCTTACTGATCTCATAGAATAAACAGTAATACTGCAATAATAAAAGTAATGAAATAAAAACCTGCAATCCACAATTTCGCCTAATATTTTTCAACTAAGGTTTAAAACACACCATTTTTTAATTTAGAGGTGGGCGTGTTTTTTTTTTTTTCCTTGTAAGGTTTCTTTTTATTTATGCAATTATAAATATGTTTCGTTCTTCGGGCCAATACTAGGGAGAACCAATTACTACTCATTTTCAATTCAGCGTCTGAAATTATTTGAAATAAAGTAAAACGGAAAGTTATTTTTGCGTCAGAAAATTTAAACGCTACCTTTTCCTAAGCATTTCTATCACGTCAAAATATAGGATTAAACTCCACATTTGACATCAAACTTCGATCAATTTTGTTACAAAAGGTTATAACAAACATTAAGAAAGAAGAGCTACAACACAAAAGCTGGCGTACTGTTTAGGGCTGGGGGACGGAAAGGGTGGAGACCGGGTTTGCGCTATAGGGATGCCTATGATTTAATGGGACATGAAATGATGCTAGCGTTCGATAGTAGGTCCCATTCCGTCTCTGCCGCGCGTGTCCTCGTGTCCCCCTCTTATAGCCACAGTGAAGTGACGGTGTTTCGTCACCGGTGGGATCCTGGTATGATTGGTGGTGGCTGCTGCCTTCGATGAAGATGAGGTACAACTGCCACTCTCATTGGCCCGAAAGTTTATGTTGCCGCAGCAGTAGCTTCTCTTGATGTTGGAGAAAAAGCAAGACGAAGACCCGTTGACGTTGGTTACTTCAGCTGATGTTCGAAAGCATTGGTTCCCGGTGTTCAAGAAAGCCTCTGCCGAGCGATTGTGTTGCGTACTGTCACTGTATGTGTGCCCTAGATTGAGCATGGCCTTGCTCGGGTTTGGAACGTAGCAGTACCTAAATGATTAACAAAGATAAACTGAATTATTCTGTCTTAAACATTTGAACACTCGAGCAAGCTAAACTAATACCGGAATATGTTAGAGATCCATTCCATTCCAATAACACACAACTATGAAAAAATATTGCTTTTAAAAAGGTACAAGTGATTCATCTTCAGTTCAACTAGAAACATGATTAGTTAAACTCCAGTTTGTAGTTTGGATACATAATATTCGTTGCAATAAAATATAGAGTGAAAGTTCCGCAAGAATGTTGGGCCAAATATAACTTACTGCAAACATTGCGACGGTACCGTGTCAAGCTTAGAATTTGCAGAGATGGCATGGGCATTGAATAAAGTAGCAAAAATACCGGTTTTCCCGCTGTAGCAGTGCAGTTTCAGTTCTATTTGTGAGTGTAGGTTGTAAACCAAACGCGCACAAAAACCTTTCGCATTCCTTTCCTCCCAAGATATTTACGTTCACCGACGGTCAGATATTATCAATATAGCTACCTCTTTGCAGCTGGGATTGGTTCGTGATGTTTGCAGCCTCTCCGTTAGTACCGTCTGAAATTTAAACCGCAGGGTATATAAGCCGACGTATGTTCCAAAACCATCAGATCCACTTCTACGCAAGAGGAAAAGAATCCATCATGTTCTCTAAGGTAAGAAACACTTTCTTCGATAGACATTATATTGAGTTCAGTTGAAAAACCTGTGATTTCTCACTCATACTGAAATAAATATCAATGCGTTAATCTTTCTAGGTTCTTGTGTGCTGCCTCTTCGCCTACGTGGCCTGCGGTGTTGTTGTTGAACATGTGAGTAAAACATGACATCTACTTTAATCAAAACTGAATTGCAAGTAAAATTTATAAGTTACGTTTGAACAGAAAATTGAGGAATAATTAAAATACGCCACTGAAATTACATGGCGCCGCCTGCATAATATGGAATCCTTTTCAAAGTCACAAGCCGATAGCTAGAAGGTCGAACAACATCTCAATGGTGGAAGAACCGACACCACCTAACGTGCATGTTATAAAGTAAGATGGCTATAAATGAAAATAAGAAGTATTGCTCTAGCCTGTTTCGTCATATGTCATAGCGTAGCTATAGCTAAGAGCCGATGAGTTTATCAAACAGCACCTAAAGATTTTCGTCCATTTGCTCAAAACTTTTTTGTGGTTGTGTTGTTCCCTCCTAATCAAACGGAAGGCAGAAAATGCAAAGCGATGTTGCAGTTTAGCCTATGATTTTGCAGGGGTCCCCTCAACTTCCAACGGAAGGCAGACCTCTGAAAGATATTTATATGCGGCCATAATATGACCGATTTGTAGCACCAAAACAAGAAGAACGTCTTGAAATATCGTTATATGCTATAATCAACCAAGACTCAAGGTCATGCCAAAACGTTCTTTCTATTTGGAAGAATAAAATACGTAATGCTCAAAAACGAACCCAAGTGAACTTTGCGTATGTTGAGCGTTTTTCCAACCGGATCAAGGCGCGTGGCGCATTTATGTAAATGAATGTATATCTTCTCATGTATTTATTGCCACGTTGACAGTGGAAAGAGTTAGTTTCAAAAGAACTTGTGAAACTAATTATATAACCAGAGGATTGAAGCAGTGAAAATATATTAAAAAAATGATGTGAGTCCTAAACTTGTTTGTTTCAGTTTGTTCTCCAGGTGGTTTAAAATTAACCAACACAAAATATATTCATATAAACGCTCAACAACCTAGATAATTCAAAGTGTTATTGCACAGATTTAGAATTTCTCAGTAGGGTGTCAAATGTACACCAACCACTTAAACAATTCCGCGACCAATAAAATAATATGTTTATTGATTTTATCGCAGCCACCCCAGCCATACAACTTCGGCTACGACAACGTCGACGGATTTGGCACCCGCATGACCCGCCAGGAGACTGGCGACGCCTTCAACAACAAGGTCGGCTCCTACAGCTACGTCGATGCCTTCGGTGTCACCCGCGTGGTGAAGTACGTCGCCGACGCCACCGGCTTCCACCCGACCGTGGAGACCAACGAGCCAGGCACCATGACCTCGGTCCCGGCCGACGCTCCTTTCTTCTCTTCCGCTGTTGAGGGCCCACACCCTGTCGTTGTCAAGGCTGTCCACCCAGCCCCAGTCGCCGTTCGCTCTGTCTATGCCGCCCCAGTGGCTGTGCGCTCTACCCTTGGCGCCCCAGTGGTTCACGCTGCCCCTTTCCCCTACGCTCACCATGCGCCTCTGAGCTACGCCGTTGCCAAGCATTTCTAAGTAACGAATAAATTATTTGTCCGTCTTTCAGTGAATTTCAACTTCCAGCATTTCTCCCTCGGTCTCATTTCATATCGCAAGATATGTGACCAAACTATGACTTTTTTTTTTCTCCAGCGTTCTCTGGGAGTTAGCAGACGTCCGTGGTCGTACATTTTTTTATGTGGGCTTATTTTATTAAATTGTGATTATTGACAGCTGGTTAGCTGAAAATGCCATGTTTAGTTCAGTAATTTGTTACAGCACAAAAAATAAAAAAAATAAAAATATTTAAAATATCAGATAACCATGATGTAAATGACACCGGTTTTACACATATGACTTAATTCAGCGTTTCTCATAAAGATATATCTCGACAAAATATATCTGTATTTTCAAAACGGTCGATACTGATTGTATATCGTTTGATTTTGTTATGCGCATTTATAATGCAGTAAAATAAAAGATTCATTGAGCAAGAAATGTTTTTGTTACGGTGAACATCTGCAGAAATACGTTCTGTTCTTACCAAATTGTAACGTTCTGCTGTGGTTTTACCTTCCACATCGTTCATCAGCTATATAATCTCCTCTTGCAACCAAAAGGAAATTCGAAGAAGGAAAACAAGAAATGTATTTGTGCGCGCACACACAAACGCCCGCGCATACGCACGCAAGCACACATACACACATACACACGCAGAGGGCCAGGGAGAGAGAGAGAGAGTGTGAAAGACAGAACCTTGTCAGAAACAGACACAGAGTGTCAGAGTGAGTTATATGCCTAGGGTTGACCTGATATGTGCACATTACCCCAAAAAAGTAACTAAATACCGTTAACTAAAAGAAGAGTTAAGGCACAGGCGACATGTTGAATATTAAGCAACATAATAAAACGGGAGACACAGAAAACAAGAAGGACACCCACAACACCGTCTAAGACAAAGCTAAAAGTTTTAATCACGCCACCCTCCCTTTGTTGCAAACAATCCTCAGCCGACGCGGATGTAGAAAAACAGCAAATGCTAACATCAGCAAATGGGGAACCACCCATCGCCTATATCTAATCGTTTAAATCTACGAAGCGAACCACAACAAAAAATTGACAGAAGAAAATCTAAAAACTACAACAGCAAACGCGATGGGCACTCATATATTAAGAACAACCGAAGGAACATAAACACAATTCCCTGGTGACGTAATCCTAATTGTATCCTTCATAACACGTTGAAACGAATCAAATGCTTTGCAAACTATCTCTCTCAATTTACACTTGAGAACGAAATTGTTACACTTATCTAAAGGCTTGACTATTTCAAAGTTGGCCGACTTTAATAGCACTGCCCTTTTGTGCTCTTAGAGCTTTTCTTTAACACAACGGCCGGTCTGGCCAACATAAAAAAAGCCACACGATTTAGGAATTTCATAGAAGACTCCTTTTTTGCACTCCATGGCCGGACCTCTGTGCTTTATTCCACACTCTTCATGTACTCCCAACAAGGAAGTTAACCGACTCAGGCGAAATACTTTTTTGAAACCTACTCTAACACCAAACCGCGCTGCCAAATCTTTCAAATTGAGAGAGATGTCGTGAAAAAATACGGAAGGTATACCTACTTTTCTGACTTCTCTATTGTTCTTCTTTCCTTATTCCAAGGTCAATCAAAAGTTTCCTTGCTACACTCAAAATAAGACCTGGTTGATACTCTGACCAAACCAAACGCGAGAACTGGACCGAAAAGGAGTTACCTAAAAAAGGATCACAAGACTTTTTCATTGCATTTCGAAGAAGGGATGACACAACACCCGTCCTAACAGTCTTTGGGTGGCAACTTTGGTACGGCACAATCGTTTTTGGCGCGTATTTTACGTAGCGCCAACACAACCCACCAGAAGAAGCAACGTTTAAATCCAGAAACTGAAGAAAGCCAATACCCGACCTCTCCAGAGTGAAACCAAGTTCTGGAGCGAAACTTCGGATGAAGGCGATACACCCATCAGCGCTCAGCTTTTCAAAAACGCGTATAAAGATATCATCCATATACCTGTTTACTATCGCGCATCCAGGTGGCAACAACTGCAATTTCTCATGTACCCCTCGATCCAAAATGCCAAAATATATTTCAGACAAAACGGGAGCCTACGACGAACCGATGCAAACACCCTATTTCTGTGTAAAGGTGTGCCCATCCACTTCGATCGCCGTTAATCTAAGCTACAGATCTACCAGGGAGATACAACTACCTACATCAATGCCCGCTTGTGACTGAAACCTTACAAGTTTATCTTCCAACCAATCTTTTACTCTATGAATGAGGACCGATTTGTCAAGTAATTAATACAAACATTTTTATGTCGAGGGACACAACTTCACAAGACTTTGAAGGGTGGCAGCAGAGGCTTGCTATCAATTATTCAAAATTGCGAAACAACAAGGGGTTATGAACCTTCAGAACATTCAAACAAGACTGAAGGAAGTTCGACACAGCAAGCTCCCACGAACACTCTCGTTAACTACAATCCTTAAAGACAGTTACTGTTTATCGTCCTTTACTAGAGACTTCACAGACGATGCCGTTTTCGTGGCTCCAGTCACTTTTGTAACTACCGTTTCCGATTCGCACTCCTTCGGAATGTTCACAACACACGTCTTAAGCTCCTGGACATTTTCAGTACAAGGCTGAAAAAGGCTCTCTACGGTTGACTAAACTTTTTCTTTAGAACACCCAACTGTCATCACCGCAAATTTACCCGTCTTGTCCGCCTCAAGCAACATCAATTTCCTTTCTATCAACTCGGATTTTAACTGTCTAATATTTCTAACATTTTTTGAATCAAGACGGTACGAAGCGTCTACTAACCTATTCATGACTTTCAATGCCTGGTTTTTAAAGCCAGAGCTCTCCTTTTCACCACTAATTCTGCTGCCTACAGCACTCACTGGAACGATCATGTCCAACCTGGAAGGCTTGATAGTGGGGCAAAACTTGGGACAATTTTGTAAGACTTTGTGAGAAGAAACAACAATTCCGCGTCCCCCTTACGTTGACCAATGCTGATCTAAAAAATAAAGGCCTTCGAAACACCTCTTTTTTGACCGGAGCCCACCCAAGCATTATACAACGAAAAGCGTTGGTCTGCCCGAGATGACCGAAACTGCTGTTTCTTCAGTTTGTCCCAGAGTTCAAACTCAAACAAAGTCTTTAAAGCAGCTCTTTTGTAACGATTCTAAAAAAGAACTAGAGTGATCCGGCGATAGTGTGCAAAAAAGTGTCGTCTATAAAAGTCCTATGAAGTGTGGCTTTTCTTATGTTAGGCAGACTGGCCGTTATTTTTATGAAAGGCTCCTAGAGCACAAAAGGGTAATGCTATCAAAATAGCCCAACTCTGAAATAGTCAAGCACCTAGATGAGTGTAATGATTGCGCTTCCGTGTGGAAATTGAGATAGTTTGCAAAGAATTGGATCCGTTTAAACGTGTTATGAAGGAAACAATTATAATTACGTCAGCATGGAACTGTTTTAGCATTCATTCGGTTGTTCTTGATAAACAAGTGCGAACGTTATTGCTGTTGTAGTTTTTAGATTTCGTTATGTAAATATTTTGTTGTGGCTGGCTTCGTAGGTTGTCAGTGTTCAGATATCGGCGAGGGGTGGTTCCATTTTGCTGATACTAGAATTTGCTGCTTTTCCCCTTCTGCGTCGGCTGAGGATGGTTTGCTATAAAGGGAGGATGTTGGGGTTAAGACTTTTTAGCTCTCTGTGAGGTAGTGTTGTGTGTGTACTTCTTGTTTTTCGTGCCTTCGGTTTATTATGTTGCTAAATACCATTACTCGTTACACCCTCAATAAGTAACTAACTACGTGACTCGCTACCGATTCTTAAAAGAAACGTGTTACTTTGCCTCACAAGTAACCAGTTACTTCTCGCGTTACTTTAACGACCACAACCGCTTTTGTTCCCTGGCTTATTGTTTTCTTTGTAAGTAGTCACTGTACTTAACGAGTACCTGCCGCTTGAAGTTTCCATCAGTTATGTTCCCTCGCTTCCTTGAGAATACATCTCCGGCGACGCTGAAGAGGTCGTCCTATTGACACACTTGAAGGAACGCCAATGTTGTGCTTCAGGAAGCGCTGGTGAATCTTCTGGAACTGAACCTTCATTGTGGACAGCGAGTTCTCATCTGACTCAAGGAAAACTTTGAGAGACCAAAATTAACACACAGTTGTCTTGTTCTAGTGGTTCGCCCCTCCTCGACCCCCGGAGTATGCCTTAGTCTGGGATTTCTCTCTCTCTCTTTTGTTCTCTCTGTCTCTAGAGTTCGAAGTTGGAAATGTTTTTTTTTTTGCCCTTCTGTGTTACCAACCTCAGGGTTTACATTCGGTCTGTACACGATTCTAGAAAATTCACCCAACGAATCTTATACTGTTCGCTGGGTGAAGGACATGCCCAGCTGTTGAATTCGAGTGAAGCGTTTAGCGATAAACGTTGCTATATTGTGATACTGTTTAGTTGCGTTTCAGGTTGCTCATCTGACTTTGACGCAATAGACGCATAATTAGGCTAAACTAAAACCAGTCTGTTTAAACGGTGCTGTACTCGTTACTCCTCAGAAGTAACGAAATACTGTCACTCTTTACTTGGCCTTAAAACAACTAAATACGTTACTCGTTCCTTTTCTAAAAAGTAACTAAACGCGCCACTCGCTATCGAAAACAATAACTATGTAGAAGTAACTCATTAGTAGAAACACGGTCGTCATGTCTGTGTTTCGTCCTCTCTATGTTTTATACTTTCTGTGATCTACTAATTTTCCAGTATAGCCTTTTACTGAACATGATACTTCCGCCTGCTTTATTAGACTGCTTTATGAGGCCTTGCACACTTTAAAACAAAAACAAACCAAAGCCGCGGTGCCAATCTGAATCTGTGATCAATATCTATGACACAACGGAATATATAATTTAAAGTTGATTGGAGTAACACCTGTTTTTTAATCAAATAATGCTGACTTACTTATTCTTTTAAAAATATGAATTTCGTCCACGATGCTTATAGCTTGCTATATTCTTTATCCAACCTGTATTCCAGCGAACCGCGCTCCGGTCGCGTGATTCAACCAACTGGCTAGAACGGCCACCTCCACGTTGCACGTTCTGCAAGCACCCTCAGCAGCACACCAATCTTCACCATTCAATATCAGAGTGTGAGTCAGCTAACCTCTTCTCAGACGAAAGCTCTCCAGCATCGTTGGATCCTGGCCTACGAAGTCAACGGCCTTTAAGTTGGGCGCCTTCCCTAAAACACCTGCACCAAATAAAACAAAATCATCGGCAAACTCGTATACCATGTCAATGACACAGGTGAAGAGGCTCATATTTCACCCTCTCAGGCCATCTTCCAGGCCTTCACGCCACCGAAAACATTTCTACTGCTCTATAATTTCTGGCGTTTGAATATTAGTTTTATAAATTATTAAAAACAAGATACTCTAAATCTAAGGATAGGTCTAAAAATAAAAATTACAATCAAGCTTATCGAACAGAGGTATCCCAACACATTTTTTTTTTGCTATTACATTATCTATATTCCGTTCCACTTAAAGCTTCGACCATAAGGCTTGTTCACACAGTGACGGTTGACTGCGTTTGACTTCGTTAGGACTGCTTGCGTCGAGTCGTTGCTATGGCTACCCTTATGACGAGCCAATGGGGAGGCGCTGCGCTGCATGACGCGACGCTGCGCAACGCGGTTGACGCAAATGTGTGAATCAGCCTTTAGCCGACGCAACGTTTTGAGTCAGTCAAACTGCGCCAAATGCATCATCACGGCGTTGGTCACCTTTGTGGGTGAGCTATCCCCGACTATCAATGCCGTGTATAGACTTTGTTTCACTGAGTTCTACGATTGAGGGACACAAAACGGACCTAAAGAGGGTTGTTGTAGGGCTTTATAAATAGTAACCCTATATCAAAGGAGCTTACGTACAAATATTTAGGTGTCACATTGTCATCTGACTGTTCGTGGAATGCCCACATGGAAGGGCAATGATTTTCTTTCAACGTAACTTAAAATGCTCACAACCTAACCTAAACACAACTGCTTATTTAACATGTGTTAGACCCATTTTAGAGTATGCATGTGCTGTCTGGGACACAGCCCAGAAAACGTTCATTGATAAGCTGGAGAAAATACAAAACAGGGCGGCTAGGTTCGTTCGCGGACGATACGGGAGGAAAGAAAGCTGTACAGAAATGTAAGAAATGTTAAACTGGGAACCACTTCCCGTACGTCGGGAAAAACTGCCACTAAAATGTTTATTATCAGTAGCTAAAAACAAAACAGGAATGCGTAGCGAGACTTACTTAAAACAACCCTATCATGTCTCTAGTCGTAATGAGCATAGTCTTAAAATTAGAGAGTACCGCGCTAGGACATCAATGTTTGCGAATATTCCTTTTTTGTTCGAACGATTGTGCAGGGGTATCGGCTGTCTGAAGAGCAAGCGTGCTGTTTGAATGAAGATGTGTTCTTTTCATCCTTGTAATTCCCCATGCTGTAACGCCCTTGGGCACTGCGGGGTAATTATTGAATAAAGAATAAAGAAAAGCGCTAACGTGCTAGCTGTAGCTGGTTTTCCCCCTAAGAAAACAAATTCGGCAATTTTTTTTTTCCTTCTCAATCGTAGAACTGAGTGACACAAAACGTAGGCACGCCATTAATAGTTTGGTCCTTTTCCACCTGATTTGTCAGACTGTGCTTTTCACTCCGAATGACAAATGTGGTCGTAGACTCAGCAAACAAACCCACTAATAGAACTTGGCAGATTGTAGTTTGCTGTCTTTAAACAATAAACGATCCTACTAAACACGGCTAGTGACTCCCAGAAACCTTGTACCATGAAGGCTTAGCTGTTTGTTCAATGGTATGAAATCCGGACACTTTTGCCTGTCAGTGTGGAAAACTAGATCGTTTGCGAGTTTATTATTTTTTAGAATAAATTAGAAAAAAAAACTATAACAGCAATATAAAACTTTGATATAATCTGTCTTTATATTTTTTTTCAGTTACATGTCTCGTGCTATAGAGACATACGCATGACACCAGCCACGAGGTTGCTTTGTACATTAAGTGTTAACCGCTCGGTATGTTCAATATCGAACGAGGAATTGTTTGCACACCATAACATAAAACAATATATTTTGTTGTAAATATTTTACAATTTAGTAGTATTGCGCAAGAGAGCTGAACCATGAACCATCGCCCTCCATGAAGCTTTGGTGTTTAATGGTCATCCACACGTTAAAAAATATTTGGTCGATGAACCTGTGAACTAAAACGTAAACGCTTGAAGGAATTCAGGTCCTTCCTTTCGGGAAACTATAGGGCGGTCCCACAAAACGCCTTGTCTTTTCTGGTAAGCCACGTTCCGCCATGTTGATTAACATAGTCCGCCATTTTCGCCATTTGTTTACCGTCACACGCTTAGTTGTTGGCGTCGTGTTTGATGTTCGGAAAACGCGGAAGCACGACAACTGGCTCGGTCAACGACAAAACTAAGAAAGTACTTTCAGGGACATATTGGGAGCGCATTAAGTCAAGCTTCTTCTGATTTGTATCCTTTCGGAATCGTTCCGACTGGTTCCTTCATGACCGCCGGGAGGTCGTCTTTTTAATCTTGGCTCGTCTTAAGTCAAATAATGACCGGTGCTTATAAAAGGCAAGTACCAGTTAATGGTCCTATGAGTGGCCTATAACTCCAGAAAACGTGGCCAAACATGGTGCAGTAAAAGGAAGGAATCACGACCTTGCTCCATAAAAGCAGCCTCCGTGCATAAAAAGGAATACGAAGAAAGTTAATAATTTCGAGCTGGCAGTGCGTCACGTGTAACCATTCCGTGTGTAGATGCACACGGACTTCAGGAGTCATTATCAAAGTTTCTTTGTAAAGGATGCATACAAGAAAATATTTCCGCAGCCCTTATACAAAATAGCAAAATATTGCTGGCACTAATATGATTTCGACGCATATCCGTTCGTGAACAAAAAGCGCCAGATATGTCATCGAAGACAATAATACCACATGCGATGGAGGTAAAATGAATCAAAATCGTATGTAGCATAGAATATAATTTAGTAGAATAATTTTAAGTTAAACCAACGACAGCAGGTGCAGACATCAACGTAAAAATGATAAGCGAAACCTTGAGACTTAAAGCAAAAAGAAGGAAGCTGCCGAGGGCGTTCTATACCTCCATCTTCCGCATTTCTTAGGCTCGTCTGAACACGTGAACAAGCATCAAACCCGCATTCCTTCGCTTTCCAACATTTCATGTTCTACCACAATCAGATACGATCAATTAGTTTTGGCAATCAATGATTGGCTGGTGAGATCGGCCACTCCCCTATAAGGCGCGTGAGGAATGCAAACGCAGGGTATATAAGCCGTCCCATATTTTCAGCTCACCACCGATTCCATTTGCAACAAGCGGAAAAGCATTCACCATGTTCTCCAAGGTACGAAAACGTCATTTATAGTAGACATTTTCCCGTTCTCACATTCAGAGCCTCAATATAACGGTGTTTTTGTTGTGTTTAGGTTCTTGTGTGCTGCCTGTTCGCCTACGTCGCCTGCGGCGTTGTTGTGGAACATGTAAGTATGCAGAATTCTTGCCTCACATTTTAAATTTAGTGCACCATTTGATCTACTTTTAAATATGGATGAAACAAATCAATGTACTTGAAGTATGTGCAAAGTGATTGTAGCACAAAATAAGTAAACACGCACAATGTAAGTAAACTAAAGGAAAGCCAGTCGAAAGCCATAGATTTCTGATCAAAATAGAAAACTGCGTGTTTATCATGGATATCATGCTGTGGCAGAACACCTTGGTAAAAATCGAGGGGTCGGTTGCCGATTGCCCTATACCCTGGGACAACTTTCTATATCACTTCAGAAGCGAGAAGAAGTTAGTGCGCTCAGGTTTAATTGGCGCGCAAGCACGCGGTATTTTTACTGCATTGCCGCAGAAGTTTGCCTTCGAATATAGCACACTACAGCTCGGCGCACATGGAGCGAACAATTGCGCTGCAGGACCCAGGAATAACTACTGTGTATCGTTAAACTTGCTTCCGTCTTTTAGCTAGATTTTGTGTTATTACCAGTACATGATGCACTTTGAATAGATTTGGTTAAGGGCCTTACGGAACTGGCAGTATGCTTCCGCAACGGCATGGAACCATTGGGCCATCCCACGTGTAGACCTGCCTTGCGGTGTCAAGGCAACTTGGCTAGTTTTCTCATAAGTTATGTCCGTATTGTTTATGAAGAAACGGCAGTCTATTTCTCTTTGAATGATGAGCTACGAAATTACTCGGAACAACAGAAATGCTACTACGTTTATTCAGACTTGTTGTGCACCGAATGGGAGGGGTCAATGTATTTTACCTTAGACAACCTTCTCCCGCTCTCCTCCCCACACCTCAGACATAGTATGCATCTCACTCAGGAGGAAAGGACTGTTATAAAAAAATCACTTAAACCATTTTATTAGTCCGAATGAAACAACTAACAATTAGAAAAGATAAAAGTATAAAAAAGAAAGGAAGTGACACATTAAAGAGCAACCTAATTTTAGTGTGTTTCACGGAAGGTCAAAATAGCAACTTGCAGGCCCAAACATCTATTTTCGGCCAGAAGATATATTGCTGCAAGTGTAGATAATTAAAATGTAAGCACTCAAACATTTCAGATCCCGTTTATGTAATAACGTTGTACTTTCTCACAAGTAATTTAGACTCCACTCTTTAAGACGCTCGTTCATTTCAGGTGTTGTTTTTACGTTTGAGGAGTTCATTACTATGCCGTTATGTTGAAGCCCAGACTCTCCAAACGAAGCAGCACCTGTTAAAATTACCAAGAATTCGGGTCATGAAATCGACAGAAACGTTAAAAGAATTAAGTATCTTCAATTAGTTTAGGCTTATGCTTTTTTGGCTGTCGATATTGTTTCAAATTAAAGAACTAAAACACAATTTCATGATCCCCAAGAGTTTTATCAACGGACTATCCGCGCAACATCAATTGAAAAATCCAGCAGTTGGCAATAAACTCACATTACCACAAAACAATGAACCACTCAGATTAATGCAACAAGAGTAGCGAAAATTGCCTGCTGTTTATTGTAAGAGTATAAATATAGAACCAAATAGCCTTCTATTTATGCAACTAACGTGTTTTTGTTTTTTTTTAAGAAAACGATTGTTCGCCATTTTAAATAGCGTCAAACAAAACTGTGAAAACCGTCTTGATGCAATACAATATTCAAGAATTTGAACACATAGGAACTGAAGACTTATAGTTATGGTTCTTATTTCTTAAATTGCAGCCACCACAGCCATACAGCTTTGGCTACGATAACGTCGATGGATTTGGCACCCGCATGACCCGTCAGGAAACCGGAGATGAGTTCAACAACAAGGTCGGCTCCTACAGCTACGTCGATGCCTTCGGTGTCAGTCGTGTTGTGAAGTACGTTGCCGACGCCACAGGCTTCCACCCGACCGTCGAGACCAACGAGCCAGGCACCAAGACCTCGGTCCCAGCCGATGCTCCGTTCTTTTCTTCCGCTGTTGAGGGCCCACACCCAGTCGTCGTCAAGGCTGTCCACCCAGCCCCAGTGGCTGTGCGTGCTACCCTTGGCGCCCCAGTGGTTCACGCTGCCCCTTTCACCTACGCCCACCACGCTCCCCTTGGCTACGCCGTTGCCAGGCCTTTTTAAGTTATCAATAAATAATATTTTTGCCCTTTATTATCTCCAGGTTTGTCAGTAGTCCCTCCCCTGGCCCATTTTAAGACGTAGAAAATGTTGCCTACTTTTAAATGAATTCAGGCTTCTGGTCACGGATCGGGGATAATTAGTAAAACATTATGTTCTAGTTTTTTTTTTATAAAACGATAAGGTAATTGAAAGAAGGGGAATGTTACATTAGGACAGGTGAAAGGCGATTGGCCAACGCCTGGTGTAAAGTCAGAAGATGAGGTGTCGACGCGCAGAGGCTAATATAAAAAGCCAGAAATGTAATATTGCGTTGAAAAGCCGCGAACGGCGACGTTAACCATCCGGCTGACTAAACGCTAGACAACGCTAAACTCGATATAAAACTGAACGAACCTTCGGGCACCACGGTCACGACGAACAAAAGAACGCTTCAAAATCAAAACACAGAAAAACAATAGCTCTCTCGTGGCTCAAATACATCCGGGAGCCACTGTTGGCCGGCGCATAACTAAAACAAAGGAAAATAAATTTCGAACTGCCCGACGACAAATTCAGAGCAAAATTCCAAGGCTCACCAAACTTCGGGGTCCAAGGATCAAGGCAGCCGGCAAGGGAGTCGTTGACTGGTTGATCGGCGTGCGACGCAAAGCCGCACACACACACACGCTCCCGAAACGGGAAATCAGACGCTCGAAGTCAAAAGCACACCTGAAGGCAACCACACGCCACAGAAGGTGAAGGTGCCGAAAAAGCAAAAAAATGAAGATAGCCATCAAAATTCAAAAGGTTCTAACTCTCGAGCCTTATGAGCGGGATGACAAAAAAAAAGAGAGCCGGATTGACCGGCCCCTCTCACTGGTTCCCGCAGAAATTGTCCCTTATGTGGACTAGGGTGGCTCGGAACCATTGTAACATAAAGCGGCTTAACTAACGCTCCTAATGTGTGGCTCAAGCCTCCGAGCCAAGCACCCCCTGTCAAGGGTAACGTCATGGAGCTACACTTCCTACCTATCTTGAACTATAAATGCAAATATAAAAAAGAGCAACCTCGACAAAGCATTGTTTACAAATACTGCCCTCTGGAAACGAGCGGCCAAGCGGCCTTCTCCTCGTAAACGATGTGGGAACCACGTGTTTCCTGAATCCCTATATAGACCTTGCTCAGGCAGGCCGTCGAGCGTCGCCGTGTCGGGCCGCGCCCCGGATTCTAGGCGAGGTCACATTCCTTCTTGGACGCCTTTCCCTCGCCCCATCGGTGATTTGCCTCAGACGCATTTTTCAGGACCTAAATTAATGGTCGCGTCCGCCCCTCCGGGGTGCAAACTTACTACCGACAACCCGGGCGCGTCCATTCACGCGGGCCATAATGGCTGCCTCTAAAGAACGGCCGGGAACTCTCGTCGGGCGAGGGGCTTGCTCCACGGAGCTCTATTTGGTTTTTCTTGGGGACACAGAGTATGAGACGAGGACAAGACGACAGACACACAAAGGGACAAACACAGCCTCAAGATGAATCACTAATTCGCACAAGCTTCCGTCTTAACGAACACTATTTGAGGCTCTTCCATTATCCGTGATTCTGTCTATTGCGACATCGCGGAGTCCGACCGGTGATCCTGCCACATTGAGACAGCGGCGATACTTCGAACTTTATCGAGCTCAAAGCGTTTTTGGCACTTGAGTCAATTAAACACGTCACTCTATGTAGACCCGCAGACAACTGTGTTTCTCATCCGTGGTACCCCCAAAGGGGAAAACCGCAACCAGCATCGAGTTCCGCTCCCCAAAAATAAGCTTGGAATTGCAGGAAAAACTCAACAGCTATAGATCCAGAAAGATCCCATCTGATGGCTCCGTGGAAAAGACAAAAAAAAGGGGGGGGGGGGGGGACCTCAAATTAACTAGGCTATATCATTAAAATAAAAAAAAAGAAACATCTAATTTGTTTACATTGCTATTTTTAGGGTCATGTAAACGCTACGAAACGCGAGGCTTGGCTTATTACGTTCATGCTTCTTCATTCGCCATTCGCTTCGCCCTACGAAGTAATTATCAAAAGAATTTCACTGACTGCGGAGTAGTAATAAGATCGTGACTCGCCACACCCTAAATTTCTTGCGCTGTCAGGGATTCGAGGACGTTACAGATATGAAGCTTGATAATGTGGAGACTTGGGCTAGTTGGTAATTCTTGCTTGGATGGGGCAGCGCGGATAAAAAGTCACACACACAGGCACACAAGAAAGAAAGACTCGCAGCGCTGACGAACAACTCAATTTTATCTTTCTTCCTCAAATCGACATCTTCTTCTCCTTCGCCGTTAAAGAGAACATTTAAAATTTTTAAACACCAGAAAGCAAATAGCCATTAAACATTAATAGATAATAAATAAATAAATAAATAAATAAATAAATGACAACTAAATATAAAATTAAAAATAAACAAAAAAAAACAATTTATTTTTTAGTTGTTTAAAATAAGTTTAAAAAATAACTTTTTTAAATACATAAAACAAAAATCTATCACTGTTGGTACTTTGCTGTTTTCTCGAGTTAATCCGATTCTTTCTTTGACAAAGCTTAGGATGGGGCACTGACGCATTGGTTGTCGAAACTGGCTATTTTTCATCTTCGATAATTTCTAGTGTCAGCATGATTACCACTTCTGGCAATAACAGCGCAGTTTCTCAAGTCTGCTGAGCACCCGCAGTCCCGGCAATGGATGCCAAGGTTACCTGAGATTAATCGGTTTATGTTATAGTGATGCTCACGTAACCGGTCATTCAGACACCTCCCGGTTTGCCTGGCGTACTGTTTACCGCAAGAGAGGTGAGTTCAATAACCACCCCTTCAGAGCACTAAACGAAACGGGTGTGATGCTTTTTTATACAACCTAAGGTTCTATCGGAGAATGAATTGACATTTTTACATAAACTAGAGAGCTTGTATGGAGCAGAGAACACTACGTTGATGTTTACGCGGTTGCCTATCCAAAGGCCAGCGGTTGTGCCTTATATTCACCATATTTCTCATGGTCTTAAACAGATATGCAACCGAGTAAACATCAACCTAGTGTTCTCTGCGCCATGCAAGCTCTCTAGTTTATGTAAAAAGCCCATCTATCCTGCGATAGAACCTTAGGTTGTATAAAAAAGCATCACACCCGTTTTGTTCCGTGCTCTTAAGGGGTGGTTTATGCAATTTCCCTCTCACGAGGTTAACAGTATTCCGGGCAAACCGGAAGTTTCTAAATGACCGGTTACGAGAACAGTACTACTATAACATGAACAGAGTAATCTCAGGTAACCTAGGCATCCATTGCCGAGACTGCGGGTGCTCAGAAAACTTGGGAAACAACTCTGTTATTTCCAGAAGTGGTAATCAGCTGACACGAGAAATTATCGGAGCAGAAAAAAGAGCCAGGTTGGAGAAGCAATGCGTCATTGACCCATCCTTAGCTTTTTCAAAGAATTGGATTATCTCGAGATAACATTAAAGTACCAATAGTGATCGGAATTCTTATTATTTCTTTAATATTTTATTTTTATTTTTATTTTTATTTATTTTTTTCTTTTTATTTTTATTTTAACTTTATTTATAATTTATTTTTAGTTGTAATTCATTTATTTTTTATTTAATAATATTTTTGATTGGCTTTTTGGTTTCTGGTGTTTAAAAACTTTAAATGTTCTCTTTAATGGCGAAGGAGACGATGACGATTTGAGGAAGACGAAATATATCACTGAGTTGTTAATCAGCGCTGCGAGTGTGTTTTTTTCTTCTGTGCCTGTGTATGTTTGACTGTATATCCGTGCTGTTCAAACCAAGCATGTTACAGATACACGTCTTTTTTCCTTCACTTAACAAAGGCTTCAAAATCTTTGGGTTTTCTTCGCAGAAATACGCGAAATTTTCCTCAAGTCAACCGGGAGTTATTGTATAAAACAGATCTGTTATCTATTTCAGAATATGCCTGCACTGTGTGGGACCCGCCGACTATCACTGATAGAGATAAACTAGAAAGGGTGCAAAAGTTTGCGGCCCACTGTGTGTTGGGGGTTCGAGATATGCTTTGATGTACATAAACTATACTGCCGTTATTTCTTGATATAGAGTGATGCTGTGAGTTGCGAAGTTGTGATGTGCTTCCATGTATAGAAGTAATCTAGCCGTCATTCAACCCAACTGTACTTCACAAGAATCCTGCTTGTGTGTATTCAAGTAATGTTTGGCGTATGTAACACCCCCGCTGTAATGCCGAAAGGCACCGCGGGTATTGGATAAATAAATAAATGTTTGTATAATTTAGTTTAGTAACAAAAACGGAGCCGCGTCTGCAAATACCGTAAAGCGTGCTTCTTACTCTGCCGTGTCGTTTTGTGTAATAGTGCTCACACTTAGGGAGGCCGCCAAGTAAATTGCTGGATAGGGTTTTATATTACAAAACTTGTACAAAATCCTTAACCTAAAAATATGCGGTGTCACCCAAAATCGGTTCATTCCTTTCAGCGAGCAGTTTAAGAAAAGCGTCCTTACTTATTTTAATCTAAGATAGATGTGTTCTACTTTTGTAACGTCACAACAAACACTACAAAAAAACTGGCTGCTCAAGCTCATGATTCGAAGAGCATTGCAAACGCCATTGGCTATATCTTCCTTCTTTCTATGAACGTCTATACAAATATAAGAACGGGAAAGTGAATATACTCAGGCGGGGCGCGGCTGTTTGGTTATCGCTAAAAATTAAATTCCTCTAGTATGTATGGATGTCAATAATCAAAACCAGCTCCCTTATTATGTTAGATTCGAATAACTCTTTAAATAAATAAACTAGTATATTTTTTGTTGTACTATAATTACACATATTCGTAAATTTGTCTGAATTTTGACAAAAACATTTCACATTCCAAGAATCAAAAAGCACAAATTGTATTTTGTAGAATACTTGCTTCGTTCCGATTTCGTAGATTCGGATGAGAACGTGAATACATTTTAGAGAGTTAAAACCTTACTTATTATTGGGCGCGGTCACTCTCTCGCCAGGTGGCAAATTTTATTAAGCTGAAAAAGAAAGCACTTCATATACAAATTGGAATCCAAACCCGTTTTATGTTTTGTATAATTTTTAAGTGAGAGTAGATGCCTAACATTCTTGTTAGAAGCAATAAAAAAACCAATGATAAGAATATCACAGCACGCGCTCCCCTTCTTTCCGAAAGAAATTTTTTGGCCTCCTGAAGTGGAGTGAACCACCATTTATCGAGGGAAACGAGAGACTATCTTCAATGACACTCTTTGATGAAGTCACGGACAAATGTAACAAGGATAATTTTTTCGACTTGTTATTTTGTAATGCAGATATTTAATTAATAAAAGGATAGGGAAACTCACTTTGTTAGAATAAAGAAGCTCTATTCTAGTCTAATACAATTTTAGCAAACAACCAGGAAGGACGGTATGACAAACAGAACCAGAGGTCTCTTAAAATGACGTCTCTGTATAAATATGAGCTTTGGGACTGCACTAACTTAAGTAAGTATGCAAAAGTAAACAAACATTAAATAGGCAAGGGCGTTCAGCCATGCAAAATCTTATATTAGAACTGCTGGAGGAATTAAGATACATATTTGTCTTTCCTTAGATTCTATGTAGTGCTGTCGACAGAATTAATACAACGTGTCATCGACAGTGCATATTATGTCGATATTTTTAACAAGCTTAATTAATGGTAACAATATTACTAGTTTGATAATAAGTGACGAAGATGCTCAATCTTAAAACCTGATTATTAGGAACCCTACGTGTCAGCATTATATTTTTAAACACATCACTTTCGTTTTTTTATATTTTTTTTTACCTTTCATTTAAACTAGGAACACCCAAGTCTGTCCTTGACATTCTTGTTTTGGGCTCTCTAAGTTCTCAGACACTTCAGTTCTCTATAAAATCACAATTTAGCCCCAGACCTATTGGCAGCCCCACCGACAACATATCACTTTCCTAGCACAGTGTAATTGAAGTGGGACACTTCAAAATGAATAAAAAATATTCCCTTATTAACACAGTAGTTCAATGTCCGGAAGAGGGGTTTTCCTCAATGTTTAAAATACCATTTTCAGCATTGACATATCAAGATACTAGATGTCGCTCCAATGTAGAAGATATTGCCTTCATGGAGGATCGATTTTTAATTGCTCGCAAAGAGGGTCATCAACTCGTCATTAATTGTTCCAACCCTGAGTTGTTCAACAGGGCAAATGTTTCATGAGCCATTCTAGGATTTGCTTGAAGAAAAAGGCAAGAAAGAGACATTCCGCAATTAAAAAAATGCTTCCACGAAGTTTTGTGGTAGATTCATGTTGTATACCCAATCCGCAGCTGAGAAAAGAGGCGGAATGATATTTTTAGAAAACAATTTTGTCAAACGTGTATGATAGCGTTATATATCAAATACACAATACAACATTAATAACACACGCGATATTGTCTTCTGCAACTTCTGCGCCAAACACTAATATCGGAGGTCTAGCCGGCTCACACTTAGAATTACCCAGGTTGCAATTTGTCCTTTTAAGTGTAGTTTATACAAATGATTTGGACGCATAAATTTAATTGCATATTCAGATCTGGTAAAAATGGCTAATATAGGTGCGAAATCTAAGGTTAATAAGCATCGCAATAAGAAACAACAGAAGTTTTAAAAAGTCCACACAAAACTAAGATGCCATGCATTAAATTGCACGCCCTACACGGTGCTCTTAAAACTGTAGAGGCTGTACAAAACATAAATGTAACGAATTTCTTGAGCTCAGTTCAACACGTGAACAAATCTTGAAACCGCATTCCCTGGATATCTAGCTGTTGACGTCACGCGGCGACCAGATATGCTCAGCATATATTATAGCACGCTTCACTTCAGTGATTGGTTTGTGAGATCAAACTGTACTTTTTTCAGGCGTGAATGGCATCCACAGAGGCGGGTATATAACCCGGGATAAATTTTCAATTCACCATCGATTCCACTTCGCAAAACAAGAAGTACCGACCATGTTCTCTAAGGCAAAAAATATCACGTTTATTAACACAGATCGGCTTAGTGTAAAATTCTGATCCCATGTTAACTCCCGCGTTCAAATGCCGTCCCTTAGTCATACCCTAGAGAGAGAGAGAGAAAGATTACATAAATGTATTTATTATCAACATAAAATATCAAATAAGAAAATATAAAAACCTGTATTCAGTATCTAACTTATATACGTTTCGATATATTTAGTGGACGATTGGAGTCAAAACTGTATATGTTCCAGTAGTGTGTGAAAGCGAATAACAGTGCTCTTGTTTCTTCTAGATTCTTGTGTGCTGCCTGTTCGCCTATGTCGCCTGCGGCGTTGTTGTGGAACACGTAAGTAGGCAGATTTATTAATGCTAAGGAAACGTGTAAATTTAGTGAACAAATAGATAAGATGTTATTTAGCAAGCAAGCAACCTATAACAAACTACGGAAATATATGCGGTGCTTTTAAAGTATATCTAAGTATACTATCCCCTTGACGTGACAAAGAACCCACGTATCAAGCCAGTAGTTTAAAGGAGAGTAACCCAAACACAGTAATTGTTGTTCGGCATCTTCAAACTACAGTTTCTGGAGCGATGCAATAATCGGTAGTACAATGTGCGACAAAATTGAGGGATTTATGACCACCTACGTTATCGAGTTGCAGGTCGAGCACGTAGAGCAAAAGCTCGCTCTGCAGACCCTCATTTGCGGGTTCTTTTCCCGCCCCTGTCCGTTTTTGTTTTATCCCTGGGGGAATCGCAGCGCGTGCAGTAGTGATATTACAGCTGAGTGGAGAACGTTAACGATACACGGTATGTACTCATAACGCACTGCTCGATTTCACCTCTACAGCGTAGAGCCAGTGTCACAATATCATCGGTATGCCTAAAGTTGGGTCTTTCTAGTTTGATGGAGAATAACTTATTTTAAACATTGTATTACGAATGATTTAAAGTACTCGGGGTAAGATATAGACGACTGAAAGTAGGGAATCTGGCCGCCGCCATGGCTTTGCTCGTGCTGAGAAGTATGTGCAATAACAAGCTTGCCAAAGCTACGTTCACGCGCACACTGCTCAAGCTTGTACGCACGGGGCAACACTGAAGCCTAATGCTCGCGGTTCTCTATAGAGTGGAGGAAGATAAGAAAGATATAGCAAGGTGGTGAGTTGGGCGAGTTGGTGGGGATTGAAGATGGTGATAAACAGGGCACAGGAGACAAAGACACACTAAAAGAAAGACCTTAGGACACGACATCTGTTTTCGACTTTCATTGTCGCTTAATTCGCATTTTTCTAACATGACCAGTTAGCAACTAGATTCATTGTTTTCATTCCGATGAATCTGAAAAAGAAACGAAAAATTGATGTCAGTTTGAACGCGTTCTACGTTCGTCGACAGTGCAAGTCATATAGATTAGTTTTGTCCCGTATTAAGTGTAAGAACCAAATACATTACACCGCTAAAAAAAACTAGCAATGTACTATATAAAAACATCAGAATAAAATATCAATTGCCAACGTATTTTAGACAATATGCAGGTAAAATAAGACAAATACACTTTCCGCATTACTAATTGGATCAAAACTGAGGGAGATGAGGCGATGAGATTCCGGGCGTCGTCATAACGCTGAGCTTTGATTGGATCAATTTGTGGGTAGATCAAAAGCTAGCTGCATTTGTCGCAATTGCACTCGTCAAACGCGTTAGCTCGCGGAACGCCGGCGTCCGGCGCTTGGATTTCGCATTCGAACGCGTTCGACTTGTGCAGTGGAGACAAAGGCAGCCTTTCTCTCCAGTGCACTCATCGAACGAGTTAGAACGCGGAACGCCTGCTTCAGGTGCGTTCGGTTCTCGCATTCGAACGCGTTCGGCGAGTGCATTTGAGACAAAGGCAGCAAGCTTTGTGTCTACCCACTAATCATTCGAACTAGAGCTCGGCGTTCTGACGTGGCCTCGCGCTCTCGTGTTCTCCCCTCCCTCAGTTTCTCGGAGCATCGCTTTATACGTTTTATTGTTTTTTTGTTTTGTTTTTTTCATTACGTGAGTCTTCTCAGGCGCAATCGTGTTCAGTAAAACGGCGGGGCTAATATTAGCAATATTTGGGGTAATGAAACAGGCAAGAGCATTAACACATGATATGGTTTGGCTTATTTTGACCAAATATTTTAGAGCGCAGCTCTTAGGCGCCCGTTTCCGGCTTGAGCGGTGTCGGCGTCGCCGTCGCCGCGGCGCAACCGTGCGGTGCATTATGGGACATTTCCCATGATACAACGCTTGGGGAGTAGGAGGGGTAGGTGGACGAAGGGGGGGAGGAGGAGGGGAGGAGAGGAGGAGGAAGAGGAGGAGGGGGGTAGGAGGAAGGAGTGGGAGAAGAGGGGAGGAGCTTGCAGGGTGTGGGGAGGAGGAAGTGAAGGAGGAGAATGAGGGGAGGATCAGGAGGGGAGGGGGAGGACGAGGAGGAGGAGTAGCAGAATGAATTAGGAGGTGAGGAGGAGGTAGGAGGGGTATACCCTCCCCTCAGTACCCTTCCCTCCTCCTACTGAAGAGCTGCGCTCTAATTCCGCGTTACAGGGTGTTGTAAACGTCTTCAATTTTTTTTCTTAAATTTTCACTCAGCTTTAATTAAAAAAAAATAGCAGCTATAATCTTTCGCACTGTGATAAAAACAAGGTGCCAAAATATCAGGTGTTTCAATGTGGAAGGCACTAGACGCATGATACTGCGGAATATCAATCAAAAACTTTCGGGAATAATAAAAAGAATACCATATCAAGTTACTTTTAAGGAAGGATATAAACATTCCTACAAAGATATGTGTCTGGAATCGGAGAATCACTAAACCTACAACTGTGGAAACCGTTTCAATGCGATGTAGAATTCAAGACGTGTAACAAAGGTATGCTCAAACTGTTATGCCTATTTCTCGACTCGCAGCCACCCCAGCCATACAGCTTCGGCTACGATAACGTTGACGGATTCGGCACCCGCATGACCCGCCAGGAGACTGGCGATGCCTTCAACAACAAGGTCGGCTCTTACAGCTACGTTGATGCCTTTGGTGTCACCCGTGTCGTGAAGTACGTTGCCGACGCCACCGGCTTCCACCCGATCGTCGAGACCAACGAGCCAGGCACCAAGACCTCCGTCCCAGCAGACGCTCCTTTCATCTCCAACGCCGTGGAAGGCCCACACCCGGTCGTCGTGAAGGCTGTTCACCCAGCCCCAGTTGCTGTGCGTGCTACCCTTGGCGCCCCAGTGGTTCACGCTGCCCCTTTCACCTACGCCCACCGCGCTCCTCTTAGCTATGCTGTTGCCAGGCCAATCTAAGTTACCAATAAATCATATCTCTGTAGCCTTGTAAAATACAAGTTTCTTAGTCCTTCTTTGATCACCTAGAACTATATGATCAATATGATCCCATAAAAAATATTTATTGTGTTTCTAAGATCGTTACTGACTCCTGCGATTATGAATCTCTTGTCCCTCGCTTGTTGTTTAGGTTGACGTATAACTGCGGGCGGATCCTAGAAAGTCAACTTTGCCAACGATCACTCACCAGAATTTTCCGTTATTTAGTTGCTAAGTCGAAAACTACAATCAAGGTTTAGTATAAGAATTCCATGAAGCAAATACCGACCCGAAGCAATAATTAATTAATTAATTAATTTGTTTATTTTTTTGTGCTCATGAACAGCTTGACGCCTTAACAATGAAGCATAACAGATTGATGACAAGTTAGTTAGAAAGGCAAAAAAGTCGGATTAAAAACATCGATATCTACTACGCCCACGGTATTCTACCAGTGTTGAATGTGGGTCGCGGAAGGGTTGGTATAATTTTGTTACCATGGAAAGTCGGAGAAACTCGCAAAAATAGTCTCGGAACCTAAATATTAATAGATGATGTGAGATCAGGACAATCAGTTAATCTATTAATATATTTATACAGAAAACCTAGATCTTGCCACGTAGTCTATAACTCAAAGCAGGACAATTGAATCATTCCAAGAGTCTCGCATAACAATACTAAACAGTACGACCAATATAAGGATCATAGAAAATTCGAAAGAAACTCTTGTGAACATTTTCTATCATCTCTTGGCTCGTAAAACTGACACAATTCCAAACAACAGAGGAAAGTTGCAACTTCGACCGGATTAACGAGAGGTAGACCACGCAGCCGTAATTGTAGAGATGACACACAGCTGACGGGAAAACAATATTTATAAGGTAATTTAAACTATACCCTACCGAAAAAAAAACAGTTTAAGGTGGATTATGGAACTTGAAAATCGAACTGGATTTCTAGCTGGAAACCTAAAATCCAGTTTGCAGATAATGGTCCGCAAACTGGAATTCAGGTTTCCAGACAGAAATCCAGTTAGATTTCCCTGTTCCATAATCCGCCTTAAAGGGATACTACAACGAAATTTCGGCGCTCATTTTTTGGTCTATATGTGTTCAAATGAGCAGTATCACATAGAACGTTATAACAATATCTTGTTAAAAAAGTCTCGAAAAGAAATTTTAAAACGAATTAAACGATTAGCAAAGGGCACCTGGTGGATGTCGCTAACGCCTCGCTTGTAATGCCCGTCTAGGAACCTTGACAGCTACAGACGGTGAGTGTCTCGCCTCCGGCCACGACGAGAGAAGAGGGGAAGGAGGAACTCCCTTCTTCCCGAGAATGCCTTTTGCGTGTCGCCGAAGTCGCTATTATCTCCCTACAAGATTATAGGAGATTAACCCGTCACACAAAGTTCGTACAAAAGCAGCCGCTTCGGTGGCTGGAACGACTAGGCCATCCTCTCGACGTCAGCCTCGCCGTAGCTTTGCTCGTCCCGAGACGACCTACATCACGATTGCGTTGAATGTCACGCGGTCTCCGCTGGGCCTTCTCCGAGCGCTTGCCAGAATGGGCCGTTTATAACGAAAAATACAGCTACCAGGCTCAAAATACAAATATGCGATTGTCATTTACGGATATTGTGGATATTGTGACACGACGGGAATATTTCAAATTTCGTTGAAGTATCCCTTTAAACTGTTTTTTTAGGTAGGGTATGCATACCGCAGTGTCAGCTTTTCCTTCATGGCATTGAAGCACACACACACAAATAAAATATTGCTAGAGTGGCATTAGAAATTGGGTGTTCATACACTGAAACCAATAGAGAGATTCGACTAATTATATGTTGCAGCATAACAAAACTGTTGCATGTTCATTTGCGAGCAGATAAAAAAAAATAGAACGAAAAGGCTACACCAACAATTAAAAGTACATCTGATATATTGTTAATTATTTTAAATTAAAATAAACGTGTCCTGCTGTATAGATACACACAATAAAGCATTCTAGCTAAAACTGACTGTATTCCAAAGTTGTTAAATGGCCATTGGTTCTGGTTCCTGCTGGGTTGTGAACGTCTCTGTAAATATTGCAATGGAACGGTGTAATGCAATACCTGGGTAGCTTCTACTTCATCAGTCACTGAACGAAATTAACATGAGGTTAGAGATTACGTATAACCTTGACGTCATCTCCTTTTCTTCTGTTTCAAATTCTATTAAACGAGTATCACATTTTATTTTGCAGTATGTCTCCCGCTTATGTATAGTATTTTAGTTCAATTTTGAAGTGCACTAGTAGCAGTCGCAAGCAAGGTGCTTGAACAGCTGCGGTCTCTAATTAGAGGACCCCAAGCATAGGATATTATCTTTCATCTCATTACTGCTCAGGCCGTTTATACCCTCTTTCATGCTTAGTGCAGTACACCACCATAGCTGCAGGTGCAAGACTCTCTTGATATAACGTTCAATTTGTGCACACGCTCTCATGCAAATGAGACGCGAGATGAAACTACGCGCTGGCACCAATAGTGCTTATATCGTTGTAGCCTATTAATGAAAGAGAGTAGTGGTAGTGTGGGCAACCAAAGCATCGTTGTGGTCAGTATTCCCCGAGTGGCCAAACGCCCATTATATCTTTAGTAAGATTATTTTGGGTTTCATTCAGGAAGTAAGAGTAATGTCAACCTATATAGATGTTTACAGTCTTTATTTACGAATGAGACAGGCTCCAAGATTTCATCGTGCTTTCTGACGTCTTATCTGTCGGATAGAAAAATCTTACTTTTTGAGCTCGTAGTTCCGCTACCTTAGTTCCAAGAAGCGCAGCGATAAGAACTCTGAAGACACGTTCAAGTTTGTCCCGTCCTTGCTTAAATGGAAGCAGACGCAAGATCTGCTCACTCGGTTGTTCTGACGTTTTCTAATATTTCTAGATGTGCTTCTAGATTTCTAGATGGGGGACCTACATGGCTCCTTGAAAACAAATCGCAGTAATCATCCCCATTACCTATCAAGAACAAAATGACCGTATTGACAATGCAAAAGGGATGAACAGTGTCAAGATAATTCAGATAATTAAAAAAAAAACACTGTACACTCTAAACATCATTACACCTATCAGGGTGTAAATGGGTTGTCCTATAACTAACACCCTCTATGGTGTAGCAAAACGCAATAAGAGAAGGGCGTTATTCCTAACACCCCTAAAGGAAGGCGTTATTCCGAACAACCTTAAATTAGGGTGGGATTCCACAGTACTCCTTTTCATTAGGGTGCTATGACTGCGCTGAACACCCACTAAATTGGGTGTACCACAGCCTGAAAGGGAAGGGAAAAAGGCGCAATTACCAACACCCAAAAGATAGGGTGTAATAACCCAAAAGACTGCACGAAGAAATTACTGCAAATGAGTCTAAACATGCCTGGTTCACTTTTTATTTTTCGATCAAGATTGTACTAGGTTCTACTAAATTCTCCATAGACGATTGCAAGCTGGTCATCTGGCCGCAGCGATGTCTCTGCTTGCGCGGGCAAGTGCGTGCAATTACAGGCTTGCCAAAGGGCAAAACTACGTTAACACGCACGCCATCAAGCTTGGCGAAGTCATGACTGAAAGAAATAGTTCCCTCTTAACCTCGCAATTTCACCACGACCAAGACGCTTCCGGGTCAATGGTGGTCCGTGCGAGTGTACTTGAGCCAGACTAAGACCAGTACGCCTCTGTAAGGTCAGGAACAATCCAACGTGATAATGTTTCACGACCCCTTTAAATGGTAAACCCAAGGCCCTAGTTAAATCTCCAACTTCACTTTTCTTGCAGCATTTATGTTTTCTAGCACTGGTCACGTAAGCAAAACTTGACAGACTTGCAAAGACGGAACGACAGGGAGTTGCTTGGGACGCAAGTTGTAGTTCATGTTTGTAAACGGTAAAATGGTCGATTAAGACGGAAGCAGAACTACTATCAGAAGCATGCTTGCAGAGTAGTTACAAATAAGAGAGCGATCTTATGTATTCCGTGATATATGCATAATCCGATTCGGGCAGCACAGAACAATTCGCAAACACAATGTTGAGGATGAAGGCGGTCGCTCACATACAACGGAAGTCTCCCGGCCGCTGATAAGGAGCTCTTTGTTGAAACGCGTCCATCAAACACAGCACAATAATTACATAGAGTCCGACGGCTATTACCAAAATCTTGGCATGAATGTATTCCGGCCGTTCATGACGGAAAACCACAGCGGCCTGCACAAAAAACCACAATCGCGAAATGGGACTCGTCAGGACCTGCTTGCACGAATAACAGGAGAACACTCACGGGCACCTTTTTGGAAACCGGACCTTCGTGGTTCCAACAACTCACCATAACTTGGCAAACGGCGAAGGCTATGACCCCAGTGAGCCCATCAGCGCGTCAGAGCGAGTCGCGTGACAAATTTTCCTCCAAGCGTTTTTGTCCTAGAGAGGGCGGTCACATGTTTCGTACCACTCCTCTTATTCGCTAGAAGCAGCCATCGCTTTCGCTCACAGCCACGCGAAGACACAAAAGAAGGTCTGGAGGCTGTTAAGAATGGAACCTTCGGCAACCTTCTTCCGAGTTTCAACGCTGCGGAAACGAGTCCCGAAACGAGTCCCGACGTGTTCAGGACTGACGCCCACCTGTCGAAGGCTGCCCAAAACGTGTCTCAACGCGTCCGTGACGTCAACGGGACGTGTGTGTGTGTGCGTGTGGGTTCGTGCGCTCCGGAAGGGGAGAGAGGCCTGGCCTAACTGCGGAGAACCTTGGCTATGACTCATTTCTAACTACGACGCGGCGGACCCAGCTGCAAAGCACGTGGCGGTCGCACCGGCTGCCCTGGCGGAGAGAGAGGGAGAAAACGGACCCCTATATAAGGCGGTGCGTGAGGGCTCCATTTGCTCTCTTGGATTTGACGACTGTATCGCTACCATGTAATTAAACCGTTCGTTACGTTACCAATTCTCCCACCTCCACTGGACCCCTGGGTTCTTCACTTCGGGGAATGGTCGTCGTCACGAGCCAGGAAGCTCCCGGACGTGCGGCCTAAGCCCCGCCTCGAACAACTGGTTGGCAGCGGTTGGGATCGGACCATGCGACATCGTGCTACATCTGTGGGTGAGCGTTTGGACTTTGCTTTGAGATTCGCCAGGCTTCAGATTATGCGTAATTAATTTTGAACTGCTGGGAATCCTTAGTGTTTGACTCGTGCGCTAGGTTTGTGTATAACCTCGCGACAAGTTTTAGAACAAAGCCAAAGCTAAAAAGCAGCGATCATGGATCTGATGAGGTTACTGAGAACAGATTTACTCTGTTTATGTGAAGAATTGGGTGTGGAGGTGGAGCAAAAGATAAAGAAATCTGAGATCAGTAAAGCGATTTCAGAGAGCGCGGAAGAAGAGGAAATTAAAATTGCGTGGGAACTGCTTCAGAACGCTAAGAGCGAAGCTGCAGCTAGAGAGGAACGAGAGCGAGAACAGGCTGCAGCGAAAGAGGAACAGGATGCAGCAAGAGAGGAACGAGAGCGGGAACTGGCTGCAGCGAGAGAGGAACGAGCGCAGGCTGTGGCGACAGAGGAGCGAGCGCTGAAAAGGCTAGAGCTCGAAATTGAACAACAGCGATTAAACTCGCAGAACAGTAGAGTTGGGGCTCCGGTACGAGCAAGTGAGACCGAGTCGTATCAAATGAAGAAGCTCATGCAGCCGTTTAAAGTTGGGGAAGACGTGGGCCTATTCTTAGTTAACTTTGAGAGGACATGTGAGAAGTTGAGCTTCGCCCCAGAAACGTGGCCGCAACGGCTTATGACTCTGTTGCCCTGTGAGGCTGCAGAGGTTGTCGCGCGCCTTAGTGCTGGAGACGCGGACGACTACGACAAGGTGAAGTCCAGCCTTTTGAAGCGGTACCGCCTTTCTGCCGAGGCGTTCCGTCAAAGGTTTAGAAACGCATCCAAAAAGAGCAGCGAGGGCTACTCGGAATTCGCGTACGGGCTTAAAACCAACCTGATAGAATGGTTGAAGAGCGAGGAAGTGTACGAAAGCCGAGATAAGGTAGTCGAGTGTGTGTGCCTCGGACAGTTCTTTCGTAGCATTCCGCAGTCAGTCAAGCTCTGGGTGCAGGACAGGGTGGGAGTCGACTCTGTCGAGAGGGCCGCTGAGCTAGCCGAAGAGTACGCAACGCGTAGAAAGCTGAGCGGAGAGGAAAGCGAATCCGGCCGAAGCGATCAGCGCAAGACCTTCCGACAGGGAAATGACTCGCGAGAAAACGGGCCCGAGAAGCCCGAAGCAGGACAAAAGGTCCCAGAAAAGAGCGCAGAACACTCGAACGGAGACGAGGCGCGGAAAAGCCCAACAGGGCAGTTCGAGGCAAGGAAGCCGTTCCTGTGCTACAACTGTCAGGAGCCGGGACACACAGCGGCCAGATGTAAGAAACCGCGGGTGGTGTTCTCGTGCGTGAACGGACGTGACGAGGACCTGAAGCTCCTTCGTCCCTATCTTCACGAGCTCCAGGTAAACGGAAAGCCGTGCAGGGTGCTTCGGGACAGTGCAGCGACGATGGACGTTGTCCATCCGTCGTATGTAACGCCATCCGATTTTACGGGAAAGGTAGTTTGGATCAAGCAGCTGCTCGAAAAGCACAGTGTCTGTCTGCCTATGGCGACGGTAAGGATAACTGTCCCGTTCGGAGAGCTAGTGACAGAGGCGGCTGTCTCGCAAACAGTCTCGTTGGAATATCCTTATTTGTTTTCTAACCGGTCAGATTTCCTGCTGCGCGAAAGGGGTCAACAACTGGGAGAAGGGCTAGTTCAGTCATGTACGAGGTCCAAATCACGTCAGGTCGCCCCTTTGTTGACGAGGGATCCAGAGCCAGAGGCAGCTGACGGGGAGCAAGCACTCCCAGAGTTGGAGGCAGAAAACCGGGATGAGAGGGACCAGGTTGTAGAACAGCCTGACCTCGTAGCACTAGAAAGCGTACGCCGTCCCAACGAGCCCGCGAAAAAGGCGGAGGAAGACGGGATCATTAAAGGATCTCTCGTAGCTCCGACGTCACGTAATTTGGATCGTCTGTTACGAGTAGACAGAGTGTCTTTGACAGTCGAGCAGAAGAGCGACCCTAGTGTGTCAGGGTTTCGCGGTACAGCTCAGGAGATTGCTAGGACCAATGTGACGGGGAACGAAAGAGGCGGATTGTTTTATCGGCGCTATAAGGACCGCATTTTCACGTCTAGAAATTACGTGAAAATCGATCACTATGACTTCAGCGTAAGAAAAAGGAAAGGCAAATTTAATGGCAATGCCGATGGGTTGAGCAGATATTTCTGACATCACGAAAAATAGTAGGGATGATCTCAGAGGTCTTCGTCATCCACGGGAATGAGGATCTTAGTGGGGGCACTTCGTTGAAACCCCAAAAGGACCTCACAAATTGCGAAGAGATTTTGTCTTTTGTATTTTGTTCTTAGTGACCTCGTTGGAAAAATGAGTTTTTTTGGCGACAGGGGGTCTCGATACCCAGAATTGTACCAAATTTTGGTAATCCGTAATCCAGTCTGGCGGGTCTTTGGCGAATTCCGAGCGTTTGACTGCGGTGTGGCGTGGTGTTGTGGGGGACGTTTCCGCTGATGCCTCCGTTGTGAGAGGTTTGTGAGTTTGTTTGGTGCTTGCAGCGTCTTCTCAAGGCCTACTCCAAGCCCACCTCTTCAGGCCAGCGATTGTACCACCGGCCATTCGAGGTTTCCCTGGCCCCGGAGGGGCTGTTAAGAATGGAACCTTCGGCAACCTTCTTCCGAGTTTCAACGCTGCGGAAACGAGTCCCGAAACGAGTCCCGACGTGTTCAGGACTGACGCCCACCTGTCGAAGGCTGCCCAAAACGTGTCTCAACGCGTCCGTGACGTCAACGGTCAACGGGACGTGTGTGTGTGTGCGTGTGGGTTCGTGCGCTCCGGAAGGGGAGAGAGGCCTGGCCTAACTGCGGAGAACCTTGGCTATGACTCATTTCTGACTACGACGCGGCGGACCCAGCTGCAAAGCACGTGGCGGTCGCACCGGCTGCCCTGGCGGAGAGAGAGGGAGAAAACGGACCCCTATATAAGGCGGTGCGTGAGGGCTCCATTTGCTCTCTTGGATTTGACGACTGTATCGCTACCATGTAATTAAACCGTTCGTTACGTTACCAATTCTCCCACCTCCACTGGACCCCTGGGTTCTTCACTTCGGGGAATGGTCGTCGTCACGAGCCAGGAAGCTCCCGGACGTGCGGCCTAAACCCCGCCTCGAACAAGGCTTATCAGAAGACGAGGTAAAAGGGGGTTGGACAAAGCAGCTAATCTCCCTCTGCTGCTTTGTATGACCACCTGCACTGCTCAGGGAGAGTCGCGAGAGAAGCATGCCTGCTCTTGAGCGGACCGCGAGATCACAAAATGAATACAAAAAACAAATTCGAGCGCCGTTGAAGCACGGGTTAAAGTTAAAATGCTGAGAGCACGAAACAAAAGACGCGCTTTCACGCGTTCCAAGAACCCCCCCCCCCCCCCCAAAAAAAAAAAAAAAAAGAAAGCGTCGGGGCGCTGGATATTTCAGTGTCAAAACGCAGAGATAAGAATCGCGTACCCTAACGGGGGTGTCATGAATCCGGCACCTTCGACTGTCTTGCGGCATTGTTTCTCCAAAACTACACAGAAAGATAAAATCTTAGTGAAGGTGCGATAAGTAGAGCGAGGCCCAGTCAGGTGAGTTTGAACTACCCGAAAGGAGGGCGTCACAGTCTGTTCAAAGCTCCAGCGCAGGAGGTCTTCCTCGGGTTAAAAGTAAGCAGATTCCGCTTTGTTTAATCTTGCTTTGGTCTTCTTTTTTTTTAACTTCGTGTTTTAAGTGGTCAAGAAATAGAGATACCACGCCGGCATAGCCGATTCACTCTTGACACTCAGCCAAAAACTTACGAATCGCGTAGGGTATGTCAGGATGGCGTCGGCGCGACCCATCACATTTTTCACAGATAGTGGCTGGACCACAATGGTATGGGCACAATCATTCCGATGAGATCCAAAATTGGCGCAGTACTGTGTAGTTACGATCCCGTCCAGTTCGAAAACGGCTAAAACAGCAACACTGCAGTGTTGCTGTTTTAGCCGTTTTCGCACTGGACGGGATCATAACTACAACGTCACTAAGTACACAAGCTCTATTTGCAGAAAAGTACATTTTGTAGCCTAAAATAGAGGGTGTGAGCTAAACAATAAGAAATAGTTGAATTACAAGCACATTGATGGCCCTAGGCGAAAAGCTGTGTGCCTTGTCGCACTGCCCGCAGGCAAACGCATGAAGATTCTGGAAAGTCCTGAACTTTTGCAATGGAGAAAAGAGGCCATTCTGCAGATAGAAGCAATTTAGCTGTTTCAGCGCCCACAGACAGAAGAACAAAAGGTTTTTTAGCGCTCACCAGATAGCTCTGTCAGCATCAGAGTGTCTGGTTACGCTTGTCTTCTGTCATAATCCCACAAATGATAGGCCTCTTCTCCACAAGAGACCCATCAATAAGTTGATAGCGCAGTAAAAACTTGTTACCACTTATTTCTGCGCAAACTAAGCTGCATGCATATTGAGGTATTTAGCGCACAAGGTAGAGAGAAGGACAGGACAGAAAAGAAACCTTCTCTCTACTGTGTGCGCTAAATACCTCAATATGTTAGACTACCAACTAGCCCAAATGTCAACTTTACTAAGCTGCATGCCCCGTTTAGAGCATCAGAACGTGTGCCTGGACTCGGATGAGGTCCAATGCCATCGTGCTGTGTGGAGAAGCTGCCGCATGGAACCACTCTGCGCGGTGTCGCGGGAACTCAACTTCAAGAAATATTTTCTCGCTTAAAAAAATATGACTTCGTTTAAATTTTATAAATCACAAGTTTCTACGGCGCTCTATTGTTTGAGTGGTCTTGCATATTTTTACTTGGACCACCTCACTGCGAAATGTGCAGTTTAATTTAAACCAATATGCCGTTTTGCGCAACTTTACGCTTTAACATAACAAAAACCTTTTTTTTTTTAATGTTAGGAAGCTATTTTATACAAAAAGTATATCTACAATAGATGCCGAAAACACTCCTAGCACTGGTATACAAACTCGCAAATATAAACAAAAAAATCTCGAAAACGGCACAATTTCAGCAAGTTGTCTTCAATTAAAACGAACAAAAAACACTATATTATTTAAACGTGGCCTCATATGAAGCAATAATGCCAGTAAAATAAGAGAGAAAAAATTGTGCGTTGATAACTAAAGATCTGTATTTTTGGCGATTTTCTTACTTGTGCCTAGTTTCGCGCCTCTTCTGGAAACTCAAAAAGCGCTAGCGCGGCCAAAACATTTTTGTGGACGACAATATTTAAGAAAGTGACTATTCAACACATCAGGAACCCCTGTGATTTTTTTCGAAAGAATCGGCGGTGGACGAGCGTCACGCCTGGGACATTTGGCATGGAATTACCCTCAGCACTACCTCACGCCGCGGTGGTGGCGCGTCGGGCGCACTTCCGGTCTGGGGCGGTGGGCAGAAGTCGCCGTGCGTGACATGCATTCCTGTGTTCTTTTGGGAGAAACCGGACAAAAAAACCCACCTTCTTGTCAAAATGCTGCGACGGGGGCTGTACCAAGAGTCTGGAAAGGTTTGAAGATCAGTTTTCATGTTTTTCTGCCCCCTCCGTTCGTCCGAGAACGTGGATAGTAGCCGTGAAAAGGGCAAACCAGACGCTGCCGAACTACGATTGCTTGTGCGGGCAACACTTTGTGTTCGCCTGATGTATTTGTTTTGTTCCAATATGAACGAGGGAAAACCGCCAAGTTGTTTGGACCACCCGCGGGTTCAGTGCGTCTTCAAATTCACATGGCCGCCTGATCGTTCGAACTTTCGTCCGCTCTTTCAAACTTCTCTGCCTTTTGTTGTCTGTTCGTTCAAACAAAAGCGGGCCGTAGACCAAACTTTGACCCGGTGATTTCGATAAGAAGTAATTTCAGGCCTCAAAAGACTTAAGAAGGCTGGGTATAAACAGTACGTACAAGATGTCGATCATTGGTACCAGTGGCCATCACAGACTTGTTACAGCCGATTCACTTGGTCTGCTTCCGCTTCCGATTTTTAGTATTGACGTCGGTCATCGCCACTACCTTCTACACCTTTGCAGTATGAGCCGCGAATGAAAATAGCTAGAAGAATCTCATCATGGTTTTCGCGTCCATTCTGTGGCGTTCATGCGAATGAAACGCCGCACGTCAAATAATTTACGCAAAGTTTAGCGGCGTAACGAAACTTGATAATTTCGCTCAGGTGATTAAAGTGGTAAGACATTGCTATGAGGACGTAGAATCAACAATTACAACGCGAAAAAGAGTATGCAGACTCACACAGACGCCGACAACGTGACATTCCAATGGTTTGTTGACGCGGGAAGCGGTGCTTCTTGCTCGCACTTCATTGCGCATGCGTTCGAACTGTCGTCTGCTCTTTCAAACTTGTCTACTTTGTGTCGTCAGCTCGTTCAAATGGCAGCAGCCTGTAAACCAAACGTTGACCCGGTAATTGCGATAAGAATTAAGTGCTGGCCTCCAAACACTTTTAAAGGTTGGTTGGGGTAAGTAGGCTAAGTGTAAACAGTAGATAAAAGAAGATGTTGATCATTGTTACCAGTGGACATCACCGACTTGTAATGCCCGATTCTACTTGCGGATTTTAGTATCGACGTCCACCATCTCAGCTACGGTCCATGCTTTTGCAGCCCCATTGACGTCGCGACTGAAAATAGCGAGCAGAATCTCATCGTGGGAATCAGGATTTAGCACCCATTCCGCGGCGTCCACGTGAAATGAATCGCCGCACGTCACATTATTCACGCGAAGTTTTGCGGTGTAACGAGCCTCGTTAATTTCGCTGAAGCCGCTCAAGTAGTCGGACATTGTTAGGAGGACGTAGAAGTCCCGGTGCTCTTTTTCGCGTTGAAATTTTTGATTCTACTAGAATCAACAATTCCAACGCGAAAAGGAGCACTGGGACTCACACCGACGCCGACAACATCGCATTTCAATGGTTTGTTTGTGGGCGACGGCGACCTTCTTGCCCACCCTCCATCGCGCATGCGCGGCACCGGTGACGTCCGCTAGGGGCGCTCCGGTTTGTTTCTAAACATGAGTTGGTTTATAACTAGGCATAACCGCACATGATGGTCTTTGGTCGAACTGTGGCTATTTTCGCTCTATATATTTGCCAAACAAGTGCCGGAGTCGGGCTTCGCTGCATGGTTGTTTGGTTGTCACATGGCTTGTTTGGCTTTCAGTTTCTGACAGAATGCTAAAATTAGGCTTCACTGGCAGTTGCTTCATTAAATGTGTTACATTGCATCTTTGTCTTATGTCAGTCATCTTAAAAGTTATATTTGCAAACCACAAAAAAGACGTCGAAAAAATATACATTGTCACTAACTTTCGCCTTGTAGCGAGACCATCTTAGGCCCCAGCTGGGTCCCTAGAATTGCCTAAGATCAAATTAGGCGTTTCTCTGACAGGCTGCCCGTGTTTCCTATGGTCTCAAAAACTCTCCCGCTTATGTTTATAGACAGAGCAATCATCACGCTCCTGAAACACCCTGCCACTATAGAGTTGGACAGTACAGCTACTGCGGCTAGGCACGAGCGGATAATGTTTCCCCGTTCTTGTGTTTGATGATTATAGGTGACTGGACAATGGCTCTATGAGTCTTTCTCAATTTTCATGTGAAAAACTGCAGACATGAGAACGATTCTGATGTGATCTGCCGCCCTACTTAGTGGTTAGACACAATCATGAGGCACTTGCGATTTCGCACCTGACGGCAGGGCAAGTTTGTGTTGTTAAAATATTATATGTGAATTTAAATGGCAGGCAAATAAAAAAGCCAAAATTAGATGAAAACATAAGTACCACGGACAATGTTGTCCTATCTAGCTTCCAAATAACTTAAGAATCCTACATAAACACGTGCCTGTGCATTGTATATATTAAACCGCTATTGCTCAGATTAAATTTAACATGTGCGTTAATATGATTGTTTGTAGTAGATTCGAATTAGGAAATGTCTAAAGATTCAAAATAACATATGATATTTATGTTTAAAGAATGATGAAGAAATAATCAAATTAAATCTCCTTTTAAGTGAATATTCACTTTAAAAGCAAATCAGAAACAAAAAGATAAAAACGTGTCTTGAACTAAATGCAAAACTTCAACGCCCATGCCTGTGGACTGCAAGTCAAGACCGTCATCTCACATATTTGTTTTTAAGTCAGCTGAACACGTTAACAGGTATTCCACCAAAATTCTTTAGATGGGATAAAGATAGCGAACTTTCCATCCCCGATTGGTTGGTCGCATCTGCAGCTCCGCATTCAAGCGCGTCTGGAATTCCACCAGCAGAGTATATAAGCCGTTGCTTCCTTCCAGTTGTCCACCGATTCCACTTCGAAACAAGAGGAAAAGTATTCATCATGTTTTCTAAGGTACCAGAGCACTGTTTCATACTACAGATTGAATAATTACCAGACTAAGAGACTGAGGCGTATATGTATACCCGTCTGCTCTTGCCCCTACTTCTCCACCAAGAAATAACGGCTAAATGTTTTGTTTTAGGTGCTTGTCTGCTGCCTCTTCGCCTACGTGGCCTGCGGAGTTCTTGTGGAACATGTAAGTGTGCAAGATCGTCGATGCTAAGCAAAATATTGGATTTAGTGCAACAATCTTTTACCTCTATTTAATATGCATCACATAAAAAACAAAAGAAGGAGCACGTAGTTGAGTTAATCGTATATTTTCATCAAGTAGCCGGTATTTAATGGTCACTGAGAGTAGCCTAACGGCCGTATAGACAGCAACAATGGCTTTAGCATTCAAATGCTTCGCCACAAGATTGCAGGGTGACCATACATTGGCCGTTTCCGTTTTAAATACTTCAGCAATTGTTGCAGTTTAGTTGCAGGAACGTTCGAACAAACTGTCTGCAATACAATAAATAATTGATTTTTTAAGGACTTTACAATGTAAGTCATAATAATTTTGGAAAGATTTTGATACTTTTCGACCGAGGTGGTTTAGCTTATGATAAATGTGTACAATAAACAGATGTCTAAAAACGCGATTACAACAAATGTACAATTTGTTTTTAACTTATATTAAACTAGTTATTTTCGCTTGTTCTCAAACATTTTGGGCACGCTAAACGGTGGCATAGGAATTCCTCTCGACAAAAAAATAAGGCTTCACTACTTTAATATTTTGCCATTTACACTAGCCCTTTCACTAGTATCAAGTTTACCTTTCAGGCGCCATGCCGTGTTTTTTGTGTGGATCTCTTTAAGCATAAATAACCTAATCTGAATTACCCTTAGTGTGAATGGCATAATTACTCTGACAAGGATCCTGATACAGAAGATGGGTGTTTGGTCATTGTGTTCTGTTGGTTGACGTTTTGAGCCTAGTAAAAGTTATTTAATTTTTCATAAATAGTTGTTGCTTCCAAACATTTATACAAAAAAATAACTGCCAAAGCAAGGATCGTATACTAATAATATTATATTACAAAATACCAACCGGCCGTCTAAGCAAAGTCAGTGGAATACGTAAATAAAAATTATACGAGGACTGTTGCTACATGTCATGAAAAGACGACACCGCTCGCAATCGAATAAAACATGCGTACTTAAGTAACACTCACATGTCTATCGATGCTGTATCTGGCCGTTGGTGTTGCGGTCACAATGTTTACTTAAATTATTCCTCGATAACTGTTGCTACAGGAAAGAAATAGTCTCATAGCAATGCATGTGTACAAGCCAATAAATTATCTGAATAAAAACACAAAACCCTTAAAATACAAAACCGTGAAAACGAAGACACAATGAAGAGGCCAAGGATGCTCATATCTTCGATTCCCATTTCTTACATTGCAGCCACCACAGCCCTACAGCTTTGGCTACGATAACGTCGACGGATTCGGCACCCGCATGACCCGTCAGGAGACCGGAGATGAGTTCAACAACAAGGTCGGCTCCTACAGCTACGTCGATGCCCTCGGGGTCAGCCGTGTGGTGAAGTATGTGGCTGACGCCACCGGCTTCCACCCCACCGTCGAGACCAACGAGCCAGGCACCAAGACCTCGGTCCCAGCCGACGCTCCGTTCTTCTCTTCCGCTGTTGAGGGCCCACACCCCGTCGTTGTGAAGGCTGTTCATCCAGCCCCAGTCGCCGTTCGCGCTCTCCATGCCGCTCCAGTGGCTGTGCGTGCTGTCTATGGTGCCCCAGTTGTTCACGCTGCTCCCTTCGCCTACGGCCACCACGCTCCCCTGGGCTATGCCGTCGCCAGGCATGTCTAAGTTTTCAATAAATTAATTATGTTGCTCAGTGTAATCTCCAAGTTTCTGAGTGTTCTTCTCTCTGTAATAACTGAGAGCTTTAAAACACAAGATGTGACCCTTGTCATCACGCTTTTTTCTCACGATTGTCTTTGTGGTGTTACAAATGACTGATGCCGCTATCCCATTGTGTGTGGACCTATAGTCCTGGTAGCATGTCAGAGATACGCATTCCTTGGCAAAAACTGGGCCATCCTAGGGGACTAACTTGGGCCTAATGCGGTTTGCTCCAGGGCGTTATAATTAGTGCAAGAGTACCCTTTTCGTCGTTTCTATTGCTTTTCACTGGCTCGCCACACAATTTTCGAAGTGCCAGACTTGAACGAAATATGACCCCTCAAAAGTGAAGCGCCAGCAGTGAAGTCTAAATCTTGCTCTTCTTGGCCAAGTTAGGTCCAAACGTTGTTACATGAAAACAACATCTATAAGTGAAGTCTAAATCTGGCATTTGATCGGGGAATAAGTGACTGGGGACCCGCAAAGCCCGAGGTTCTAAGCTCTCAGTTCCTCTATGATTCAATCACGGGAAACATATTCTACTGTGTGTTTGCTCTAAACACTGTCAGCTGAAGAAACGCAGGACCTGACTTATTATCTTCGTGGTCGTTATTTGGTTTTAGCCATTCTTATAACCAAATGCTGCAATCTCATTCTCTGCGAAGCGAACTAAGATGACCAAGACTCGCCACGCTCTGAAGTTCTTAAGCTGTCAGCGACAATAAAATAAAAAACTGCGGAGAGAGGCTATGTTCACACTTCTTGCTTCGCGCTTCTTTCTGCCGTGTAATACAAGAAAACAATATTTTTGCTTAGTTTGCGAGTGAGGGATATAAAATGCTTTAATTAAAGGGTAGGATCACCCTCTCGCTAGCGGTATATTTAGTAGGCTAAAAAACTCTTCTCCGGGATGGATTCAAGAAAAAACCAAAATTAAGTTATCATGCCCCTCACCTAAAATATTTTCGCACTGCTCTTAATCTCAACAAATTGTAGTAGTGGCTCTAACATTGATTTTATGTATGGTACAATCCAAAAGTTGCGAAACTGACGGTTGTTATTTTACTCCTGTCTATGTGCGTGTATCCAAGGATGTAAGCTGGAAGCTTAATGAAATACCAGAAATTTTTTGCTTTTTAGTTTTTGCTGAAATTATACTATATTTGTGCGCGAATATCAAGCGGATAATCGTGACCTCATCTGTATCAACTTTTTTAGCTAAGGAACACAATTTTAGATAAAATTAAAGTTTTCCTTTATCATCTATTAGTTGAATGCATAACATTTTGTTATATTTGATTTTTTATTTCCATTTCACTGCTGCCTATAATATCAATGGTGCCGGAGTTCCTGAAAAATTATTTGAATATTCGATGATCATATATACAAGCACCCAGTATACTTTAAATTTTGCCGCACTAATTATGACCATTATGTATCAGTCGCCTGATTGTTTTAGCAGAGCTTATAGGCATACTGCAGCAGTTTACAAAGAAGAGATCGAAATGACGACGTTAAAAATAATAGCTTGCCAAATCTTAGCTGGGATATTATGCATTATAATAGATACACGTTTTCATAGCTCTGCATTGATGCTGAGCAAAGTACACCGAGAATAATCTCTTGCAGGCTGCATTTTGAAGAAAACTCCCCTTCTGGATTTTAATTGCTCACCCCGCCCTGCAAAAGTGGCAATGTCTTTAAAGGTCACAGATGAAAACCAAAACCAATAATTTGTGAATGGAATGTCATCTACACTGAATAAAATCTACTGAGCAATACCTGCACGGAATGAGCATGTACATAACGGCAACTCAATGTACCCAATTTCTGTAAGCTTCAAAATATAAATAAAAAAAATAACATTCCGGATATTATAGCCCGTCCATTTCTTTTTTTCCGAACCTAACTTTTTTAAACCTCGATCCACTGTCAAATGTCATTCATTGAGTGTCACGGTGCTTATAATCATTGACGGAGGAATAACATGGCCTGGCTAACGATGGCTATTAACGTTGCATCAACGGAATATTTCAACATACACATTTTTTAGAAGGAAGCGTTCCATAACATAGAAAGTGTTAGATTAAAGAAGCTTGATTTACATCATGAGAAGTTGCTAGCGATAATCTCAATGACAAAGTCACGACAAATTAAAGGGATGACGATACGAAAATAATGAACGCAATATGCACCAACAAAAAGTTATATCAACCACCATAATGAATATCGCAAAGACATGCACCCTGCCTTTTTAAGTTTTATATTGTGTCATCTAAACAGAATTTTGAATAATGTTCTTGTTTTCTCTCATTGTTTACCCTTTCACGTCTTCCCTTATTCACACTGTAATAATATCGGAAAGATGGTCATAAGTAAGAATGCGCTAAAATAGGAAGTTATGCGGATTCAACACATAAGTATGGGTTCGATGGTTATAAAATGAATTTACGTGTACACAATAACAAGACAACTCGTCAGCAAAATGAATAAAATAATTTCTTACTTTATTGTGGTCTTGGGAAGTAGCGAAGTCCGAGCTTTCTGCTTCATCGTCTTGCGCGCGAGATAGGCACTGAAGTCACGCTTCAAACTCATGTTTGAGCTAATGTAGTCATTAAAGCATTAAGGTAACTTTGCTCATTATGAATGTTAGACGTTTGACAAAGTGTAACCAACGTCCACAAATCATATAGCATGTCTAGTTCACCGATATACTCAACATGAAGAAACAATGTTATTAGTATAGTAATGCTGGATATAACTACTCAGTCTTAAGATATATTGTATTTGAGGAACCCTAAACCGTCCCATGAGTAGAACTTTCATGGGATGATGTCCTTGAGTTTCTTGCGTTTCGCTATCACAACGAAAAGAAAACAACACAAAAGTCGTCTCACCTTGGTGTGAGGACGTTGTGTTTCCTTAGTTCCTGGGAATCCCCGTTTTCTGTGAAATTCAAAAGTAATGCAGGACAAATCAACAGTACTACCATGAGTACTGTTTTTAGCAGTGTAATATTTGCATACTTTAAAATTTGAAAACATTAAAAATAGAAACTATCTCTACACGCGGATATCAGTGCTTGTTTAATCACTTTGGTCTGAGTATTTATAAATAATTGAAAATAGAGCTCATGGAAACATCAAAATATTATATATAATATGTTACCGTATATTAAACTATGTTGTACAGAAATGACAAAATATCTCGACAACTCAATAATTCTGCAAACTGCTTTTCAAATTTACAGTGAATTAGGGGGTTGGTGCCCCTCCGTTGGCGGTTTAGGACCTTCATCGCACGCATTACTTCAGGTCCGCTGGACACGTGAATAGGTCTCCAACCAGCATTCCTTCGCTTTACGTGCACCCACGTTCTAGAACATCAAGATATAATCATCACAGATTTCTTTCTACTTGACGACTGGTTCGTGAGATCAGTAGCTCTTATTTGGGTGTGTCTGGAATTTCCAAAGACGGGTATATAAGCCGTCACGTCTTTCCAGTTGAACACAGATTCCACTTCGAAACAAGAGGAAAAGTATCCATCATGTTCTCAAAGGTACGAAAACACCTTTCATAGTGTACGTTGGCAGGTTTTCAAAATTAAACACAGGGATTTAACTCCGCGATCTATACCTCCTGGCTTAGACCCCCCATTTCAAGGATTGACAATACTTTTTTCACTCTTAGGTTCTTGTCTGCTGCCTCTTCGCCTACGTCGCATGCGGCGTTCTTGTGGAACACGTAAGTGTCCTGTTCCACTGACTGTTAACATGTTTTAGAATCACATTACGAACAAATTAACACTGTTCATGTTTATCTAGTGCCATATTTTTATAATGTAATCAGTAATGAGATAATCACCACGCGAATGACCCAATGACAATGATAAGACGAATTGGCGACTGTTTATCCTCCGTACAGTATTAGCGTGAATCTATAAACTTATGACGCTCCAGGTATAATTCTCGCTGAAGAGTAGGATTGGGAAAAAAAATTTGTATAATACAAAATTGTAATAACCTGCTTATACACTGTGAATTTTAAGGACTTGGAAAAAAAAAGGTTTCAAGAAATGGACATATTTCATACATAATAAACGATTGGTGTTGTAGGGGGTATGCAGGGTATACAATATAGTGTAATTTGGTCAGAAGTCGTGCACTCTTCAGTTAGGTCGTGCATAACCGACAGCTTAAATGAACGTGTTTTGCAGTAACATCGCCATCTTCGGTGCTACTTAGTGTGATAGACGGTGTTACTTGCTAAAATTTTATGATGGAGCAATCATCAGGTTTTACTTCATTTCATTTCATTTCATTTATTTTTTCCCTCAAAGCGCCAGGAGGCATTACATGAGGGGGGGAGAGACAAAAGAAAAAGTTCGTCGCAAAAACAGGAAAAAACTAACATTGAAAACAGCACGCGACAGATCGCGCACACATACACAGCACACAATATACACAAACAGCTACACACCAGAGAGCGTATAAAATTAAACTGACTTAAATAATTCTTCACATACACTCCTAAACTGTGCACAGTCCGAGATATCAACCACACTTTCAGGGAGGTCATTCCATTCATGGATAGCCAAGATCAAGGGCGACTTTGAAAAATGCTTAGTGCGACATAAGGGTAGCCTAATTTTATGACAGTGATCATGCCGAGGAAAAATCCTATGGGGCTGAAGTAAAAGTTGACTTTTTAGGTCAGCGTTGTAATAATACACGCGATGAAGAAAAGTCAGTCGTGATACTTTGCGTCTATTACATAAAGGAACAAGGTCAGCTCTTGTTTTCAGTGCTGTCACACTCGACGTAAAGGAATAATCTCTAAAAATAAAACGTATGGCTCTATTCTGAACAGACTCTATTTTTTTAATTAAATAATCTTGCCATGGGTTCCAAATAATACTCGCATATTCTAGTTTTGAAAGAATAAAAGATTTGTAAGCTAACAATCGAACGTCACTTGGTGCTAAGAACAAGTTCCTCCTAAGGTACCCGAGAGATCGATTCGCTTTGCTCACAATATGATCAATATGCATTTTCAGTCGAGATTATCCGTTAGAAATACTCCGAGGTATTTGTAATGAGTTACCTTTTCAAGAATTGCACCATTAACTTTATAATCAAAAGCAGACTTAGACTTAATTGTAGCAAAAGTAAGAAGCTTGGTCTTTGTATATTGATATCCATTTGCCATTTAACGCACCATAAAGATAGCGAATCAAGGTCACGCTGGAGGGCCAAGCTATCTTCTTTCGTGACAATGCGCCTATATATTACGCAGTCGTCAGCGTATAGCTGAATGTTGGAACAAATTAAGTTGGGTAGATCATTAATGTAAATTAAAAGAGAAGAGGGCCGAGGACGGAGCCTTGCGGGACGCCGGAATTTACTGAAATACTTCGAGATGAGTCGTTATTGATCGAGACTGATTGAGTTCTTTCAGAAAGGAATTCTTTGATCCAGTTTACAAGAGACTGATGCATATTAAGTGATTCAAGTTTACTTATCAAACGCTGGTGCGGGACCCGATCAAACGCTTTCGAAAAATCGATAAAGATAGCGTCGGTTTGCGTTCGTGAATGAATGTTTTCATAAATATCAGTGATAAATTCAAATAAATGAGTTTCACACGACTTCTTTTTACGGAAGCCGTGTTGGTTAGGAAAAAAGAAATTAATTTCTGTAAGGTAATTCACAATATGGCTGTAGATCACATGTTCCAGACGTTTACTGGGTATGCTAGTTAGGGAAATGGGACGGTAGTTATTGGCGGACGTAGCATCACCGGATTTAAAAATAGGGGTAACTTTTGCATGTTTCCAGTCCTTAGGTAAGTATCCTTGGTCCAGACTTTGTTGAAAGAAAAGTTGCAGAAGAATACTTGAGACCGGCAGCGCGAGTTTGAGCAGTTTAGACGTAATTCCGTCTCTACCCGTTCTAGTTGAATTGGAAAGGTTGAGGATAAGCTGCCTTATCCCATCAGATTCAACGGAGATGCGATCAAGGAAAGAATTATTATAATTGTTATCACAGGTAGGTAAATGGAATGACTCATCAGTGAACCCCCCCCCCCCCCCCCCCTCCCCAAATAATTGATTAAAAGTAATCGCACTTTCGAGATCGGACAACGTATCCCCATGGATGTTAGAAAGACCGCTCGGGGCATTTTGACTTTTCGGAGGGCTAATGATTTTCCAAACTTTTTTAGGATTTGAACTTAGTAGTTGTCTAAGAGTGCCACCAAAGAGATCAAACCACGATGGAAACTTCGTAATTTGTTTATATAACGGAGTTCAAGTACGAAACATTTATCAGCACTTTCTCCATTGCTTTGGATGGGTCTGAGTTGGCTTTCCGACGCTGTTTAAAACTTCTCCGTGATACTGAATCTGTGGGTATTTAGTTTGCAATTTTGTATGTTATTCTATTAAGCTTCAGGTGGTAAGTCAGCGCGCGATTTGTTTGTCTTTTCGGCTGGTTTGATGCATAATGAGGCTTTGTTATTTTGGAATACGCCATACAAACTATCCCAAGTATATAAATCTGTTACTCCTCTTTAATTAAATTTCTTGCATTCCAGCCACCACAGCCTTACAGCTTCGGCTACGACAACATTGATGGATTCGGCACCCGCATGACCCGCCAGGAAACCGGCGATGCCTTCAACAACAAGGTCGGCTCTTACAGCTATGTTGATGCCTTCGGTGTTACCCGTGTTGTGAAGTACGTCGCTGATGCCACCGGCTTCCATCCCACCGTCGAGACCAACGAGCCAGGCACGAAGACCTCCATGCCAGCCGACGCTCCATTCTTCTCTTCTGCCGTCGAGGGCCCACACCCGGTTGTCGTGAAGGCTGTTCACCCTGCCACCGTCGCCGTGCGCGCCGTCCACCCTGCCCCAGTGGTCCATGCTGCTCCCTTCTCCTACACTCACCATGCCCCCCTTACCTATGCTGTTGCCAAGCCCTTCTAAGCAAAGAATAAATCATCTTACTGACTGAGTAAAACATGTTCCTCTGAGTTCTTTTCTAGATATTCAAACACCTCGGAAATATATTATGTCGTATTATCGCTTAATATTTGGTAATCATTTACTTACTGCTCCCATACGGCGTACATAGCTGGTTATTTAAGTAACCATGTTGTCAGCTGAGTGGTTTTAGTGGGGTAGTTCTTTATTGAACTTTTGGCTATAACTTTATAGGTACTTTTTTCATTGTAAGATATTCATTCACTATTCTGGGGCATGTTACGACATGCTACATTTCCTAAATAAACATAAAATATTGGAGGTCAGAATTTGACAGGGCCACACTTAAACACGTTGCCAGAAGGCATGCTATTTGTATAACTCATTTCTACTTTCAGCAATAGCAATCTGTATTTTCTTTGGCGGAACTTTCTGAAAAAGGGTTCCTGAGCCTTTTGAACTACCCAGACGGCATGCCTTTATTAAACCTTGTTAGCTCTTGCCAAAAATAGTCTTTTTTTTTCATCGTTTGACAACGTCATACGTGTCTGCCTACTTGGGCATCATGATCTTATCTTTTAAGGATGTAAATATCTCGCGGTTTTAATATCACCTTCCTCATCCTTCGTGACTCATTAAACCCAAATCTTTCTAAAATGGTCGAGTGCACTTTAGAAAATCTGGAAGGTCTGCTTTCCCGAAAGCCCTTTGGATCGCTGCAATCTACACAGAGAGCTCGAGGATTGACAGAGCTAAAAATATATTTAAACAAAAAACAAAAATAAAAACTCTCCGCGCTGTGGCACTGTGCATGGCGTTTTACAGATGAGTACACAGGGCATACCCTTTTTGGGGGGATCTAAACATTTTCAGGCCCTTCCATTTGCCGATCTATATACGTTAATTCCTGCTATTAACCTTTCTAAGTTGTGTTTTTTTTTCTGCGGGAGAACAGTTGCTGAGAATATACGATGCCCGCTTTTAATTAATAGCTTAAACCATTAATTGAAAGAAAACGTCAGAAAGATGTCGCAAAGTCGGTTTCCGAAATTATCTTTCTACACGATGACCCAGTGGGCAGAAACGCGTTCGTCTTCGTGACTATTTTGCTCTACCATGAGGCAACTGATTAACAGAAGCATAAGCACTGCCGGAATGATTGTAGCGAAGAGAACAGTCATGTTGCTCTTATCCCATTAGTATACAAGAATGCCGCACTGGGTTGTTTGAGCGACATACGTAGTCCCAAAACGTATGAAACTAGGACCACTGCATTAAAATAAATATAAGCTTTCCGTTTTTTTTTTTTTTTTTTTTGCTCCTACTTTGATTTTGCAGCTGTATCAATGCAATATTAGGAAGGGGAATCTATACTACGAGGAAGTCACTTAATCATGGCGACCTACCTGAAACCGTTGCTTTCTTTAGCGCCTCTAATTATGAACTGCTTGATTGCGCTGATGGCATAAGCATAAATGCGATAAATATTCGTAACTTTTCGTAGTTTGCGTTTGTGGGAACCACGTGTTTCCCGTCTCCCTATCCAGGCGTAGCACAAGCAGGTCGTGGGGACCGCGATGGCGGCGGCTTCCAAAATACGAGGAGAGGCCACATTTTTCGAAGAGGGCGGTGCCTCCCTCGCTTTTTTGTGTGAATCTGCAACTGGCACACCGTTGGGAGGGATATGTGGACGCGCCCCTTCTGCGGGCTAAGCCACACCACCTACTCCGGCCGCGTCTATTTCTCGCAGGCTATATAAATTTACCCCGAAACCCCCGAGAAGAGGTTGGGGGGTGGGGGGGGGGGGGGGGGGGGGGCGGGAGTTGGAGTTGGAGACTTTCTCGCTGGAGGAGCCTCTGGTCCTCGGAGCCTCTTTCTTTTTGCAGCTTCCCCCTTCCAACGAATTGACCTAATACGGTAGCATGGTCCTCTCGAAGTGAATCTGTCTGATATAAGACAGCGCCGACGTTTTTACTCTTGCATTTGTTGGGGTGGCTGGTGAAGTGTGGTGGCGAGACGCCAATAAAATACGTTATTCTCCGGATTCACAGACCCCCTGCGTTTGTACATTGTACCCCCAAAACAGGAAACACGGACATTACAAAACTATTATTATGTTGAGAGGTTTACGATAAAGAATGGTTTATTTTATATGGTGAATGCATCCGCAATAATTATAAATGTTGACCGAATACACTAAGAACATATATCTAAAGAAGCACCGTTCTGAAAATATAACTTATTAAATTTTGTCACAAATTCATATCTTGTGAAGCGTCCAGTATTATTAGACCCTGCTAGAACGCGGTATGGGTTCTGCTAACCATACAGTAGATTACACAAAATTGAAATTCTAAATATCTTGTTTACTAAATAATGTATGAATAGCTGCTCTGATAAATTCAAACCCTGTATACAATTTCAGCAATTCTTTCCCTCGCGTTGAGCAGATAATAATCCTGAGGGGTCTACGTCTGGCAGAAGATCCTATTTGGGATAGACGATTCACCAATATACCCGGGAAATATAGTCTTTTCACGTTTTTTGGTTTGTATTACTTATAGAATACTTTAATGCGTGTTCCGTTTTTAGCCCCGAGGATATCTAAGCAATACTCCATTTCTCGCCAAGTGGTGCGCACGGCGTTAATCGTATCCTTATTCACACTAGCCCTACACCTGAGGCTACAAGTTGTGTCCATGCCCCCGAAGAGTAACGGGCGATTTACTTTGGTGATACCACAAGACACATTGCACGCTCTGCCCCATTGGAGCCGACTTGAAGCAACTAATCGCAGCACTAACTCTAATTAAACAAAGAGGTCAATGAATTTCTCTACACCACGATATTGGTCCTCGTAACTGTCAGTGTTTCAGACAAAATGTTTTTAATCATAAACACTATTAATGTGATTTATACAATGTTATCACAAGCAGTGTTTAATCTTTCTTCAAGTCCCGTGGGTTTTTGCGGTATAGTATTTTACGCGGCTTCTGCCGTCATGATTCAAATCTCGTAAAAACAGACGTTACCCGGTTTTATTTCTGTCACTCCTTTATATTGGGATTCCCAACAAGCCGACCAAACAGGAATGTAACGGATAAATTGAAAGTTCCTAAACAGTGCCTCGCAAGCCGGCTGCACCCTTAACGTGTCCTTGGCCGCAGATCGCGCCATGCTTTCTTACTTGAATCTTACTTGGGTTACCGTGCTCACTACCTATTTTCTTGTGTGGCTGGAGAGTTGGTCCGTCGGACGAACCGTTATAAAATACATAAGTGGTGATTATGACTGGTGTATCGGGGAAGATATTTCAAGCGCGACAAATTGTATCATAGGAACCGATATTTTCTGAATAAATCTCACAGATATATTTTAAAAACATCAATAGAATAGAATGGTGGGCCACCACGATCCGTGTCAATAAGATAAGGAGAAAAAGATATGAACTTGCAGAGAATTCGTCCGCCTTATACTCGGGGCCGACTACTCCGTCAAGAACAAAACCAAGACTAAATATCTTACTTCAGATAGGGAAAGTTTTTATACGTTAATAATCATTTGAGTACAATGAACCTGCAAGTTAAATAGATACAGTCTTATTGATTACTCATAAAAAGGTGCTGCATTCTTCATTGCGAAGACGTTTTTTAGATATATTTTAGTGCTGATTATTTCCAGATAACTAACTTTTTAAGTATTGCATATAATGGCGTAGTTCAAATTAGAAACCAGAAGTCACTTTAGGAAAATCTAAGGCTCCTGCCTCGCTGTACTGCGTATTTAAAATACATCATTTTTAATGGTTAGAGTGTTCTCGCAGCTGTTGGTCGAACGATGCTGCTCTTAGACTACGCCTATGAAATTTTGTTTCCCTATTTACTGTTTGAGACAAGATGCAGGCAAGAAAGAATTGAAACATCGATGGTCCTTCCATGTGAATTTTTGGAAGAGGTAGAACGCGACGCATATAGGGAGTTCTTTGAAAGTAAGAGCCTTCTCTTCGAAGAAGGTTGTTCCACTGCACACCAAAAAGATTTGGAAGTGAACATTTGAGAGAAGTCTCTGTGGTTGGGGAGCAACAATAATAATAAATGTATTATACACCAACCAAATCCGCGTTTAAAGTTGGAACCCTACGTTTTGAAACCTGCTCGGTCTCTTCTTTAGGGTTTGACTGCGGCTATGGCCGTTGAGGAGCAGTATTCTGTTTTTCTTCTTCTTCTGCGGCGGTGTCTATCGTTTTGCATCGGTGAGGTGGCGAAGTCCGTTCACGTAGACGGTCGGCAGAGTGCCGAGGGATCTATTCATATTTTCTGGCGTCGTTTGGATGTGCCAGGATTCAATAAAAACTCTATGTCAGGGATTGGTCTCAACGGCCAGGATGCTGGTGTTGGCAAAGTCAATTCTGTGGTCATTGACGTCGCAGTGCTGAGCTACGGCGCTTTGTTCATGGTCGAAGTTTCGAACGTCGTTCTTATGCTGGCGGATTCTCTCCTGACAGTTCTTTGTTTCCCCAATGTATGCGACCGGGCAGTCCGCGGGCGTTCCTTTGGACCGGGGCATGAGACTTCCAAGCGTAGACATCGGCTTGTGGGCCACCTGGATCCCTTTGGCCTGTAGACGTGCCAGCGCCTCGCGTGTACCTTTTATGTGAGGTAAGACGGTGAGGTGAGGTGGCGAAGTCCGTTCACGTAGACGGTCGGCAGAGTGCCGAGGGATCTATTCATGTTTTCTGGCGTCGTTTGGATGTGCCAGGATTCAATAAAAACTCTATGTCAGGGATTGGTCTCAACGGCCAGGATGCTGGTGTTGGCAAAGTCAATTCTGTGGTCATTGACGTCGCAGTGCTGAACTACGGCGCTTTGTTCATGGTTGAAGTTTCGAACGTCGTTCTTATGCTGGCGGATTCTCTCCTGACAGTTCTTTGTTTCCCCAATGTATGCGACCGGGCAGTCCGCGGGCGTTCCTTTGGACCGGGGCATGAGACTTCCAAGCGTAGACATCGGCTTGTGGGCCACCTGGATCCCTTTGGCCTGTAGACGTGCCAGCGCCTCGCGTGTACCTTTTATGTAGGGAACGCTGATGCGTGAGGTAAGACGGGTCTGTGTACTTGCTGGGGGTTGCAGGTGTCGGCGATCTCGGGCTTGATGACGGGCAATGCGGCGGATGAAGCTGCTTGTATAACCATTATGTTTTAGGTCGGCAAAGATGGTGTGTTCCTCTTTTGTGCGGTCAGCTTCGGATGAGCAGATATTTTTTGACCTGAATAAGAGCGTTCTGACCACTGATGCCTTGTGACGGGCTGGGTGATTGGAATGGAAATGGAGATAACGTCCAGTATGTCATCAAGCCCGAGATCAGCGACACCTGCAACCCTCAGCAAGTACACAGACCCGTCCTTCCTTGCGCATCAGCGTTCCCTTCATAAAAGGTACAAGCGAGGCGCTGCAACTTGTACTGGTCAAAGAAGGGATCCAGGTGGCCCACAAGCCGATGTCTACGCTTGTTTCATCATATAATTAAACAAGGAGGGTGAATTGAACGTTGATATTTCTTGTCATTTGCAACTTTTATAAAGTTCAGTTTAACACAACGTTTTGTTTTATCTATGCGCTTAAACATGAGAGTTAAATTGTTTGTTTTATTTTGTGATGTGAAAACAGGAACAAAAATACAAATTCAAATTCTACCCGTAAGTTTGATACAACACGTAACTCAGCATTACCTTCCACGTGGTCTGAAACATATGCATAAGGAGAAGCAAACAACGTAAAACTAATATTATTTTAATACAATATTGTTGTCGCCAAACAAAAAAAAAACTCTTTCCTTTTAATAAATAATGTAGCAAGTAGCTTCCTTAGGTATTTTAAATTGAATTATATACTCGCACTTCGTTAGCACTTTCTCTGGTTGTTCTAGAATAGGAAAGCAAAATATTAAAAGAAATTAGAATGTATGGTTCAGAACCTGTGTGGGCACGTATTAAATCAACAAGCAACCAAAAATGCCTGAAACACAGAGACCAATATATGTTTGTGCATTGGATCGGACCGGAGTACGTTCAGATAGTCGAGGATTCGTGTTGTCGTTTCCTATGTTGCAGCCGCCACAGCTATACAGCTTTGGCTTTGACAGCGTCAACGAGTTCGGCACCCGCATGACCCGTCAGGAGACTGAAGATGAGTTCAACAACAAGGTCGGCTCCTACAGCTACGTTGATGCCTTGGGTGTCACGCGCCTCGTGAAGTAGGTCGCCGACGCACCTGGATTTCACCCTACCGTCAAGACAAACGAGCCCGGCACCAAAACCTCGGCGCCAGTCGACACTGCCTTCTTCTCATCCGCTATTGAGGGCCCACACCCGGTCGTCGTCAAGGCTGTTCACCCAGCCCCATTTGCAGTGCGCGCTGTCCATGCTGCCCCTGTTGTTCACGCTGCCCCCTTTACCTATGCCCACAATTATTCGATTAGCTACGCTGTTGCTAAGCATTTCTAGTTTATAAATAAATTATTTTTCTGTATAGCGAGAAACATCATTTGTCGGTGTTTTTTGTAGTGATCATTCGTCAGAATTCAGATGAAATGTTTTCAGTAGTAAAGGCTTTGTATTAGTGCAATATTGGATCTCACTACAGGGACCAAGCTTCGCGGGAGCTATATCGCAACATGAATTGAGAATCAGGAAAATAAAATTAAGAGTTTTCTGACCATAGTTGTAAGAGTACCGGCATTTTAGGTTACGTCGTATTTTAAAGTAGAGCAACTCTTTGTCCTTAGGATAACTAAAGATTTAAAAAAATTTCACTCTACAAGATTGCGGGAATCGAAACAAAGATAAAAGTGCTACCCCTCCCAAGCAGCACGACAGCAGTGAAGCCTAATTCTGGTCCTTGTTTATTAATTTGGGCCAACAGTGGCCAAGTGAAGCCTTATTCTGACATTTCACCTAAACCTGAGGCCCAAAGAAGCCAGGTAACGACCGAACTAATAAGTAATGGAGCCTAATTGTGGAACTCGTTTGGCTGTATAGACACAAAATACCCAGACAAACACCAAAGATTATCAAGTTCGCATATACCATTGTTTTTTTTAGGTTTTTAAGGCACTAAATGGCCAGACAATGACCAAATTTTGTCCCAAACAACTGTGCTACTTAAATGAACACTTTAAAGTCATGAAGGTAACGAAACAAAAAAGTTGCTGAGATATTTTTCTAGAACAATTGTATACTAGCAACAAGTTTTGAATCTTAAACTACAAAAAAGTGGCGATTATGAATGCTTTATTTCGCTTTATTGAATTGAATATATCTGTTTGCCTTTTTGAATGAATGCCTTTGAATGCCTTTGAATGCCTTTTTGGATTGACTATATTTATTTTAGTATTTGAACCATTGAGCATTATCATTCAGATCCTCTGAGGTTTTCGCTTGAATAGATACTTAGGAAATGCGGAGCGCAAATTTGTCTGCTTCTTTTGCAGGGGTTGTGGTTACGTCAGAACGCCGAGCTCTGATTGGTTTTGAATGAAGAATAATGGGCAGGCCTCAAGGCGGCTTGCTTTGTGGACTAACCACTGTCCCTCAATCAGAGTCAACCAAAGCTCGACGTCATTCGAACGTCACCGCAACTCTTGCGCATGAAGCAGACGACTTGCTCTCCGCATAACCCATCGCAGGTCACGTCCCAGGCGGAAAGAAATATCGCTTAATTTGTCAAGGTAAATGAAGTATTAACATCGCATCGTCATTAAGATGGGCGCAGTATTGTAGTCTTTGCCATGGCTATCTGACTGAATACTATAATGAAACTAGTATGTTTAAATGCGGAGCTTGCGGTGAATATTTACTCAGTTGTAAATATTTCAATTTAATACCAGCCATCAATTACCGATGCCTTGTTCATGGTAGCTTTGAGACACATTGCGAAATTTCGAGCTTTTGCTGTAATGAATGTTATGTAATCAACATGACTACCTGCTGTTAAGGTTATTAAATTATGGCTTAAGTTGTGTAAACGCTTCAGAGAAATGCCTTCGCTCATATATCTTTTAAAATATATCTCATGCCCAAATAAATATTTTCTGTATTGTCATCATACCTCCCTCTGGTTTTGAAATTTGCGAACCGACTGCTCTAGAGGTTCAATGGGTATGAATGAAAAAAACTCTTCCTTTTACGGTAAAAATGTCGCAATTTTTACCGTAAGGTTTAGGTTAGCACCTAGGTATTGGAATCGGCAACTGAGTAGTGCACAAGGACGTTCTTCATTCTTTTAATCAAAATTCAATTATGAAATAATCCGGGGAAAAAAAATAGAGAATGCAAGAAGAAAGTCGTAACAGAATATAGGTAATTAATTCTGTTTGGGGGACCTACCTGATGCTTCTGAAAACCAAGAACGAAATTTCTAGATTTAACTACTCCGTCTAAAATTAATACAGATAAACTCAAAGCAAACAGTATGCTTTTTGTATACTCTACCAATTTCTGTATTTGTTCATAACTCCCTCAAAGATGAAATTGGAAAACAAGAACTGATCTCCATGATTCTTTTACAGAGCTGACGTCAACAAGTCTATGTTGAGGTGTTTCATAAGGGGAAAACTTGTATCCTGATATATCATTTATATGTCGGCGATCGTATGGAGATTCGAACAAATCTGTGAACGTCAGTCACGGTTAAAACAAAGTTAAAGTTAGCGCATTGTGTTGCCTCGTTCCTACTCTCGTACCTGTCTTGAAGCGCTATCATGTTCTCAAAGTTTCAGTACCAACTCGCCCAAGAATCCGCATTACTCAACTTTATTTCTTGTACATCGGGCCCTTCTTATGTTCTTCGTTGGATCCTTGCGTCATCGCTTCGCTCATTACCAATGCCACCTGCCAGGCTCACATGTTATCGTTCTGCATTCGCTGCAGACACTTGCCGGCAGAGGTAAAACAGCGTTTTGGAAACTTCGAGCCGTCAGCAGGGCATGGCACAAAAATACTAAAGGTTCTATAATAGGAATGGCAGCCACAAGCATGCCTGTACAGAAGCTTACTGTGTACAGTTCTTCGAGACCTTAGCAAGCCCTTGCGGGACAACAGACGTATCAGGGACTTCTTGGGCATCGTGGATGTGACCACAGAGTTTCTATGGCAGCAATCATCTGATCGTATATGTGCCATCCTGCCCAAGCGACGTCCATTGGCCAAGTGTGACATTAAAACAGTGAGTGACGTGCAGCTTCCTGAAAATGTACGACGCGTTCTTGCCCTAATGCCAAATTTTGCGGTTGAGCCGAACATGAACGCTCAGGAACACTTGGGCCTGGTCCGCCAAGTCTCCAGGTGCGCACCAGACGGCGAAGTTGAACATTGTATTTCGGAAGGAGTGGACGTGATATCTAGGAACAATACCAAACCCGCAAGGCCCCGAATTCCGGTCAAGCTTGTGGTGCCTCTATTGAAAGAGCGCCGATTGTCTCTCATTCCCGCCGACAAGGATCGACGGAGGGTTTGTGATGTTAACAGAAGCCGAATTTGGGAGTAAGGCCCTTGAGGCTATTTCGTCAGTTTTCGATCAGCGTCAGAAGGTGTCTTTAATTAAGCCAAAGGCGGAAGGGAAAACATTGTGCAAGCGGTTGAAATTAGACAGGTTGTCACCGAGTATTCACAAAACCAAAGAGGAGTGCATACAGATGATGTTCAGCGCTAAGACGCACAAAGTTGATTGTCCGTTGAGAGCGATAGTTTCGGAGAGAGGATCATGGCAGAAACTGATAGCACTCTTTCTTCAAGATAAACTGGGGGCCATTTTTATTGACGACCCGCTTTTGCTCAAAAGCTCAGATAAAGTCGTAGATTTTTTAAAGGGGGGGGGGGGGTGCAATGATTTCCGGACTTCGGTCAAAAATTTCTGGAAGTTGCCCCCTGGCACATCTGAAGTAACGAACAGAAAACCGATTTCGCCTGCGTGTCCTAGTTGTTGTAAAAAAAAGAAATAAAAAGGATTGGCATTTCTGGCACCCCTGAACTCACTCCCAGCCTTCAGGGTCACACCTGGTCCCCCTCCTAGTGACGTAACTGGAGGTGCCGTTTATCTTCCCGTGCGCCCCCTCGGACGACGCTCCCTCTCCCTCTCTCTGCTGGCATTAGCGGGCGTTATGCTGCAGCTTAGAGCCGAGCGAGGTCATGTAATATTTTCGCCATAGTTTCCTTGGCTGCCACTCGCGGCTGCAGGTGGGGGAAAAAGCTCGACTGTTGTTTTGCGATTATGCAGCGAAATCGCGACATGTTTTAATCAAGGAGATGTTTTCGCTATCCTCCGGGACACGATAAACAACGTAAAAATGACGAAATGCAAATTCTTTTAATCTTAAACACGTTGCAACCCCCCCCCCCCCCCCCCCCCGGTTAGAGACAAACGCGAAAAAAGACTTCGAACCATTCTCACTAGAAATAAAGGATTTATACAATTCCCTACCGCACGACAAACTACTGGCCTTCGTAGAGGAAAGCATCAATAAACACGGGGTTGTGGCCTTTCAGAATGCAGCAGGAATGACCGTAGATGACTTTCTGGAATTGCTTACATTTTATCTAAACTCGACCTTTGTTGAGTGGAACAACGGTGTGTATATCCAAAAGCGAGGGGTGTGTATTGACTCGTGTTGAGCTCTAATGTTGAGCAATACATTTTTAGCCCATCATGACAGAGTCCTGTCAGAATGCCTGAATGACTTTCATGAAAACCAGGTTTTTAGATTTGTCGACGATTATTTAGCTTTTCTTGACCATGATGTTTCTCACTTCCCCTCGGTGGTGAACAGCCTTTTAACCGTTTTTAGTAACGTCATAGATCCTCTCAAGCTTACGCACGAGGTACCTGTGGATAACGTCATACAGTTTTTAGATATCAGGCTTACCCTTTCGGAGCTAAATGTGTGTTGGAAATACCAGCCGAGAGCAAATAAGCCCCTGTTGCCGTTCAATTCATCTCATTCGAAACTCGTTAAGAGAGGAATTGTAAATTTGTGCTTTGTGAATGCCATCAGAAGGTCGTTTCATCATGCGATGCCTCCAGGTCTGACGGAGCGGTCGGAACGCTTGATGGCTGCCGGTTTTCTGGGTACGCCCCTGGTATCGGTTGCACAAAGGGTTTTAAAGAAGCTACGAGTAGTAGCGAGTCCAAATCAAGATATGACCCAAAAGAAACAGAGAGTGTCGGTTGTGCCTTACATGCACAAAACCGCACACAATCTCAGAAAGATAGCAAACCGCGTAAATGTTAGGGTAGTTTTGTCTGCACCGGAACAACTTGCCAAGTTGTGCAGACTGACGGACCCTCACCGCAAACCACGGTTGGCTGCGTGAAAAAGCATTGCAGCCCATTTGTTGAATGCGCAGAAGCAGTTGTCTATCAAATCCCGCTGACATGCGGCAAAAAGTATGTGGGACAGACGGGAAGATGTCTAAATGATAGATTGCGCGAACACAACCAAAAAGTGAGCGCAAAGCGTGACGGCCATTTGTCAATGCACTGCCATGACTGTGGGTGCAAGCCTGAATTTAATTTGTGCACTGTTATTAGAAAACATATAGATAAGACGGTAAGGGAAATCATAGAGGCAGGCCTGATGAAAAGCTACGGCGATCGATCTGCCAGCGTGGCGTCGACCGATTTGGGCGACAAAGCGACACAGTTCTTGCGAGCATTGGCATGGCATGGGATTGGTTGAATAGCGCGATGAAGCAGAGTATTTATACCGTTGCTCTTCTGACGATTAGACAGTTGAAGTAAGCGCATTGTGTTGTTTCGTTCCTACTCTCGTCCCTGTTTTGAAGCGCTATCATGTTCTCAAAGTTTCAGTACCAACTCGTCCAAGAATCCGTGTTACTCAACTATATAAATTATTTTGCGAAAATATATTAAGCTTAAAGTGGTAACAGTCGATAGCACATGTGTAGGCCTAGAGGCATATAGTATTTAATACGCAAAATGTATGATGAATCCTAAGATACAACGCTCCAAATTTATAACCAAAATGTCAAAGATTTAATGTTTAACACTATTTATTTCTGGCATAAATTATGACAAAGCAGTTTAATTTAAAGGAATAAAAAGGTCATGCATCATACATTAAAAAACAATTACACTGATTATATTTTTACCTGTCTATAAAAATCGACATAACTGGGCGCAACATTCGGACAGCATAAACGGAGCTTTCACCTTGCCCCAATTCAAGGAAAAATGTTTAAAATTGAAATCACGAAGTAGTTTTGTCCGGCAGAAGTTCGAATAGATATACATTTTATTGGGAAAATAAGCCTACACACCCCAACACCCGTGCTAGATTTCAAGCCAAACCACCGTTTATTTGTTTTATAATGTGCGATGGCATAACAGTTCCAAAATCACTTTAGCCGCTAATAACTGTCTAACCTCTTTATTTTATACTATTAACTAAAATCCAAACATCAAATGCTTCAAGTAAATAGTCTCCTTTTCAAAATTAAACTGCTTGCTGACGTTTTGTGCAGTATAAGATAATGGAGCATGCCACATAACTAAGACTGAGGGGGAAAGAGATAAACTCGCGGTCCAGGTTGAAAAATTTAATGCGAGGGATGACGGAAACTTCAGAAATAATTTATATTTACTTTATTATTTAATTTTACAGACGTTAACATACTACGCCTATACCTGACCTATCGCAAGACGCGACAAGCTCTGTAGATACTTAAAAAAATTATTTGCACTCATTAGACACACTTTGGCATAACCAGTTAATGAATACTAGTGGTTCAAACCCTGTAAGCGCTGGTTTTAGAAAATGTACCCGAGGGTTTTGTGCTGGATTACTTAACTAATATAAGTAAAATTTACTTTCGTTCAACAGCTTCTTAAATGTTTCCGCATTACAGACGGCTTCTACCTTTTACTACGTGTTATTCCCGTTGACCCGTTCACGTTTGATCATGACAGGATCTGATTAACGCATTACTGTATTTTTTCTGTCTAGCAAAGCGGTATCTATCAAATTCTTAAAAAAGGCGTGTCTGGAATTTCCTGGTCTAGGTATATAAGCTGTTTGAGACCCCTCTACAGCACTTAGTTCTCGCCTAAACAAGAGGAAAAAACACCGATAATGTTCTCAAAGGTATGAGAACGTTATCTTCTAAGAAAATTGATATACTTTGTCTCAAAGTTATCTGCTGTGGGGTATTTTTTGAGAGCTTGGAATAACAGTTTTCCGCTTTATTTCAGGTGTTTGTGTGCTGCCTCTTTACCTACGTGGCTTGCGGAGTTGTTGTGGAACATGTGAGAATGGACGTTTTTCAGAAATCTTGGTTCGAAAGTAAACGGATTTGAATCCCTCTCCGATTTCCGTCTGGGTGAGCGGAGAGGGAAGATGGTTTCCTTGTATCAACCTCGGGGCCGAAGATAACCCTCGATGGGAACAAAAGCGAAGTTTGGTGCAGCCGTCTCTACGTCACAGTGTCTAGATGAGCAAACATGATGTAGCTGATGTTTTGGGTGTCGAACGGGTGAGAAGTCTGACTCGCGCGTTGTTTTCTAGCCATATAATAGGCATTTTTGAAATAGCGCACGCTAAAGCTTTGTGTACGCAAAGAATAGCGTCGTCGCCACTGCGTATATACCGAACGCTAACCACGTTCGCGCTTTGCGTTTGCTATTTTAGCGTACGCTATTTTTCGGAAATTGCATGCGTACGCAGAGTTTTGGCCCTCCTCCAAGGAGGATAGCTGATGCGCGAGAAGTTGGCTAAAGCCAACAAGAGCGCAGTTAGAAAATGGCGGCTCCCAGGAAGGCGGCTGCAATCTGTAGAGGCTGCCGCCGCTTGGGCGGTCGTCGTGAGCGTTCCGCTCATGCTTAGGTCTGTGGCATCCTCTCCACTGCCATTTTCAATACAAGACGGCATTGCACTCCTGCAGAAGGCGCACTTCATAAACAGTTCCGCGCGCAGGGCCGAGAAAGGAACGCTCGGTCACGGACCTCTAGAAAGTTCTCGTTTATTCTTGTTCCGGACGTAACTTCTACCATTTATTCCTACTTTTGTTGTTCTAGAAAGTGCGTGTTCATTCTCGCCCCGAGCGCGCGACGCTCGAGCCTTTTTCGCCGAATCTTCGAAAAAGTTACCCACTCTAGATAAGAGGCCTCGCGCGACCTTGTCGAGTCAGTTTCGTCCCAGCGTTCGACTCTGCTGTCACGCCGACTTCGACGCCCGCGACGCTCTGCTTTCTTCTGTTCCCTTTTTATTTTTTGAGCACAAGTTCGCCCCATTAAACGTTTAGTTTACTCGGTCATTCGCCGCCTCATCACTCGTCATTCGTGACAATAGTTTGAAAGACCCAGCAAGGTTGGCTACGATCGGCGGCAACTTGATGCTTGCGACACGCTAACGCTTCTCGGCGAAGGTAGTGTGTGCGAAGGTCAGTAGACGAGACCTCTCTTCCTGAGACGATGCAGGCAGACACGACCCGTCGACCACTCGCGTTTCATTCTCCCATTCAAACAAATCTGAAATGTTACTCTGAACCAAAAAAACTTGTTTTTCTTTTCATGTTTCAGCATTTCGCGCGTGAATTAAAAATTGTTTCTGTATCTTGGTGGCGTTGCGAGCCCGAGATACTTGGAGTTTTGGGTCACGGCGGAAAAGTCCTATTATAAAACTCCTTTGCGCAGCATGCGTTAACGCAAGGGGAAAATGTAGCGCTAGCGTGCGCTAAATTTGCGTACGTTATTGGCCGCTTACTGCTCTGCGCAGTCTGATGTCCTCACATGTATGCCATCTCCTGACGAAGCCGAGCCTGTCAGCGAAACTGTCGTAATACATACAATAGACTCCTAGCATAGCAACTCCGCGAGTACGAATCTCTGAATATATGAATGTGTAAACACAGAATACACATTGTGAATGTGTACTCTGTATCAATTCATCTTCATTCATTGTTATTCATCTTCATTGTTATTCTTTGGACAAAGAATAGCCTGTCCTATTGTCTTTTTTTTTCTTACTGTGAAGTTATTTTTAATAACATAGTTCTACCTCCGTAATCGACCGACTGATGACCTACCTTGTTTGTAGGCATCGCACTGACAAAACGTCAAACACCAACAGCAAAAACAAAACAAAAAAAACAACAGCCGCTTATATTTTTGAACACACATTATTGATACCCATAAAGCTAATGGGAACTGCATGGTTTTTGCTCATTTATAACATGTTCAACAATTTATACACTCTTGCATCGCTTACCTTTAAAAAAAACTGGAGGGACTTAATAAAGAGAGAAAGAGAATAAACTAGAAAATTATTTAAAGAAATACATATCTCAGGCTTTCTCTTGAATTTCTCATAATTCTGCCAGCTTCACGTGACATATTTATTGGTACCAGAGTAGAAATAAGAAATGGTTGTAGTACAACTTTTTTTTTTTTCTCACCTAGCACGCTCCCCGGCCCTACCTCTTCGGCTACGACAACACCGATGAGTTCGGCACCCGCAGGACCCGCCAGGAGACTGGCGATGCATTCAACAACAAGGTCGGATCTTACAGCTACGTCGATGCTCTCGGCATCACTCGTACCGTGAAGTACGTCGCCGACGACGCCGGCTTCCGCGCCACCGTTGACACGAACGAGCCAGGCACCAAGACCTCGGCACCAGCCGACGCTCCATTCTTCTCTGCCTCCGTCGAGGGCCCACACCCAGTCGTTGTCAAGGCTCTTCATCCAACTCCAGTGGCTGTCCACGGCGTTCACGCTGCTCCTGTGTCCGTTCGTGCAATCCACGCCGCCCCAGTGGTGCAGACTCCCATATCTTACGCCCTTGCCAAGTCCTTGTAACATGATAATAAATAAGTTATTGCCGTAATTGATTTATAATGAAATCATTTTATAGGCATTCGCACTGAAGCTCTCTGGAAAATTTGGAAACCTTCCAAATAGGTTTACGAGCCGTTCAAAACAAAGCAACCAGTAATGCATAAAATATATGGAGAGAGACTCCTTCCCTCCCACTTCCGATACCACGATATGCAACCCAGAAACCTTCACGCCTACTAAGCCCTTGCTTTAATAAAGATGATGGGTCTCCTCGAATTATCTCCGTAGAAGTATACAACCTCTTGCGAACATTGAAGTTTGAACATAGTTTTGGCCCCTCCCTGGCCAATCGCGGTTTGTGGAGAGTGGTTAAAGACAGTGCAATCTGACTGCGGCTCTAGAACTTGCAGTCGCAAAAACAAATATGCATATAGACGCTTTTTGTGTAGCAATTACTTCAGCCGCCACCTGTCGACGCGCCTTCCGCGTCACCTTTGGTCACCTTCAAATATGATCGGGCCTACTATTCAAACTTGTTAGCGGGTCTAGCGTACGGCGTGTGTCCGCATTACGACATATAAATCGCGTCTATGGTTCAAAACGCGCTCAGTGTTAGCTTTCAAAACTGCAGTGGTGACATTCAGATCTGAAACCTCGCTGTGCGTACAAAGCATGCCGCACTGCCGCTATGAACTGTCAATATGTTTAGTGCCGATTTCAGTGCACCAGTTTTCAAATGGAAAGAAGACAAATGACGGCGTAGACAATGATCGCATCGGTACTTGGATGGCTGTATCACGAAAACATTACTATATTACGCTTCACGACGGCAATTCGCCTATTTGTCTTATAAGCGCAAGGAATTCTTTGCACAAGCAGATGTCACACAAGTTTAGGAGGCCCATGCATTTATTCTAACGCAGTAATAGTATTCACATTAGGTTAAGCGTGCTAGCAAGAGGTGCTAATCGAAGACCTCAGATTTACATATATAGCTGCAGCGCACACAATATTGCGTCCCCTGCGCGATGTCTTGATGGCCGTGTAGTTTACACCAATCTCAAATTTGCGCTGTTCGCGCTAACTTGGTTATCATGTTACATCCTGCTACATTTCAACCAGATCTGAAACATTTGCGCCAATATTGCCCCTAAAGTCCGTTTATTTTTATCAATCTAGAGAACAATATGTCAGTTGCCATTAGACTCCCGGATCCTTAGTGTAAGTTGACATGTAAGAAAACTATTAAAAATCACGTATTTGTACATTAAAAAGAGATAGTCATTTTGCAGCGGGCATGGGCACAGCAGAAAAGGCTGTCCACTTACATACGCACACACAAAAAACAACTAGAATTAATTTATTAAAGTAAGATCTTTTGTTACCAAGATGACGGTACCCATAAAACGTTGCTATAAAAGCCTGCATCAAAGCACGAAGCATGATTTCTGGTGCTCAGTGTATATTACAATATATATATATATATATCTGAAAACGAAACGTGACTGATCAATAACTTGCACGCAAAAAATACAAATTAAATAGTATTAAGCATTAGAATAATTCGTTTATTTTGATATTACAAGTAATTGGGAAATGGAAACAAACATATTTCATTGTACATAAACAGTTAGCACTGCTGATCCTAATAAACGTTTTGAAACCTAAAATATGTCTACTGTTTTTTCTACGCAGAAGAATATTATTTGAAACGTACGTATAGTTGTGATTTAGTTTCTAAAAAAGACAGAAAACCAGAACAAGAGAAGATGAAACACCAAAAACATAAAACGCTTTCATAAAAGGTGTACCTATCATTACGAGCACCATATATAGTCTCGCCGAGGTATAAGGCGCGAGTATTACCATGCGCTAAGAGCGGCCCAGATAAACTGAGACACGTGTTGACGCGCGAAACGGAAAAGTGACTTCTTCACCCTCTGCCACACTCCTCTTAATTTGTCTATTTTTTTTTCTTTTGCAAAAGACTGCGTTCCGAGACACCCCAAAGCAGCTGGAGAGAGAGGCGAAATCAACCCGGCAGCTAGTCAGCTTACGTTTTTGAAACGCATTGTCGGAACGCTTCTTTGATTCAGAAGGCTGAGGCAATACAATGGGAAAACATTTGGTGCTTTAAAAAGCGAGGTCGCAACTGAAACCGAAACCACGAGCATAAACGACAGCTTTTTGATCTTTAAGTCAAGGTAGAGTTTGTGCAAAGATAGTGTTGCGAGCCAATTTTAACGTATTATAAGTTCCCACTTCCTCGGTTTATGTTAAGTCCAGACACAGATGCCACAGTTGAATTGAACCCCTGAATAAGTTTTGATTTTAGATACGTTGGAACTTATTGTGCCGGTGCATGCAGCCGTCTTTGGTTTGTACTGAACTGGACTGGATTGGTTTCATGAGGCCGCGGAGTGTTACCCGCCGTGCTCTCTCGCTCCAATAAAACTTTGGGTGGGATTAGTTGGTACATATCGATGAAAAGGTTAAAAGGCACGAACTGAAACGGGAAGAAAAAAGACACACGTACGACGGATGGCGCTTCTTCGTGTCGTACGTGTGCCTTTTTTTCGTCCCGTTTTAGTTCGCGCCTTTTAACCTTTTAACTTCCTTTGCTCCCTTCGGTTGCTTGCTACGTCCACTTTCGATCTAACGTAAGGGGGAAACTGTCTTCTCCCCCGCTTCCAATGACGCGCCGCTGTTTATGCGCACTGATCTTACGAAGGCACCGGGACATAGGCGCATGGTTTAGTTTTCCCAGTATGCTAAACGTACGGGACAACGTAAAACCTAGGAGCAGCGAAGAGGTCGTTTGCTTGAATCTATTGACACACGAGGGAAAGATGGCCTCTTCGAAGAAAACTGTATTCGGACCGTAGATGGTGATTAGACAAGCTGTCGTGGCTGCATCCGAAACCGCCCTCGCACGGGAGAATACACTGGCCCTCCGAAGACAACAAACCCCTGCTCGAAATACTAGTTTAGAGAGTTGAAAACGGTACTCCAAACTCGCTGCTGCCGCTAAACCGACTCTCGAATAATGCGTTAACGCATTTTGATGAGAACCAGTTTAGCCAGAGCAGCGAATTCGCCATAATTTTTTCATCACTGTAAAAGTATTTTCTTTTCTTTTTCTTTTTTTTTAATGGTGACGGGAAATAGTTTTATATTATATCCCATTAATACAGCAAATAATAATGTTCCACAACACATATTTGTACCTCCCCGTAACAAAACGTTGCAGTCCCCTCACCTTGAATGTCAAGGTGTATGACAAGGACACACACGAAACATTCGTGGCACATTTGTTCCAGTTAATTAGTTGGAGATATGGACTTTTTTGGTATAGTTAATTTTCTTCAGTTAGGAGACATATCATATTTTCAATAATGTCTAGTGTTCAAGGTAAATTTGGTATTTTAGGTTCGAGAGACCTCCGCAAACAAAGACAGAGGTTACTGCAGTAGCCAGTCAGGCTGATACTGGGAACGTCACTTTGACGCCACAATTTCTATGATTGGCTCAGTTGTCTGAATAATGAACCCCTACTTTCTCTATTGGTGACCATTCAAGAATGAATTCAATGGTTAAGGTCACTGACAGCTTACGAGAGGAAGGATGGGGTTAATGGAGATCATCTTCTTATCGCTGCTTGGCCATTGAGATTGCGCAGCATTGGTAGGTAAGAACACCAAAGAAGAAATCACGAAGGAGAACCCGCGAACATAAGTTACGCCCTGCGCTTTTTAAGCTGTTAGTGCCTATGTGCCAAATGGAAAAAGGATAAAACACCTTAATTATTTGAATATTTCCCCAGTGCGTCTAAAGTAGCAGGTGGCGCGCAAAGAGCTCATTAAAAAAAAAAAGATAAAGTAATTTAGAACAGTACTATATTTAGGCTTTGATTAGGACGTTACCTTATGATAATTATTACACTATTTCTCACAAAAATGACATCACTCAATACTCTTACCAAACTTTGAGGGAGGTATCCTTTCAACACCAGTCCTTTGAAGACAAAGGCAGTTTGTGTGAAACCTTGTTAATCTCAGTGCCCATGATGCCCTGTCCTGAACGGCCCAAGAGGAGCTCACTAAATGCCTAACTTGAATATATACTATAATGGCGATACTTCACGAAGAATTTTTTAAACTATCAGTGATTACAAAGCTTTACAAATTGATCGACGAAGTCTTAGAAAACAATATTTATTACAGGATTTGCTTATTTTCGTCTATGTATATACAGCGTAACTGATTATGATTCAAAATGTATTTAAGGCTCGGCGGACATTAGATGAGGGGATAATCGTTATGGCAAGTTGACTCATTGACTAACATTTGTTAATTAACTTCTTAGGCGTGAAATCCTTTAGAAACAGGATCTTCGATCCCAAAGCTTTGCCCGTTCAACCGTCCGTCCGTCCACCCGTCCGTGCGTTCTCCGCTATATTTTACAGATAATCTCATGAGAAGTAACGTCATGTGACCTATACACCTTGCAAAATTATATGGCACGTGACCTATACATCAATTCACTTTAACCACTAAAATTAGCAGGAACATTCACGTCTTTGAAATAAAGCACAAATATAAACAAATGAATGAATGAATGAATGAATGAATAAATGCATGAATAAACATAAATTCAGGTCACCGTCTAAAATTTAGCACAGAAATTAACGTCATGTCACCTATACAGCAGTTAAGTTTCCCCGCTAAATATAGCGAGGAAATTCACGCCACTTGATCCAGACAGCGATTCACTGCCAATGCTAAGATTAGCAGGGGAAGTCTCGTCAAGTGACCTTATGCCACGTGACACTAAACAGCAATTATGTTTTCACGGTAAATTTAGTGGGAAAATGTAAGTAAAACAACGCACCGTTCTCTTCACCAGTCCCTCTCTTCCCTTCCTTCTCCCTCTCTCTCCATTTTCCTCCTCCTCCTAGCAACAACTCCTAGATAACCCTAGGCGTTGTTGCTCTTAGAATGTCCTCCACATCCCTCTCCTCCTCCCCACCTAGATCCAATTCCTTACTTCTCCTTCCCTTCCCATCCCTCTTCCCCTCTCCCCACCCTCCCTCGTTTTACTACGGAGTCCTCCCTTCCTCCCCCTCCCCTCTTTGGTGATGTGACACACACCCATCTCATTTTCTGAAATTTTTCATAGGGAAATACATTTCATATGACACCAATTTCCTCTCCCCATTATTATCTCTTCGTTTCTTTCCCACACGCGTCCGACCCTTCTCCTCACACTCCTACAGCGGCCTCTCCCCCTCCACATTTGCCTCTCTTCTTCTCACATTCCCTTCCTCTCGCCATCTGCCCCTCTTCTCCTTCTACCTAGCTCCATGTCTCTTCCACCCCCCCCCCCCCCATTCCTTCAACTTCTACAATGCTCTTCCTCTCTCCTGCCTCCCCACTTGCCCCTCTTCTTCTTCCCCCCTCCAAGGTCACGTGACACGCCAATTCAGTTTCCTCAAAATTGATAGAGGTAGAGGGTTCTTTACTACCGCAACCGCTGTTTAATGTCTTCCGGAAAATTGAAACAACCTTTCAAAAAAAACAAAAAAAACAGCGTTTTATGCTTTACAGGACTAAAAGAGTAAATGTCGCTGCCACTTTTTTAAGTATTGACTTTAGAAGTCATGTTGCAAACTGAAGTATTGACGGCAATTACAATTAGAAACCAGGCCGATTAAAAGAATTTGCGAAAATGTAATGCCTTTTTTAGATATTTATTGAAAACAATTACGACTTTTAGCCCGAGTTAAAAAATTAAGCGCTGAAAGTGCGCCGTAAGCTCTGTACACAATGACGCTTAGAGAACAACCTATTCGTTTCAGTCACATCGTCCCTTCTGTCGTTTGCATGCCTACCAAGGACAAGCAGCCGAGATAGTGACGACCTGATTAAAATGACTACGCCACTCTTCTAATCTTCATTGTGAACAGGCCTTGCTGCGCGCTCTTGGTGTGCAATTTCTAAATGGGGATCGACGACGTGAAATGTCCCCAAAGACCAATAATTAAAACATTAATTGACAGATTTTAGTTAAAATGCTTGACAAATGTATGGTAAAAACGGCACTAACCGAACTATTACTCCCTTTCTTAGCTATGTTCGAATTAAAAAGCAAACACCCTGTATATGTAAATTTATGACAAGCATATATATTTATAACTACAATTTAAGTTGAGATTTAAATGTGCATAGAGTATTGTTTCCAATACGCAATGATTTTGTAAAGTTCTGTACAAACAGCTCACGCGATCTGTACCCTTGTCAATAAACAGTACGCTGAAAGGACTCTGATTTCGTTCTTTGTCGTCCAAAACTATACAATAATGTACCATTGTCAAGTGAACCCATTCTGGTGTGCACACAGGAATTGAAATTTATCGCGATATAAGTAAAGAAAAATTAAAATCTAACGATCATTTCATAACCTTCATTAAAAGTACAAAATGCGGAATTTTGTTTATGTATTTAGTTTTTCCAAGGACAAACCATCCAACCTTCGGCAATCGAACAAAATCCCACTCATAGTCTTTAGCTATAACGTCCTTCTGCATAACCGAATGTGAAATTGTACAGCGTCTTGGACAGATGCTATCAAAATAGTTTTCACAAACTCTCTCTCAACGCATTCATTTCCGTTCGTTCCTTTAACAGTTCGTGAAGTAATTTAATCAGCATACCAATCTACGTTTTACTCTCACGATTCGTTGAAGCAATACACTAAATATCTTTAAAGGGAGTGTCGAAAATGTATCTTTATGCAGGGTATATAAAGCGTCCATATCCTCTACTGCACTATCATTTCCACTCCGAAGCAAGAGGAAAAGTATCCATCATGTTCTCTAAGGTGGGTTACTTTAACCCAAGCCCGTCGGCCAATTTTGATTTCCATATGACAGTCGCCAATTCGCCTTCACTGTGACTGGGATAACAACGTGGTGTTTACCTCCAGGTCCTTGTGTGCTGTCTCTTCGCTTACGTGGCCTGCGGAGTGGTCCTGGAACATGTAAGTAGGGCAGGGGAAGGTGGAAACAGCTAAAATCGTTTTGAAACAACTAACGGAAATAGCAATACGATTAGAACAAGAATACACCTAGTGAGGGCATTCACATACAGCTCTATGTAACGTGGGGTCAATTTTGTATTCCTGCCAATATATAAATTGTGCAATGGGAATTAGCATGAAGCTAATCAGCTTCGCTATATTCCGCCACAACTTCTGTTTCAAAAGAGGCAACATAATTGCAGTCCAAAAACATTAAAAACGAATGCATTAAATATGCCGTCCTCATTTCAATGTTTACGAAGGAGAATAAAACATTTTGACTGGGAGTTCATCGTTGTGTTGTGCATGCCCGACTCCGAATGGGATGTGCAAAACGGCAAACCGACCAGAACCCTTAAGAAATTCTAAAGCAAAAGCTGTTTATAGAGTAAGTTTCATATCGAGATAGAATTATTTCATATCATATGTGAACATGCTAATAGTAACGATAGGCTAAAGCGTCTACAACATAATGTCTGGTTGATGTAAAAAAACACAATTAGTTTTTTCCTTTCTCGACACGAAATTGTAGGGTGTCTACTAATGCGAATACTGCTCTTTGTATTTCGTTTCAGCATCCACCCCAGCCATACAGCTTCGGCTTTGACAATATAGATGAGTTCGGCACCCGCATGACCCGCCAGGAGACCGGCGATGAGTTCAACAACAAGGTCGGCTCGTACAGCTACGTTGATGCCTTCGGTGTCACTCGTGTGGTGAAGTACGTGGCCGACGCCACCGGCTTCCACCCTACCGTCGAGACCAACGAGCCAGGCACTAAGACCTCGGTCCCAGCCGACGCTCCGTTCTTCTCCACCGCCGTCGAGGGCCCACACCCGGTCGTCGCTAAGGCTGCTCCAGTTGCCGTGCGCGCCGTGCACGGCGCCCCAGTGGTGCACGCCTCTCCCTTCGCCTACTCCCATCACGCTCCTCTCGGCTACGGTCTTTCCAAGCACTTCTAAGACATTAGTAAATTATTAACACATGACAATTATGCCCTCGTGATTGAAACGTTGTTACGTGTTCACTCTAACAATGTAGATACTGTGTGAACGACAGCATACCACATAAACAGTACATTGGAGTACAGAAACTTAGAGTAGCTATTGTTCGCCACCTAGACATTTTGATGGTGATTTGTTTCCACAAAACTGTTTTGTTGGGCGGCTAAATTCTATCCACTAAATAAAGTCAATTCAAAAGTCGATAGATCATTGCACAATAACTTTGACTTTTCTTTTTTTTTTCTTTTGACCAATATGTAGGACGCACCCTGTGGTGTCTTCTTGATATATATTGCGAGCAAAGTTAAACCAGCTCAGTCCCACTAGTAACTATGGACACGCTTTAAGGTTATATGTATGATCCTCAAATCAAACACTCTTGTTCGAGACATCATGAGTGTTCAAGTGCACGCTCTGTGCATTTTAATATCATTAAATCACTTTTGTCTTCAGAAATGAATTTTCATCTTCTCCGCGCTGGAGATTTTTGAAAATATAAACGAATGACAAATTAATTTACACTGTGGCGAAAATGAGGGGCGGAGCAACAACCTAAACATTTCGTCAACCGCTCACACTGCAAAGACCCATCCTAATTAATGCGATGCGTGAAACCTATACACATTCGCTTGATATTAATTTGATCACCGTCGCAAATTTTCCAACAGTAGTGTGCCGATTTGTTCTTTGAGCCTTGTCTTCGTTCTGGGAATTATTACCAGACAGTACTTGCGCGACACATCATCAATATTATATATCAACCAATCAACTTACGTGTGGCAGGTTCCCGTGTGGTGTTTATAAATATTTAAATTGTGTCTAGATTTGAAAAACACTTTTTTTACATTTTTTTATGTATTTGGTGTTTCGGCATTCTTAAAAGTATTCGCTTTAGGCGAATAATTGCATGTGATGTATATTCAAAAAAAATCGATTGCATATGTTTTACAGTAACAGGTTCGTCGTTGATAAATAAATACTTTTTGCATGGCACACGTGTAACGAATATTTTATTTTAGATATAATGTACGATTTAGTGCTCTGCAGTATTCCAGATATCCTGATTTAAATTGTTGATCTGACTCTGGTCAGAATTGCGTGTTTTTCGTTTTCTTTCCCTTACAATATAATATTGTTAAATTTTCTGGGGCACCTTGATCCACTCTCATTTCACGCAGAAGTTCATATTAATTGCATTATGTGCATTTACATTACCCTAACTGGGTTGCTCGGTTTACATTGACTACTGACAAAATATTTCAAAAATACAGGGTGTCACAAAACAAATTTACGGTTTTTTTTTACCGGAAAAATAAACTAGGTATCGCTGAACGCTCATTCTCCGCCCAAAGGTAGCACTAGAGGTCACAATCAGATGCCAAAGCTTCAGCTCGATCCGATAACTTAATAAAAAGTTATAAGGAATTTTCTGAAAATTTCAATGGGAAAATGGCTGCTGACGGAGTTTTCGAATACATGGGGCTCTATGGCACCAGAATTCAAAAACGGGCAAAAATGGGCTCCATTTTCCAAGTGAAATTTTCAGAAAATCACTTATAAGTTTTGAATAAGGTATCGGATCGAGCTGAAACTTTGGCATCCGGTTGTGACTTCCAGCGCTACCTTGGGGCGGAGAATGAGCGTTCGGCGAGACCTAGTTTATTTTTGCACTGAAAAAAACCCCGTAATTTTTTTTTTGTGACACCCTGTAAATTCAACCCAGGAATGGCATTTAAAGCTCTGTAAGGAATGCAAATATCTGTTTAAATTAGAGGTGATGATATATATATATATATATATATATATATCGTAAAAAGGAGGAAAATGTTTTAAAACGAATTTGTTGGACAACGTTCCGAGCGGTGATCGCTATTCGTCAGGTATTAATGTTGCTGTGAAAGCTGGAAGCCCGCCACCTTGGCACAACGGCAGAAAAAAAAGAACATTGAGGAAAGGCGAAAAACAACTTCTCAGAACCGACTATGGTTGGACGATGGCCGCGGCCAGGGAAGGGGCCCCGCATGCATCCCCAAATAACCTCCCGCTAGGCGTCGTTGGGGCTCGGCGGTGTCCAGAATGAAACAAGGAATTAAAACAAAATCAAGTGGGCCCAAAAGCGCGCCCGTCATGTATATATATATATATATATTATATATATATATATATATATATATATATATATATATATATATTCCTGTTATTTATCGCTGACAAGGTCATGAAAGACAGTATTATACAACATCTATTATAATAATCACCAGGCTGTTTTAGTACAAATAAAAAAAAAATCTTGAATCACTATGACGTCTGTACTAAATAAAACGTATCGCTATACACAAGGCTGACTAGAGAAACTGACAGTTTTTTTTTTTTCGATTCCTTATGGTTTTAGGAAAAAAAATGACTTCTTAAAAGCAACACTTCAGCAACGGAAATATTTTATTTTATTTTAGTTATTCCCTCGTCGGGATATACAATGACCTTGCTAAAGGTAGCTCGTTCTATCAATGCCATATGTTACAGTGAAATATGTTATGAGACGATATGACTCGAAGGTCTTTACTTCTAAAGATCAATTCGCTACATCATAGGCTCTCTTTAACTCTGGTCATGCTGAGTCGTCTGCCATAATTGTTTAAAACAAAATTGACAATCCAGTATTGCACCTTTCCAAGCTTTGTTGCCAAAACAACAGTTTAAGGGTCCTGTACAGTGCAAGCATATTACAAAATTATTTGGACATGCGAGAAAAAAAGCCTTTCTTAGGGGGAAGGCGGTAGACTTAAAATTACGAGTGAGGCTGCCAAGCATTATTGATACTCTAGAAACAATCAAAATTAACTTGTTTATTCCAACTTAGGTTTGCAGTAAAGCATACTCAAGGTAGCTGTATGTTGAACATCACAGAAAACAAAGGACGAGGACATAGGAAACGAACACGTAATACATAAGCGCTGAGTCGCAACTGAAATATAATACACAATTAAAGAAGGTGAAAGCATTCAAAAGGTTCGCGCTCTAAGAGCGCGCCACACACAGAGCTTGAAGGGAGTGGACACGTACTTAAGTGTGGGGTTGACAAAAGAACTCCAAATAAGGATGTCATAATTTCAAACTACAAACTAGACTTCGTGGCACAATGATTTGTCCAAAAAGAAGGTTCCGTCATTTAGCGGCAAATTTAGCGGCAAAAGGGACGCCATATGACCTCAACGAGAATTCAGTTCCCGCATCACATAACGCAGAATCTGAATTTGAGTTGAGCTAATGGGACGTCAGTTTTGCCGCTAAATTTATTGGGGAAACTGAATGCGCAGTGTTGCAATATTGGACATCACAAACCTACACACCAATTCAGTTTCTTAGCTATATTTAGCGGGGAATCGAATTCGAGTATAGGCATATGACATCCCATAATGCAACGCGCGCGGTTACGCCGAGGCCAGCGGCTAAGGCGATGGCGCCGGTGACGCCGACGCCGCCATACGTGGAAAGGGAGCCTAAGAGCTGCGTTTAAAAAATTGATCAGTTGACATCAGGAGTCCCAAATGGGTCGGTGTTAGGACCTTCATTATTTTTTGCAAATTTATGTACACGCTATTGATGAGTAAGTTACTTCATGCATGAGAGTGCTAGCGGATGATTACATATTACATAGATAACTAACATTGGATTGCGACAGAATCATAATTTAAAGGGATCGAAATAAAAAAAAGATACACGGTGCAGAAAAATGCGAATGATATTTACTCAAGATAAGACCGTGTGCATGTCTTTCTCTAGAAAACAATCAACCACGAGTAAGTTTTTTTTTAAATCAACAAAACTCGTTTAAAAACGATTTCACAATAAATTTATTTAGATGTTTACCTCACACCCTCGTTGTGTTGGAATCGGCATGCAAAATATACCGTAGCAATTGGTTCCAAATCTTTGGGTTTCTTGCGTCAGAGCATTCATGACTTTCCACATGTGACGCGCGAACTGTTATATAAAAAAGCGCTACCTATATTATAATTATAATAATAGGTAGCACTAGAGGTCACAATCAGATGCCAAAGCTTCAGCTCGATCCGATAACTTAATAAAAAGTTATAAGGAATTTTCTGAAAATTTCAAGGGACCCCCCTCCCCCCCCCCCCCCCCCCCCAAACTACTATGCATAAAAATAAAATAAACAAAGTTTAACATCAAAGCGGCTAGGTATGTTTTGGGAAAATCAGTGAAGTGGAGACTTAAGTACGACGCGCTGAAGAAGAATCCTGAAATTGAGTAAACTGGAGTGCCGCAGAGCAAGTCTTCATTTGAAGTTTTTCAACAGTTTATTTGACGTCCAGGCTGGCATTCCACGTGACATTAAAGGTTCTCCCCATAATATATATCCGCGTGTGTGCGTCATATTAGTGAATATAGGCATAAGATTGCAGCTTTTTGTATTTCATTTTTTTCCCAAAAAACAGTTAGCATGAAACGGATTAGCTGAAGTTGTTCTCTCCGTTGTATCAAACGATGCCTTTTATTCTTCACTGAAAATCATAGGTTCGTTTGACTTATATGCATCTGTAAAAAAATAAATCCCGGCTGAAATCTTTCTAATTCAGTAAAATAATTATAGTCATGCCTAGGATCTGCGGTCCTTATTGTTTTACTTCGAAGGTTCTTTATATGTTTTAAAATTTGTTTTATATGTTATGAATGTGAGGAATGCGTTGAATGTCGAGAAAATGTGGTGGGATGGTTTCAATGGCCGCGGTAAGTCCGTGCTCCGGAGCGGGAAAGTTTGGTGTTCCGTTCACTGAACGGACAGGAGCGCCGCCGGAGGCTGACACTAGAGCGCTCTCTTCGTGCACAGAGTTATTCTCGCAGCGCGAGAGACTTCTTCGCGCTCCGTGACGTCACGTCCGCAAACAAGATGTCTGCAGTGCCAGACCGCTGCCCCTTTTTAGTTGAATAGTGCTTAATCAAGCAGGTAAAAACAGTTTGATTACAAAGCCGACAAAAATTAGCGTTCCGGAACAGGTTTGTTTGTGCATCTCGACTGAAAATGAATTCCTATATAGATTGGTAGCGTACCGACACAACAACAACAAACAAGTTGTTGAGATCAGGATACTGTTGAACCGCAGTCCTTTCTAGAATGCTTAACCCAGCGAATAAAATAACTTAACTCGAGAGCCGAAACGTCAGTAAGCGTTGCGGAAAAGGATTTTTCATTCATTTTGCCTGAAAACGAATTGACGTGCTGTTTATTGAACGCCGGTGTGTCGGTATATAGTGCATCGACGGGTTCCGTCTCGTACGGCATCTGACAAGACAGACAGTTTCCTACGACGGCGAACGAGTTAATAAGATGTTGTCTTTCATTTAAATATGAACAGAATGCGTGGCCAAAAAAATATTGCTAAAGGTAACTTTTCGGATATGTGCTCGAAGCGAGTCGTCAAGCCTTTCAGAAATACTAATACATTCCAAAAATTCATAACGTCACCGTCTCTTTTACTTTACACTCTGCCGCTCCACTCAGGCCTTAATTAATTTAGCTTAGAAATAATTTCGCCTTCTGCCACCCGTATCCACGAGATGTCGGGTTCATCAAAGCCGTGTGGTCGGAAGTGGCTCATGCAGCTCGTCGATAGCTTCGGTGTGTCGCGAACATGTACGCTACGATTCGTTTAGTTGCTGCGCTCGTACGATGAAACTCGGAGCTCCAGAGTAGGAGTAAAGGAGTGCGGACGTAATCCGCCAAATATCGCGAAATATTAAAAGATGTTTTGAAAATTGTGAAATACAAAAAAAGGCTTTCATTGTCGCGAAAGTATTATGTATTTAATTATATGTACTTTGTGTTTCGTTGACAGCTTGTTGAAGATGATTACATGCTCGTTTATTTCCATTTCTTGTATATGTGTATCCTCCCCCTCTAAAGGCTCTGTTATACTCCGACGTAACGCGTGCGCGCGTGCGAGCGCATCACAGCGACGTCACGTCGGCGGAAACCCGACGCTCTATACTCCGGCGTCGTGGCGTAACCGGCGCGACCGGCGGCGTTCGACGCCGCCTGACCGCCTCGACGCCAAAATGGAGCATGCCGTATTCCGCGCCAGCCGCGCCAGCGACGCCGGACCAGGATGCATCACGCGCTGGCTCCCGGCAGCCCTCGCGCGTGAAGCGCGGCGAATACGAGCAATAGCAGACGACGGGAGCACCACTCCGTGTGGCGTCATGTTTGAAGAATCGGACTCGGTCGTCGAGGAGCTGATCGAGGGAATTCGTCCTCACCCGTGTGTCTACGACACGAGGAAGCTTGAGTACCGTAGACCGTGCGCTTGTCAAAGATGTACCGTATGTACATTGACCGCCTACGCTTGCGGCGCAGGCGGTGCTCCAACAGTGCAAGCGCGAGTTTTCGTCGCGCAAGGTACGTCACGCCATCGCTCGAACTTGGCGCTCAAGAAGCGCGAGAATTTTCGTCTGCTATTCGAAACGAAAAGGAACCGGAAGTGGCGCACTCTCGCAGGAAACGTGCCCTCGTAGTCAGATTCTGCGCATGCGCCGCGTTGTCGGCCCACCGACGCGCGCCGCGGGAGCCGCCAGGGACGCCGGAGTATAAAGAGGGCGAATTTTTGACGCGCGTAGCATGACTGACGTGACGTAGCCGACTTCGGCCAGCGTTCGCTTGCGCGCACGTTACGTCGGAGTATAACAGAGCCTTAAAAGTGCGACATGCGTCGTCCATGTCAATCCCCTGTCAATGTATACTCCAAGGAACATATGACTAGTTACGTATGGAATTGTCTGGTTACAGATACGTAGGGGATATGAATCCATGTTACGCCTTGTAAAAGCGATGGCAGCTGATTTGGCGGCAGGGATTTCTCAATGCTACCTGTATTCTTGCTTTTGCTTTAAAGAAGAAGCACACAGGCTTTGTTGATCTCTCTCGTTTTATTAGTAGCACTACGTGGGGCACGACAGTACTCGCTCTCCTCCGTCTATATCGAGCTCTTTTTGTAGGCTTGCTGCGATACAGTCTGCCCGCAATACATGGCCTATGTCAAACAAATGTCAACATAATCAAAAGCATACAAGCGCGCGCTCTTCGTGCATGTCTTGGACTTCCGACTTGTACTTCCACCGCTGGCACAATTGCAGAAGCTCACGCTACACCAGTAGAAGTTTTGCTTATGCTGGAAACAGTAGGAGTCCACTTAGGGCACATTACAAAACATGCTAATCACCCTCTCTCTAATATTCACCTTGAACGTCAATACTCAAGCTACTCTAAAGTTCTGTTCTAAATGAGAGCCCACTTTCCAAATGATCTTGCACCGGGAAAGATTTCAATAATATACCCATGGAGGCTTCCCGTGCCTGACGTCACAGTGGACATTAAGGGAATCAGGAAGAAACAAACACCCCAATCTCCGTAGTTTTGCAACTTGTATTATCGAATTTACTTTGTGATCATGCGTCAACAACTCATGTTTACACTGATGGGTCAGTAAGTTCGAATAGCTCAACAGCATGTGTGGTTATTCCAAGTCACCTAACAACGAAGGCATTTAAGCTTAGCCACATGGCGTCATATATGGCCTCTGAATTAGTGGCAATTAATCAAGCTCTTGGAATGATCTTCCCGAAACCGCCGGAACACTGGACAATATTTTCGGACTGTAAACCGGCACTACAAGTGATATTCACATTTATGAGGCATAATCAAAACGACCAAATTCCTATTGACGTTCTACTGAATCTTAAAAGATGTGCTTCGACATGGGACACACTATTAAATTTCAATGGATCCCAAGTCACTGTCACATACCTGGGAACGAGGCAGCTGATGCTGGTGCGAAATCAGCCCCTTTCTTAACCCCAAATGTCATGGTGCCGTACTGTTAAAACGACATATGGACTCTCATTAATCACTACGCCTTCACCGAAACAAGAAGATTGTGGCATACTGCGACCTATAATCAGTATGGACCTCTCTACGCTTTGGATCCGGATCTTTTGTTCCACACTCCAAGTGATATGCCACGGCGGACAGAGGCAGTGATACATAGGCTGAGACTCGGTGTAGCATACACACACAAGTTCCTTCATCGAATTGGACAGATCAAAACACCCAAGTGCCAAATTTGTGACTCAATTGAAACAATTAATCACATCTTGTGTGATTGTGTCATCTACGACGCAGAAAGGACACAGCTCAAAAACACGCTAGCACGCCTAGACAACCGACCCTTCTCCGTGACTAAGGTGCTTGGTGCTTGGGACAATCCACACAAAGAAGCCAAGGCCACAAAAGCACTAGTTAGTTTCCTAAAAACAACACGCCTGGACTTCTGCTTATAGATGACCTTCATTGTTAGTGAATAGCGCAGTGTTAGTGTTCAAACTTTGTAGTTTTTTTTATCTTTCTCTTCTTTCTTCTCTTTTAATCCTCTCGCCGCTTTCCCCCAAAACAAAGTAGCAAACCGGGACAAAATACCCCAGGTTAACTTCTTTGTCTTCCTTTCTGCCCTTTCTTCTTCTTCTTCCTCCCCCTCTAATTCAAAATTCAGAATAACTAAATAAATAAATAATAAAATAAATTATGCATGCTTCTAGACTGTTGCGATTGTCTTTGTCTTTCTATCTTCCAATAATTGTCGTGCCCTGAAAAAAAGGCGAAAACAAACAAAATCTGCAGTGTGAATGAAAGTGTCCCTCGACCGTTGAATTTCGGAATTGATTACGTCAATTATTGAAAGATATAAAGGAAAATAAATCCGCGAAATATCTGTCACAAGATTACATAAATGGCCAGCGCATATCGTGTTATTTAAATTATGAACGACCACAGTAGATCCATGAACAAATGTTTTTTTTTTTTTTGCTTTAGGTTTTTTTTGCAACTTCATGGCATTGTCGGCAAAGGAGATTTTTCAACAGATATACTTTTTTGCCTTTCAATAAAAGTGCTATTAATCAATCGTTGCAACCTCTATCATTGGTTGGGATTCCGATCATTTAAAATAATAGGAAGATAATTTAATATAATCTCAATCATTATTAAGAATGCCAATACAGTTCAGATGTATTGGCATGACAATACACATGTACAGTTCTCAGATTTTTAACAATATCGCGCGTACTTCGACCGGCCGCTAGAACAGCACCTTATTTCGGCGTTAAAGAGCAGCTCAGCGACAATATGCGCGAGTGACAGAAGGCTATCTTGCTGACTTGCTGCTTCACGCCACAATAACGCGCTGACCAACCGGCCGGCCAAGGTTCAAGCGATATTGTTAAAAAATCTGGAGGCTGTACATTAAAATGTGTGAGAATTCACTAGTCAGAAATCAGATTAATGTATTGTCTTTTACATGGGAAAATAGTAAGTACTGTCTAAAGGAATAAGTTTGAAGTCGTTTTCCTTTGTAAGAAGTATAAGGTATGACTTCAAGTAATGAAAATGACGTTAAGAATTTGAAATTATTAACCAAATATCGTACAACATCAACTTTATTTTGCATTCTTCAAAACTTGATTAAGGTAATTATATATCAACGAGAAATGCATGTCACGCTTTCTTTGTAATCGAACTCGCACCTTTTAAGAAATGAACAAAAAACTAAATAAAAGCAGGACAATATTTTTTGTACCAATATCTTCGAAGAAGCTGAAATTGTGATGCGCTAAATGTTAGCATGAATGTGAGCTTGAAATACTTCTAATGGTATTGGATGTAGGAAATATTTCCGAACCTAAACATGGCTTTCCTGTCCTAGCTGAAGAACATAGACTTCGACGAACATGATAATGAAAATTCAAGAATAAGCCTGCTTTTTGCGTTTCCCCTCCTCACGCGCAAAAGCATCCTACTCTATAACGGCATTTTAAAATCGTACATTATCAGGAACAGCTCCAATCAAAATTAGAAATAAGCCCTCTCTAACCGCATTCCTTTTCTCTCCCGTATTTCCGAGTTCACCAGGCTGTAATTTAATCAACGTAGCAATCCGTTTTTGTTTTTACTTCGTCGATTGACTTACGCTATTGACTGGATAGCTTTACAGGGCGTGTCTAAAGTTAATTTATTTTGTACCGGGTATATAAGGCCTTACTTTCCTGTACTGCACCATCGTTTCCACTCTAAAGCAGGAGGAAAAGTAATCATCATGTTCTCTAAGGTAGGCAAGCCTATCGACGCAAGTCGTTGCCTTGGATATTAAGATTTTCAGAAACCGATTTGTCTTCCCTTTGACTGGAATAACAACGTTGTGTTTGCTTCCAGATCCTTCTGTGCTGCCTCTTCGCCTACGTGGCTTGCGGAGTTGTTGTGGAGCAGGTCAGTAAAATGAGAGATTGCAGAAATCTTGAAGGAGCTAAGATATTATGCAATACCTCAGAACACTAGATATCATGTGAGGTTATATAGAACCTTCATTCGGACGAAGTAGATCGTTTGAGAACATTCATTTTGATCATAGTAAAATATCTAGGTAATCAGGTGTCAACACCGAATTATAAATGGTAACATCGGAAGTACTGTACTGATATTTCACAGAATGTATTCATATTCACTTTAAACTGGCACGCGCTGTTAAATAATAAAAAAAAATGCTTCAAGTATCCCAGATTTTTATGGCCTTACTTACCTCCAATTCATCTTCAACTTTATTGTTTTGTTCCACTGGAGATGGAGAGGGAAAAACAGCCGACGAGTTTGAACTGCTAAGCCCTGGTTCTGCCAAATATTTACGCATTTAGACAAAGTCAAATGCCAGGAAACTTCATTGTGTCGAATATATAAACAGGCTTTTGTTTGCTACATAACTCTGCTGATGCTATTGTATATTTTGTTTTATTCCAGCACCTTCCCCAGCCATACAGCTTCGGCTTCGACAACGTCGACGAATTCGGCACCCGCATGACCCGTCAGGAGACCGGAGATGAGTTCAACAACAAGGTCGGCTCCTACAGCTACGTCGATGCCCTCGGGGTCAGCCGTGTGGTGAAGTACGTGGCCGACGCCACCGGCTTCCACCCCACCGTCGAGACCAACGAGCCTGGAACCAAGACCTCAGCCCCAGCCGACGCTCCCTTTTTCTCCACCGCCCTCGAGGGCCCACACCCGGTCGTCGTCAAGGCTGCTCCAGTGGCCGTGCGCGCCGTTCACGCCTCACCAGTGGTGCACGCTGCCGCTCCCTTCGCCTACGCCCACCACGCTCCTCTCGCCTACGGTCTCGCAAAGCACCTCTAAGAAATAATAAATTTATCATATAATTGAACTCTAAAATGTATTTCTTCTATGCGAGTTGTTGTGGTTATTTTGAAGAGTACTATTTTGGAAGCTGGATAAGGAATATACAAATTTTGTCCTTAGTGCACTGTAACATTTCAATGTGGGACATTATGGTCACTTCTATCGACGTCTTTTGTGATGAATAAGTGCGGTGTTTTCCAGGAAACACTTGGTTCAAATTATCTCAACTGCCGCCTACGCAACAATAACTGATTTTAAAATTCCGGTGCGTTAAAACGCAGCGATATACATCCTGATTCAAGCGAATGAAAATATGCATAACACAGCAGCTTTCGTTGGAAGGACTTATAAAGGCGCTGTCATATGAAAGCTACTCGGCGGTGACATCAACACCACGTTCATCAACTGTAGGTACGCTTTTTCCTGGCTCGCTCTGCTACCCGGCAGTCATGTACAGAGACTAAAACCGTAACCCAACCCAAAAATCATATAGGAACAAATTAATTTTGTTCACCAAAACCAAAAAAACAAAAACATTTTTATTTGTCATGGACAGTAACCTGAAACGGAATCGTTAAGATTAAACTATTGCCGGTTTCTTACCCTTTTACAAACACCCAGCAGTAGAGCTTTACGTTAAATATTAAAAAGTGGGAACGTGACTGAGAGAATACTTGGAAATTTATTTTCGGAGCACAAATCATTGTCTCAAGAGGCCCAATTTTTATCATTCACCCACATGCAAATATAAAAGTCTCATAAAATGTTTGCTATATGAACGTTCTGTCTACATTTCCCTTCAGAGTATGCGCTTGTACAACAAGTCTGAAATGTTACATAAACTTTTCCCTTCCCCTTTCCAAAGTTTTTTGTCATGAAATGTGACGTGTCGAGATAGATTAATATTCTTGCAGTTCGAGTAGAACCTGAAAACTGGCGTTAACACTCATTTTATCAAAAACAACGAAATTGAAATAAACAAGGACATAATAAAATCGCCAGAAGATTTAATGCATTTTTCATGTTACGTGCAACACATCTGAACACGCTATGTTTATGTTTATTTTAATTGTTGAAGAATTTTGCGAGCGTCCACTTTACCAGTTTTGCGGAGTGGCCACTTTCTAGTAAGAAAGATTCCGAAATCATTCCGCCCTTTCGCGACCAAGGAATGGAATGGGAATGGAAGGGCGGCAGAACTGCGAGGAATAGAATGGGAATAGAATTAGGTGATTTTGCCCAGATTGAAGTGAGAATGATATTGGCTCTGATCTTATGCGAACAGTGTCGATGGGGCAAAATGAGCTTTTAAAATAGCATCATTGCACTTTATGTAGCCGGTGGTTTGGTTATCTTACTAGCTTATGTTCCTACGAGAACAAACGTGGAACCCCGGTGTAGAAGCAAAACCGTAGAGCTATTGACGCCGCGCCGCGAAACGTGCCAATATGGCTGTTGTGACTATGTGCGATTACATCAGGAGTCGTAGGCTACCGGTCAAGGAGAAAGCCACACTTTTAGTGTTTCTTTTATGCGTGACAGCTCACTTGCCATGCGTCTGCTAAACGTGGATGATATATACGGTCCTTTTGTGAAGAAAATGGGTGGTTTGATGTGCTGCTGTCTGTTACAAGGCTTTTAAGCTTACTAGCGCGACCTATATCTGCAGTGCTTTCAAACCAGTTTCCACCAGCTCTATGTGCGACCACCGCTCGGCTTAGTGAAATCCATGCTGTAAGAGCTCGCCAGAAACACAGCATAAAGATAGAGTACACATAGCTTAAGCACGGGGTACACAAAAGAAATCAAATAAAAAGGCACAATTACAAACTACGAAATAATTTAATTGCACAATGACCTATTCAATTATATGGTTTCATCATCCAACAGTTCACTGAAGGCTGGCTGACGCATCGTTCTCCCAAATCAAAAATTGAACAATTAACCTGAGCAGTCCCAGAGGGGTTGGTCTTTGGATCTTTAATACCTTTAATTTTATATAAACGATTTTGATGACTCAGTTACTTTATGCATGAGAACGTTCGCCGATAATTGCATGTTATATAGATAAGTAAAATATAATAGTGACAACTTAATCATTCAAATAATCAAGTTCAAATTCATATATCGTTATAATGGCGATTGAAATTGAATTTCAATAAAACCATGTGCATGTCTTCCTCTAGAAAACAATCTACCACAAGTTATTTTAACGAAAACAACTGCACTCGTTTTAAAACAGTCTCAGAATATCATTATCTAGATATTTACCTCATATCCTGGTTGTGTTGGAATCGGAATGTAGATTATTCCGCAGCAAAGCGTTTCAAATCGTTGGGTTTCTTGTGTCGAAAAGCGCGGAACTTTCCGCTGGTGACGGGGGAACTATTTTATAAAACAAACGTGATATCTGTATTTGAATATAACAGTATCGCGTGGGACAACAAAAATACTATAGATAAAATAAATAGGAAGAATTTCAAAATATTTTAGGTAGGTATGTTTTAGGAAATTCAGTAAAGTAGATAGCTCAGTACTTCGCGCTGAAGTAGAATGTTGAAATGGAGCATATCAAAATGCCGCAAAGCCAGCCTTCCTGTGAAATTTTTTAACAGTGAATTTCCCTTTCAGGCTGGCATCCCACGGGAAACTACCTGTTCTGCCCATATTACCTTTTCGCGAGTGTGGATCATATTCATAAAGTGCGTGAATGCAGGTGCAAAACTGCAGCTTTTAAGAATTTTTTTTATTTTTTGTTTGCAAAAACTGTTATCAAATGGAACGGAATACCTTCTGCTGTTTCCTCAGTTATTTTCAAAGGATGCTTCTTATACTGTTCTGGAAATCATAGGTTCATTTGACTGATATGATTGTGTAAAAAATAAATCCCAGGTAGAAATTTCAATAATTCAATAGAATAATTTTATTCCCAGGATATGCAGACCTTGCTATAATCCGAGGGGTAGGGTTTCGTGTATCTTTTGATTTGTTTTATATGTTATGTCATGAATATGAGGAATACTTTGAATGTCGAGAAAATGTGTTGGGATGTTTTGAATGGGCGCGTTAAATCTGTGCTCCGGGGCGCCAAAGTTTGCTTCCCCGTTCACTAACCGGACAAGACCGCCGCCGGAGACTGGCACTCGAGCGCTTTCTCCGTGCACCGAGGTTTGCTCGGAGCGCGAGTGACTTCTTCACGTTTTATGACGTCACGTCCGCAAGCAAGATGTATGCGCTGACAGAATCGTTGCCGAGACGAAGGATCGCTGCATCATTTGAATTGAATAGTTCTTAAGCCCACAGGTGAAAACTGCTTGATTTCGAAGTCAAGACTGCATTTAGCGTTCCGGAAGAGGCTTGTTTGTGTATCTCGCCTGAATTCATCCCTCGGATTCACCTATCGAACTCGCTCGAATACATCTATCGAATGGCGGAATGCGATAGCACAGCGTCAAAAAAGTTGTCCGGATGAAAAGATAGTCGTACCGTAGCCTCTTTTAGAATTCTTAGCACTGCGAATTAAAGATCTTTCATTTGGAAAGCCAAAACGCCAGATAGCGTTGCTGAAAGGGTTTGTTCATCTCGCCTGAAAACGAATTGACGTGCTATCTATTGAACGGTCATGTGCCGGTGTATATCACATCAACGGGTTCCCTCTGGCGCTGCATCTGAAAGGTTCGTCAGTTTCCCGCGTCGGCAAAAAAGACTGAATAACAGGCTGAAGTTCAGCTAGTTGGTACATAATGCAAAAGTAAACGGTCAGCTAGCACGATAGGGACAAAACACAGACAGGGAGAAACAGAGACATACACACAGCGGTGTGTATGTCTCTGTTTCCCTCTGTCTGTGTTTTGTCCCTAATCGTTCTAGCTGACCGTTCACTTTTGGGAAAAGAGTTCAAGAATGTTGTCTTCCATTGAAATCTAAACAGGGTACATGGTCAGTCATAGATCGATTAAGGTAACTTTCCGCATAGGGGCTCGAAACGAGCGTGAAATATTTCAGTAATATTAGAGCTTTCGTAAAGATTTGAAAAGGTCAACGTCTTTTTTACTTTAGACTCTGCCATTCCACACACGTCTTAATGAATTTATCTTGGAAATAATTTCAGCTTCTGCTACACGTATCCATGAAAAGCCGGGTTCTTCAAAGCCGTGCGGTCGGAACTGGCTCATGCGGCTCGCCAATAGTTTCGGTATGTAGCGCTTGTGTACACTATGCTCCGTTTCGTTGCTACGCTTGGATTATGAAACTCGGTGCGTTGTAGTCAGCGAGGCAGTCGAGGTTTTTGTCCTTATTTCAAAGCCTAACGTATCTGGGGTGATCATTTCGACCACAATAGGTGATTCCATACCAATCTACATGTTTGTTGACGCCAACGTCGGACTCCGTAGGAGTGGGAATGACTGTCCTGCTTATTATCGAGATATTAACACTAAACGCTTGGAGGTTTTTAAACGAGAAAGATGCCTCACAGAGTTGAACACAGAGCTCTCTATTGGTTCAGCTGATCAGGCAAATGATTATTTTGTAGAAAGATTGAAACAAATAATATGAGATCACTGTTTTCCGTAAAACGAAAAAAAAAAAATGTGTGCATCAAAGCTCGAAAACACCGTGTGACCAGCAAAACAGATAAAATAATGACCACAAAAATGAGCTCTATGAAAACTTAATTTAATATAGAAACCAACGGGTATTAGCGCTGTTTAAAAAAGAATGCGGTGACTTGTGCTTTACGCAAAGAAAACGGGTGTATTTTTATAGTGTACTTCAGGCCAAGAAGAGAGCCAATGTTGTATGGAAAAAGGTGTGGGCACCCTGGCGGCTCTACAGCCCAGTTGCCCGACTGCGAGGCAAAGGTGCGGAACTTTTCCCCGCGTGGCGGCGACGTCACGCCAGCCACGCGCACATCGCGTGCGCCGCCTTGATAAGGCAGCTCAGAAGCGGCGCACAGAGAGTCGCTGCCTGGACTCAGGCGCCGCCGGTAACAATGTTAATCGTCTTGTCCATGTTCAATTAAATGTATTTTCTTGTTGTTGAAACCGTTGGCTCCGTGTTATTCCTCCGGGTCGGGTATGCAGCAAGGCAAACCGACCACAAAGGTTAACTAGTTGCTAGGCCGTGGCCCCCGCGGACCTAAACTATCAAACTTTCTCTCGAAGGTGAGACAAAAACTGCTTTGTTGTTGGCAGAGGCATTTAATTAATATTTTGTAAACATTGTTGATAATGCTACTGACACTGATGCAATTTTTTTTTGTAAAAGATATCTGTGATACCCATTTTTTGTTTGCTCCCGCTGGTGCGGAAGAACTGGCAGAGGTTTTCAAATTAAGCTAGTGAAACACGTAATTCAATCCATCGCACCGATATTATCGCATATTTTGAATTTAGCGTATCAGAGTGGCAAAGTTTCCCCTAAAAATTAAAATATCTAAGGTTTCAGTAAGTTTCAAGTCCAGAGATAGAAATAACCTGGGTAACTGTCCTTTTTTGTCTGTTGGCGGGCTTTCAAAAGGAATCGAAAAAATAATAAACGCGAGGTTGTACACATTTTGTGAGAAAATTGCTTTCTTAATTCCTTTCCAGTTTGGTTTTATGAGGGGACATTCGATTGAACTTGTGCAACTAAAACAAAAGGAACTAATCTTAAGCAACATCGAACAGAAGTAAACTACCTTGGGCCTCATTATTGACTTTTCAAATGCCTTCGACCGTTTGAACCATAAAACTTTAGTTTTAAAACTAAACGGGTAGGGTCATCCGAGCGTGTGGATCATATTAATAAAGTGAGGGAATATAGGCATAAGATTGCAGCATTTTAGAGTTAATTTGTTTCAACAACAGAATGCCTGGAACGGATTACCTTCTGTTGTTTTCTCAGTTATATCCAACGATGTCTTTTATACTTCTCTAGAAATCATAGGTTCATTTGACTGATATGATTATTTAAAGATAAATCCAGGGCATAAATCTTACTAGTTCAGTGGAATAATTATATTCATCCATAGGATCTTGAGACGCTTGTTGTACTCCGGGGGATAAGGTTTCATGTATGGTTTGATTTGTTTTACATGTCATAAAGCGAGGAATGTTTTGGATGTCGATAGAATTTGTTGGAATGCTTTAATGGGCCCGTTAATTCCGTGCTCCGGAGCGCTATAGTTTGGTGCTTCGTTCCCTAAACGGACAGGAGCGCCGCCGGAGGCTGACACTCAAGCGGGCTCTTCGTGCACCCAGTTTTTCTCGCAGCGCGTGTGACTTTTTCGCGCTCCTTGACGTCGTGCCCTGAAACACAATGTCTGCGCTGACAGAATTGTTTTCCAAACGAAAGGCACAGTAGGATCGCTGCCCGTTTTCAGATGAACAGTGCTTAACCCAGGAGGTAAAACCGGTTTGATTTCAAAGCCAAATCAGAAATTAGCGTTCCGGATTAGGTATATTCGTATATCTCGCCTGAAAACTCTATTATTATTCGATTGGTAGCGTATCGATAGCGCAGCGACACACAAGTTTTCGAGATGCGGAGAGAGTCGAACCGAAGCCATTTTTAGAATGCTTGCCCCAGCAAATAAAGATACTTCGATTGGAAAGCCGAAAAAACAGTTAGCGTTGCGGGAAAGGCGTTTCCAAGCATCGGGCCTGAAAACGAATTGACGTGCCGTCTATTGACTCCGGAAGTGTGACGTCATGGGTCCAAACAAACCGTTGCTAGGGTCGTTAATGTGGACAAATACATCTGGCTAGGTTTCGCTACGAAAACCCGACCGCTCAAAAATCAGGAGTATGATTTAAACTTCTAAAAAACACAGATATAGAAAGCTTGAATGTCATATATGTTCAGGGGCGGATTTAGGGGGGGGGGGGGGGGGGGGGGGGCGACCGCCCCCCCTGAGCTCCCCAAGGTCAACTTTTTTAAAAATAAAATCATTGATATACACCAGCCAGAAGTTTAGTTTTTGGCGACATAGCAAATATTTGGTCAACAAAATAGACCTGGGCAACGTTTGGACCGTGTCATATCTCAGCAGACTCCCGACTCCCCCCCCCCCCCCAGGCCTGACCCATAAATCCGCCCCTGTATATGTTTCGACAGAAGTGGGCCGGTAATCGCTTGTTTGTGAAATATTTTCGACTGCAACTTCCGGTCTTCAAGATGCCTGCATCAGAAGACGAATGCAAGTAGTATGCCATCTGCCACACGCCCGCCGGCCAAGCCGGCGCCGGCGTCTGAAGCGTGTGAATAAAGACGATATTCTGATATTGCATTTCTTTGAAATATAATGAGTTTCAGACACTTATAAGAATTCAGAGTGGAATGCGATGCAAAATATGGTTTATCGAATGTACGGGAGTCGATCGAGTTGATCGCCTGTTAAAAGATCGCATTGCACCCGCGAGAAAGGCACTTCAGGCGATCGGTTGAGATCCCAAATTTTGTTTGCGGACTCGCGCTATGGGAGGGTGCTTCGTACCTGGTTGTAACCATCGCGTGGAGAAAGATTCTTGCAGTTTCTTCAGATTTCGGCAAGACCCCAAAACGCGAAAGAACTGGATAAAAACATAAGGTGAGATTATTACAGATTGTACTCGCATCGCGTGTTCGATGGAGATCTTCACCAAAAGAGCCCATCTACGAAATTTGATGTATACCAAGGAAACAAATGTACTGCGAAATCGCGATAGACATGCAATTCTTTAATAACCTGACAACCTCGTTAATAATAATAATAAACGACTTACCTCGACGGCGTACGATTTGTTTCTCACGCATAAAAGATCTTTAATTCGCTGTTGGACGCTAAAGCCTGATTCGCATCATGAGATTCTCCTCGCTATTTTCAGTTATGACGTCGCTCGGGCTCCAAAAGCCTGAACCGTAGCTGAGAGGTCGACGACGATACTGAAAATCGCAAGCAGAATCGGACCGATTGAATCAGGCATAACAAGTCGGTGATGGCCACTGGTAACAATTATCAACATCTCCTTATATCAACTGTTCACACCGAGCCTGCTTACCCAAAGCAACCTTCAAACCTAAACGACTTTTGAGGTCTGCACTTCTCATCGCAATTACCGGGTCAACGTTTGGTCTACCTGATGCTGTCGTTTGAACGAGCAAACGACAGCTCGAACGATGAGGCGGCCGTTTGAGCTTCATCACGTACTGAACGTAGTCCGCAGGTGGTCCGTGCAACTTGACGGTTTTCCCGCATTCATGTTGGAACAAAACAAATAAATGTGATGACTACAAGTGTCCATGAATTCAATCTAAAGTGTTTCTCACCCAAGCAATCGTGGTCCGACGGCGTCTGTTTTTTCCTTTTTCACGGCCCCTATTCACGTTCTCGGTCGAACCGAGCAGGCAGAAAAATGAAAACTGACCTTCAAACCTTTCCCGACTCTTTTGATACAGCCCCAGTCGCGGCGTTTTGACGAGAAGGCAGGTTCTTGTCCGGTTTCTTTCAAAGTAACACAGGAATGCACGTCCCCCATGGCGACTTCTGCCCACAGTCCCAGACCGGAAGTGCGCCCGACGCGCCACCACCGCGCCGTGACGTAACAGAGATGAGTTCGTGAATAGCGCATCGACGGGTTCCATCTCGTACGGCATCTGAAAAGTTCGACAGTTTCCTGCGACGGCAAACGAACTCAAAAACGTTGTATTTCATTTGCATGCATGCATGGATGAATGGTCCATAAAAATATCGTTCGAGCTAACTTTCAGCATATGTGCTTGAAACGAGTCTTCAAACGGTTAAGAAATATTAATACATTCGTAAAAATTAATAATATCACCGTCTTTATTACCTTACACTCTGCCGCTCCACACAAGCCTTAATTAATTTAGCTTAGAAATAATTTCCCCTTTTGTCGCCGGTATATCCACGAGATGCCAGGTTCGTCAAAGCCGTGCGGTTAGAAGAGGCTCATGCGGCCCGTCGATAGTTTTGGTGCGTCGTGCTCTCGTGCGCTACAATCCGTTTAGTTGATGTCACTGATCTCTATTGTAGAAGGCGGAATCGCGGATCGGGAACCCATCGGTGTAGCCCCCGGCGGCCATTGTTTGACACCAGGCAATATATACACGCGTCTATGGGGCAAACGCACAAAAGTAAGAATATTGAAGCATGTACGCTATGCTTGGAGGCGAGTATTTTATGGTGTGCTGCAATCCTGATGTCGGGTGTTTGGAGATCAAATCGGCATTTGTTAAACGTTCGCACGCCGACTCAAAAAATCAAATTTACCGGAGCTCATATGGCTGAGCTAGCAAGCTTGCTCTCGTAGTGGAGTAAACAAAGGAACCTGCCGTCAATGAGACCGTCCTCCGGGAAGCCCAGAAGTTAATGAATGACAAAGAAGTTCCATCTCGACAGCGGCTTTCCTAGAGAGAGCGAATGCCACGTAGCAATGCCTTCGAGCTTGTCGTCTGCTAAACCCAACTCAACGAAACCGCCAACGACTCCGCGGTAACTCTAGGTAACTTCCACGTCATTGAGCTGCACTACAGTTTTCGCCCAGCGGAGTCACTCTCGATCACAAAGAATTTATTTATAAGAACTGCGAGGGGTGTCAGTTTTAATGTTTGTACGCAAGCTATTAAACTGGCTTCCCGAAAAGCAGCCAAAACGTTGCAGTGCCGACAACAGCTTAGAAACGGGGGAAACGGCACTTTTTCTCGTTTTTTTTTCATTGAGTCCCACGCATTTGATGGTGTCAATCAATGGCCGCCGGTGGCGACACTCGGCCCCAACTGCCGAGGCCGAGGTCCACGATTCAGCAGCTGCTACAATAGCTGTACAATAGAGATCAGCGGTGGCTATGCTCGGAGTATGAAACTCGGAGCTCCGGAGTAGAGTAAAGGAGCGCCGACTTAAGACAGCCAATGTCGCAAAATATTAAAATATAATTTAAAAGTCGGGAAATATAAAGATAATGGCTTTCATTGTCTCAAAATGTCGCGTATATTAGAGAGTTTTAGTAGACCGTTTCCAAATTTCCGCTCCGCTCTGAGGTTGCCAAACTGCGCATGCGCGGCCTGCTTCAGCGGAATAGAAAGCGGAGGTCCAAAAACGTGTTTTAGTAGACCGTTTTGCTTCAGCGTAAGAGCGTTTTGAGAGCGTTCGAAAAATTCGCTTGCGTAGCCCCACAAGTGGACATTTATAGTACTAATAAGACAGAAAAACTAAACGTTAACACCAAGAAAGTGAAAGGGAGCGTGTTTTTAAAGGTGGTAAAAACGAAGGTGAGAACAATGAATACAAAAGAGTAGGCACACACCCGAATAATATTACGCTATAAAATATAAATATAATCGTTCCACCCTGTGTGCGAGTGAAGCCCAAGGTATAACAATGAGCATGTTGCTCTAAACGGCACTTGCACTCCACGAGCGCGCGTGCTGGTCAAGGACGCTGAAAGGCCGGCACTCGCTCTTGTAGCTTCTGCTCCACTCGAATTAAAACTGAAACAGATTAATGTATTCGAAGCAGAAAAATGAAAGAAAAGGACGAAGTTTGCGCATTCCGAGTGCACCCTTTTGCGAAGTACGAGTACAGTGTTGCTCAAGGCTAGCAAGACACCTGCCCGATGCATCCCCGCGGTTCTCAATGAAGGAGATTTCTACTAACGAGATTAAGCTGGCGAGACATCGAATCAATGATTTGTATCCCTCATGCCATGAAGCGCCGAAGCTTCCTTTCCAAACGCGGTTTGCTGGATATTGCCAACGTAAAAGAGAAACCCTTTAGGAGGCAATCCCGCTTAAAGAAGGACCTGGCTGCTCTGCAAGTGGGCCTCCAAACCCCAGGGTGGCTATGTTGCGCTTTTTGGACTCCCAGGAGACTAGGGAGAGGGAAGTGACGTCAACAACGCAGCAAATGCAGATTGGATGTTGATTTTGTTTTCTTCTGTCAACGTCCAATCTGCGTTTCTCTAGTCGTTGACGTCACTTCCCTCTTCCAAGTCTCCTGGGAGTCCAAAAAGCGCAACATAGCACCCCAGCACCCGACAGATCGGCGCAGGGTGTTTCCAATCTGGCCAGACGCTTTGCATGAATCCTTGTCAACTGGCCTATCGCAACCGTCTGTTCGAACTTGGATGAGCGCTTGGACGGAACTTGTCGGTGTTCTTCAGTATTGAGAACCTCATCGTGGTTCACATCAACGAGAGGTTCGGCCACCTGCTCGCTGACATGAACAAACATAGGTGGTTGACCCTGGCGAAACTGGAGCTGTGCTCACAGGTGAGACCCTGCATGGTTTGTGTAAATGTCGTGTTTCCATTGTTTTTAGCACAGCTGGTCTGTCTAGTAAAAAGTTACTCTTTTTGATACGCCAATAATTTACGTATTTAATTTGTTTCGGCACAAAACAACAAGGTGTACATGGGCAGTGTCAGGACAAGTGACGACGAGCACGCTTTTAATCTGAGTCTTAGTAGGCCACTTTTATGAGCCCTCTATGCTCTACTTTACGCTCTGGAAGAAGCATCGCCCCCACCGCGCATGAGCAGCCCGCTCTGAGTTGGAGCGTATAGTTAACGGAGTGAGCGTGCGCTCCGCTTTACAAGTTTTAGAGCGGACTTCCCTCAGCGTTCTTAGCGGGATCGCTTAGATCTCAAGATGGCTGCACTTGCTCAATACGCGTCGATGTTTTTCACCTTGACCTCAGCTTGAAAAAGACCGACTCAAGAAGTAAAGCGTACGTCCCACGCGTGAAAAGTAAACCATTCCATTTGAGTTTTATGTAACACAAAAGAGCATAATCAAACGAAGTGAACGAGTATCACTTTGCAACCAACACGGTGTCGGTAAAGTCGTCGCGTTTTTGTGGGCCTTCTATGGCTATGCAATCAGATGTACGAGAGCGCGTGCTTGAACGCCAATTATACCTGTACACGCGTCCTCCTGTTGAAAATTACACTGAAAGTTGACCACGATCATAGCGCTCGCTAGCCACACCAAAAAAACCATTCCTCTCAACTTTATTTATTCATATTCGCTCGCAATTTTTGAATTGTTTAACTTTCCTCCGGAACTGTTCGCCTTAGATTTCCTTGGTAGATTTAGAAAATAATAGAGACTTGAATGCAGCCTTTTTAAAAGTGCATGCCATGCTGCCTCTATTCTTCAAGGCCGCCTTATTTTGGCCAAGCGTCTAGGGAGCAAGAGAGCTGCGTCATTGTTTGTCGCGGATGCGAGTCTAAATGTACTAGACACGAATGCTGCGTCAATGCTGGATATGAACTCGGTTCTAGTCACAAGTCTCGCACTAAATGCGATGCCCAAAATATAACGGCCGAATATGTTACCCGGCGGTGTTTTGAAAAAAGTTACCAAAAACGGTCTAAAGAATATTCCACGTCAAGTTTTTGTCTGGCGAAAACCAGACAGGCATAAACAATTCAAAATTTATCCAACACAAGACTGGACTTCTAAGAAATAGCGGTAGACTAGAACGCGTTTCAGAAGTTTCGTTTTGAATGCACAGTTTGACAGCCTCAGAGCTCAGCAAAATTAAGAAACAACTATTTTTTTTTAATTTACGATACACATTTTTTTGCAACCCTACCATGGAAATACTCTTTATCTTATATGAGTAACAAGTCCCATATCACATGTTTTGGTAGTGTTTAAATACTGCCGTGTTGTAAGAGTGCCTTTTTCTTATTTTTATTAGGCCGTCAAAGACAAGGGAGCACCCCTGGACAACTGTTGGGGTTTTGTTGACCGCACAGCACGTCCATGCCGTCCATCAAAGAATCAGAAGTCATACTTTTCTGGTCACAAGAGGGTGCTCGTCGTGAAGCACCAGGCAGTGATGTGCGCAGATGGCACAATTTGTCGTCTGGACGAACCCTACGAAGGCCATGGGCGTGTTTCTTTTTTTTAAATATTCGAGTGCGTAAGCTGATCACAGTGAATCATATCCAAGCTGTTGTACTGAACGAAATACTCGTCCAACTAGGCTGAAAGCCGTCTAGAAATATTTTAATAAAAAAGTATTTACTAATGACTCCCATTTTACTTCACAGATGTGCGTGTGAATATTGCATATAATCATATTACAGTGTTTCTGTTGACTTCAGCATTGTAAAAGTAGCCTGTGTTGCGTGGCCTTCTATTGCAAAAAAACACCGTAGCACAGGTGAGGCTGAAACTAGGCAGGCTTAAGCCGAAAACGCAATTTCAAAAACACAAAGGAATGAAAAGAAGTGTAGCCAAGCAAAATGGTTTCATCTCATCCCCCATGGCAGACACATACACTGCGCTCCACTGTTAGTACGAACACGATAAAATCGCTTTTATTTGCAGTTTATTTCTTTGACAGCTGTTGAGAGAGCTGAAAGTTTGTCGCTCAGATTAGTGCCCCAAACGAGCGCTTCATTCCACACCAATAGGTTGATGTCAGCCCCTCGTATTTAAGGTGAAAAATAAAAACAGGATATTGATTGTTCCGCGGTAACAATGTCGCGCAGTGTACAGAAACACCAAGGTACCCTATCACAAACCGAAGCATACGAAGAAGAAAAAACTCATTCCATTGGGAAAACAAAAAGGTAGAGATATAAATGGAGCACTCACTTTCGCTAATTTGCACTGTCTTGCTGCCTAAAGCAACCTAACAAAATATCTGTCCGTTTGCCGACTGCTTTAGTCTTTAGTCTTTATTTTTTAGCTCTGGAGAGACGCGGCACCGCGGAAAGGCAGCAGCCCGTACCATGGAGGCCCGCGGTGCCGCGTCTACGAAACATGATAATGTGATGAGTATGTACAGGGTGTCACAAAAGAAAATTTACACGGTCTTTTTTACCGCAAAAATAAACTAGGCATCGCCGCACGCTCATTCTCCGCCCAAAGGTAGCGCTAGAGGTCACAACCAGATGCCAAAGTTTCAGCCCGATCTGATAACTTAATCAAAAGTTATAAGTGATTTTCTGAAAATTTCAATAGGAAAATGGCGGCCGACGGAGTTTTCAAACACATGGGGCTCTATGGCACCAGAAACCGAAAACGGGCAAAAATGGGATCCATTTTCCCATTGACATTTCCAGAAAATCACTTATAACTTTTGATTAAGTTATCGGATCGGGCTGAAACTTTGGCATCTGGTTGTGACCTCTAGCTCTACCTTTAGGCGGAGAATGAGCGTTCGGCGATGCCTAGTTTATTTTTGCGGTAAAAAAGACCGTGTAAATTTTCTTTTGTGACACCCTGTACATGCAAGATGACGACGTTATGGGTTGTTGCAATTGGGGAGGTTGGCAGCACGATTCGCAGAAGTCAAGATTTCGTGGAGGCGGATTGGGCGAGTGAGCAGCGAGCCATGGGGATCTGGCACGCCGTTCGATCGGTGCATGAAGGAGCCCCAGGAACATGATGGCGCCGTTGCTCACTTGGGTCCACTGGGGTCAAAGCATCAGGCTTCAAGGAGGTAGCTGTAGTAATCGGCAAAGTTGAATTGTGTGGACAATTCAACGCCTCGTGCACGAGCATCGTTGTTGCATGCTCGCCGCGTGATGCCAAGTGTTGATGTCACGCGGCGATCCTTGCTGCTATAAAAAGAAAGCCGACCCGCTCGGCCTCAGATCCATCATCGCCACCACCGTGTCCTGTCGTACTTTTCGGTCTTCCTGGCGGCCTGGTTCCGGAGCCGTTGGGCCGCCACGTAAGCGCTGTATTAGTACCCGCAGTACGAGAATATAACAATGGCGACGAGGATTATTGGTTAAGGGATTTTTTTTGGTGGCTTTGGTGGATCTCCGCGTCCCGGTCCACTGGTCGTGAGCACCGGCGCGTATATCTTTGTTTCTGTGTTGTTAGGCCGAGGCGCCAACGGAACAGTTTCCAAGTTCGCTTGTCGGATTTGAATTCCGACGGATTTATTTTAGCGAGAAATCTGGTTTTGTCTGATTAGGCCTACCTTCGAATGTCAGGCCTGAACCTTAACGTTCTGTGACGCCATTTTGAATTTTGCATTTTCGGCATTTTCGTTGCTTCTTGAGGTTTGAGGTTGAGGTTCTTGAGGTTTCAGTTTTCTTTTTCAATGCAATTCATAGCCATAGCTTGCGATCGCAACCGCTGCAGGGGTTACGTATGCAAAGGCGCTGCCTGTGAAATAACAGCGCACCGCTGTTAGCGGTTTTGAATACGTTCCTTAGCCACCTTAAAACGTTTAGGACATGACTCTCAACACTGCCGCAGCAGCGATTCCTTCGCCGGCCGTATTTTTGGCTGTCCCCGGCATGCCATCTCAGGCCTGGCCGGCGTGGAAGCAGGCTTTTATTTCATATCTTGCCGCCGCCGGGCTCGACGGCGTCACGCCGGTGGGGAAGAAGCTCATCGTCTTCTTCCACCAACCCCAGTCCGGTTCTGTATATAGAGCCTGGGTTTGAACAGTCGCGCTCGTCCAGGACGACCCAAGATGGAGGGCAAGGATCGTGGGCGTCCCCGAGAGATGGCCAAGGTGGCCAACCCGCTCTTCCGCCCTGGCCTTACGATCGCCACACTCCGGCGCAAGCGGCGGTTCCCCCCGGGATGCCCCGTGGCCCCCGAGTTTTTGGCCATGTTCCGCGTCCCTCGGCGCGCATGAGTCTGCCACCGCGTCGAGACGTCCCTCCTTTGCGAATGGGTCCGCGAGCAGCCGGCCCCGATCAGTGTTCTTTTTGTGGGCGCCGGAACCACGCCCGTGAAGTGTGCTCTGCCCTACAAGCGCAATGTTTTCTGTGCGCGAAGATGGGTCATTTTGCCGTTGTTTGCCGAAGTCGCCGTCCACCGTCAGACATGTTCGTGTTCGACCAGCGGCAAGAGTCCCTTCCATCTCGTCGATACGGACAAGTTCAAGGACGTCAGCATGGTTCGTTTTCCCGAAGGCCTGGTCTGACATCAGTTCAAGCGGTCGAAGATTGCGACTACCAGTACAGCGTCAGCGCAGTTGATGATGCGGCCCACGTCCGGTCCTTGGAGCGCCCTGCGGGTGAACGAAGTCGCCTCAACGCGTTCATTGCTGATGTCCAGGTAAATGGATTTCCATTGAAACTCCTAATTGACACCGGGTCACATGTGTCTATCCTAAATGAACAAACATTTAATCATGTCAATCGATCCAGACACATAAGGTTACAACCACCTACACGAAAGCTGGTTCATTACATGCATCAAACCATACCTATCCTTGGATGCTTTACGGCTCAAGTAATTTTCAAGGACCGTTTCGCACCGTTGTTTTTTTATGTTGTACAGAATGGCCGTAGCTTGCTCGGCATCGATGCTGTACGCGAGCTACAGATGACTTTGTCGGGCGCTAAGCATACGTGTGCTTATGTCAATGCAGCTGACGGAGGACGAGATCCAAGTGGAGATGTGACGTCGGCCTCCGTTCCTCAACGCCAGCCCTTCACCGTTTCGAACCGTCAGTCCCATCAGGAGGCGAGTTCTTTGGAAGCTCCTCACCGCGCCTTGTTTCCTACACCGCCGGAGGATGTTCCATCGCAGCTCCATTCTACGTCCAGCGCTCAAGTGGCTCTGGGAACGTCTTCGCGGCCGCCGCCTCCGCCGGTCGTCGTTTCAAGTTCCCCGCCGTCGTCTTTGCGGGACACGTCACAGCTTCCTCCCGGGTTTGAGAATTTTGAACATCTTTTTAGTCCAGAGCTCGGTTTGGTTCGTAACCACACACACACAGTGAAGGTGCGATACAATGTGCCACCTGTACAATCTAAGCTGCGTAGACTGCCTATTACATTGCGGGAGGCAGTTTCAGAAGAGATTTTTAAACTAGAACGACAAGGTGTCATCGAACGAATTGATGCGTCAGAATGGGTTTCACCCATAGTAGTAGTACGAAAGCCAGATGGTCGCATTCGAATGTGTGTGGACCTGCGAGCGCCGAATCAGGCTGTGGTGATTGATTCTTTTCCATTACCACACATAGACGAACTTTTGAATTCTTTGCGCGGATCTACCCATTTTTCTAAGTTAGACCTAGCGTCGGCTTATCACCAGGTTCGGCTTGACCCGACGAGCCGTGATCTAACATCTTTCATAACTCATGAAGGACTTTTCCGATTCAAACGGGTTTGTTTTGGCCTTGCGTGGGCGCCAGCAGCATTTCAAAAGATAATGTCGAAGATCTTGGAAGGATGTAGAGGCGTTCAGTTCTATTTAGACGACATCATAGTCTACGGATCCTCTCTAGAAGAGCACAACGCAAACCTACGTAAAGTCCTGTCTTGCATAGCTCAAGCGGGAATGAAGCTCAATCGTAAGGCTGTGTTCCAGGTGCAGGAGCTCTCGTTTTTGGGGCATCGACTGTCCATGGAAGGTTTAGCACCCCTTGCATCTAAGGTGGATGCCGTCATAAACTTTGAGCCTCCATCAGATTCATCGAAGCTTAAAGCATTTTTAGGGTTGGTTGAATATTACAGTAAATTCATACCCCACTGTTCCACCGTTGTAGAACCACTTCGTCGTCTACTCCGAAAAGGGGTCCCGTTCGTCTGGTCCTCGGAGGCAGAGGCCAGTTTTCGCAAAGTGCAAAGATGCATTCAAAATGCCCCAATCCTCTCGATGTTTGATCCCACACTTCCTATAGTCATAGCGACAGACGCCTCCAATTACGGTTTAGGCGCTGTGCTTCAGCAGCAGCACGGGAACAAACTTTGTCCTGTAGCCTTCGCGTCGCGCACGCTAACAGATGCCGAACGGCGCTATTCCACCGGGGAAAAGGAAGCCCTAGCGTGCCTTTGGGCATGTGAGAAATGGCACCTCTATCTGTGGGGTCGTCCTTTCGTCATTAGAACTGATCACCAAGCACTAGTTACTTTGCTGTCTAACAAAGGTTCTGGGATCCGACCGTTGCGGATCACGCGTTGGACTTCGCGGTTGTTAAATTACAATTTCAAGATGGAATATCTCAGAGGAACCAATAATTTGGTAGCCGATGCATTTTCGAGACTTCCTGTGCGCGACACGGAAGATGGCACCATGTTTGAGGACGATGTTATCGCTCTCATTACAACTCCTCTGACTCAGGCGGAATTTCAAGAGGCCACGCACAACGACCCAGTGTTACCTGCGGTCATCCGCTATACCACGTCGTCTTGGCCGGAAGACGTGACTCCTGAACTTAGACCATATTTCCACGTTCGGGAGCAACTTTCTGTACAAGCTAACATATTGTTTCAAGGTGAAAAGATCGTCGTGCCTGAGAGGTTACGTGCAAATATCATCCAACTGGCACATGAGACCCATCAAGGTATATCAAGAACCACGAGCGTCATCAGGGATCGGTACTGGTGGCCTCGCATGAACCAAGAAGTTAAGTCAAAAATTGAACATTGTACAGTCTGCCATTCAACAGATAAGCCAGTGAAAGCGGCACCTGCTCCTTTGCAACCAGTCGAGTTTCCACAACAGCCATGGGAAAAACTTGGTATCGACATCGTTGGCCCTGTGGATCGGGCACCTCCTAGTCAGCGGTTCTTTATAGTTCTCGTTGATTATCATTCTAAATGGCCTGAAGTGCAACCTGCAGCTTCAGTTACCTCTTCTGTTGTTATCACCTTCTTAAAGAATGTCTTCGCACGTGAAGGTCTCCCTGCTGAGATTGTTTCTGATAATGGGGTTCAGTTTGTGTCGAAGGAGTTTCAGGACTTTCTCTGTCAGAGTGGTATTAAACACCGACGTGCATCGTTATATCACCCTCAGAGCAATGGTCAAGTAGAGCGGTTCAACCGCGTGTTAAAATCGTGTTTGCAACTGGCTGTAGTACAAGGACGGCCTCTGCCAGACGCTGTTCGTGACTACTTGGAGGCATATCGCCGCACTCCTCACGCGGCAACGGGACAAGCCCCGTGTATCCTACTTCACGGTCGAATGCACAGATCGAAACTTGATCTTCAGGGCATGCCGACCCCACAGCTGCCATCTACTTCCGATCATCGTGATGTACACGACAAAGTTCATCACTATCAGCAGAAGATGAAGTCTTATTCAGACACTCGTCGAGCTGTCCGACAACCACTGTTTACAGTTGGTCAGGCTGTTCGTGTTTTTCAACCGAAACAACATAACAAACTGCGCAGTCGATATTCGACGCCTCAAATAATTCAAGAACAAGTCGGTCCTGCGACGTATAGGTTTTCGGATGGTCGAACATGGAATGCCGACAAGTTGACCAAGACATTGTTGCAGCCTGAACGCCAGGATATGGAGATATACCCTTTTTGCGATGATGACGATGAGCTTCTTCCCAACGTACTTCTACCTGTTCCTCCTAGGCCGATTTCTGATACAAGGAGCACTGTTCCGACATCTATAACTACTCTCCCTGGCTGCAGTTTAACACCTGTATTGACGGGTGTGCCGCCACTACATGCAGTGCCGGAACCTTCTACACCAAGTTTCCTGTCACCTTCTACCCGGCCGGTTGGGGACACTGTTGCTGAGTGGGGACAACCTGTGGTCCAAGACTCATCGTCCTCACCAGGGCCTGTGGAGGCCGCCATGTCTGATCCGGGTTCCCCTGAGGAGCCTGGCCTATCGTCTCCGAGGCAAGAGAACACCTTCGTTCCCAGTCCGAGGTCCACTTCTGTGCCTGGTCAGAGTTCACCTTCAACAAGGCCTGTTGATCTTCGTACAAGCTCTCCTGTGGAACCTGGTCCACATATACCGGAGTCGTATGCTGTTATGCATCCGAGCTCTCCACATGTCGAACCGGGCTCCCGATCACCGGTAGAACCAAGCACCAGCACACCAAATACTTCATCAAATTCGGCATATTCGTCCATGCCTGAACTATTGGACGTATCCAACAACGTGAGTGATGTTTTGACGCATTCCTACGAGCCAGCACCTGCAGTGGAAGCTCCACCGACATCAGAGGGCCGACCCGTACGCCAACGTAAACCTCCAAGTCATCTGAAAGACTATTTCATTTATTAAAGACACTGAATAACTTGTGAACAATGAGTGCGGGACCTAAAGGACCAGTTTCACCTTTAATAACGCAGTAAATTTTTTTCGTCGAAGGGGAAAAGTGATGCGTAGTTCAGCAGTGATGTGATGTGTATCACGCGTGACAAGGACATGTGAAACACCGTTGCCGGGACACCTGTGCTTTCATGCACTGAAGAACTTTTGGGACAAAAGAGTGAATTTATGTTTTACAATTTCAAGCTTAGATGAACTTTGAAGTGATAACGAATGTATTTTCAGTAATTCTGTGTAATGTAACGCTAGAGGTTTTCCTTCCCAGTTTTCTTAATTTAAAGGGAAGGAGAATGTAGTAATCGGCAAAGTTGAATTGTGTGGACAATTCAACGCCTCGTGCACGAGCATCGTTGTTGCATGCTCGCCGCGTGATGCCAAGTGTTGATGTCACGCGGCGATCCTTGCTGCTATAAAAAGAAAGCCGACCCGCATCACGCGTGACAAGGACATGTGAAACACCGTTGCCGGGACACCTGTGCTTTCATGCACTGAAGAACTTTTGGGACAAAAGAGTGAATTTATGTTTTACAATTTCAAGCTTAGATGAACTTTGAAGTGATAACGAATGTATTTTCAGTAATTCTGTGTAATGTAACGCTAGAGGTTTTCCTTCCCAGTTTTCTTAATTTAAAGGGAAGGAGAATGTAGTAATCGGCAAAGTTGAATTGTGTGGACAATTCAACGCCTCGTGCACGAGCATCGTTGTTGCATGCTCGCCGCGTGATGCCAAGTGTTGATGTCACGCGGCGATCCTTGCTGCTATAAAAAGAAAGCCGACCCGCTCGGCCTCAGATCCATCATCGCCACCACCGTGTCCTGTCGTACTTTTCGGTCTTCCTGGCGGCCTGGTTCCGGAGCCGTTGGGCCGCCACGTAAGCGCTGTATTAGTACCCGCAGTACGAGAATATAACAGTAGCCCAGCCAAAGTAGAAGCTGCCGCCTCCGAGAAACCGAGGCCTCAACGTCGTCGTCGTCATCTCGCATAGAAAAATCGAGCCCGCTGGCTTAGACAAGGCAGCACCTGTCCCTACCGTCCAGGGGCCGTGAAAGGATTGCAGCCAGCGATTTCCCGAAGCAGCCAGAGGTTCTCGACCACCGTGAAACGTTTTCTTAAGGACGCCGCTTCAAACAAAGTCTGCGCAGCCATCTTAATGCAGCGAGGTTCATAGCGGTCAAACGCGCTCCCAAGCATGCTTTCAAGTGGCGAGCACCCATTTCGGATTCCTTTCAAGAAAAAAACACCATCTACTGAAGCTTTACTGAGAGTGGAACGCGCTTCCTAAAACGGCAAGGAAAGCGGAGCTAGCGGAGCTGACGCTTCACGCTCAAATCCCAGAGCGGGTCGCGCATGCGCAATGGCGACTCCGCTTTCCATAGAGCGGAGCGAGAAAGCGAAAACGGTCTACTAAAACTCTCTATTATTACAACGAAGCTGTTTATGGCTAGGGTTCCGTGGATTTTTAGTGTGCCGTGACTACAAAGTATACGCTCGCACCACCGAACCGCTCCACGCGCCGCTCGGGCATGCCTTCTCCGTATATATGATTCGAAGTAAATAACCAAAACAAAGCATTCACAAACGTGCGTGCAAGGTGCCATTTGTTTCAGGGTTTTGCTTTACAACAGTTACTGCTGAACACGCCTGCACGTGCGGTGCGTAGAACACCATTCTCTTTACATTCTCTGCATTCTCCTGATGCTTGGGGAATTTCGCAATACGTCTATTCAGTAGGTTAGTTAGAAATAGGCACCATTTTCAAGATCAGTAAACTCTCAGGTAGATAATAAATATTTTTCAAAGATTTGCCGCACTGCGACGTCATATCTAGACTCGCACCGCCCTCTCTTTGTCGTCGTTCGAAGCCCCCCCCCCTCCCCCCCCCCCCCCCGCTTGCGTGCCTAGTTTCCTTTCCTTCCGCTTTCCCGGGGGGGGGGGGGGGGGGGCGTCGCACGTGCCTACTTTCCGCCGGATGGCGGTCCCGTCGCGCGTGTCTAGTTTCCTCCGCCTCTTCGGGGCGGGTCTGTGTCGTGTACCAAACAGCTTCGCTGGTCATCAACCTTCACAGAGTGATATGGCTCATGATTACTGTAGGTATTTGTTTCGTCGTTGATAGCCTGTTTAATATTAGCTTTTCGTTTATCTCTTTTTTGCGTATGTGTATACCACCCATGTAATATAAAATGGTGAATATTTAAATAAATAAATAATAAAATTAATAAAATATACATGCTTGTAGAATTTCCCGAGTGTTATTGACTTTATATCTTCCAAATATTGTCGTGCCCTAAGAAGATGCTGAACATAAACAAAATATGCAGTCAAAAGGAATTGGTGTTCTTCCACTCTTGATTTTAGGAATGGTTCACGTCAATTATTGGAGGATATGAAGACAAAGACGTCCTCAATATATTTGTCACAAGGTTACATATATGGCCAGTGCATATCATGTTACATATTTTATGAACAACCACAGTAGACACATTAACAAATGTGTTTTTTTCTGTAGGTTTTCTGGCCAACTTCCTGCCATTCTCGCCATGGAAAATATGTCCACATACATCTTATTTTTTGTATTGCTTTTCAATAGACGTGCTATTACTCAATCGTAGCAACCTCTGTCATCTGTTGAGATTCCAATCATTTAAAATGATAGGAAAATGGTTTATCATAATTTAAATGAATTCTAATAATGTCCTACGCATAGAGTAAATGAAAATTCTCCAACCAGAAAACCGTAAAAAGAAGTCTCGACGTTTCGTAACCTACTTGGCTCCTTCTTCAGAAGCGGCTATTGGTCGTATTGGTCGTATAATCAAGTATTCAAAACTTGATTAAGGTAAACAAATATCACTGACAATGCATGTGGCGCATTCTTAGAAATAGCATTCTTCGGGTCTTTTTTAAGAAATGAATAAATAAAATAAATAAAAGCAGGTCAATATATTTTATAACAATTGATTGGCCGAAGCTGAAACTGTGATACGTTGAATTTTAGTATGAATGTAAACTTCATACATTTTATTTGTATTGAATGTAGGTAATTGTTCCGACACAAAACATTGCTTTCATGACCTGGCCGAACGATATAAACCTCGACGAACCTGATATTGAAAATGCGAGCGTTATCCTGCTTTAGCATTTCTCCTAGCATCGCGCAAAATCATCTTACCCCATAACGGCATTTCAAACCATACATCATCATGAACAGCGACAATCAAAATATAAATAAGCCCCTCTACCGCATTCCTTTTCTCTCCCTTCTTTCCGAATTCATGACGCTGTAATTTAATCAACGTAGCGATCCGTTTTTTTACTCTGTATATTGACTTACGCTATTGACTGGATTGCTTTAAAGGGCGTGTCTAAAGTTTTCTTATTTTTGTATCGGGTATATAAAGCTCGACTCTCCTGTACTCAACCATCGTTTCCACTTTGAAGCAAGGGAAAAAGTAATCATGTTCTGCAAGGTAGGAAAGATTATCCACACTAGTCTCTGCCTTTGATATTGAGACTTTCAGAAACCGATTTGTATCTGGTTTGACTAGAATAACAATCTTATGTTTGCTTCCAGGTCCTTGTGTGCTGCCTCTTCGCCTACGTGGCATGCGGAGTTGTCGTGGAGCAGGTGAGAAAAATTAGAGATTGTAGCTATCCTGAAAGACTTAAGATATTATGCAATATCCCAGAACACTACATGAAACAAAATAATTTGATGGCCTAGTTGGTTAAACATGATACACACAATTAGCGCGTCCCCGGTCGCGCTAATTGTGTGTATCACTACATGAAATCTCCATTCGTACGAAGGTACATCGATTGAGAACCTTCATTTTTACCATGGTAAATATGTCTAGGTGATGAGGTGTCAACACCGAGTTATAAATGGTAACATCGGAAGTAGTGTACTGATATTTCCACGAATGAATGCATATACGTTTTAAACTGTCACGTAACGTTCTATGTTCAAAAATTCTTCAAATATCCCAGATCTTTATAACCTGAGTTACTTACAATTCAACCTCAACTTCATTCTCTGTCTCACTGGAGATGGTGAAGGAAAATAGCCGACGAGTTCGAACTGCTAAGCCTTGCTTCAGCCAAATATTTACGGATTTAGATAAAGTCAAAGGCCAGGAACCCATATTTTCTCAAATATATAAACACGCTTTTGTTTTCACCAAAACTCTGCTGATGCAAGTGTATATTATTTTTTTATTGCAGCACCTTCCCCAGCCATACAGCTTCGGCTTCGACAACATCGACGAGTTCGGCACCCGGATGACCCGTCAGGAGACCGGAGACGAGTTCAACAACAAGGTCGGCTCCTACAGCTATATCGATGCCCTCGGTGTCAGCCGTGTGGTGAAGTACGTGGCCGACGCCACCGGCTTTCACCCCACCGTGGAGACCAACGAGCCAGGAACTAAGACTTCGGCACCAGCCGACGCTCCCTTCTTCTCCTCCGCCATCGAGGGCCCACACCCAGTCGTCGTCAAGGCTGCTCCAGTGGCCGTGCACGCCGTTCACGCCTCACCAATGGTGCACGCTGCCGCTCCCTTCGCCTACGCCTATCACGCCCCTCTCGCCTACGGTCTAGCAAAGCACTTCTAATAAATTAATAAATCAATTGTACAATTGAACTCTGAAATGTATTTATTTTATGCGAGTTGTTGGTGGTTTCTTTGAAGAGTACTATTTAGGAAGCACGAAAATAAATGTAGAAAATCTGCCCTTAAGTACTCTGTAACATTTCAATATGAGACGTTTAGGTAACTTCTATCGAGGTATTTCATGTTGAATAAGTACGATATTTGCCAGGAAATAATTGTTTTCCATTATCAGAATTGGCGCTTACGCAATAATAGTTGCTTTTAAAATTCCGGTGCGTTGAAGTACCGTGATCTACATCGTGATGCAAACGCATGAAGATACGCACGACACACCTTCATTCAGCAAATTAGTCTGCTCCCGGACTTCATATATTATGTTTTCGATGAAAGCCTTCTAAAAGAGCAGTCATATTAGGATACTAGATGGTGACATCAGCATCATGTTCATCTACAGTCGGTAAACTCCTTGCTGGTTCGCTTTGCTACCCGGCATTTATGTACAGAAAATAAAACCGTAACCCAAACTAAAAAGAAAAAAAAAACGTTCAGGAACAAGTTTATTTCGTTAATTAGAATAACCGAAATGAAATCAAAATTTGTATTCGGCATGGATGGTAACCTGAAACGAAACCGTTAGGATTAAATGATTGCCGGTTCCATTCCGTTTCACAAACATCCGCCAGTAGAGTTTATGTAAAATATTAAATAAAAGGGTGAATTTGAACTGACAGAATAATTGTCAGTTTATATTTGGAGCACATAGAATTGCCGCAGAAGGTACTTTTTTATCACTAACCCACATGCAAACACAAAAGGATCATGAAATGTTTGCTAAATGAGTGTTCTGTCAACATTTGTCTTCAGAGTATGACCTTGTACAATAATCCTGATATGCTAAATAAACTTATCCCTCCAACGCTTCCAAATCTCTTTGACATAAAGTGTGAAGGGTCGAGGTAGATGAACATTCTTGCAGGTCAAGTGGGAAACGAAATTGTAATAAACAAGGAAATAATATAATTGTCAGAACACTAAAACAACTGAACACGCTATGCTCTTGGTTTATTTACATTGTTTAAGACCTTTGCGAGCATACTATTTACCGGTGTTTTGGAGTTGCCACTCCGGAGTTGGAATGATTCCGGAAACATTCCCCCTTTTCACGCCCCAGAATAGAATAGGAATGAAACGGCGGCAGAACGGGAAGGAATTGAATGGTATTGGAATTAGTTAATTTAGCCCAGAATGACATGGGAATGGAATGGACTGTGATCTTATGCGAACTGTATCGATGGGGCTAAACGAGCTTTTAAAATAGCATCATTGCACTTTAGGTAACTGGTAGTTGGGTTATCTGACCGGCTTATTTTTTTAGAGGAAGAAAACGGCACCCCTGGTGCAGAACCAAAACCATAGAGCTGTAGACGGACGATGTCTGGTTTTTGGCGCCGCGAGACGTGACATTGTGGCTGTTGTGACTATGTCCGATTATATCACTTGTCGTAGGCTACCAGTCAGAGACATAGCTACACTGCCAGCTTATCTTTTATACGTGACTCCTCAATTACCTTGCATTTCCTAGAAGTGGATGATGATTAGCAAATACGTTTGATGATTATTTCACAAATTTATTCTCCCCTGCGCAAACAAGCGGCTCCCTGTTCCCTACCGACTCCGCATTTTTAAACCTCAACAACAGTAAATGTACCGATTTTAATGTAATGTAGGTATGCACAGCCGATATAATACGTGCTTCACAATATTTTGCCTTCTCTCACACACATCTTAAATTTGTCGCTCTCGACTGGTTTTTTTCTTAAACGTATGCAGATTGCAAAGGCATGTGTTTTATAGAAGTCCGGGGACAAAAATACTATGTTCAACTACACACCAATTTCAATATTGCCTTGTTTTTTTTTGTTTTTTTTTCTAAGGGCTTCGAGAAAGTTATGAATGTCAGGTTTAATATTCATTGTGAAAAACTATTTTACTTACGGATTCTCAGGATGGTTTTCAGAAAGGTTACACTATTTAACTTGCTCTTTTACAGCAAAAATAAATTATTTTAAATAATATTGTAGTCAAGTGTCTAACTTCAGAATTTATTATTGTTTTTTTCTAAAGCCTTTGACAGGCTGAATCATAAAGTTATGTTAGAAAAACTATATTCTTATGGAATTCGAGGGCATTCCCTCTCCCTAATAAAAAGATACTTGAGCTTCCGGCAGAAAAGTGTTGAAACAAACGAAAATTCAAGGTTGAAAGAAGTTCGGAGAGGAATACCTCATGGTAATGTCTTGGGGTTATTGCTCTTTAACCTATTTATACATAATGTATTAACTATCACAGATAATGTCTCATCTGTCGTTTATGCAGATGTTACCAGTATACCTTTTCAGGAAAATACATTGATAGCTTAATTACCGATACAAATATATGCCTGGAAAAACTTAGGTGGTTGACTGTTTCCGATTCTCTAAAAATAAATAAAATTACAACAAATGCAATTATCTTAAAATCGAAAGGTACAGTGTGTAATGTCACCAAAATATTAATGATGAATTTCTCTGCGGTTAAGTTTGTAACTACTGGTAAAACATTAAGCTTGATTTTTCATGAACATATGTTATGGGACTCTACCGCCCCGCCCCCCCCCCCCCCCCCCCCCCCGAGTGTTCAAAATCTTACTCTCAAACTGAAACGACAAGTATTAACGTAATATTTTTTTATATAAAGAAAAACAATTCGCATCGTAACTAATGAGCCGTATTGCGCAGATACTGAACGTCTTTTTTTGGAAACATAAAGTTCTGAAAATCAAAGAATAATTTAAATAGAAGCTAGCAACAATGTACGTGACATCACTTAAATTTTCTAATCATTCATTACGGGCAAATTTCAAAATTAACTAACAAATATATTGCATATTATGTGCGCAGCTCCGGATCCTTGAGCGTACCACGACCACGAACTAATTACGGGCTTGAGATGATTAAGCACCCACTTCCAACAGAATTGAATTTGTTCAAAGAACAAGGTGTCTGCATCGAAAATTTAAATAAGAATGCATCGCGTGAAGTATTATCCTCCTAATAACATATTTCTCGCTGTGGTGCATAAATTTCCTTTCTCTGTTTCAAATAATGTAATTATATCCCGCCGACCGATCTGCTTGTATATAGCAGGGGTTCGTCCAGCTGCACTTCTTCAGCTTTCTATCCTGCCTCCATCGCCCATTTTGTATTATGCGAGTAAATAAAAAATGAATTCAACTGAATATACGGTTTGTTTGTAAAGAAAATGGACGATCTGAAGTTCTGCTGTCGCTACGAGGTTTTTACGCTTGGTAGCGCGACCGATATCTGCAGTGCTTTCATACAAGTTGCCACCAGCTCTATGTGCGACCACCGCTCGGCTTAGTACAATCCACGCTTTAAGAGCTCGCCACAGACACAGCATAAAGGTAGAGTACACATAGATAAAGGATGGGCTACACACAAAAATGCAATAAAAACGGCACAATTTCAACCATAAAAAAATTAAAATTGCCCAAGAACCTTTTCAATAGTAAGGTTTACTCATCCAACAGACCCAGTGAACGCTGCTAACGCGGCGCTCTCCGAAATAAACAAAATGCACATGTAACATAAGGAGTTCCATACGGTTCGGTTTTAGGACCTTTATTACTTCTAATTTATGTAAACGATTTTAATGAGTCAGTTACTTCATGCATGAGAACATTCCCAGATCATTGCATATTATATAGATAGGTAACATGTGATAGTGACAACTTCATCATTCAAAGGAATAAAACTAATATAGATATATCGTGTTAAAAATGGCGAATGAAAATGAATCTAGATAGAACCGTATGCATGTCTTTCTCTAGAATACAACCGAACACTAGTTTTTTTAATGAAAGCAACAACACTCGTTTGAAAACAGTGTCAGATTATAAATATCTAGATATTTACCTCATGTCCTCGTTGTGTTGGAATCGGCATGTAGATTATACCGACGCAAAATGTTCCAAATATGTTTGGGCTTCTTAGGTAGAAAAACGGGTAACGTTCCGCAGGTGACGCAAGAACTATTTTATAAATCAAACGAGACACCTACATTAGAATACTGCCAGCACCACGTGGGACCCTCCAACTGCTATAGATAAAAACAACCTACATTAAAATATGCCAGCACCACGTGAGACCCTCCAATTACTATAGATAATAACAAACTAGAAACGTTTAAAAATCTTGCATCTAGGTATAATAGTAATAATAATAATCATTTGTTTATTTATTGTGCCCAAACAAAACCACGCGGGTCTTTACATTGGCGCACACACGACAAAAAGTAGAAACACGGCAGGACGCACAGCTTAAAATGTACAAATTAGCAGTGACTACAAATAGGTCGCACACTTCACACAAAATGTAAAAGAGTTTCAAGTTTCAACTAGACTTGCCAAGTTCCGGCGAAGAACTGGGAGATCTGTGAAGATGTCCAAGCTAGACGATGCGATTGTATTAAATGAAATTTGCATACGGGACAGTGGTGAGAGTTTAGACATAAATTGAATATAAACGACAGTAATATTTCTGGTAACTCAACTAAGAACATGAAAATCGACAGAATTCAGAAGTTGATTAGCATCAGTCCAACCATTTACCACTCTGTGCAAAAACATCAGATCACGCTCGAATCTTCTATTTGACAAAGACTTAAGTAAAACGCTCTTAAGAAGAAATTCATACTCATAATAAAAGCGACGCTGAAAGTGTCTATCATATAAAATGGGTATCATTCTTTTTTGCACTGATTCGATACTTAAAGATTGTGTACTTGTTAGAGAATTCCAAACAACACAGGCAAATTTAAGCCGCGAACGAACTAAAGCACAAAATAAACGAATCATACAAGCAGGGCGTCTGAACTTTTTAGTTATACGAGATATGATACCAAGAGTTTTCATCGCACGGCCAACAATAAAAGAAACATGAACATTGAATGACAACGCGCTATCAAGGCACACACCGAGATCTTTCATTACAGTCACGCGTTCGATTGGGGTTCCTCCCAAAGAGTAAGTAAAATGCATAACAGTGTGTCGTCTGCTCAAAGAAAGAACCTTAGTTTTGGTAGGATTTAGGAGCAAATTATTCGCCAAAGACCATTGCAGTATGTTGTTCACTTCTTGCTGAAGAGCATTACAATCAAGAGGAGTAGCAGCGCGCATAAAAATCTTAATATCCTCCGCAAAGAGTAGGAGCTCAGCTTTTTTTACACATGAGGCTTTATCATTAACAAATATCAGAAACAGAAGAGGCACAAGAATAGACACCTGGGGGACACCTGAAGTTGAGTAGAGAGATCAATTAAGTGGATAGTTCAGTGCTTCGAGCTGAAGACGAATGTGGAAATAGCGTACAATGGAATGCTGCCGAGGAAGTCCTGGTTTGAAGTCTTAGAACAGTGCATTTTCCTCCCAGACTGGCATCCCACGTGAACCTACCTGTTCTTCATATAATGCCTATTCCCGTGTGTGGATCATATTAGTAAAGTGCGTGAATGCAAAGGTAAAACTAAAGCTTTTGCGTTTTTTTTTTTTTTTTGTTTTGCAAAAACTGTTAGCCAGTAGAACGGAATACCTTCTGCTGCTTTCTCAGTTGTTTGAAACGATGACTTTTTATACCCTTATGGAAATCACAGGTTTATTTGACTGATATGAGTGTGTAAAAAATGAATCTCAGGAAGAAATTTTATCAACTCAGTAGAATAATTACATTCATTCCTAGCATCTGCAGACCTTGCGTTACTCCGAGGGTTAGTGTTTCGCGTATCCTTTGAGTTGTTTTCATATGTCATGTAATGAATCTGAGAGATGCTTTCAATGTCGAGAAAATGTGTTGGGACGCTTTGAAGGGGCGCATTAAGTCCGTGCTCCGGAGCGTGAAAGTTTAGTGCTCCGTTCACTAAGTGGACAGGAGCGCTGTAGGAGACCGACGCTCAAGCGCTCCTTCGTGTGTCGAGATTTTCTCGGAGCGCGAGTGACTTCTTTTCGTTCCGTGACGTCACGTCCGCAAACAAGATGTCTCCGCTTACAGAATCGTTGCCGAATCGAAGGACCGCTGCATCTTTTGAGTTGAATAGTGTTTAAGCCCGCTAATAAAAACAGTTTCATTTCGAAGCCAAGAGAGCAATTAGCGTTCCGGAAGAGGTTTGTTTCGTGTTTCTCGCCCGAGAAGGAATTCATCTGTCGAATGGCAACGTGCCGATAGCACAGCGACAAAAACGTTGTCGAGGATGACGAAGACAGTCGGACCGTAAGCCTTTTGTAGAATGCTTAGCCGAGCGAACAAAGATCTTTCACTATGAAAACCGAAACGACCGCTACCGTTGCGGAAATGGTTTGTTCATCTCGCCTGAAAACGAATGGGCGTGCTATCTATTGAAGGATGGTATAGGCCAGTAAATACCACATCGACGGGTTCCGTCTCGCGTTGCATCTGACAAGTTCGAGAGTTTCCTGCGTCAGCAAACGAGTCCAAGAATGTTGTATTTCATTTAAATCTCATCAAGATGAATGATCAAGAATAGATCGGTCAAGTTAACGTTCCGCATATGTACTCGAAGTGAGTCGTGAAACTGTTCAGGAATAGTAAAACTTTCTTAAAAACTTAAAAACGTAACAGTACTTTTATCATTAGACTCTGCTGCTCCACACAGGCGTAAATTAATTTATCTTGGAAATAATTGCGCCTTCTGCCACCCGTATCCACGAGATGCCGGGTTCTTCATAGCCGTGCGGTTTGAAGAAGCTCATGCGGATCGTTGATAGTTTCAGTGTGTCGCGCTTCTGTAGGTTACGATCGGTTTGGTTGCTGCAGTAGGAAACTCGGAACGTTGTAGTCACCGAGGCAGTCGGAGGGTTCGTCCTTGTATGCAACAAAGCTCGAAAACACTGTGTGACCAGCAAAATACTTAAAATAATGAGCACAAATTAAGCTCCATAGAAACTTTATTTAATCTAGAGACCAACGTGTATTGGCGCTGTTTAGAAAAAAAAAAGATATGCGGAGACTGGTGCTTTAGGGAAAGCAAAACGGGTTTATTTTCATATTATACGTGAGGCCGATAAGTGAAACCGATGTTGTATGGGAAAAGCTTAACTCGTTGCTGGGTTGTGGACCAAGCGGACCTAAACGCATCAAACGTTTCGTCGAAGGTGAGACAAAAAGTGATTTCTCGTAGGCACATATTTATTCAATATTTTTTAAACATTTTGGATGATGCTGTTGACCCCGATGCAATTCCTTTTGTAAAAAAAGTCTATGATACTTTATTTATTTTTTTACTCCCGCTGCTACGAAAGAGGTGAGAGATTTTCATATTAAATCAGTGAAACACTTAATTCAATCTACCACACCAATTTTAGCACATATTTTGAATTTAGCAAATTACAGTGGCGAACTTTCCCCGAAAATTGCAAACAACTCAAGATTTCTTATTTTTAAGTGCGAAGATAGAAACATCGTGGGTAACTATAGGCCCGTTTCTCTGTAACCGGTAATTTTAAAATGGCCGAAAAAAATATTACCCGCGAGGTTGCACTCATTTTGTAAGAAACATTCCTTCTTAACACTTTGCAAGTTTGGTTTTAGGAGGAGACATTCGACTGAAGTCGCGCTCTTGAAACAAAAGGAACTAATCGTAAGCAACATCGAACAGAAGTTAACTGCCATAAGCGTCCTCATCGACGTCTCAAAGGCCTTTGATCGTCGGCACCATAAAAACTTCAATTTTAACACTGAATCTGTACTTTGTCTGGGGTGTTGCTTCGAATATGGTCAAAAGTTTTCTAAAATATCGACACAAACGCGTCGAAGTAGGCAGACTGTGTTCTTGCCTCAGAAAATAACATTAGGTGTGCCACAGGAAAGCATCTTTGAAGCCTTTCTTTTTAACTTGTATACAATTGATATAGTGAATATAGACGACCATGCAAAGTTTATACTATAACCCAAAGTCAACCGTTTTTTTTTTAGGTAGTGTTGGTGATTAATTTCTGCAGATGGCAAATAGCAGCTTGGAGAAAATAAATGCCTTGACACTTTCCTACTCTTTAGTAATTAATAAATATAAAAAGGAGGGCAGTATTTTTTCGATTGAAGGATACAACCCGTTCAAACATTTATGTGCTTTCCCTCGGAGGATGCAGAATTGATATTGGTAAGAATGTCAAGGTACTTCGTGTTGTATTCGAAAATTATATGCGCTGGGACGAGACAGTGCAATGTGCAGCTAAAACACTTTCGCAGATATTAGGAATCATTTATAAATGTCGTCTTCTATTACTCCATTCAGTGCTAACTCTAGTGTACTACTCTCTATTTTTATCATGCTACAATTACTGCTTTCTTGTATGGAGAAACACAACAGCAACAAATATACGCTCTGTTCGCACTCTTCAGAAGCGGGGTTTTTATATTATGTTTAATGTTCAACGTTATGCTGACACGCAACGATTATTAGAAATGCTTAAAAACGTACCCATTTCAGAACACTACACATAAGGCTTCTTCTTACATACCACATATCTGCCAAACGCAATCAACTTGTGCGTTTCTCTATTACTGGTACCAAACCGAAGGTGTCTACCTACCCAAGCCGTTGTGTTGACATTTTGTCAACGCCAGGCTCAAGGACAAAATATAGCATCCAAATAATGAGTTTTTCTCTTCCAAATCTTTTGAGCGCTATCAAAAGATGTGACATAGATGTTATCAATACGTCCAGAAAAAAATATTCGGTTTATGTTTTTCTAGATTTAGAATAGTTTAATTTCGCTTGAGATGGTCCTTGGTGCAAGTATTATATTGTGTGCCCTATGCCATTTTTTTTTGTTATGTTTGCCAGACTGCTATCGTGGCGAGTGCTCTGTGTCGTGGTTTTCTTGTCATGTTAGCCACTACGCTTGCAATTTCTGTGTGACTGTCCTTTCAAATTCCAGTACTCTGTACAATATTTTTCCTCTCTTGTGGGTGGGGAGGAGAGTCTTAGTCAAGCGACAGCAGTCTGATTTTTTTCCGAAACACTCTCCACTGAAGGGAAACAGTAAAGTTAAAGTTTCAAGCAAAAAGAAGCTCTGACCTAGCGCGCCCAACGTTGCAAAATATTTAAAAAACGCTTTGAAAGTCGCGAATTACAAAATATGCTTTTATTTTCGCGAAATGCGAGGAATTGTATTGTATCTACTTGGTGCTTGATTGAAAGCTTCTTGACAATGATTACCGGTTCATTTATCTTTTTTTTGTTTATATACATCCCCCCACTGAATGTGGAATGCTGAATAAATAAATAATATTTGCTTCTAGAATATCGAGAGTGACTTTGTGTATCAACTCCAATAATTGTTGTACCTAAAAAGATGGAGATAGAAACAAAACCTGCAATGTAAAGAATGGTGTACCCCCACCGTTGATTTTAGGAATCGATCAAGTCAGTTATTTAGACGTATAAAGACAAAGATACTCGCGAAATATTCGTCACACGATTACATGGTTGCCCAGAGCATTTTTTGTCATCTATTTTATTAACGGACAAAGTGAATTCATAAACAAAATCATTTCTTTATTTTTGTATGCTCTCTGGTCAAAATCTAGGCCTTGTCGCCACGGAAGCTTTTTCCGCACATCCCCTGTTTGGGCCTCTTAATAAAGGTGTTATTAATCAATCGTTGTAACCTCGATCATCTATTGTAATTTCGATCATTTCGAATGATCGGAAAATTATTTAATATAATTTCAACCATTTCTAAGAATTCTATTACTGTAGTATGGGTGTGCATTAAAATGTCTCACAATTCTATTAACAAATATCAGGTTATTTCACCGGGTGTTACGTGTGAAGAATATGGAGTACTGTTTAAGGGAGGAAATATTGAGTAGTTATTTCCCTTTGTAAGAACTATTCAGTACTACTCAGAGAAATCGAAATGAGGTTAAGATATTGAATCAATTCATCGCATATCGCACACAATCAACTTCATTCCGCATTCTTAAAAAACTGATTAAGGCAAAGAAAATTAACTGTGAAATTCATGTGGCGCTTTATTAAAATCCTATTTTTCGTACCTTCAAAAAGTATAAAAAAATAAAAGCAGGACAATTTATTTTATAAGCATATTTTCGCAGAACTGAAATTCTGATGCGTTGAATTTTAGAACAAATGTAGGCTTACAACATTTTGTAATTGTAGTGTTTGTAAAGAATTCGTCCGACACTAAAACTAGCCTTCCTGTCCAAGCTGAAAAATGTAGACCTTGGCGAACCTTCTTTTAAATACGAGCATTATCCTGCTTTTAGAATTTCTCCTACAAACGCGCACAAATATCCTACCCCATAACGGCAGTTCATATCGTACGTCATCATGAACTGCTACAATCAAACTAAGAAATAAGCCCAATCTAACCGCATTCCTTTTTCACCCTTCTTTCCGAGTTTACGGCGCTGTAATTTAATCAACGTAGCTATCTGTTTTTTACTGCGTCGATTGACTTACGCTATTGACTGGATAACTTTAAAGGGCGTGTTTAAAGTTAATTTCTTTTTTTACCGGGTATATAAGGCTCTACTGTTTTTACTGCACCATCATTTCCATTTCGAAGCAAAGGGAAAAGTATTCATCATGTTCTCCAAGGTAGGAAAGCTTATCCACGGTTGTTGCTGCCTTTGATATTGGGATATACAGACACCGATTCGTCTTCACTTTGACTGGGATAACAAAGTTCTGTTCGCTTCCAGGTTTTTGTGTGTTGCCTCTTCGCCTACGTGGCTTGCGGAGTTGTTGTGGAGCAGGTGAGTAAAAAGGAGATATTGTAGCCCGCTTGAAAGACCTAATATAATATGCAATTACTCATAACACTCTCAATATCATGCTAAGTTATATTGAACCTCCATTCGGACGATGGTACATCAATTCAGAAACGAAATTTTGATCATAGTATATATGTCTTGGTAATGAGGTGTCACCACAGGGAGCTACAAATGGTAATATTGGAAGTAGTGTACTAATATTTCCAGGAACGTATTCATATTCAAATTAAAATGTCAGGTGCGGTTATATAATCAAAAATTCTTCAAATATGCCATAATGTATCACCTAAGTTACTTCCACTTCAACTTCGAATTTATTGTTTTGTTCCACCGGAAATGGAGTGTGAGAGAAACCGCAGACGAGCGTCAATTGCTGAACATTGCTTTATCCACTTTACGGACCTATATGAATCCTAAAGCCATAAATCTATATTGTCTCGAATATATAAACAGGATTTTGTTTTTTACATAACTCTGCTGATGCAAGTAAGTATATATATATATATATATATATATATATATATGTATATATATATATATTTTTTTTTATTGCAGCACCTTCCCCAGCCATACAGCTTCGGCTTCGACAACGTCGACGAGTTCGGCACCCGCATGACCCGCCAAGAGACCGGAGATGAGTTCAACAACAAGGTCGGTTCCTACAGCTACGTCGATGCCCTCGGGGTCAGTCGTGTGGTGAAGTACGTGGCCGACGCCGCCGGCTTCCACCCCACCGTCGAGACCAACGAGCCTGGAACCAAGACCTCAGCCCCAGCCGACGCTCCCTTTTTCTCCACCGCCCTCGAGGGCCCACACCCGGTGGTCGTCAAGGCTGCTCCAGTGGCCGTGCACGCCGTTCACGCCGCCCCAGTGGTGCACGCTGCCGCTCCCTTCACCTACGCCCACCGCGCTCCTCTCGCCTACGGTCTTGCAAAGCACTTCTAAGAAATTAATAAATTATTAATATAATTGAGCTCTAAAATTTATTTCTTGTATGCGAGTTGTTGTGGTTATTTTTAAGAGTACTATTTTTGCAAGGCCAAAAAGAAATATACAAATTATGACTTTAAGCAGAGTGGAAAATCTTGATGTGAGACACTGTGGTTACTTAGATCCAGGTCTTTAATTTTGAATAACTACGATGTTTGCTAGGAAACAATTGCTTTCAATTATTAGAATTGGCGCTTACACGAAAATATCTAGTTTTAAAAATCTCATGCGTTAAAATATTTTTATAAACATAGTGATTCAGACAAATCAAGTTACGCAAGACACACTTTAATCACACAAATTGATCTGCTTCCGGACTTTGTGTTTTTTTATTTCGACAAAAGCCTTCTAGGTCTGTTGTCACATTGAGGAAACTCGGCGGTGGCAGCAAAACCATGTTCATCAACAGTCGGTAAACCTGTTGCTTGCTCGCTCTGTTACCAGGCAGTCATGTATAGAGACTAAAACCTTAACCCGAATCAGAATCCGTTTAAGAACAAATTTGTTTCATTTCCCATAACGGAAACGAAAGCAATACTTTTATTTGACATGAATAGTGACCTGAAACGGAACCGTTAAAAACGAACTGATTACCGATCCCATACCGTTTTATAAACAACATATTTAAACGTACAGTATTGATCTACAACCGCCATGTATGTTCGAACAGCACATAAGCCACCCGGTAGCCGTGCTTTAGGCAAACTATTAAAGATAAGGGTGCATCTAAACTGAAACAATAATTTGAAAATTTTTTTCGGAACACGTAGAATTGCCACAATAGGTCCTAAATTTATCATTCACTCGCGTGCCAGTATAACAGGTTCCTGAAATGTTTGCTATATGACTGTTTTGTCTACATTTTCCTTCTTCAGAGTACTAGCTTGCACAATAATCGTGATATGTTACATAAACTTCTCTCTCCCCTACTTGCAATTTTTTGTCATGAAGAATGCAGGATCGAGGTATATTAACCTTCTATCCTGTAAAGTGGACAACGAAATCTGGCGTCAAACCTCACTCTATCAAAATAAAAACAAAATGTAAATAAAAATTGTCAGAGGCTTGAATTTATTTTATTGTTACGTACAAATCTACTGACCAAGCTGCATAGTTTTTTTTTTTTTTTTTGCAATGTTGAAGAATTTTGCAAGCGTACTCTTTACCAGTGTTGCGGAATTTCCTCTCCGCAGTTAGTGTGATTCCGGAATAATACCGTTCTTTTGCGACCCCAAAATCGAATGGGAATGAAACGGCGGCAGATCTGCAAGGAATAAAATGGGAATAGAATAAGCTGATTTGGCCCAGAATGAAGTGGGAATGAAAAGGGCTCTGTTGTTTGTGCAAGCTGTATCGACGCGATGAAAAGTGTCTTTTTACATAGTATCACTGCATCTTAGGTGACTGATGGCTTGGTTATCTGACCGGCTCATGTTCCTTTAAGGATAAAGGTGGCACAACCATTGATGCAACATAAATGTTGAGATTTAGGTGTACAATATCGCGTTCCTGGCGCCGCGAGACTCGCCAATGTGGGCGTTGTGATTGCGATTAGAGCACCAGGCGGAGGCCACCTGGCAGGGACAAAGTCACACTGCTCGCGTTTCTTTGATGCGTGACTCCTCACTTACCATTTATCTTCTGGAAGTTTGTGATGTTTATGGTCATTTTGGCAAGAAAATGGGTGATTTGAAATGTTTCCGTCTCTTACGATAATTTTATGCTTGGTCTCGCTATCGATATCTGCAGTGCCACCAAACTAACTGCCACCAGGGTTATGTGCGACCATTGGTCTTGTTTAGTAGAATGAATGCTTTCGGGACATGTTTTGCACATTTATGCTGTTGTCTAGTATTACCTTTAATAAGGTCAGCCTTATGCTGATGCTACTTGTCGGCAACTTAATGTAGCTGTGAAGTGCAATTTTTCACGGTTGTGAATTCGGCATGGAACGGTTCAGCCATTCCAGGAGTTTGAATGGGCGCAGTGTTTCTATTCGTAGCAATAAAAAAAGAATGGAATTATCAAATAATCAAATTCCTTGGGATCAAGTTGCAATGTAATAGGGGCGCTCATTCCACAACATGGCTATTTACGGCACTTTCTACAAAAACCTAATTTCTGAAAGCGTAGTTTGATTCGTTGGAGTCACTGGAAAACTTTGAAGCATAGGAGTACGGAGGCACGTCAAACAACCGAGACAAACAAACAGAACTTGGTCTCTTTCTTCTACTTGTCCTTTGCCTGTTAGAGGAGCGAGCGCTGAATAGCCGGCTGTATACGGCGTACGTCGTCATGACAGGCACAAAATACCTGAGATTCAAATCATTATTATCATAACCTGACAAACACTGCAATCGCAGTGAGCCAATATGCGCATCAAAACGAGGTACAAATCTAAGCTCCAAAAAAGGGAACTCCAGGTACGCTGTCCCACCTCACTGACCTCAATACATTTCCTGACACACATGAGGCCATAGATTCAAGCTTTTACCAAGCTGAAGCGTGCGTTGTACGCCCCCTCGTGTCACTTCTGGTTCGGTTTTTGTCAAATAATTCTGGTAAATGTTCAAGGATGAAATCATATTCAAATTAAATTTTGGCTGCACATGCGACTTTATGCGCAATTAAACGCCTTTGCGTATTCGTAATCACACGAAGCTAGCAAATGTAAGAAGCACTATAGTCGGTTACAAGTTAAGAAGGTAGGAGATGCTCCTCCCACAAGCCTGATGCGCCCGTTTCAAATCCCTCCGCAGTCGAAAGAAGAGTTCACTGGAAACGCTCCTTGTTCCGCTTCAATGGATAGATAATGGCCACAGAGTGGTGCCAACTTGTCTTTGACCCCCACTTTTTAAGAAAGCGACCTTTGTATTCATCGGAGGGGGAAGCGAGCCCCTGAAAGCAGCCTTTGTATCCATCGGAGGGGAAGCTAATCCCCGAAAGTCGTTTTTCTTTCCATCGGAGGGGGAAGACTCTAATCTCCCTCTAGTGGCTTCCACAATGCTAAGTCAGAGTCGAAAGATAAAGCAAATATGTACAGAAAGGCAAGACGCTCCTCGCGTGTTGCCCGCGACGTCACGGAAACGATGGGACGCTATTGGATGCGGAGGTGGCGGAGGGATATATGATTCCATTTGAGGGGCATTTTCCGCTACCTTCTTGACTTGTAACGTACTATATCCAGGTTGGCCGGTTGTCACACCCGCGCGCGCGCACCTAACCGGATCTTGCGTTGGCCCGAGCGCCCTGTTTCGAAGGATTAACCAAAGACGGGTACGTCACAACTGCCTCTCTCCCTCTCCCTTTCCAAGTCTGCTTTCCAAGGCGCCAGCGAGTCTGGCCACGTGAGGTTGACCTAAAATGGTTGGAATCACTCTCCCGCTTATTATGCCTCCTGTCTCATTCGTGTCGTTCCGTCTCTCTCCTCTCCCCTTCCAAGTTATCTTTTTGGGAGGACAAAAACAAACAAACAATATTCGTGCAATCGTCGTTACCGGGTTTGCGTCGGTGCAATATAACAGATATACTGCGGACATCGGCCGTGTCAAAATGGTACCGGCTTTCTTTCAATATCATTTTCCAATCGGCCGAAAATGCTTAATACTGCGCAGTTTTTGCCGATTCAAAAATAATATTCAGGGAAAAACACGGTTCGTGTACCATGCATACCATGGTTGCGTCGCCGCAATATAACATATATTCTGTCGACATTGGCAGAATCAAAATGGTACCGGCACAATTTTCCCGATACAACGGAAATATCGGCAATACTCGCACGACTTTCCCGACCCGAGGCGAATATCGCTCAAATATTGTGTGCTGCCTGGGTCGGCTTTTTTACTCACTATCCCGAGCGATTTTTGAGGTTAAGAACGTTAAAGCCTCTTTATTGCTGACAAATGAATACAAATGTGGAACTTCAACTAATTTATTTATGCCATTTTGTTTGTACCTGACGTCTTAACGCCATTATAATTAATTTATGTCAAATATAACACTGCCGATAGGATTATGCAGATTGAAGACACCGATATCAATAATGCTTACAACAGCCGCCGTACCCGATCAGTGAGGAAATGTTTTGCCATAGAATGCGGTGCTTCTTAGATATTCTGTCATGTGTAGCATCTGCTTCCGTAAAAAAAGATTATTGGAAATAAATGGTGAATACAAGAGCCTTCTAGTTAAAAAATATACATATTAGACTCCAGATTAATTACGACTGGCCGAAGGCATCGAGAGTCACACATGCCTTTTTTTTCGCAATAAATTATTTCGCCTCGCGAATTCATTGCCTAATATTAAGGCAACTCGATACCATTTATTATAAAATATATCTACTTGAACAGAATACTTTGTAAGAAAAAAAAAGGGTTGAAAGATGCTATTAACATCACTCCTGAAACCTAGGATCGTTTTAGCATCCATTATCAGTATTTTTCCACAACCCATAACCCCCCATCCCCCAACGCCCCTTTCCCCCCCCCCCCCCCCCCCCCCCGCAAAAAAAGGCTTATGTGAGCTTTCAAGTTCTGAAAACCCGAGACTTACGAACAAATTAGTCGACAACATATACATCCCCTAGTCAATCATTTTCAGAACTAGTAAAATCTTTAATTAAAGCATATCCCTCACATACTCCAATCCTTAAAAAATTTAAAGCTTTCTTGATCATTTTTATAAATCCGCTAAGCATATAGGTGTATCGTTTGTGCAACGCATATAATATCACCCATAGCTGCCGGTAACAAGTATAACAATTCATAACGCACTTATATGTCTAGCACTGCACATTCGGTTATTTCCTGGCATATCAGAATGGCGAATACACTTTTTATTAGTGCCGTTTTGTTACGGCCAATTTTGGCACAATATGTGGGTCATTCTGATATTTTCTACCACTAAATCGGTATCAATTATTTTTTTCTTGAATATTTAACAGGAAATATTTGAAGGCAAATGCAGTTCATGCGTAACCCGTTAACCTATGGCAAATGCCTAACGAAAGCGAAAAAAAAAAAAAACACAAGTACAGAAATGAAAACGTCAGGCAAAGCACAGCGTTTCTTGAACTGGGTGACAGAACCGGTAAGAAAAGTGATCATCTAATTTGTACGTTTTTTTTTTGCATTCCTGAGCGGCTTCGGGGTTTTTCCCAGTTTACTATATACTATACCATAGTAAAAGTTTACATTGGTATGGTATTCTGAGTATATAATTCGTGGTGTTATTTAGATTCACAGACTTCAATTCGTTTTAGTGGCGATAATTCCTGAGACACACTGGTATAATTTTAAGGTGCTAAGCCAGATCTCGAGAAAAAGAGCCCTTTTATGCTCTTAATATCTTTCCTAAAGGCGTGCAATAACTTCCTTCCGTAAAACTGTTGTTCAAATTGTTCAGCTTCAAGAACAGCTGCTATCAATATAGCTCTGGTAAGTACCCTGCCGACACATTCCTTTCCGTTCTCATAATTTCTCGTTCACGACGATGTAATTTAATCAGCTTCTCAATCAGCCCTTCACTCCGGCGAATGGTCCTCGCTTTAGATACTGCATTGCTTTAAAGGGAGGGTCTAGATTTCTTCCAATCGTAAGGGGTATAAAAGGCGTCAGACTCATCTAAGGTACCATCGTTTCATTTCGAATCAAGCGGTAAAGTATCCAGCATGTTCGTCAAGGTAGGATATTGTTACCAAAGCAAAGCTTGTACTTTCTTTGGATTTCAAGAGTGGCAGTCTCCGATTCGCCTTGACTGAGACTGGAGTAACAGCGTCCTATTTGCTTCTAGGTCCTTGTGTGCTGCCTCTTCGCCTATGTGGCTTGCGGGGTTGTTGTAGAACATGTGAGTAAACATGTGATTAGGGCGGATGAGTGGGTACCTCGTGTGCAAGACAGAAAATGTTGTAATACCTTATATGACATGTCGATATAATTTAAAGTCTCAGCACCATTTTCATTAGACGGGTGATTCAAGGATTGAGGGACTTTATACTGGTTTCTAGGCAACCAGGTGAAAATACAATAATTTTAATAATATTGTTGAAAACATGTGTTTTTGTCAATTCTAAATTACTAAGCCGGAAGTAGTCTACAGCTATTACCATATCTGTATAATCCAACAACATCATTCTCAAAACAAAGCAAAATATATGCAAGCAAGTGAAGTAATCGAGGAAGATAAGTAGACACATTTTATTTTATATACCCACGAAAAAATGTAAATTTGTAAAAAAAAATCAGACTTCAAAATATTCTTCTGTTTTAGGTACGTTTCAGATGCAATATAACTAGGCGCCTACAGTCACCTAAATTGAGTCTTTTTTGTACTCATACAATTTCGACTTTTTGTCGGTAGCTGGCCACTAGACTGCCTCGGTTATCTAACGTTTTTTTTTTGTTTTTTTTTCAAAATGGACGCTGAAAATTTTATTGCTGCAAATACTACGTTTTCTTCCCATCGCAGCACCCACCCCAGCCATACAGCTTCGGCTTCGACAACGTCGACGAGTTCGGCACCCGCATGACCCGCCAGGAGACCGGAGATGAGTTCAACAACAAGGTCGGCTCCTACAGCTACGTCGATGCCTTTGGTGTGAGCCGTGTGGTGAAGTACGTCGCCGACGCCACCGGCTTCCACCCGACCGTGGAGACAAACGAGCCAGGCACGAAGACCTCGGTCCCAGCCGACGCTCCGTTCTTCTCCAGCGCCGTTGAGGGCCCACACCCGGTCGTCGTCAAGGCTGCCCCAGTGGCCGTCCACGCCGTGCACGCCGCCCCAGTGGTGCACGCTGCTGCTCCCATCGCCTACGCCCACCACGCTCCACTGACCTACGGACTTGCCAAACAGTTCTAAGAGATTAAAATAAATTTTTTTTTAACTGAATCCTTAGATTATATATTCACCTGCTTTACTTTGTTTTAGAGGTCAACTATTTTACTAGTTATTATTCAAATAGGAGAATGAAGCCGTGGTGGAGAATTTGATGATAGATCTTATAGAACTACGACACATTGTATTTATGGGAATGAATTGCAATTGTTAGACAGACATTGGCCTTCAGTGATACCAATGTATAGTGGCGCATCACGAGATATAACTGCCTGTGCCCCTAGTTCGCCGTGTACCCTGTGGTGGGAGAATCACGGCAATCAATTCACGATTCTCTTTCAAATAAGGACAAGGGAAAAAAATATTTTCTTACAAATTGGTTTTGAGGTAAGACAATGAGAAATATCAAAGGCACACTAATTCTCTCCTAAATCTTCTTGTTTGCGAACCAAGCCTTTAATTTTAGCTCCGTAATTCGCTCCGATAGCAGTGCTCCGTAGATAGAAGAGAACGGCGCAGCGCGTGCTCCTTAGAACAAACAGCTGCTCAGGCATTTGTTAGAATGTTCGCTTTGCGCGAGTAGAGTACGTTATATTTCTTTCAGCTATTTATTTTTGTCCGACTGTTTGCAAATTTAGGTTAGCCAGTGATACCTGGACGCTCTGAATACTTTGTGACACAACGCAAATATTTCCAGCATGGAGACAAAAACAATATTTAAAAGTCCGTAATAATTTTTAAATACTGAGATAGCTAGAGGTTATACATCTGGTAGAATAACAAACTTTGCTTTGCAAATTCCTTTCCTTGAGTGCGTAAGTTCGTTCTTGAGTGTGTACCAGTACAAAGGCCTCGGCTGTTTCTGGACACAAACAAACAAGCAAAAGTAAATGATATAAATAAATAAAGAAATACTTAAATATAGGCAATATTTTCCGGTATACATTTCTATAAAAGCCTAGGGTGAGCTTACTTGTACAGTGCCCCTATAAGCATTGAGTGACAACCCCAACGGACGGACACGACCATTTCACAATCAGAGTTCTGTTCGATAACTGAACACTCAAAATTGTCTTTGACGAGGAGTGCGACCCCTCCCCTCCCCCCCCCCCCCCCCCCTAGAGCCACGATCTCGCCGAAACAACCCATCTATGAAAACTTCACTATTCGGTATTTCTTTGTTCAACCAAGTTTCAGTAATTATTATTATATCGGGGTCGTAAGTTAGGAGTACACTTTCAAGCTCTTCCGGTTTGTTGACGACTCTTCTCGCATTAATATTCATCAGTCTAAAGGGCGACTCTGGTTAGGGCTATGGCGAATTGTGGTGTTCGAAGCACTTTCGTTGTCATTGAGCCTGAGTCGTCCCAAAAGCTTCCGAAAAAGGCAACCGTCCGGACACAAATCAAATACTTTTTCTCAACTATGTTTTTTTGAAACCATGTATAACTAGAGCTATGCTGTTGTATCTGTCACATATGTACTCACATGCCTTGGCCCACAAAAGTAGGCCGGCATTATCATTCAAATAAATAAAATAACACCTGAGTAATAAAGTTTAGATATTTGAATCGAATGCTGCCTTGATGAAGCTTTTCCAGAATAGTTGAGGGTTTCGAATTTATTTAATATACAGTTTTGTGACGTAGTTTTAACCTAACTTAAAAGCTATACCACGCAGGGTTCTCGTTTCATACAATACAAAACTTCAGTTACTTTCTTGTTTAATCCAAGATACATATCTGAAAAAATACATATTCCTTAACCAAAAAATACTAATTCAATTTATCTACTTATGGGAATGACTTCTTCATATTGCATAACGCGACTAAAAGCAACACCGTCATAATCCCAGAACGATTATCTCAAGAAAACAAAAAGTAAAATATGCGCAGCTCATTTTGAGCTTTTCCGAAAATTCCCAATATATTTTATACGTCTTTGACTGAGAAATAACCATTCAGTGAAACATACTAGTGGTGATTGCTTCCCAATGACAGCAATAAAAAACTCACTAATTATATACAGACAAGTCAAATAAAATAAAATGAATAGAGTATCATTCACTTACTAACCAGATATCGCTTTGGGAAAAACCAGAAATGAAAAATCGGCAATTTCCACAATTACGCGAACAGGTAAAAGAGATGTTGTATACTTGAAAACAAAAGTCAAGACTCTGCTTTAAGTTCTTGAAAAACGTCCACGAAGATTGTTTTTTATCAGTTCATCAGTCTGGCCACCAGATCGTTTTCAACCGAACTCAGATGACATTGAGCTAACGAATTCTGTAATGCTACTGTTTAAAAAGTTTATCTCGCTCGACATTTGCCTGTATTGCTTCTAGGAGCAGAATGCCCAAGCACACTATAATGGTGTATGTTTGTGACCGTTTTCAGCTCTTATAAACTACAACATCCTAGTTCACGATTCGTAGGTTTGACATATAGTGTTTTTCAAAACGTTTAGAGCCCGCCGCGCGCGAGGCCGGAGCGGGTTCGTTTCCGTGCAGCATCGCTCTTATGGGGAGGGACAGAACGAGCGGGTTGGTTTTCTTCCTCCTTTTCTTCCTCAAGTTTAGTTATCGCTCTTATCATCGGCGCTCGCTGGCTGCGAGGTTTTTGAGGGCAAGGGGGAACTTCTCTCTCGCGTCGCGCTCGCCTTGATAACAAAGTGGCGCAAAATAACGAGAGCGAAGATCACCCTTGCTCTCAGAAATCTCGCAGCATTCGAGCGCCAATGAAAAGAGCGCTGCTGCGCTGAAGCGAGGCACGCACGCTTAGGGCTGTAAACTTATGAGAAAGACAGTACATATTTGAGAAATCAAACTCCTTGTTGTAATCCGAAAGTGTCCAGATTCACCTTTCATATGTGGTTGCTTTGAAAGTGCGCATAAATAAATAACATTTTTTTTAAGTATTGTCGTATGGCCTCGTCTTTTTTTTATTTTAAAACCTGAACGCCGGTCTTTTTTCCCTCTGTTGTATACTGATGTACGTGCTGTTATATCGTTAGTTTTTCGGGGAGTGCATTTCGCTTATCGCGACCTCGCCGTTTGATACTGCCCCAAAAAAGGACCTGGTTCAGGGTTTCTTGGATTATTTGCTTTGTACGGCACTCGCGGAATAAACGCTGCCCGAAACCCCGACTCCTTGTTGTGAGTCAGCCTTAAAAGTAAAAGTGCCCACATCTTTTTAATTACAAACTAAGATGTAATTAGCCTATAAATTTAGCGACAGGTAGTGATTCATTATTTTTTTACATGACTCAAGAATATCAGGTGCCTTCTCTCAAAGCCAGGCGGAAGAGTTATATTAACATACATCAGCGGTTTCGTCAGAATACAACTTTTCCACTGTCCTGTGAATATTGGTATTCTCGTACTTTTAGGGTTGTCTTGCTTAACCGTCTACATCTGATAAGCCAAGACTGAGAAGCCATGTGGGTGGAGCCAATTAACTAATAGTTCGATATTTGTCAATATGTTCGTCATTCAAACAACAATACTGACCCCGTCTGGGGCAGGAAATATTTAGACTAATATAGTGTTATTGAAAACTCATACTCACCAGCATTAGGAAGGTAGATGTCAACTGGATTGCAGAAAGTTCGATGAGTAAATGCTAGGTGTTATTTTTCATCAAGTGCACCGACAGACTTCGTCCCAAGTTATTGGTCTAGACAACCAACTTATTCTAAAACGCTATAAGCACTTCATCTTTATTTATTGAATTCTGACAAAAAGATGTTCAAATTATACTTGAACTTATTCAGTTCTACGAGACACGCAGATTTGTTATGCGATTGGTGACAACTTTATGCTCCAGTTATTTGCCGTTCACAATTCAACGAATGCTTTGTTTCCTCTACGTAAACTTTTGTTTGCGGATTACAAAATGTAAAAGTGTTATCTTACTTTTCGCTCTGCAAAACCGTGCACTACCCCTACAATATAAAGCATTGGAACACACTTCAATGTTGAAACCCGGGTGAGCAAAGCCTTCGAGTTTTAAAACCAGTCCTTAACTACGGTCGACCAAATACTGCCGAATAACAAAGTGGGACAAAACTATGTATTTTTCTTATCTCAGTATAGTTATTTAAAAGCGAACTATTTACTTTTTTAACTCTGTTGTCCTCCATTAGTTCCAAGGTGTATGTACATATATATATATATATATATATATATATATATATATATATATATATATTGTTTTTCATTTTGCGAATAATTCTAGATAAATCTTGTATTTCTACTTAGGAGGATATGTTTTTTAGCCACATTCCTTTGCGGTCTCGTCTACGAACTCTATACCCCTAAACATCAAGGCAGTTTGTGCACAACCCTGTTAACCTAATTACGTATCAACGTCTTTGAACAGTTTGAGCAGAGCTAAAAAACAACAAAAACCGTTAGAACATATAGAAAGAAAACAGACTAGGGTAAACAAATACGTCGATTTCCTTAACTGTCATTCACAATTGTAGTTTACGCAATCATCGTGTGAGTTGCCTCTGAAGCATTTCTCATCGGCTTGCTATTTTTCGCTAAGACAAAACTAGTAGAAGGTTTTAGATATATAATTTATATTTTGCTAAAGAAAAGTGCAGACAAGTAATTGAGGTATGCAATGATATTCCAAGTCTCAAAATTATGCTTTACGTGGTGAAAAAGCTAAACCTTGAAAAACCAGAACTGCAAACTCCCCTTGACGTATCAAATAAATAAGGGCATCATCTTCCTTCTTCATAGCAAAGTTTAAAATCGTGCAACAATTTGAACAGGTGCTGTCTAAATTGCAAGAGGATAGAGCCCTCTGAACGCATACCTTTCCGTTCGCCCCTTTCACAGGTTACGACGATGCGGTTTTATCAGAATTACAATCTGCTTTTTTACTTCACCGATTGGATTACGCTATTGACGGTATTGCTTTAAAGGGCGGGTACAAAATTTTTGCTTCGGTGCAGAGTATATAAGGCGTTACTACCTTCTACACTGCCACCGTTTCCACTTAGCTTCAACAGGAAAAGTATCCACCATGTTCTCCAAGGTGGGAGAGTCTAACACAAGCGCGTAGCTTTTTTGCATTTCAAAATTTCCAGCCTCCTACTAGCGTTTTCTGTGACCGGAATAATAACGTCCTGTTTACTTCCAGGTCCTTGTGTGCTGCCTCTTTGCCTACGTGGCTTGCGGAGTTGTTGTGGAACATGTGAGTAGGGCCGTGGAGTGCGTAGCATTTTGGAAGTACCTACTCAATTCAGGAATTCCTCTTCACACTGTCGATATTTAATCATCTGGATTAACGCGGCTATTGTAACTAGGATACGCGAACTAAAATCCGGCATTTCGCCTTTTTGCACCGAGGTGGAAGTTAGGTTGCCCTCAAAATGTAAGCAGCGAAGTGATAATACCATATAATTCAATGTGAATTGCTTAAACAATATAAAATAAATGTACACGCCAGCTTTAAATTATTACGGACGAAACTTCTAAGCTGTTCAAATCTTAAACGCGCTTCTAAAAACAGTCTTCTTTTTTCTTTCTTTTTTTTTTCTTTTGTTTTTTGCGGCAACCAGCATGTCGAAATTTGGCGCACCTGATTTTGGGGAAGAGAGCAAATCACTTGATTGTCCGAAAGGAAGGTGTTAGAATTTAAGGCGTTCGTGCCAATAGTTTTAAATTTTCGATGGATATATTTTGTATTGAAGTTATGCTTAGACTATTTACTCTAGTTTTCTTCGCCTAATACAACTACGTCATGTTTCAACATGGCAATCTTCACACGAAAACGCACTAAAGTTTCAGTTGTTTCTCAGAGGTTACATTATTTAATACCATCAGCGCGCTTACTTGTATAGATTACCTACGGATTCATTTTAACATATTTGTCAACAAAGGCTAGCCAACTCGAATATCTCGAGCGTATTATACAGGCTTTTTCATACTTAATATAAATATTAATAAGATCTGCTTTTATTAACCCTTCCCCCTTTATTTCATCGCAGCACCCACCCCAGCCATACAGCTTCGGCTTCGACAACGTCGACGAGTTCGGTACCCGCATGACCCGTCAGGAGACTGGAGATGAGTTCAACAACAAGGTCGGCTCCTACAGCTACGTCGATGCCTTGGGTGTCTCCCGTGTGGTAAAGTACGTCGCCGACGCCACTGGCTTCCACCCGACCGTTGAGACCAACGAGCCGGGAACCAAGACCTCGGTCCCAGCCGACGCTCCGTTCTTCTCCACCGCCGTTGAGGGCCCACACCCGGTCGTTGTCAAGGCTGCCCCAGTGGCCGCGGTTCACGCTGTTCACGCTGCTCCAGTTGCCGTGCGCGCCGTTCACGCCGCCCCGGTGGTGCACGCTTCTCCCTTCGCCTATGCCCACCACGCTCCCCTCGCCTACGGTCTAGCCAAGCACTTCTAAGATATTAAAAAAGTGAACCCCAATGAATCGCTTAGCACTCCCTTCTTGTGGGCTGGGTTTGAGATAATTCTGAACATAACTTTTTGCAAGGTAAAAGCTGCTCGTACATGCAGCACTTCAATACTATACTCCATTCACCCTTAAGCTGAGACTAGAAGCTCCACTTTCAGCGCGAGCTTTCTGCTCTTGCTAGTACAAGTGTGAATGCTCAGGCACGCGCAACCAAATCACAGCCTAAGCGAGCGAGCTCGCCCTGAAGGCGGAGCTTCTAGCCTCAGCTTTAGGGTGAACGGGCTATAGCCATGTGCAAACTTTTTCTCTTTGTTTGTTTATATTGGTGAATTTTAACCATTGCTAGGCCGGTATTTATCGTCACTCTGAGAAAAAACCCATATGCCGTCTAGTTTCCCACAAAGCGCGCATAGATCCAAGCACAGTGATGTACACGGGGATGGAGGAGTAACAAGTCCGAATATACTCTGAGATCCGTAATGAAGTCTGCGCTGTCACTGGACGTGACACTTCATATAGTCATGCCATGCCCCGTGAAAACATTTCGCAGTGATTGGCTCTAGGATTACCTCGGGCAGAACCAATGACCAGTGTTATGCGCGTTACCAAAAACAAGTAACGAAATTTCTCGTTAGCTTGAAAAAAATCTAACGCGTTACAGAGCTCCGTTACCATTTTGTAAATGTAACAAAATACCGGTGTCGTTACTTGCTGTGACTAACGGACGTTACTTTTACGTTAGTTTGCCGTTAATTTTTGTTTCAATTCACTGTATATGACAGCTGTTTATAATAAACCACCTCTGAACATTTTTGGAACAACACACTTATTCAGAGTGATTTCTTTATTTTTGTATTTGTTCTATGCAGCGCCGGAGCATCACAGCAATGGAGTTGGGTAGAGATCACATTTATGCGTTGTAAACTCACACACACAGCCCCAGCAGGCAGGGATTCTAAAGGATGGTGACGTCCTTCTTGTTACGGTCGCCGTTCAATGCTACGATAACCTTGCCACTTGTTAGCTGGGCCAGCTTGTTTGTCTGGCCACGGCAGGATGTTTAATGTATATCCCTGAACAGATACTCTTAGAGAGCGCGACTCGCACAACTGTAGTATATATCCTCAAGACGTTCATCTATCCCCGCTTGGTTCTCGGCAGGATGTGTAATGTACATCCTCGGACACGTTACGCCTCGCGAGCGCATTTCGGAGAATTGAATCTCGCCCGTAGCACCCGCCTGGGAAAAAGAAACCGCTCTGAAAGGAAAGACCCGATGCACGCCACGGAACGGACGCAAAGTAGACCTCTTCATGTAATCAAACGTAATTCGGTAAACTAAATGTTATTTTATTCCTGCACAAACCAACGTCGCATTTCCAATTAATGGCACGTGAGCACCCGGCCACCGCTGACACATTTGTTTTGGTTCAAAGCGTGGCAACGTCATCGCTTCCACACTTATAGTTTATCCTTTCTTGGTTTAACAGAACTAGACTTTCCTTTTTTTTTGTTTCGAAGAAAGGATGTGACCAGCTGGAGTAGCTAGGGACAGTGAGGTAAAATCCTCCGAGCTGCGGCAGACTGTTGCCTTCGGAACGGATGTCTCTTTCCAACGAGACGGCTGCTCACGGTATGGCGACGCTGATCTCAGCAGCTTCTATACAAAGACTGCACCAAGGACGCTTAGGGGTTCCGCGCAGCTATTCGCGACTCCAATTCACTATAGGTGGCGCCACTCGTTTTCCAAAATGGCCGGTTTAGTGAGGGTCGGAGATGCGTGCCGTTGTTGACCCTGTCTAATGTGCTGGCTTCACTGAGCGACACAAATTATTTCTGGTAATACTTGGAAGCTAGGGTGTTACGAGAGCAATTCACCTCTATATCTTGAAAACAAAAACGGTATTTAGCTTTATATTTACGCCAGGAGGCATGTTTTAATTCTGGAGCGAAACCGAAACTAACCTCTTCTTGGATTTAATTTCTCGGTATAGGTCTTCATCAGATTCTTTCATAACTCAAGATGTGTCTCACACCGTAATTATTTATTTAAAGAAGTTGTTCGCGGAAACTTGTGTCCCTTTAAATACAGAGTCTTTCATACACCCTAGAGATAACACAGAATATTATTATTTGTTGAAATAATCAGTGCTGATATTTGTGCGTTCTCGCTGCCTTTTCACGCTCAGATAATAGTCATGTGAAATAATAAACTGCGAGAATTTTAATTGGTTTTAGGGTATTTCGATGATTAATTGCTTTAAAATTTTACCCAGCACAAGAATAACAGAATAAATCCAATTTATACACTATGTTCACAAAACGCATGAATGAAAAAACGCTGTTCTCACTAGAAAAATTAAAAGACAGAATCCGAGTCAGGCAGCTGAAGTGTGCGTGTTTTTTAAAGCAATGCGGCAAAAAGGAACGCTTACCTGCCTGCGCGTCTGCTCACTGCAGCACGTTTCGTTGGCATTGGAAGCCGGTGTAACAGTTGTGAGTTTTAGTATTGCATCTACGAGCAAGCGCTGTGTGTTTGCGGTAGCTTTGCGTGTTCCGCGCTGTGTGTTTGCGGTAGCTTTGCGTGTTCCACGCTGCGCGTGCGCGAAGCACAAAATCGGGGTCTTGGATCGGAGCATGGCAACGACGCGCACGCGCAACGTAGAGCACGCCACCCTAACGCAAACGCACAGTGTTTTCTTCTATACGCAATACTAAACCGCTCTACTAAGGTACAATCCCATACCGGCTGCAGCACCACGTTGGGACAGTGAAGAGTGTTGTTTGTATTCGGAAATTGCATTTAGCGACCCATGATCGCCAACAGTTCCGCCGTGCCCGCTGAGCGGGAGAATCGCGGGACCCTCACCATAGCGCTTCCCGTTTCCGCCGCGGGAGGGCGAGCAACGAGCTGGAGACGCGAATAATCTCGCGCCTTTTGGGCCCGGTCGTGGGAACGTTAAAAGTGCCTTCGGAAGGAGTTTGAAATGACTCCTCTTATACCTAGCTTTGTTGGGGTTTCTTTGCCACTTTTACGTAGTGTACAGAATAAAACTTTCTTTGTTTTCAAAAAATCATGCGGCCATTTTAATCAAAAGTAACGAGTAACGTACTTCGATAGGAGATACCGTAAAATAATAACCACATTACTTTACTCTTTAGTCATTTGTGGTTCCAAAGAGGACGGTCGTACGTTAGTAAGAAAACTAACGCGTTACCAGTAACGTCGTTACTTGTAACGCGTTAGTTCCAACACGGCCATGAACCTATTCGCATTGTTCAGTGTTCGGTGCTAATGGACGTATCGAAGCGAACACAAATATTCGAAAATCGCCCGTTTGTCTAGTTTCTCTTACAGACCACACATTCAGCGAATTACGGTAAGCTACGGAACATGTGCCGTGAAATTCGCGATCTAAAAATCAGATTGACTTAAAAACTCGATCTATATTTTAGGACTTTGAGTAGGTTAAGCATGCACTAACCCTGACCTCTTTAGGCTTTGGAGTCAAACATAGTTACCATCTGATCGTTCAGTGGATACACATCGCTGGTCGCATTAATTTGCTCAGTGAAGATGGAAGTGCGGAGGCATTTTAAGAGGGAATTATGCACCTATAATCACTAACAGCCTACGAAATGCAGTGCGTGGTTCATTCACTCTTCGCATCTTGCCTCGCAATTCACTCTTTTACATTCCCATCGGCTAAATCCGCAATCTCTCTGGCTGCGAACAATAAATAGGATGGTGGCAACTCCTCACGCCTTGCACTGTTTATAGTACTGATATAATACTGCATCTAACACTCTGCACTCTCGAAAATAAGGGAATGTAGTACTTACACCCCTTCTCCCATATAATACACCCCCAAACTTCAGTTCGACGTACCGAGTACTGATGTCGCACCGAAGGTACCAGCCTTCAGAAGCTGGTTGATAGCAAGTAGTGCAACTTAATAAAATAGCTAATGGACGTGTTACTCTAGACAAACAAAATTAATCGGGGTTTTCTTGGCCCTACTGCAGAACCTCAGTGTTTTCTTTTCTGTAGTCTTTGATACGTGTTCTAGCTGTTTTATAAGTTATACCGCGCCGTTTCATAAGTTATGTCGCAGTTATGGTCGTCAGTTTGACGGTAGTGCCATTGGTAGTGCACTGTACGTCAAACTTAAGTTTTGGGATGTATTATATGGCACAAATGGGTTAAAGAGTACATCCTTTGTTTAGAGTGCATGTAGTACTGATTTGCAATCTTTATTGCACCGAATTACACAATTGTACGTTAGGACTACATACCTGGATGCTCTGGATTGTAAATAAAATACACGAAGTAAATATATACAATATGGAGTGGTGGAGGATATTATTGCACTGTAGAGATATATAAATATTTAGAAAACTAAAATTTTCACTTTCGTTTTGAAGGATACCGTTCCATGCACCTTCAACGAGTTTCTTATCAATCTTTGATAGGTGTTTTATCTGGATAATATTTAGCCTAAATGTTTACTCAATAAATTTTAAAGTTGGAATATAAAAAATAATCATTGACTTATTTACAATATCTCAATTTACGCCATAGTTTTGAGTTTGCGCAAGCTATTTTCTGTCACAAAACGTTGCTGTGTTTCCTTTCCCTTTATTTCTTCACGTCTTATCTCTCACGCTTTTAGCTGTTTGCACCCCACCCATTGTCACAGAAGCACTCGGGTTTCTGTAATATGACATATAAACTGGACTGTATCAATCAACACGTCAACTGTGGTTTGTTGGGAACACGGATGTTAAATGCAAAAATATAAAACAAAGACGTTTTTGAGAGAATTAGCCCTAACGAATTTTAGAGAATATCTGAACGTTAATAAATTGTAAGAATGTATTTATTTAAGATATATTGATAAGACTAGAACGTTAATAACATAACTCTTTTTTGGAACTGTTTTACTGTAATCGTATTCCGAGAGTGAAATACATAGATTAAAATAAATGCGAATATTTTTTTAAGATTCAGTGAACCACATGTTTACATCTGAAGGATATTTAAACACCTCGTAAATCGTTGAAGCTTTATGTTTTTTTTTTTTTTTTTTTTTTTTTTTTTTGGGGGGGGGGGGGGGCGTGCGATGATTTTTGCCCTTTCGGTAAATTCTGCATACAATTATTCCTAGACGTTGATAACCTCTAAAAACGCATTGGTGCATCTATCAACAAAATGACAGTCACAAAAAAAAAAATAGAAAAACAGCAGACTTGGCTTACTTATCTGGTAGCGAGAATAAGTTCCACGTGGTTTAGTCCCAATTATATGCCGCCAAGGATTATCATATCAACACGCTGTGTTGGCATATTACAAGAAAATTGCTGAGCTCCTGCACATTGTTCGAGTTCGGCTATTTACGTCACCGCAATGATTGGACACAAGGCACTATCCATATCTTGGCCGACACTTAGATTGTAACGTGCCGTATTCGAGTGCATATGCAGCGCTCCTATGCAATTTATTAACCGCATTCGACTATCGTCATTAAGAGTATATCCTTGCGACTACGTGGACAATGCACACCAGTGGCTATGTTACCAAGTTTTACGAAAGAGAAACTGAAACGAAAGCCACTTTTTATTCTAGAAAGTACAATCTGACAAGAAGATCCTAGGCTCCTAGGCGATTTGCATCATTGGCGAGAATACGTGGGTCACACAAGTGAGAGTAAGTTTTCTGTAATGTAATCAACATTCCTACAAAATATTATTCCACTTCCGCTTTATGGGCTGCCATTTAGGGAATAACAATATTTTGAAAAATTGCACCGCCTATACTTTCCCACGAACAACGAGATGTGCCAACTGAAATCTATAAAGTGTGCTCGGCGAATATTAATGCAAGACCAAAATTTTCCATAAGCTACACACGAATCAAAATACTGCGATTAAAAATTGACAGTGATATTGCAGCTTAGTTCGAAATCATTCTAAGACCCGTCATTTCCCGAGATCGCTTCGAAGATTTCAGAAATAAAAAATAGACGGATGGACATTTGTATAAAAGATTAGGGAGAGGGCCGACCGCGTGTTCCAAGAGGCAGGGTTTCATTGCTGGGGATATCTTAAACTTCTGGTAACGAAGTGTAAGGACGAATTCTCAAATTAAGTGACCGGCTCTGTGGGAACAAATGTACCTAGCATCACCCGCAACTTGTTTGGCAAATAGCGTTGAAGCGATGTGCTGAAAGCCGGCTTGAAACAGGGTACGTAATAGAATAAAATTTTCTTCATGTCATGCTTTCGTTCTGTCAGGTCAATATGTTTTATGTTGACTGAGGATAATACCAACTAGTCCAAAGATCGGGGTCTATTAATTCTACCATGGTAACACTAATAAACTCCCGTTGCTGCAGCGACCACTGCAGCGATTCGTTAGTGGTTACCTGCGTAGACAGTGGCAAAATATATACCTTGTCAAAGGTAGCTTCTTCAAACTCAACACGAATTATTTAGTTTGAATGTCAAGGAGCCGTCTAAAATTAAAAGATGTTTTCCGCATTTTGGGCGTTCAAATAATACAACATTTTAAACCAGTTATGACAGAATATTATCGTTACGGGAAGATTCGCATTCAAATCTTCGCCAATCCTAAGTTATATTCAGAAGCATTTAACCACAAATGCTAGATATGGTACAAAGTGAGCACACGCTCAAAAACGTGTTTAGACAAAATATTTACGGCAAAAAGAAAGCTATAGATTCAGCTTCACTCACCCACCCTAAGCTTATGGTGTTCGTCATAGTCTTAGCTCTAGGATATTTGTACTCTTCAAATGTCCTACGGTCAGCGAAAATTCTAGATAATTTAATTAAATATGTAATTTAGGACCCAGGGTTCAGTATAAGGTTGTATACTATTCTGCATGAGAATATCAGCAGCGTTATTAGAAATTTATTTAGGGAGTTGAAGTATCTATCACTCTTGTAACTTACCCTTGGAGAAACCTTCCTCCTATTTGCTTACAAGCCGATCATGCGTGAAAAAATCAATACCATTGACGTGTTATCAAAATGACTGGCAAGATCTATAAAACAATTGTGATTTCACCCGAGAGAGAGGGAGAGAGAATAAATTAAATATATTGCTCTGCGTCGCAACGAAGTAAAATGTGTAGGTCAAAATAAATTTTGGCCACATTAACCACAGTAATTGCTTTCACGTTTCTTCTGAGGAAGAGTACACTCACACTCCTTTTTATGAGAATGAATGGGGAGCTGGTGCACTATATATTCTCGAACTTTGAAGTGGAATAGCCCAAGAAAACATACCACCAATTGTGGAATAGCCCAAGAAAACATACCACCAACAGCATGGTGAGAACATTTCCATTCTACACGTTCCTATTTCTCATATAGAGCACGTGATCCCCCCAAAAATATTATATGCAACCAGAATTGTTATCCAGTACGAGGCATTTTCAAGACATCTCCAAATAGTTTATTTGATAGTCCTTGAACGTTCTGTCAGAGTGGGCAGGTGTGCCAATCTAAGAGTGCTCTTCTCTTATGCTCAGCAGCGTGATTGGAAAACTACTTGTATGATTTTTAGTGCCGAAGTTTGAGTATATCCGTATTTTACTTCAAACGTTATTAAATCAGCGAAATTAGAAAACTAGCAAGTATAAAACGACTCAGTTACAATAAATAGTCATTTTTCTATTCTACAAGATTTGCCAAAACACAAATTAGTTTTTGCTGTAGCTAGACAGTACTCGACGCTCAGAATCCTACCGTACATTCGCACTGGGTGTAGATACATCCACACAAAAATGGCAACTTATGCGCGATATTTTACGATAATTATTTAATAAGCAGTAACGTTCCTGTACCATCAACCACCTCATGATTTTTGTTTCAGCGAAATTGTAGTTTGAATGAAATTAAAGTTAAAATTTTATAAATGAAATTAAGTTTTTTCTTATAATATACAATTTTACTAGTATCCGGCGAAAAAAACACGATCATATATATAAATCTCTATCTAAAAAGGAAAGGGAATGCACTTTCCATATAGCCGCTGTTTAGACGTTACGCCTACTACCAAGGCTACTTACAAGCCAGAGTGAGCACTAAACCCTCCCTTGCATTCCTTTGCTTTTCACCAGTCCACGGCTCGGTTTGATATAATCTAAACAACATACTATGTGCCGGTTTCTTAGGTGAACAACCTTATCAAGGCGTGTCTGGAATATGATGCTCCAGGTATATAAGCTCATAGCATCTATTCATAAACCGTCTACTTTGCTTCGAAGCAAGAGAAACCGAATACATCATGTTCTCTAAGGTACAAATGTCATCCAAGATCGTCGCCTATAGACGCTAAACTTCGCAGTTGAGGCTTATCCTTGACGTTGAAGAGAATAACAGATTCTCATTTTCTTATAGGTTCTTCTGTGCTGCCTTTTCGCCTACGCGGCATGCGGAGTTGTTGTGGAACACGTGAGTATGGGTTAAACGGGCAGGTAAAATAGCGTTTATGAACATCGTCATATTAAATAGCCTTTCCATTAAATAATTCTTAATAGGTCATGGTGCCTTTCCTAAGCAAGCTTGATGTCGTAGTCCCATTGATATTGCTGAAGACTATCGATTGATGTTCTCCGTATTCACTCACAAGATAATCATTTGCTTAACTTTATAATTATATCGATATGTTTTTATAGGAATATAAAATTGTTATTTAGAATCTTCGTTATACAAGTACTATCACACGTAATTCAGCTTTGAAGCAACCACTACAGCAGCGGATATAGAATTTGAATTAGTTTTGCAAATAAACTCTCGTGTTGAGCAGTGACTTTGTGCGTTCTTAAGTTAAATAATCTTCAAAAAGAGAGTACTTAGAGTAAAACTGCTAAGCAAATAGAACTTAATTAGATGAAAGACTGGTAAAGTTATATCAATTACTCAATCGCTTTTTTTTTTTTCTTCGTGCCAGGCTTGTAATTAAAAGGTTAGATACGGGGTCTGTTGACCGCAACACGTTACTCAATGGTAAGAAAGTGATAGGTGAAGTTCGTGCTAATATGTTTCCTCTTTATTTCAACGCAGCACCCACCCCAGCCATACAGCTTCGGCTTTGACAACGTCGACGAGTTCGGCACCCGTATGACCCGACAGGAAACCGGAGATGAGTTCAACAACAAGGTCGGCTCCTACAGCTACGTCGATGCATTCGGCGTCACACGTCTGGTGAAGTATGTCGCCGACGCCACAGGCTTCCACCCCACCGTCGAGACCAACGAGCCAGGCACCAAGACCTCTGCCCCAGCCGACGCTCCGTTCTTCTCCACCGCCGTCGAAGGCCCACATCCAGTCGTCGTCAGTGCTGTTCACCCAACCCCTGTGGCCGTCCACGGTGTTCACGCTGCTCCAGTGGCTGTTCGTGCTGTCCACGCCTACACCCACAACGCTCCTGTAGGCTATGCTCTCGCTAGGGCACTCTAAGCGGGTAATAAATTATTGCTTTTGTAAAACCCTTATTCTCTCGCTGCTGATATATGCAGAACGCATTGAGTTCAGGAAGACATAGAAGAGAATACATCGAAGTAAACTAATATTGAAAGATAGTTAGAGGAGAGATAATAGGGAAATTCGAAGATATGCACCTTTTCATCTGATTGTTATCGACAAGTAAGACATGGCTCTACATTAGTAATCCCGCGTGCATGAAGCATAAAGCAGCCCGTCATAAAAGAAACAGTTCCATGTCGCTAGGTCTGGAAATATTGATCAATATTATTTCATGGCATTCAAGCCCGTTGTAATTCACACAGTGCTTTGTGTTTAATAAAAAATATTATGTATCTAGAAATTCATTTATGTATAGTCTATCAGTGGGCTACATTGATTTAAACATAATTATAAACTTGGATATTTCTTGCGAAGCGTGTAAAACATTGAGAAAGGGGATATTCTTTATTTCACTGAATGAAAAATTGCTCCACTGAAGTGCTTTCGGATCTACATTCCCAGGCCTGATATAATTTATTTTTTAAATGAATTTCCATCTGATAAACCTCGTAAATTTTCAACACAAACAGTATAACGCAAATTGAGATGCTGAGCATGACGTTTATGCTCTGCAAATCCGGCATTGATTGTACCTCGACAAGCAGATATTAGACATATTTCTTTATAGATATTTTACTGGCTATCGCCCGTCCCGTTCCGTTCTTGGGAGAATCCACTGCAGAACAGTGGTGAATACTGGGTTCCGTCACAATAGGAACAAATTATACAGAACATTCCAGCCATGCAGGGCATTCTCAAGCAAGTTTCAAATTATTTAGAAAAAAAAGAAAGACAACTATTGCAAGTTATGTCTCGACAAAAACACCGCTCTAAAAAGTATTAGTCAATACAGGGATGCTAAAACGGCTGTTTAACGATAGATATAAAAATGCCGTTATGAGGCGCCCTATTTCAAGGCGAAGGGTGTCTTCTAACTTCTGAACATCTAAATAATTGTGAGAAAAACAACAGGGGTGTATATCTACGAATGCGATAGCATGTATCGTTGCACACACGGAAAGGTTAGGGGAAAACCGAATTGGTGCGTAGGTCACGTGACATATATTTTTCCCGGCTAAATTTAGCCGGGGAAGTGAACTCCCTATCGAAAAAGATTTTTTGCCGGAATTTTATTTCCAGTAAACTATTATTTTACTGGATTATGGGACTCTTTTCACTTCCGGTAAAGCCAAAACTTACCGGAGTGTCACCGAATTTTTTTTCGGAATGTTATCGGATTTTTTACCGGAATGTCACCGGATTTTTTGCCGGAATTTTATTTCTGCTAAAACATCTATTTTACTGGATATGGGACTTTTTCACTTCCAGTAAAGCCGGAATTTTCCGGAAGTCATCAGGATTCATCAGAAATTACAGAAAGTCATCGGATTTGCAGCAATTCATAGGGAGCTTGCCGTGTTTTTATTTTTCTTTCGGACGTCAACGGAAGGCACTTAGGTAGAAGCCTGTGAACCGTGGGTGGTATATGCTTACCAGATTCTGGACGATACGGTAACAGTTAAAGTGGTTAGTCCATATAGACCTGAAGGTTCCATGTATTTATTAAACAGGGTCAATACCAGTGGAACAATTTGCACAGCTGTAGGCAAAAGCAATCAGACCACATAGGAACAACCGAGTCCTTTGTCGCAAAAAATATTTTTCAAGGGGCTCACAATGCCGCTGGGCAAATTCCTAGATGTATGGTAGTTCAACTAATAAAACCGAGCAGGTGCACCACACGGACGCACACACTCACTTTCAGTAGCACGTCTAGCGAAAACCACAAGCGCGGATCGAACATCTGCCGCCGTTGAGCAATAACGGGCACAGATCACGATGTCGTCTCTGATGCCGTCGCCGCGGGGGCACCAGGCGGACACATACACACTGTCAGTAGAACGCTTAGCGAAAACCTCGAACGCGCGGAACGAACATCCGCCGCCGTTGAGAAATCACGGGCACAGTCACGATGTCGTCCCTGATGCCGTTGCCGCGGGTACACCAGGCGGACACATACACACTGTCAGTAGCACGCCTAGCGAAAACCACGAACGCGCGAAACGAACATCCACCGCCGTTGAGAAATCTTGGGCACAGTATTTTTCGCTCGCTGGATGTTTCTGAAGCCGAACGGACAAATAGGCGTAAGAAACAGGTCACTGAAAAATATGTTTTTTTCATCTGCACACCCAGCTGCTCTGGAAGATACAGGTTGCACACATGGAACGAGAAGCCGAGACTGAGCGTCCGTTCCTGGTCGGCTTTTGCTCGTTGACGGACAAAGAAACCGGTTTTCTTCAAAAGAGTCAGCAAAAAGACCCTCTCACATTTTCCCCACGAACCCATTGCGAGAGAGAAAAGGTGCGTGGGGACTCGTCCTTGGTGCGTTCTAGGAACCATAATTACACACCCAGTCCCCGGCTCGTCTCGGCTTCCCCCTCCCCTCACGTCGGTTTCAAGTGAAGTTCGGTAAACAGGGAAGCGAGTAACATACTTCGTATGGTAAACAAAAGTGGCTGCCAGTGACATTCCAGCGAAATCTGGAAACCCGCTGCCGGCGCAATTCCAGCGAAATCTGTTTGCCGGCAATTAATCCAGCAAAGATTGGTAAACTACACTGGTTTCGAAAGAAAACGGGTGAAACTGCCCACCTTTCTGGATCGTGAAAACCGTTCGCTGCACGCACTTCTTACAGGATTGCAATGTCGTCCCGAGCTAAAACTCGCACTCACGCGAATGCCGCCCGAGTGTTCTCGTACCTGCTCTGGCCCAAACTTTTGCCTGTCGCAAATAGCAAGTTGCCGGTGATCGCTGCCAACCTTTTGGACCGTCAAAACAGTACGCTGCACGCACTTCTTGCAGGATTGGAACGTCGTCTCGAGCTAAAACACGCACTCACGAGAATGCCGCTGCATTGGTGGCCGCCATTACAAACTCAGTCCCCCTGCTCGTCTTGGCTTCCTTGCCTTTAGCCGTTCCCCTTGCGTCGCCTTCCAGTGAAGTTTGGTGTCCGGCAAACGAGAGTGGCTTCCGGTAGGATTCCAGCGACGGGTAATCGAAAGTGGTTCTGGTAAAACTTGAAGCAAAAGTTGCTGCCGGTAATATTTCCACCAAAGACTGGTAAACTACGCTGGTTTCTGGTGAACATAAGTGGAAATTAACCCGTTTCCACCGAATGTCACTGGAAGTGTTTCCCGGATTTTCCAATAGGGCTGGTGCATAGGTTTTGTCGCCACAGGTCGTGGCGTAAATTTTCCGTTAAATTTAGCGGGCAAACTGATTTGATGCATACGTCGTGGCGTCTATTTTACCGCCAAATTTAGAGGGTAAATTGAATTTAGTCACAGGTCGTGACGTTAATGTTTCCATTACATTTAGCGGGGAAACTCAATTGGTCCATAGGTCACGTAACATTAAGTTCTCCTCTAAATTTAGTGGGAAAACCGAATTGGTGCGTAGGTCGTGACGTCGATTTTCCTGTTAAGGTTAGCAGGGAAACTGAATCGGTGCATAACTTGTGACTTGAATTGTTCTGCTAAATTTAGAGAGGAAACTAAACTGGTGCGTAGGTCATGAGACGTAAATGTTTTGCTAAACCTGAAAACACGCCCAGGAAATACCCATATGGCTGAAACTGTGGAGTAGTCACTTAAAACCACTATCGCATTAAAAACCGTTTTATATTGTTTGCGTTTGGTGCTTTAATAGGCTATAAAAACACCTAGAGACGCTTGGATTAATCTCCGGTAAGCATGAAGCTTGATGTCACTCCTTCTTCACTATCAATATCATATGACATGCGCAGCAAACAGTACATTAAAGTTCCCATAGAACCGTATTTTGAATGGCGGCTTAAAATTGGGTGTTGCAAATACGGTAAAGAACACCACCTCTCGGAAATAATACACATAAACTTTGTTGCTTTAGTAGTTTCAAACTTCGGTTCGTCATCCTATAGGGGAGTTAGTGGTCTTACGTACATCTGACAGATGGTCGAAGTAGCGTCTCATGCTGCGTCACCCCTAAGACGTCGCGGTGAAAACAACGCCTCACTCGGGAAGATAAAATGACTCACGGTGTTCTTCACAAAATGCTCCTTTTGCTTCGGATGAAATAGTACTCATTTTTTTTTTGGTGACATCAGTAAATTTAAATTAGCTTTTATATTTCTATGATGCAGATCAAGGGCACAAATCCTGATGTGCATTTTCTATAATGCGTGCTTTTTTATTTTTTTTGTCAAGTGAGGCACTCTTTTTGACTAAATTTAGTCCAACGGTATTTCTCTTTGAAGAAAAAAAACACCATAGTAAGACACAACTTCAGAAACACATGGCGTGTCTTATTATTTTCGTGATTTCTTACACTCTGATTCACTCTTGGGTGTTCTTATTGGCTAATATCCCAACTCATCGGCAGCAGTGTAATAATAAAATCATTGGGACTCGTCGCACGAATGCATTTTTATGCTGTAAGTGAGAATAGATCGAAGAACGCAAAGGTTCCAGAGGAAATATAGCAACTGCGCTTTCCAATTGAAAGAGAATATTAAATACAAATTAAATTACAATTGCAAAAACTGTCAGTAGCATGCGCTCTGGGATATCGAGAAAACTGAATTTTATAATCGAATATTTTAGGATCGTCAGACTCCTCCGACATTTTTTTTTTCGTGTAAATGGTTTTTTTTTATGAATCACTAGCAGATGCACTCACACGAGTAAAAGTAAGTTTAACGTAGGTCTAAAGCACGAAAAAAAAAATTGTTTTGTGATGTCTGTTTGCTTAGATGTACAACATTTTCACATTTTTGAAAATGGATCACATTGAACTGCAAGCACTTCTTAAAACGTGGTAGAAAGTTCATCATCCGCGAACAAAAATATGAAAATTTCGACTCATGCGCAACGATATCACAACTGTAAATTTGCATTGAATTACTGAAAAAATGGGTGCTGTAATAACATTACACCACACAGCCCCGACAAATCTTCTTGATTGTACAATTTGTTTCGCAAAATGAAGAAAAGAACTTCGTGCACAATGACTGAAATGTTGGAACCGATGAGGCTGTGCTAACCAAGTGCGCTCCTGACCTCCTTTCCCAAAACGTGAGGAATTTTTTTTTTTGTAGGGTTATGGACGGATATAGAGGTCAACAATAAGGGAATATAATTCTTAGGTGATTATATCAAAATATAAATAAAGGTAGTGGTTCAAGACAAAATAAAACACCTGAGTATTTCTTTTTATTTCTACGTTATTAAAAACTAAAATTTGATTTTTACTGCGTCCTCGTATCTCGTCAAAAATTATCAATATTTATACATTTTTAAAAATGTATTTAACGTATTTTGGTTCTAAAAGTAGGTACTACACCTATCTACGCAGATGTATATCTAATCCTTTAATAAGGTACCAGCTAGTCGTTCTTTTAAGCTATTTTCTTTTCTAAACCTTCATGAAAACAGGGTAAGCTCGGATTAGAGTGTTCAATAAGTTTCCTCCTGCCCTTTTTATTGTATTTTCAAAGGCTTCTTCGAGTAACAATGCATAAAAGGTAAAGGAAAAGCATACTTGTTTTTATATTCGATCTCATTTGTTCCTGGTGTTATGGTGTTCTGTTAGAGCACTAAATATATGTAGATAAAATAATCGTTTAATTCCATGATATAAAAAGGCAATTTTATGATTGCATTGTCAATAGTGTAGACTACGAATTCTTCGGATATTTAGGATAAAAGATGTACTCAACAGTGAGCTTCGATACGACGCCGCTACCGCTTTGCATTCAAATAGTATTTCTGCACGTGCGCACGAGAGTAGCGAGCCGTTTCGTGAACTTTCTCCTGCCGCCTCCGCAGTGAACTGAAGTTATGGCGGAGTTCCGCACAGGTTCAATCCGTAGTGAAAATAAACTATTGCGTACCTCATAGAAAGTTTTTTTTATGAATTTGATTTTCACACAGTGCATTTACGTGATCCTGGTAGCATATATACTTATCCTTCGTCTTGACTTGTTTTTCGCAAGAATTCAGGCCATATTATAATATATAGAAGTGCCCTTAAATAAAAGAAATATTAAAACATTCTTTCTAGTATATACGTTTATCACCAACGCGCTCAACAAAAGTATAATTGCCCTCTTTGTTATTATACCTCACATTGTTTGGTTTATCTATACCAGGGGTGGTCAAACCTCTGCTGGTCCAAGTGCGGCTCGCGGATCCCTCGAAAGAGGACCCCCCCCCCCCCCCCCCTTCCCGTTCCTTTCGGGATTTCCCCACGGAAAAAGAGAAAGAATTTCAGAATAAAGCACCCTGCAGCTTGCAGTTTGGCAGCCTTGTCTCCCATACGTACAGTCGTACAGCCTTGTGCCCCCATACGTACAGTCAGACTCTGGACAAAAGTAGAGTTTGCTATACCCCCCCCCCCCCCCCCCCGCGGCTCTTAGAAGTTTCGCGGTTTTGTTTGCGGCTCTTAGGCCGGGTCAGCCTGGCCACCCGTGATCTATACGCATGAATCGCTCAGTGATCTATTGAAGCAGCAGTGAACCTACACTTAACACGGATTTCTCGTGGAAAAATGGGATATGGTGCTAAGTGTGTGCGGACGAAAGATAATTTTATTCGGGAGGTTCACAAACCGAGAAAAACTCTTAAAGTTATCTAACTGGCTGAAACAAATGTGCAGAGGCCTAGAGCAATTATGAATAAGCCGATTTCTGCAAACATATCGGAAACCAGTACGAAAGTTTCTTTCGTGCAAGTGCTCATCTTGTTTTTGCTACTAATTTTTTATCCGACAAACGTCCTTTGTGACGGAACTATATTTGTGTTTGTGCGCTCTTCCAGACAAATTATAATTCCCGTTAGGCCATAACCTCGGTAAAATACTCACGCATCTTGGTCAAAATAGCAAGAGCCAAGGCATCTTGTTCATAAATTACACGTATGTTAGCGGTCTTATCTTTACTCAAAATCTAGCTGAACGTTGCAACGCTGCTGGCAATGTCACCTCGCTTATTTGCCGCATACCTTTCCCCGCACATCTTTCGCGTACTCGGAAATTCATTGGAATCGACAGAGAAGGAGAGTCTTATTTTCAAAGGGAGTAATTGGCTTAAAGGAGTGAAGGAATTACCGTTAGACTGCTTGGAATTTGATTTGTTGGGTATTTAAGCTGTAACAAACTCCTAGCGGACCATCATTGCCACTTCGAAGCAAAGAAAGTTCAGTAATCATGTTTTCCAAGGTGCGATAATTTACTTACTTCATCGACTCTATAGCAAATACAAAGAGCCAAAGTTGTTGTATCGCTATCGTGAAGGATTTAACATTGTCTTGATTTCTTTTTAGGTTTTTGTCTGCTGTCTTTTTGCCTTTGTGGCCTGCGGTGTTGTTGTCGAGCATGTGAGTATAATAATAGCGACAGGTATTGTATAGAAACTTCTAAATATTGTGCAGAACTGACAAGATATTTTAAGAGAAGATTTCGTATAAAAATGCCAAGATATTGTATGTACGTTACCATGTGTAGAAATGATTCCTTAATGGTTTAGTTTTCTAAACTCGGCAACTTGATATCTGTATGTCATACTCAACGAACGTTCCAAAAATATTAACCTCTCACTTCACTTTCCGCAATAAAAAAAAAACAATTTAGAGTCATCACATAACCACAGATAAAGCACGTAAACCGACAAAAATATTGAGTCCACAAGCCGAACTGTACAATATAAGGTACAAGGCGAATATACTCACTTACTGTAATGTCTGTTATTTAATTTTACTCAGACTATATCTCTCAAACTGTGAAATGAATTGTGAGTAAATTACTGACAAGAATACAAAAAGTGCCCGAAAAAACTGATAATAAAGAATATGTAGTGAAGCAGTCTTTAAATTTTATTATAAGGCACGTGTACTCGCGTAAAGGGAAAACAGATCAAAAACTCGAACCTAGGTATGTTCACCTCCTTCAGGGCAGTGAGCACTTAGGTATAATCTTCACATCTAGTGCAATCTAAATTTCAGTAATCTCGAAGATCTTTAACAGTCTGCGCGTGTTTCAGTGAAAATATTCAGTGAGCAACTATCAAACTATTCAAGGAAGATGCATCCATGACGAGCCGTCTTTTTGCCTTTATTTTTCCAATAGGCACCCCAGCCCTACAGCTTCGGCTTCGACAACATCGACGAGTTCGGCACCCGCATGACCCGTCAGGAGACCGGAGATGAGTTCAACAACAAGGTCGGCTCCTACGGCTACGTCGATGCCTTCGGTGTCACCCGCCTCGTGAAGTACGTGGCCGACGCCACCGGCTTCCACCCGACGGTGGAGACCAACGAGCCAGGCACCAAGACCTCAGCCCCAGCCGATGCTCCATTCTTCTCCAGCGCCGTCGAGGGCCCACACCCGGTCGTCGTCAAGGCTGCTCCAGTCGCCGTGAGCGCCGGTCATGCCGTCCCAGCGGTGTACCCTGCCGCTGCCTTCCCCTAGATCTATCATGATCACCTCACATACGGCCTGTCCAATCACTTCTAAGCTATTAATAAATTATTGACACATATGAAATGAAACCTCATTTATTCAAAACTTAGTTTCAGTTTCCACTCACAATGCAGTCAAGCTGTGTAAAGTACGATACACATACACTTATGGCATTCAGGTAAGGCAATTGTACTAATACGCACCGTAGTACATTTAGTGTCACACGGTGTCTCATTATTTAGCCTTACATGCTATACCAGTGGCCTGGGATCATATGGTGGCATATCGTAAGAAAGATGAAGACGACGACGGGGCACTGGCTCGAGCAATCACCTCTAGCAAACCAAGTCCTGCTAGCTGTCCCCGCTTCTACGAAGTCGTTATATTTCCGTCATCTCCTTGTCCTGCTATTGTTCTATTAACGTGATTATACTAAATATATCTAGTGTAAGATAATAAGCGAAGCACGCCATACATTTTTTTTTTAAGAAAGTAATCGTATGCGGCGCTATGCTATCTAACCTGCACTCATATTTATAGCCTACATAATCTGAGAAGAGACTGCACGGCAGACGGGTCGCGAAACGAAACATCTTGAACAACTGTTTGGTGAAAAGAAAGTCAGTATTATACTTGAAATAGTATAGCAATCCCCCGCTATATTCTTGCTATTTTGACAGTTCAATTTGAGTGCTTGCCAGTTTTTAACACACAATGTGTTATATGGCTTGTACGTCTAACCATATCCGGTTAGGTGCCAGTTAGGGAAGTCGACAGGCCAACTGCCGGCCGAACACTGACGCAGCGCTCGTCTCCTCACTGATCGGACACCAGTGGCAGCCGAAACTCTTCCTCGAGTGCCTCCGTGTTACTCCCGGCTGGTGCGAAACCTGACGGGTTCAGACATATAGGTGTGCTGTGCTCCTGGCTATATCCAAAAGGCAACATCCAGGCGGCGCCAGCAGAGATAGAGCCCACGGTATACCAAATACCGTAGAGACTAATACAGGAAACTCCATGGTAAATTGGGGACGGAAGTAGAAAGCGATCTTGGCGGTATGGAGTTGACAACTTGCCACATTCCTTTGAAAACGAAACAAGTGGGTGTGACTCACTAGAGAAATTGAAAGTCTTAGAAATATTTCTTTTTTTTTTTTTTTTGATGGAGCATAGGGAGCATAATCTCGTGATCTTGGACCTATTGGTATTTTGATGTCAAAATGCAGTGTGTTATATAGACCAGTCAGGATTTGTATAGCGATTTTGTACTATCTAAATAATTATTAACCTTTTCTGGCGTGTTGATTTATTTGTTTTATTCCTACCGAAACATGTGTTAATAATGTCCTTGGCTCCAAGTGAACATAATTGGCAATATTCATCAATTTTTTATGAGACCGACTTGAAATGACTCTAAACGACTAGGAGTGATTAATATTGATAATTATGTGTTTTTTTTTTTGTTTGCTTACGCTTATAAACGGCTTCAAGTATCTTTTGTTGGCTATTAGCATCTTCTTTGACCATATTGACCTTAAATGGCTGCCAATGGCAATTGATGAGATAATTGACAATTATCTATTTCGGCGTTGGTGAATGCATAAGGCTTCAACTGGCTATTATTGGAGATCAGCCTCTACTTTTATATATATTTGCTAGATATGGCTACAAATATTAATGCGTAATGAAAACTGATCTATTTCTGTTTTTAAACTGGAATGACTTCAAGTGGCTATTGTTGGCTATTAGAATATATTTCTGACCAGATTGGCTCAATAGCTACTAATGGCTGTTAGTCATTATAATAGCAATTATCTGCTGTATGAGTGTTTATGAATGAGAATGGCTTCAAGTGGCTATTATTGGCTATAAGCACCTATTTTTGAATAGATTGGCTGCAAATGGCTACAAACCGCTATTAGTAGCGAACTATTGTTTGAGCTATTTTTATATTTACAAAATGAAATGGCTTCAAGTGGGTAATGATGGGTATTTGTATTTATTTTTGACCAGATTGAATTAAAATGGCTGCTGATGGATATTGATGAGATCAATAAACAATTATGTGCTATTTCGGTGCTTAAAAATCAGTATGGCTTCAAGCGGATTTTATTGGCTTATGCATCAAAATTTAGATAAATTTGATTTAAAAGGCTACAAATGGCTATTAGTTACTAGTGTTGATAAATATGGGAATTTTTGTGTTTAATAAGGGGATTGACTTTAAGTGGCTATTGTTGGCTATTATCATCTATTTCTGCCCAGATTGGCTTCAAATGGCTAGCAAGGGCTATTAGTGAGTATAATTGACATTTATGTGTTATTTCAGTGTTTATGGATAAAAATGGCCACACGTGGCTATTACTGTCTATAAGCATTTATTTTTATTGCAATGACTTGATTTGGCTACAAATGGCTATTAGTGACTAATGTTGATAGTTATGAGCGATTTTCGTGTCTACCAACTGGAATGGCTTTAAGTGGCTATTGTTGGCTATTATCATCTATTTCTGACCAGATTGGCTTCAAATGGCTAGCAATGGCTATTAGTGAGTATAATTGACAATTATGTGCTACTTCAGTGTTTATGGATGAAAATGGCCACAAGTGGCTACTTATAAGCATTTATTTGTATTGTATTGGCTTGATTTGCCTACAAATTGTGATTAGTGACTGGTGTTGATGGTTACCCGGGCAGCACACAATATTGGCGCGATATTCGCTTCGGGTTGGGAAAGTCGTCCGAGTATTGCCGATTTTTCCGTTGTATCGGGACAATTGTGCCGGTACCATTTTGATTCTGCCGATGTCGACGGAATATATGTTATATTGCGGCGACGCAACCATGATATATATGGTACACGAACCGTGTTTTTCCCTGAATATCATTTTTGAATCGGCAATAACTGCGCAGTATTATGCATTTTCGGCCGATTCGAAAACTATATTGGAAGAAAACCGGTACCACTTTGACACGGCCGATGTCCACAGAATATCTGTTATATTGCACCGACGCAATCCTGATATATAGTTTACGCAAACCGTGTAACCACGATTGACACTCATATTGTTTATTTTTCCCCAAAAATAACTTGTATGGGAGAGGAGACAGACGGGACGACGCGAGCGAGGGAGGAGGCCTAATAAGAGAGAGAGTGAACCCAACCTTTTGAGTTCAACGAATTCCGAAACTATATGTAACCTCACGTGACCAGACTCGCTGGCGCCTTGGAAAGGAAAGGTCACAACTGCCTCGGAGGGAGACAGTTGCGACGTACCCGTCTTTGGTTAAACCTTCGAAATAGGGCGCTCGGGCCCAACGCAAGATCCGGCTAGGTGCGCGCGCGCGTGTGTGGGTGTGTGTGCGTGTTTCAAGGAGCGAGAGGCAACGGGCAGTGACTCATGGCGATCGCGATATGATTCGCAGAAGGCCCCCTCCCCTTTTTTGGACGTGACAATCCGCTGGCCTCCTCCCCCTCACCCCGAGCAAGAGGAGGACCACGTTGCCCAAGCAAACGGAAACAGGCGAGGGACATTCCAGCAGATCCTTCAACTGGAAAGATCTGAAGTTCTCCACACCTTTTCTGCGGTGGAAATGTACGACCCCGGAGGGGAACACAAAGGAAGGAAGAAAAAACGATTGGGAGGAAAGAACGGGGCCAGGGGCTAGGCGTACGGGACGGTGCGGAGACCAGGAAGCAGATTTTCCTCGGACGGGACGGCCTGGAGGCAGCGAGACCTCGACGGACAGAGGGGATATTGAAAAAAGGCTGATTTCCAACACCGTGGGAAGTCGGCGTGGCTTCTCCGAGACGCCCAGATCTGCGAGTGCTTGCCAAGCTCCCCCGCAGACATCAATCACCGAATTGTGAGTCAGCCACGAGAATTCAGCGCGGAAGGACTTTTCCATGAACTTTGTAAAGTGGTGAAGTCGATTTTTTTTTAATCTTGTGATAGAATGGAATCTTGTTCTTCTTCGTTATCCGCGTGCTGTTGCGTCAACATTTGCAAATATGCGTGGCAATATTCTAGTTTTTATTGGAAGGCTATTAACAAGTTTGTGGTTATTGAAAGTGCGTTGTTGGTGCTTATGTGTTTATTTATACTACTGTTACTTTATTGTCTTTACAGCGTTTATACTAGAATCTTAACTTGTAGAGGCCCTCTCCCCGTTCCTCTGTTTCCCGTGACCTTCCCGCTGCCCGCCGCCGTTCTGTTCGGCGTTCCCCCATTTCCCGTGACCTTCCCGCCTCCCGCCGCCTTCCTGTCGGGGAATGTTCGGGGCTATCCCGGAGGGACTTGGCAAGCACCCCCTCACCCAGCGCTGACGTCGGATAACCGGTTTGCGGCAAGGTGCCCGAATGGACGATTTGAGGGGCAAAGATGGGAAAGCCTTTAAAGGGGAAGCCGAACAAAGGAAGGCTCTCTCTCAGACGGCGACTCTCTGAGGGGGCGGACACGAAGGATGGTGCAGCGGTGACAAGGAGACGAGGACGCTGGCGCGGGAATCGGTTGGCAAGACGTTGAGCTGTGGACTCGACTAACGAACCGTACGGCGACCCTGGACGACGACGTCCCCATGACGCGGTCTGGACGACCACCGCTGGGACTGGGAGCAGCTGCAGTGGCAGTGGGCTTTGCCCCGGCCTCGCTGATGGCCCGCCAGATATTGCACGTATATCTACAGAGTACTTTGAGCGTCGGCGCTATAGTCCGTTGCAACTCAAGATTGTAGGGCGAGGGTAAGATGGGCCGCGGAGGCGGAAGCAGACGGAACGCTAAAGAGAGAAGGAGGTTCCCCCTCTCTTCTCTAGCGTTCCGTCTGCTTCCTTTTTTCTGGCCCGTCTTACCCTCGCCCTACAATCTTGAGTTGCAACGGACTATAGCGCCGACGCTCAAAGTACTCTGTAGATATACGTGCAATATCTGGCGGGTGCTCAGACGACACTGCCAGTAATCGATTGACTTACGCGATGCCCGGCGGATACTCAGCCGACGCTGGCAGTACTTCAGTGAAATTGTGCTGGTACGGTCCCGCTTTTCAAACAATTTGTCTGGACATCGTGGGGATGGGAAGAACCGTATATTCGGAGTATTTGCCAACAATATTCTGTAGATACTGGCCTAATATTCTTGTGCCGCTTGGGTATGAACGGTTTTGGTGTTTACCAACTGGAATGGCCTTAAGTGGCTATTGTTGGTTGTTATCTATTTCTTATCAGATTGGCTTCAAATGGCTAGCAATGGCTTTTAGTGAGTATAATTGACAATTATGTGCTATTTCAGTGTTTATGGATGAAAATGGCCACAAGTGGCTATTACTGGCTATAAGCATTTATATTTATTGAAATGGATCGATTTGGCTAGAAATGGCTATTAGTGACTAGTGTTGATAATTATGAGCAATTTTTGTGTTTACCAACTGGAATGGCTTTAAGTGGCTATTGTTGGCTATTATCATCTATTTCTGTGCAGATTGGTTTCAAATTGCTAGCAATGGCTATTAGTGTGTGTAAACAATCCTGTGCAATTTCAGTGTTTATAGATAAAACAGTCTACAAGTGGCTGTTACTGACTATGAGTATTTATTCTTTATTAGATTGGCTTGAAATGGCTACAAATGGCCATTGGTGAATAGTGGCGATAGTTATGAGCGATTTTTGTGCTTACTAACTTGAATGGCTTTTAGGGACTATTGTTGGCTATCGACATCTATTTCTGAGCAGATTGGCTTCAAATGGCTAGTAATGGCTATTAGCGAATATAATTGACAATTATGTGCTATTTCAGTGCTTATGATGGAACCGCCTACAAGTTTGGCTATAAGCATTTATTCTTTATTAGATTGGCTTGAAATGGCTACAAATGGCCATTAGGGAACAGTGTTGATAGTTAGGAGCAGTTTTTGTGTTTACTAACTGGAATGGCTTGTGGTTACTATTGTTGGCTATTGGCATCTATTTCTGAGCAGATTGGCTTCAAATGGCTAGTAATGGCTATTATCGAATATAATTGACAATTATCTGCTATTTCAGTGTCTATGGATGAAACTGCCTGCAGTGGCTATCATTGGCTATAAGAATTTATTCTATAATAATTGTCTTGAAATGGCTACAAATGGCCATTAAGCCCGAACCACATAGGGCGTACTGGCGATGTATTTACGGGCGTTTTGGCGGGACATAATCCCGACGTACAGCGGGCGTCGGGACGAGCGCTTCCTTGGTCGGTGTAAATACGCGCGTATTCGGCGATCCACCGAGAGAGATCGCGCCTCTTCGGCGTATTTCGGCGTGGCGTATTCGGAAGATAACAGCGCGGTGCCGGCCAATCAGCTCCCGTGTCCGCTCGAGAATCGGCTTGCCTAGCTATACGGCCGGCTGGCTGGCTTGAGTCAGCCGCCGAAATGGGAGCTCACTTGTCGCGTTCGCCGGTTTATCGGCAAACTGTACGAAATCGCTATATCTCTTTGGAACGAGCGATGAACGACTGAGACAGAAGAAAATAACATCGATGTAGCGGGCGATGTGAAAAAATTGCAAAAGAAAGGGTTTCGAGCAGAGATCGCGGCCGTCCTCCTGCCGGGAGCTTTTGGCAACTTGACGTCTGCAGCGAACATTTATGAAATAGGCGGCAGCAAAGTAGACTTTGGTTGCTGATTAACATTCAGTTATTTCTGTCCTATTATGGAACGTAATATTATAGGAGCCGATCTACATTTTGCCGCCTTTCATGAAAGGCGCCAATCGGGCTACACTGCACCAAACGCCAAGGAGACGTCGACGAAAAGCGTTATGTGTGGTTTGGCGACCTTCCCCTCTTCCCTCCAGTGAAAAAAGCGCCCGCCAAATCCCGTGATTACGCCCACTGAAACGCGCGTAAGTTCGTCGAGAATAGGCCCCATGTGGGTCGGCCTTTAGTGACTAGTGTTGATAGTTATGACCGTTTTTGTGTTTACTAACTGGAATGACTTTTAGTGGCTATCGTTATTTTTTAGCATCCATTTCTGACCAGATTGGCTTTAGATGGCTAGGAATGGCTATTAGCGAGTATCATTGACAATTCTTTGCTATTTCAGTGTTTTTGGATGAAACTGGCTACAAGTGGCTTTTACTGGCTAAAAGCATTTAGATTGGCTTAAAATTGCCACAAATGGCTATTAGTAATTAGTGTTGATATTTATAAGCAGGTTTTATGTTTACTAACTGGAATGGCTTTCAGTGGCTACTGTTGGCTATTAGCATGAATTTCTGGTCAGATTCGCCTCAAATGGCTTGCAATGACTATTAACGAGTATAATGGACAATTCTGTGCTATTTCACTGTATATAAACGAAACTGGGTACAAGTGGCCATTATTGACTATGAGCGTTTATTCTTTATTAAATTGGCTCAAAATAGCTACAAATGGCTATTAGTGGCTAGTCTTGATAGTTATAAACAATTTTAGTGTTTACTAACTAGACCGGCGTTTAGCAGCTGTTGTTGGCTATTATCATTCATTTTGACCAGATTGGCTTCAACTGGCTAGCAATGGCTATAGCAAGTATAATTGTAGATATTCTCGAATAGCCATTCATAGCCATTCGAAGCCAATCTGGTAAAAAATAGATGATAATAAAAAATCACATGAAGCCATTCCAGTTTGTAGAGAAAGAAATAGCTGCTAATTACAAATACTAGTCACGTATGGCCATTTGAAGCCAATTCAAGCCAACCAGAACAGGATCAGATGCTTATAGCCAATAGTAGCCAATCCAAGCAAACCTTGTCAAGGATAGGTGCTATAGCCAAAATATCCACTTGAAGTCATTCAAAACTATACATGCTCCAATTGCATAAGTTGTAAATAATAGTTGATTATACCCATGTATAGCCATTTCATACCAATCTAATAAAATAGATGTTTATATTGTGGCGACCAAGTGGCGCGACCGGCGCTGCCAGCTTGGGCGCTGAAGTGCTCGAGGGACGGCGCGTGCTGGGGCGTGATTGCGCGCGCGTTGGAGAATAGATTCAGTCTTGGCTGGGCAAACCGTCGTCTCCGCCTGCTTATTTTTTGTCCCCAAAACACCCTCACAATATCCAATATTACCCATTTGCAGTCATTTTCATCCATAAACACCGAACTAGCTCAGAATTGTCAACTATATTCCCGAATAGGCATTCATAGCCATTTGAAGCCGGTCTGGTAAAAAATAGACGGTAATAGCCAAAACTGGCCACATGAAGCCATTTCAGTTTGTAGACAAAGAAATGGCTGATAGCTATAAATACTTGTCACTTTAAGCCAATCGTAGCCAATTTAAGCCACCTAGGTCAGGAACAGATGATTATAGCCAATAATAGCCAATCCAAGCCAACCAAGTCAAGAATTGATGCCTATAGCCAATAATATCCAGTTGAAGTCATTCAAATCAGTACACACTCTAGTTGCATAAATTGTAAATAATAGTTGCTGATAGTCATGTATGGCCATTTTAAGCCAATCTCATAAAAATAGATGCTAATAGCCAATAATAGCCTTTTGAAGTCATTTTCATCGATAAACACCGAAATAGCACAGAATTGTCAACTATATTCACGAATAGCCATTCATAGCTAGTTGAAGCCTATCTGGTGAAAAATAGATGCCAATAGCCAAAAAGAGCCACATGAAGCCATTGACGTTCGTAGTCACCGAAATAGCTAAGAATTATTAATACTAGTCAGTTATCGCCATTTGTAGCCATTTCAAGCCAACCAGGTCAACAATTGAGGCTTACAGTCAATAATACCCAATTAAAGCCAACCAAGTCAAGAATAAATGCCTATAGCCAAAATTATCCAGTTAGAGTTGTAGGCGCCGAGTGCCAAGAAGAGAAGGAGAGGAGCGCAAGGTCGGGTAGCGCGCGACACTCGACAATACAACCATATTTTTCATGTCTTTTTTCAGAACTTTTATCTTTTAATTAGCTCGATTATTGTTGCAGTCACACGGTACGTTTGACCTTAAAAAATTAATTTTGAAATTTAACAGTTTTTACTTTTTGTTTTCAAAAGTGAGTATTTTCCTGTGTTTTAAATGCTGGCAAGGGACCAAATTCAAAAATATTTACTTTCCTTCGAACTCAGAAGAATTTGTGTCCTTACCCGTGTGTTGTTTTAATAGGAGCTATAATATACATAGCCGTCAAGATTGTATTTTACAGCGAGCAACTATTGGTTTTCGCCTTAAAAACAGAACACTATTTTTTTAATATTTAAAATTTCAAATTCGAAACAAAAAAAATATGATTCCTATTTAAAAAAAAAAATCAATAATTTTTGTTGAGTTTATATTTTTAGACCGACATGCGTATCAGTTTTTTTTAACTGATTTCTTTTGCTATATGTTCAGTTTTTATTTTATTTTATTTTAGAAAAGAGAGTAGCCAGTTTTTTTATAAACATATCTTATAATTATATGTTGCTTCCCTTACTGCCAACGCACATTAGAAATAAAGGTTAATATGGCAGCGTGCTTTCAAAATATTAGAAATATATCAGCTTTTCATTTTATTTATTTATTCATCAGCGCCTTTAAGAACACTCGGAAATGCGTGAAAAAACCTATTGAATAATTTCGAGTAATATAATTGTCGACTAAAACAGTGTTTATCGCAAACTTCACAGTGTCGAGAGAAACAAAAAAAATAGCAAAAGTATCTTGGAAAATCTATTTTTGCATCCCAATACCAGATAAAGAAATTTTAGACGCCATCCGTGTAAGTTTAATTTAACCCTTTAGTTGTATGGGGTTGAATGACCAGGACAATATTTAATCTTTCCCGTGAACAAGATTGCTAGGAAATTTGAAATTTTGAACCTAAAGCAGGGGAATGTAATTATATCTTATTTTCATTTATTAAGGTGCCAGAGTCATTCTTTTAAGCACCGCTTGTACTAGTTCTTCAGGAACTCGTGTTAAGCTGATATTAGAGTTTTGCCTAAGACTCTCTCGCCCTCTTGATTGTATGCAAAGGCTTCTTCGAGTAAAAATGCAAAAAACGTAAAAGAAACCTATATTTCTTATACGTAGGGTTCTGAGTTTCCGGTTTAAACCGATAAAAACCAATAAAGGTATGGCGAATCCATTTTCTAAAATTCTGCTTGAACCAAAAATGGTCAGTTTTTTAGGGCCGCATCGGGATGGGCGGGGGGGGGGAGGGGAGAGGGGGCGTTGCAAGGTTCGACATTGTGTAACCTGGTCGTTATTGCCCTCTTCTAATGGCCCGTTCACACTCTTGTGACCGAGTTCGACCGAGAGAGACCACACCGGTTTTTAAGCCTCTTGCGATCTGTTAGGACCAGCTCCGCTGCCGGTTGAGCTGGTCCTAAGAGATCGCTAGAGGCTTAAAAACCGGTCTGGTCTCTCTCGGTCGAACTCGGTCGCAAGAGTGTGAACGGGCCTTTAGGTTCAACATGCAACAAAAGAGGACTTGGCTTGTCCTTCGCGCGACATCTGTGTCCTTTCTGTGATCGGGCTTAGTATGTCGAGTTCCTTGTTCTAAAAAAAAAGGTTCGGGTGTGGGCTGGTATCAGGTTTTTCGCTTTATGCAAGATCTGCAGCCAGAGTTTAGTGAGTACACGAAATATGTTGTGCTTTAAAACGTCGCACCGTGTGTCTTTTGGCGGTCACATTTGGTTAATTGGCCAACTTTTGCTCAGGCAGCGCTTCATCTCCTCAGCCTTCCTGTGTCAAGTGTTAACGTTGAGAGGGCATTCTCGAAGCCCAGGGTCATTAACAGGAAAGTATGAGCGTGGATCAACGAGGAGAACCTGGGAAAGTACTTGGGTGTTTAATATAAGATCATGTAATCCTGATGTACAAAAGGTGAAGTTCCATGTTTTTTGGGCACTAACTCGTTTGGGCTTTTTTTTTTTTTTACAGTTGCACAAATTTGCCAAATAAAGTGTCGATGTTTTTGTTTTTTTCAATGTATCTGTACCGTTATTTTTTGAGTGATTACAAATATCAGAGCTACAAGGATCATCTGATCCGGTGTTCGATGGTGTTTCTTTCCTATTCACCAAAAAAAAAAAAAAAAACACGGTAAACGTTTGTACGCAGAAATATACACCGAAAAAAAAAAAACGCAAATTGAATTTTAAAATAAACACCAACAACAGTACGCCGAATTTTGAAAAAAAGAAAAACGAAAACGCGGAACCCTAGTTATACGTATATTCGGGCTCATTTGTCTGTGGCGATATGGCGTTTTCTTAGAACATGAAAGCTAGATGAAATTATGGTTTTATTCCGTGAGATAAATGTAATTGTTTGCTTGCGTTGCTAATTATGCAGAATAAAAGGCGCACGAAAAATTCAACATAAAATAATCACTCACCAGTCAGCTTGGCTAAGTGCCCGCTGCCACTTTGCATTAAGTCTTTCTGCACGTGCGAGCGAAACTCAAAGAGCCGTTTCGTGCATGGTCTCCTGCCTCATTTTCTGAGGACTGAAATTATGTCGACGTTCCACAATCGTTCAACGGTTACTAAATTATCCTATTTAATATCTCAACAAAAGTCTTTATTGTTTTGGTTATTACAAAGTTTATGTATACATTGCCGATAAGAAGTAGACATTCTATTCGTCTTGATTTGTTCTTCGCAAGAATTCAGACCACATTATAATAATACCAGTTCGGTCTTTGTTATGTTAGCTTTATACAGACATCATAGGGTCCATCTATACAACTGAATCGTTTAAAGATCTTTCGAAACAGGAGACAGCCCTTGCATATAAAACGCATCTCTAGTGGAGGAAAAGGGATATGGTCGTGAAGGTATGCGGAAGCTAAATAATTTCAGACGAGTTCCTTACAAGCCCAAGGCAAACTCTTAAAAAAATACTTCAAACTCACCGAAACGAACGTGTCGAAGTCTTGAGAAATTATGTAGTAGATGGTTTGTGTAAACATATCGCAAACCACTAGAAATGTTCCTCTAATGCAAGTGTGAATCTTCCGTATAATCGAGCATAATAAATATTGTTGTTCCTTGCTTGTGCTTCCTAGTACAAAAGAAACCCTCGAACGTTTTTGTCGGCTTGTATGACCTTCCAGACAAATTAAAATTCCAGTTTTGTCATAAACTTGGCAGAATACTCACGCATGTCCGTCAAAAAAAAACAAGAGTCGGGGAATCTTGTCCATAAAGCACGCATCTGCTACCTTCCTTATCTTTACATACAATCTAGCTGATCTTTGCAATGTCGTTGGCAACGTCATTGCACGTATTGGCGGCGTGCCTTTCCTTGTACACCTTTCGCGTGCTCGGGAATTTACTGGAATCAACATAGAAGGAGTGTCTTATTTTCAATAGAGGTAATTGGCTTAGAGGAGTGAAGGAATCACAGTTAGACTGGTTGGAATGTGATGTGTGGTGTATTTAAGCCGCAACAAACTCCCAGCGAACCATCATTCTGACTTCAAAGCAAAGGATAATCATTCATCATGTTCTCCAAGGTGCGATAACCTTCCTTAGTTTTCGACTTTATAGCGCACAGATAGAGCCAACTTGGTTGGACCGTTGTCGTGAAAGAATTAACATTGCCCTGATTTTTTCCCCAGGTTCTTGTCTGCTGTCTTTTTGCCTTTGTGGCCTGCGGGGTTGTTGTCGAGCATGTAAGTACAGAAACGAGTAGATACTGTATGGAAATAACTAAATATTGTACAGAAACGACATATTATTGCAGAGACTAAATTTTTTATAGAAATTACAAGATATCGTATACACTTGACCTTGTGTAAAAATTACTTCGTAATGTTTTAGTTGTGAAAACACGACAACTTGATTTATGTAAATTATAGTCAACGAACTTCACAACTAAATTAATTGCTAACTTTACTTACAGTAATATAGAAAATTATTCACCGCCATCACTGAACCCCAGTTAAAGTACTCATAAGCCAACAACAATATGGAGTCCACACGTCGAATTGTACATTATAATATGCGAATATACTCGCTGGAATTCAAGCCTCTTATTTATTTTATTTACACTAAGTCTCTCAAGCTGTGAGATGAAGTGTGAGTAAATTATTGCCACCTGTACAAAAGCTTAGAAAATAACTGATAGTGAAAAAGATGTAATTAAGCAATCTTGTAAACATTGCAAGGAAGATGTGCTCTCGTAAATTGAAGCTTGTTTCACCTCCTTCAGGGCAGTGAAATCTTGGGGTGAAGTATTCACATCTCGTCAAATATAACTTTCTGTTAACATCGCAGCTCTTTAGCATGCAGTCTTCGCATGTCTCAGTGAAAATATACAGTGAACAATCATCAAACTATACAAGAGAAATGCACCAATAATAAGCCGTCATTCTCCTATTTTATTCTTACAATAGCCACCCCAGCCATACAGCTTCGGCTTCGACAAGGTCGACGAGTTTGGTACCCGCATGACCCGTCAGGAGACCGGAGACGAGTTCAACAACAAGGTCGGCTCCTACAGCTACATCGATGCCTTCGGTGTGACCCGTGTGGTGAAGTACGTGGCCGACGCCACCGGCTTCCACCCAACCGTGGAGACCAACGAACCAGGCACCAAGACCTCTGCCCCAGCCGACGCTCCATTCTTCTCCACCGCCGTCGAGGGCCCACACCCGGTCGTCGTCAAGGCTGCCCCAGTGGCCGTCCACACAGTGCAGGCTGCTCCAGTTGCCGTAAGCGCTGGTCATGCCGTCCCAGCCGTGTACCCTGCAGCTGCCTTTCCCTAGGCCTACCATGCTCCTCTCGCCCACAGCCCTACCCAGCACTTATAACACATTAATAAATTATTGACATATGGGAAATGAAATCTCAGTCTTTGAAAAAGTAGCTTGCTTCCAATTACAATAGAAACTATGTAAAGCACGATACACCACACAATACACACAATAGGGAGTTTTTGTAAACCGCGTTTCCCACTCCGCTAAGCCCTCCGCAACGAAGAAGCCTCTAATGCGCCTGCGCACCGATGGCCTTAACTGTAGAGTTCCGGGTAGCGTAGCGTGTTGCGGAGAGCTTTGCGGGACGGCGAAAGCGATCTACGAAAACTCCCAAATGTAGTACCGTAATTCAGGTACCATGCCTGTATTAGTTAGGGAATCCAGGTTAGTCGATTGCACTAATACGCACCGTAGTGCTTTTCGTGTCACACGAGATCCCATTAGCTATCTTTGCACGCCACACCAGATTTAAATGATCAGATGGTGCTAAAGGAATACTGACACCTCCCAAAATAATTAGACGATTTAATTTGCGTCATAAGGCTACCATTGAATAGTTTGCTATAGAGTCACGTATATTTTAATAAAGCCAAAAAACGCAACTGCTGGAAACCCAAAGGGAAACACGAGCACTTAGTAAAGGCGCGACATGTCCACTAGAGAGGAGGGAGAAATATAGAGGAGAAAGTTTCCGGAAGGCAATTGGCTACACCCAACATCCGTTGTTTTTTTTTGTGCGAAGTTGCCGACAATTTTAACATTGTAATGGTCAGTCACACAAAGGGGTAATTCCTCGCTCGCAGTAATGCCGCCTGTCGACTGTAGATGAAAAAGTTGGCGGTCAATTCCTTTTGCAAACGCACTCCCCAGATTTCAAGTCAGGCAGCACCACGTATTGGCCACATTCGAACCTAGTAAAGGAATCGTACATAAGCATATTCAAAAACAAAGACGCACTTTGTGCTTGACGTTTGCGCGTGTTTCCAGCTCTTACCCATTCGTGATCGTAAGACGAGGGCTGTCTTCAGCCACGAGAAGGGGCAACGACTCGGCGACGTCTTCGTGCGTTTCAGATTGGTGGTTCGCACGAATTGTTTTAATCGGTAAAACATTTCTCTTTCGAATTTAGACAGATTCGCGGGTACCGCGAACGACAGTTCTGAAGTAGAGGTCCCATGCCCTTTGTCCGCCGCCATCGGTTAGTGCCCTTCGTCCAACCGTCCAGCCCGCGACTTTCGAGGCGGTCCCGCGATCCCGCGATGCGACGCCACGTTGAGAAGTACGCATTGCACGTGCATCCCTCACTCTGCAACTTATATTCAATCATCGTATTTGCAGCTTTTTAGATGCCACAAAAAATGGGTCTCGTATGTTTTTTTTTTCTACTTATAATATAGAGTATGTGCCGTCGATGACCCACGACCTTTATTATATGTTGTGGTTGTGTCTAAACCGCACGTGACAACGAAGTAGAGAGTGAGCGCGAATCAAACCGGCCAGTTCTTGATAGGCAGTTTTCGAACGCGTGCAGAGTGCGTTCGAAAACTTTTGACGGAGCGCAACCGGCGATAAGTAAAACCAGGCGGCACGCGGGGGATAGCACTGATCTACCAGAACAAAATTAAATACCACATTCGGGAAGTCAGCTTAATAACTGCCTTAAAATGGCGGTATTTTTGTTTCAACTTTGGGTGAAGATGACCGCTTTCAGAAAAACGTCGGCTGCATCACTGTGGCAGTTTTACCACTTACACATTTTTCCATTTTGCTCGCAATATGCTCATTATTATTACATTCTTTTCTTCGTTGAAAGGACTTGCGCTGTTTGCCGACTACACTGACCCTCATATTAGCACTGAGGGAGTGAATTATCCCGGCAAAACAAGAGGGCCACGGTTTGTGCATCAACAATTCAACCTTGGGCTCGCACTTTTTATTTTCACCGTCTGCGTAGTTGTTACCCTAAATCACGGTGCCGACGACTGCACACACATAAAAAAATATTTTAAATAAAAAAAATTAATAAAAAAAGTAAGAAAGAAAAGCGTTCTCGACGGTGGTTCGAACCGACGACCACAAGCTCAGCAATACGCCGTTTCAACAAACTAGACTACAGTCGCCTGACCCATTTTCGAGCCATTATAAGGAGCTAACATGTCTGCTGAATTCGTTTGCTGCCATTGTACGATTAGTTTCGTATTTAAGATTTTGAATCGTGTTCAGCACTTATTTATAATATTGTGCAAATGTTGACGTGCGAAATAATTTATTACTACTATGCCTTTTATGAGTTTTATAACGCTGGTTGCTGATCGTTTTATTTTAAACGTGTTGAAGATACGAATACAACCAATACCAGCTAGAAGACAAGGCCTGCGCATGACGTTTCGTTAGTAGATCCCCGACCTGCCCCAAGCGTCAAACACCCCGAAGCTTGACGAGAGTATGGGCCGCGTCACAACGGCTGTGTTCCAAATCTTACCCAAATGGATCCGAGTTACTCTGGCGGGTCGTGTCACGTGACAACACAGATCGAAAAACCCAGGACGCGGGTAGGTTTTAGAACGCCGAGGTACAAACCCCTTACCTTGGAATAAGATAGAGTGAATTTTGGAACACGGCCAACTACGTCGCATTCACTGGCGGCAAGGACGTTTAAATAGGGCAGGACCCGGCATGACGTCATACCCTGCGACGCCGGAAGAACAACCCAATCCCAGACTGCTCCGCGCACCGACGCTCTCTCATCCAAACTAAATTCAACCATGCTCCCATCGTCTGCTCTCCGCCCGGTCGTTAGGCTGAGGCTACGTCTGCTCCTTGCCTGCGGTCTGCTTCGTCTGCTCGCTGTCGCGGCTGGCTTTCGATTCGATCGGCGCACCAAAAGATGTTTCGATGCGAACCCGAATACTCATCACGGCGGAGTGAAACCAACATCTTCTCGAAGCAGAATTTGTACGGCTTTCTCAACCCGCGATGCCCTTCTCAGCGTACGTGGCTACGATTACTGACTCGCGATCGCTTTCCAAAGCCGCGCTACGACGACTCGTTCGAGACGACGCTCCAGGCGCGGTCGCGCGGTGTCGAGAGCGTCCGCTACACGCCGACTTCCTAGTCCTACTGGTCAGGCAACTGTTGGGCTCGAAATCTCGCCTGTTCGACAAAGATTCAGTCGGTGCGTCGTCTAGAGCGTCTCAACTCTAGTCACTTACTTTCTGCTGGGCAACCAGGCGTTCGTTTATAATAATCTCATCCAATTCTGACCATACCGGTTTAAAAGTCTCCCGTTAAGCGCTGTTTCAAATAACAGTGGGTGCCGCCATTACTTTCGGTGCACACAATCGCGTTGCCACGGAAATGTCATCGCAACGCGGTTTTTGCACCGAAATTAATGGCGGCGCCCACTCAGTAGGCTTCCCATTGGTCAAGAAATGCTCGTCGCGGCTCGTGGCCACGCCTACTTCCGTTACACTTCGCTCCATGCATTGGGGATAGGGACGCCACCTCCTGCCCATTATAACCTCCTTGACTGGCGGCCACAGCTGCGTGCGCGAGTGCTGAGCGTGAGCTGATAGCGAGCTTCCAGTTCATTTGCAACGTGCATGCGAACACGCCCTCGGCCAGGAGCACGAGCTAGCACGCGCTCCTGGCAAAGAGAAGTGCATTTCTAGCGCGCGCGGGCTCGTTCTGCGGGAGAACGCTTCAAAGCAGCGACCTCGGAGCTCTCGTGCTTGTGGCGTTGGCTGAATTCTCTGCTTAAAGTGAACGGAGTATAAACAGCGCCCTCAAAAATGGCGTCCAGTGCCAGCGTCCAGCGTCCAGCGAAGGGCTTTGCTGCCCTTCGCACAGCAGTAAGGCATTTTCACTCATGCATTTGTCGCTCCACGTGAACGTCCAACATTTCGACAACAACCCCGAGACTGGGACAAGAAGGGACGGACAAACACAAAGTCTCAAACACAGCTTTGTGACTTTGTGTTTGTCCGTCCCTTCTTGTCCCAGTCTCGGGGTTTTTGTCGAAATGTATAACCACCACCAGTTCGTTTGCGCCCTTACCTTTTGAACGTCCAACTTCATCGTGTGCTATAGCAAGAGACACTCGGCATGAGCATCTGTTTCATTATCTGCAGCTACACAAACCACTGAAGCAGTCGATGGAGCAGACGATGTTGCTCACCCGGGCTAGCTAGGGGGCACTGAGGGGATCTACTATTGATGACGTTTAGAGGAGGAAACGCGCCGGCCTTGTGTTCTTGGTGGTATTGATACAACCCGATCGAATCAACAGCCAACGGTGTACCCGCCCCCGACGAATAGGCCCGTCGGGCAAGTTTTGCCGGCCGTGTGTGTTTGCATGCCTGTGTCTTGTGGTCAATTTCCCGATTAGTCATGATGCGTGGAGTTTGCCTTATTTTCAAATGTGTCCGTAAAAGAGGGAAGGGACTGTGAGACGTGGAACTACGTCAACTCTGCTATACAGCCAAGATCACGGCACGGGACCAAAAGTAAGTTCGTTTGTTTGTTCGGTAGGGCTAGATCCTGCGTTCAAACGGCTTGTTAATGTCTGTAGATCGCTTGCTTTTACCAGTATTACTAATTGTGTGCGAATGGTGTTATGCGAGGCTGTTTTTCTTTTTTCTCCGATGCAGAGGCTGCGTACTCGCTCAAGGTCCATCGGTAGCGGCGGAACTCTTTGGGAGACGGAGCAGGGGGGGGGGGGGGGGTGTTGATTGCCTTTCTTCCCTGTATTGTTTACTGGTTAACTAGAATGTCTGGAAGAGCGCGGTGCCCCTCCATCGCCGAAGCCACTCTCCGTACTTCCGTGCGGAGAGCTGGACCCGACAAAAGGCAGCGATTGATTGATCGAGAAGCCCGTAGCTTCCGCCGCCCAGTCGTCTGCAAACGACTTGATTTTCTCGATTCGTAATCAGAAACGAATTGCCGAAAATTGGTGCCGCGATGAATTCATCCTATGGAGATAAATGCATAGCATACCACTCCCGATCGCAAAAATGTGTGCCCGCGAAATAATTTTTGACGCCGGCACTTAATTAATTCCTCGCGAAATGTCGAGCTTCAGAGTCTAAAACATCATTTGCTGTACACATGTTTCGTATGATCCAACCCACGTGCAACGAATTTCACACCTCCAGAAACACTCAGGCTGCTTCAAATGGTGAAGCGTTTATTCTCTTCCTACTGGTGTTGTTTTTAGAGGCTATCAAGTATTAATTTCAAGCTTCTGGGGAAATTTACAAGCATGTCCTGAATTAAGATAGTGTCTCGCTAGTTTTTGGTATCTATATTTTGTTTAGTGTAAGTATATAGTGTTAGACATACCTCACCCAATCCCTGTTTTTTTCGTTTGGTACTGCCTTTAGCGAATGGTGTAAGTTGTAATTGCTTTTAGTTGTTTCATGATTGTAGTAAGGTGATGAGCTGGTACTAATTGAACACCTTGAAAAATAGTTCCCAAAACGTCAAGGAGACAGGGAGAGCAACAGGTAGACATCATGCAAGCGCAGGTTCAACTCGCATAAATCAGAGAAGGAAGAAATAAAGAATGCGGAAGGAGCTTGAGCACAGGCCCAAGTGGAACGCGCTGATTTACCTGTTAGCAAGAGCAGAGTTAAAAGACATAATTTCCATGCCACTTAAGGTCACAGATAGATGGCTAATACATAAAGATAGCTCAATCTCTCTCTAAAATCTACGATGGATTGTTACCTATCTATGCACTGTTTACACTGCTCGTGTATGTCATCCTTAGGAAAAACATGAATAATTAGCAGATACTATGTAAAGCATTCAAGAGGATTATTTTAGGCCTTTATTATTCGGAGTATGGGCGACCAATGTGTCGCACATCTCTCTCTTACTTGAGCTGCCGAGGAAATTGTTTTGACAGTCTTATGCATATGGGTGAATTAGCACGTTCCACTTGGACCTGTTCAAACTTTTGCTAAAGCTCCTTCCGCATTCTTTATTTTTTTGCTTTTCTAATTTATGTGGGTTGTGTGTCTGCACTCATATGTAGTGTATGTATTCCTTTCCTTTCTTCCTTGTTTTTTGTGTGCTATTTTTCAAGGTGTTCAATAAAAATGAACTCACCACCTTTCTACATGGGAAAGCTGTTGGTAATTCCAGAGTGTCTGTAAAACGATCTACCTGACATCTTTGCCGCATGCCCCGGTTCCTAAAGCTCACGTTCTCCGAGTACAGCCTTTCTGATTTCTCTCATCCTCTTCTTTCATTTTGTGTTTAATAGATAGAGTTGCGAATGTGCACCAGTCTACGTCCTACGTGTTCATGTCCTTTTGTCCTTGTCTTTTTGTGCATATTTTTTCAAGTTGGTCCATGATTTCTTTTATCATATATTGTACTCTGTGTTTTCATCTTTATACTTACTGCCGCCCTTCGCAAGTAGAAGTTGGCATTCACTTTCACCATCCTGATGCGAGTGTCATGAGACGACACAGGATGACAGTCTCCTCTGCTGAAGTCCTGGCTTCACGGAAGACTGCCAAGGCTGTTCATGGTAAGGTGATATATATATTGAGCAATATAATAGCAACTTATTGCTGCTGGGATTTTGTTTTAACACACTGTGTTTATGGGCTGGTCTTTAGCAATTCCGATGCCACTCACGTAGAATGAAAGCCCGTAGAGGAATCGCGCATTTCATTCGTAAGCGGAATGCTGAGTTTACAACAGAAGTGCGTTGCGTTGCCTTGAGTTGGGGGATCGGTGGCCGAGGCTAGCGCACAATAGCTCGGAGCACCTGGAGCGAAAGCTTGCGCTGCAGAACCCAGGGATCCTGGGTTCAATCCTCAACCCTGCTCATTTCTATCTGGATGAGCATCGTACCGGCCTGCGGTCGCATATCTCTACTGCGTGGTGCAGGTTATAGACCCCAGGCTAGCAGTCGTACTGCACTGGCTAAATTGCTCATCTACAGTGAGCGATTCGTCGGAACTTTGAAATGGCTGACCAACTTCACGCTGTATAAATATCCACACAACCCCAACAGAAGTGCATCACTCTTGCATCCAGTATTCCTGTGTGTGTTGTATTTAGTATTTGTTTATTTAGTGTTCCCAATAATGGCTGAAGCCTTCCCATTGGTGCGCTTGTTAGTAGGAACACACAAACACAAACAAACGGCGAGAGTGGTGAACAGCGCCACTCTTGCAATTCACCACCGCCCCCATTGGTTTTCGGAGAAGTTTGCAGTATTCGTTTCTATGGTATTTGTTCATATATTACTCATGGACACAATCAGGGTGCTGTACATACAATTCAACACTCGCAAGACTTGTGTGAATACACCCTGTAGCTGGTCGCACTTTCAGAGTCATTTTAATGTTGAAAAAATGTTAGAATGGATGCTTGGGGAGGTTGGTGAACCATATTCTACGGTGACAGCGCAAGGAAACAATCACACACCAGATACTCAGGAAGACAAGCACACGCGCTAAACTTACAACTCTTGTGTATTCGACTACTTCGTTCTTCTCTTCAACGTCTGGATTGACTTTCCAGAGCGTGATAAGCAGAAGAAATAACTCAAAATACAAGGAAAAAAGTGAAAGACAAGACACAAAAAAAGAAACGAAAAACAAAATGAAAAAAGAAAGCTTTTACAAGTCATCCCTCTCCCTCACTGCCATCTTTTAGATAGAAATTGGAGCTCCTTGGTCCACAGCGCTATAGAAGGACTACTTACACACTTGTCCTTCAGGTGCTTTATTCTTTGCACTTCCATTATTTCTCTTGTCAGTGGGTCTCGACTCTTACCTATTACGGAAAAATTTTAAAAATGTGCTACATAACCACAATCCGGACAGTGGATTCCCAAATGTCCAGCGACCACTCGGTGGGTGTTATAAAAACGCTAATTTAAACGATCATTGAAACACCCGCCAGTCTGGCCTACATAAGTAGTGTGGTAAGGAGTATGTAGACGGGACTAGCAGGTGTTTGAATGATTGTTTAAGGGAGCATTTTTATAACACCCACCGAGTCGTTGCTGGACATTTGGGAATTCACTGTCGGAATTGGTTGCGTAGCACATTTTTAAAATTGTTCTGTAATAGGTAGGATTTGAGACCCACTGACAAGAAAAATAATGAAAGCGCAAAGAGTAAAGCATCTGAAGGACAAGTGCGTCAGTAGTCCTTCTATAGCGCTGTCGACCAAAGAGCTCTAATTTCTATCTAAATGATAGCGGTGAGGGAGAGGGGTGAATTGTAAGGGTTTCCTTTTTTCGTTTTTTACTTTTTTCCTTTGTCTTGTCTTTTTCTTTTTTCCTTGTATTTTGTGCTATTTCTTCTGCTTATCACGTTCTGGAAAGTCAACCAGACGTTGAAGAGAAGAAGGAAGTAGTCGAATGCACTAGTTGTAAGTTCAGCGCATGTGCTTGTCTTTCTGAGTATCTGGTGTGTGATATTTTCTCCGCACTCTCACCGTAGAATATGCAAAAATGAATAATCATATTGGCCTATTTGTCGTGCCAAAGACTGTAACACTTGTTCCGAACTCTGATCTCCACGAGATCACAATACCATCGTTTCTGGTGTAGTGGCACGGGAGACTCAGTTGTTTTGCTTTAGTCTTTGCAAGGGGGACACTTTAATTCGATTTTACTCATCTATGGTGTAAGATATAGCACTATATTTGCAGAGCTAGTCTTCGGTTTTTGTAGTTCCATCAAAATATATTTCAGATTTTAAGTTATTTGTTATTTGGCTTGTAAATTTACAAGCTTGTCTAGATTGAAGGCACCAAATGTCTTGCAGCACTCATGGTACGCGTTTGAAGTATATTGCATTAACATAATTGACCCAACCTTTGATTTTTATTTGTCAGTGCCTCTAGCGAATTCTGCATGCTAGGATTGCTTTTGTTTGTTTGTTTGTTTCACATAATCGACATCACATTTTTCACCTTTCTATGCAGCCCTCGCCGAACAGAAGGTAGCATCGACTAGGCCGATTCGTTCCTGCATCACCAGCTTGCCGAGGTTCAAGTCCATGGCAGTCTGCAAAGTTGTTGCTGGTAAGCTGCCTCATATATACAGCTGTGTAAGAGCAGCTTGTCTTGGGTGACAATTCGAAATGCATTTTTATGTTTGAGAAAGTGAAATTTGCAGTGGCATAATTGCAATGCGAAACCTTACCAAGCCTGTTCTGAAGTTTCATCCTCTTGAGATTTCAATACAGCCGTTTCTGCTGCACACACACTGGCTACTTTAGCCAGGTAGAGACTAGATCCATATGAAGGTAAAAAGGTGATTATCAACTGCTCAGTGCTTTCCGTGGTGACGTTCTCTCCTTATCAGATGACTTACCATACTTTGCTCGCAAGGCATTTGAAAAAGAGAGCAAGTCAGCTGCTGCATGATGCTCCCAGTACTGGGCAGTCGACGATTGCTTTTTCACCCTCATATAGATCACGACTGTACTTTAAGCTCATAAAATGTGACACTAATCTGATTCAGGCTAGCTGTGGTGTCGGGTTGCTCTCCGCCGGTCGGGGAACATGGCTCGTACCGCTGGCTCGTACGGCGCGTACGTAGCACTCTTCCGCGCTTGGTTTACATTAAGTGGCTTGAAAGCGCGAAGGCTTCCGTCTTGAACGGGTTGACCTTCTTGGAACTGGCATGTTTGGCGCCTCGGGAATGCCGACGTCGTCCATCTATGTGTCGTCCTCAGAAGTTGGCGTTTCCATTTGTGGAATCTTCAGCCTGATCTGGTCGGCGTGTCGGACAGCATCGCCATCTGGTGTGGTAACGATTGCCATGCGCGCTCCCTTCGTCTCCTTTACGACTCCCGGAATACAACGAGAACCCGATCCGTAGGTGTGGATAAACACGGTTCTTCCTCGTTGAAGTCGTTTGTCGGCGGTGATCTGAGGTTGTTGTTCTTCCTTTTTCTCCAGCCGCGTTGAGTTAATGAGGTCCAACCTCGAACGTAGCTTTCGTCCTACCAAGAGTACTGCCGGAGATTTTCCTGACGTGCTGTTGGGTGTTCGCCGGTATGAAAGCGACCAGCGGTCCAGTTTTGTTTGTAGGTCTTTGCCGTAAATCCTTTTCAGCGCCGACTTCACTGCTCGCACAGCCCGTTCGGCGAGTCCATTCGACTGTGAGTGATATGGTGCAGTTCGAACGTGTCGCACGCCGTTCTGGCATGTGAAGTCTTTAAAGGGTTGTCCGGTGAAGGAAGTGCCATTGTCGGAAACGATGCAGTATGGCACTCCAAAACGAGCAAATAATCCTCACATTACTTCTACGGTCTTTTCTGAAGTAGCATTCTTCACCACAACAGCCTCAATCCCCTTAGAGTAGCTGTCTACTACAATTAGCAGCATTTGTCCGTCGACTCGCCCCGCATAGTCGATATGATTCTTGACCAGGGTATGGTCGCTGCCGGCCACGACAGTGGCTCCCTTGAGGGCGGCATAGGTTGCGCTTGCTGGCAATGATGACAGTTGCGGGCCATGTTTTCGATGTCACGATCCATGTTTGGCCACCAACAGAGCGATCTGGCCACGGACTTCATCGCAGCCATGCCAGAGTGGGCGTCGTGTAGCTCCAGCAGCACTGCTCGCCTTGCCTTTCGTGGAATTACCACTCTTCTCCCCCACACCACAAGTCCTTCGTCCACCGACCTCTCCGCTCTACGGGCCCAGAAGGGTTCGAGAGTAGGATCTTCTGGCTGAGTTGGCCATCCTTCCAGGATAGTCGTTCGAAGTTTACTCAACTCCGTGTCCACAGCGGTCAAATCCGCGACTTGTTTCACCGAAAGTGGTCCTGTTTCCAGTTGCTTCACGAAGGCCACTTGCTTTGGCCTTGTCGGTGATTGACTTCCATCATTCAGTGGAAGCTGGCTTAGCATGTCGGCGTCATCGTTGCACTTCTCATCCCTGTGGCGTATGTTGTACATGTATCCACCAAGTGTCACAGCCCACCTCTGGATCCTGCTAGCCGCTGTTGCTGGAATAGCTTTGTCTTCCCTGAAGAGTCCAACGAGGGGTTTGTGGTCTATCACCAGTGTGCATTGCCTCCCCAAGAGATAATCTCTGTATTTGGTGACACCAAAGATCAAGGCAATGGCTTCTTTTTCGAAATGCGAGTAGTTCTTTTCAGTGGGCGATAAGGTCCTGGAGCGGAACGCAATCGGCCTTGCGACGACACCGATCAGGTGAGAAAGCACCGCTGCCACACCATATGGCGAGGCATCGCACTCCAACAGTACTTCTTTCGATGGATCGAAATGAGCCAAAACTCCGCAGTTCTGGATTGCGTTTTTTGCAACCTGAAACGCGGTTTCTGGGGCCGTGCCCCACTGCCACTTCGCATTCAGTTTTAGTAGGTCGTACAAGAGGTTGAGCATGGTTGACATGCGGGAAATGAAGCTCCTATAATACGTGAAGAACCCAAGAAATGACCTTAGCTTTTGCATATTTCTTGGTGTTGGCGCTTCTTTGATAGCCTTTAGCTTCTGTTCTTCAGGATGTAGCCCAGTGGTTCTCAACCACTGAGATCTCGCGGACCCCTTGTGGGTCGGCGGAGATCATGGAGGACCCCGTTCGTGATGAGAGGAAGGGGAAAATAGAAGTTAATTGTTATAATGATTTAATAAATGAATATAACTAAGGGCAAGTGTGAAAAAGACTTCTTTCATTGACATACACACGAGAAATCTCACCAAATAATGGGAACATTTCTTCTCAATCCGAAAAAATAAAACTTTTATTGCTTGGTTTTACTGATTAGGCAGGGCTTCGCGGACCCTTAGAATGCCTTCGCCTACCTTTTGGGGTCCGCGGACCCCCCTTTGAGAACCACTGATGTAGCCTATCACGGTCAATTCGGTGTCCGAGGTAGGTTACCTTTGCCTTCGGAATTTGCACTTGTCTTCTCGAAAACGAACACCGCTGCTGTGCAATTTTTGCAGTACTTTCTCCGAGTTTTACCCGACTTCTTCCTCGCGTTCTGCCGCCAGAATGCCATCGAGGAATACCTGCGTCTCCGGAAGGTCGCCCAGGAGTGCTTCCATCCTGCGCTGAAATGTTTCGAGAAGCATTCTCCGCCATTCAGTGATGCGAACAAGTCTTCGGGTACTGTTCGATGTCACAGGCAGGGTTTAGTGTGACTTTAAAAGTCCCCACCGATTCTCACGGAGACGTCTTTCTTCATAGCCGGCACGATGGGAGTCGCCCATTCAGAATGTGCCACCGGCGACAGGATTCCTTCTTGGCAAAGTCGGTCGAGCTCAGCTGAAACCTTGTCTCGCAGCGCGTAGGGAAGAGATCTTGCCTTGAAGAATCTCGGTCTTGCGTCTTTGCGAAGGTGCAGGTGCACTGGTGGTCCCTCCATTTGGCCTATTCCAGGCTTGAACAATAAGCCAAACTACGTCTTGAGTTCGGAGACCCGGTCTTCCGACTCGGCGAAGTTGATCTTCTGGAGTAGACGTAGCGCTCCAATTACGACGCGGCCGCACAGACTCGGGCTACGTATGCGCCGTACGAGCCAGCGGTACGAGCCATGTTCCTCGACCGACGGAGAGCAACCCGACACCCCCGATTACACAATCGGGGCCCAGCAGAGTTTCCTTCTCTCATCGGTCGGGGAACATGGCTAGTACCGCTGGCTCGTACGGCGCATACGTTGCAGCAACTTTAGTGCAGTCTTGTGTAGTCCCATTGATGTTTTGTTTTGGCGTGCATGTTATGTGCTAACACTTTTTAGAGCGCAGCAGTTAGGCGCCCGTTTCCGGCTTGAGCGGCGTCGGCATAACCGCGCGGTGCATTATGGGAAATGTCCCATAACGCACCACGCGTGGCCCCCCCGGGTCACGTGACCCCAGGTCAGGTGAACCCCCCCCCCCCCCCCCTCGAGGTCACGTCACCCCCCCCCCCGGAGCAGATTGAAGATTGAGGGGAGGAGGAGGAGGGGTATATCCTCCCCTGAGTACCCTTCCCTCCTCCTCCTCAAGAGCTGCGCTCCGATTCGGCGTTACAGGGAGTTGTAAACGGCTTTCACTTTTTTTCCTCGTTTATCGACAGTCCTAGCTGTCTGCTGGGAGTGAGTGTGAAACATGCCAGCAAGTATCTAAAGCAGTATGCAGTGCAATGTTGGTGTATTGTACAAGCAAGGAAGAAGAGATTGCACGTTTTGGAGTTGTGGCTGTGACATAGACATTAGATAGTTTTAGCGGAGCATTTTTACGGCCCGCTCCGCTCAGCAGGAAAGCACGTGCATGCGCACAACGCTCAGTCAGCAACGACCAATCAGAGTGCAGATGCCGCTGGAGCAGGCAATTCCTGCACCCCAAAGGCCACTGCCGGCTGAGTGTTACGCGCATGCCTGGTGGCTTTCCCGTTCAGTGGTCTAGCGGAGGGGGCCGTAAAAAGCGCTTAGATATTTCAGGCAGAGGGATGGCCGACATTGCTCACATCAATTCTCAGTATGAGCAGCTGCTCATCGTAATACGTAAATTATTATTCAAACTTCCTCTACCCTTTTCTGACAGGTTTTGAGACATGTGCTCCTGGCAGTATTGTCGGGCTAGACATTATTATACCCAGATCCACTCCAATAAATTCTAAGAGGATGAAGTCAGTTGCCACATAGCTTGTGCAAAACTAAATCTGGATCACACTCCTCCTTCCTGTTTTCCACTGTATTTAGAACCTTGTCTCAGTTTGTGATGGAAGAAAATTGACCAGATAAACAATATTACTTAGAAAATAGATGTCCCATACATATAACCTTCATCTACCAACCACTGTACACTCCCATCCCCGTTCTACACAATGTAGAACGGGAATGGGAGGGAGGCTTTATCGCTACAGAAGGGTTGGGCTATGATTTATTTTTCAATCATTTTTAGTACCCGTTTTAAATGAACACCGCTCTGACCAGAGCCCTATTTCAAATAAAGAAGGCTATCTGTTCCTTTTGCATCCTATTTATTTTTAGCACAGAATGTGATAAGTAATATGCTCCAGTATCTTTTTTTTTTCATTTGCATCTGTTCTAAAAGCGTTAACGGCTGCTCCATACCAGTATTTTGAATGCTACAGAACCTGCTACAAAAGGTTCAAATGCTGCTTTCATCACTGTGAGCTGTAAATGTTAAGGTTATGATTTGTCATTGTCTCAGTAAGACTAATGAATCGCTATATTTACCTAAAAATGCTGGCTGTGAATATCAGGGACTGCGCACCTATTGTGACGAACGACAATGTTGAACTACATGCCAACTACTCCACCAAGCTCGCTTGTCTCTCGACATGCCCTTTTGAATTAAAAAAGAGGATTTCCACAGGCCTTTCTCTAAAGTGGGCCTTTTCCATACAAATAGCTGATTTCGATTATGAAATAACGACCATTTTTGCCCCTTGGTCATCCAGTGTGTTGTTACAGGTGTGCCCCTTAGGGCAATCAAAGTATTTTTGTTATGATATAGTTTCCAGATAGAAAATAAAAAAAAAATAATTAGTGCATTAGCTACAAAAAGGTTTCCTTTTACATGGGATGCTTGTCTCATGTCCTCACCCCAGTTTGGAATTTCGGGATTATCACGTGCAGCTGGTATTGATTTACCCTGTCATTCTACTGTGGTGTCTATTCTCTTTACAGGTGCTGTAATGAAGGACTCGCCTTCCCGGGTGCATGGTCGACTTGCACCACAAGCTGCATGAGAAGTGTGAAGAAAATTTCCTGGGCCCGTGACATGCAGCCTCTTTCATCCACCGCACTCCTCTGGCGCCCATGATTACCAGCCGAGCTGTAGCTTCACTGCAACTGACAATACACAATTACGGTAACAATTTTGTAGGTTTCATTTACCACCCATGTATGAGTGACAGGTGGATGTGGCAGCTGCTTTACCAAAAGGTGTATACCTATGCAAGAAATGTACTTTCATGCACAGTGCAAAATAATTGTTTACACACATTATTTGTTAAAATTACCATTGTTATGAACGTCATTCCTATTCAGCTGTGAATTGCACACAAAACCAAATGTTAGCCCGTAAAACAAGACCGGGAATTGTACGGTTTTAGCCCACTAGCCTGGGGTCTTGCTGGTATCTTGCGGTACTGCTGGGACTATGTCGGAGATTTGTACTGGCAGCAGCCCGGGAACTCGCTGGGACAAAACAAGACCGGGAACTGTATGGCTAGAGGCCGCTAGCTTGGGGTCTTGCTGGCATTTTACCGTATTTCTGGTTACTACGGATTTGTGCTGGCAGCATCCCGGGAACCCACTGGGACGCCCAGTGCCGGGCGACACAGTCAGTCCCAGCCACTGGCCAGTGACTGGCAATCTCACTGGACCGTTGTCGCCCCGTGGGGCGTTTCCAGCGTCGCCCCAGTAGGAACTTACCTAGGGCGAGTTTATAACACCTGAATAATAAAGTTTAGATATTTAAATGGAATGTTGCCTTGATGAAGCTTTTCCACAACAGTTGAGGGTTACGAATTTATTTATTATACAGTTTTGTGACATAGTTTTAACCTAACCTAAAACCTATATCACGCAGGGTTTTCGTTTTATACAATACACAACTTTGGTTACTTTCTTGTTTAATCCAAGATACATATTTGAGAAAATACATATTCCTTAACCAAAAAAATACTAATTCAATTTATCTACTTATGGGAATGACTTTTTCATATTACACAACGCGACTATAACCAACACCGTCATAATTACAAAACGATTATTTCAAGAAAACAAAAAGTAGAATAAGCGCAGCTCATTGGGAGCTTTTCCGAAAATTTCCAATATTTTTTGTTCGTCTTTGACTGAGAAATAACCATTCAGTGAAACAGAGTAGAGGTGATTGCTTCCCAATGACAACAATAAAAAACTCACTAATTATATACAAACAAGTCAAATAAAACAAAATGAATTTCCCGTATGTCAATTAGACCATTGAAAAAAAGTATAGAGTATCATTCACTTACTAATTAGATATCGCTTTGTGAAAAACCAGAAATGAAAAGTCGGCACTTTCCACAATTACGCGAACAGGTAAAAGTGATGTTGTATACTTGAAAACAAAAGGCAAGAGTCTGTTTTAAGATCTTGCAAAATGTCCACGAAGACTGTTTTCGATCAGTTCATCAGTCTGGTCACCAGATCGTTTCCAACCGAACTCAGATTACCTTGAGATGACGAATCCTGTTATGCTACTGTTTAAGAAGTTTATCTCGCTCGACATTTGCCTGTATTGCTTCTAGGAGCAGAATGGCCAAGTACACTATAACGGTGTACGTTTGTGGATCTTTTCAGCTCTTATAAACTACAGCATCTTAGTGCACAACTGGTGGGCTTGACATATATGTAGTCTTTTTCAAAAAGTTTAGAGCCCACCGCGCGCATGGCCGGAGCGGGTTCGTATCTGTGCAGCAGCGCTCTTGTCATCGGCGCTCGCTCGCGTCGCGCTCGCCTTGATAACATAGTGGCGCAAAATAGCGATAGCGAAGTTCAGCCTCGCTCTCAAAATCCTCGCAGCATTCGAGCGCCGATGATACGAGCGCTGCTGCACTAATGCAAACCACGCGCACTTAGGGCTGTAAACTTATGAAAAAGACAGTACATACTTGAGAAATAAAATTCCCAGTTGTAATGCGAAAGTGCTTAGATTCACCTTTTATATGTGGTAGCTTTGAAAGTGCGCATAAATAAATAACACTATTTTTTAAGGATTGCCATATGGCCTCGTCTTTTTTTTTATTTTAAAACTTGCACGCCTGTCCTTTTTCACTCTGTTGTATACTGATGTACGTGGTGTTATATCGTTGGCTTTTGAGGAGTGCGTTTCGCTCATCGCGACCTCGCCGTTTGATACTGCCACAAAAATGAACCTGGTTCTGGGTTTCTTGGATTATTTGCTTTCTATGGCACTCGCGGAATCAACGCTGCCCGAAACCCGGACTCTTTGTTGTGAGTCAGCCTTAAAGGTATAAGTGCCCCCATCCTTTCGATTACAAACTAAAATGTAGTTAGCATATATAAATTTAGCGACAGGTGATCCATTATTTTTTACATGACTCAACAATATCAAGTGCCTTCTCTCAAAGCCGGGCGGAAGAGTTATATTACCATACATCAGTGATTTCGTCAGAATACAACTTTTCCACTGTCCTGTGAATATTGGTATTCTCGTACTTTTAGGGTTGTCTTGCTTAACCGTCTACATCTGATAAGCCAAGACTGAGAAGCCATGTGGGTGGAGCCAATTAACTAATAGTTCGATATTTGTCAATATGTTCGTCATTCAAACAACAATACTGACCCCGTCTGGGGCAGGAAATATTTAGACTAATATAGTGTTATTGAAAACTCATACTCACCAGCATTAGGAAGGTAGATGTCAACTGGATTGCAGAAAGTTCGATGAGTAAATGCTAGGTGTTATTTTTCATCAAGTGCACCGACAGACTTCGTCCCAAGTTATTGGTCTAGACAACCAACTTATTCTAAAACGCTATAAGCACTTCATCTTTATTTATTGAATTCTGATAAAAAGATGTTCAAATAATACTTGAACTTATTCAGTTCTACGAGACACGCAGATTTGTTATGCGATTGGTGACAACTTTATGCTCCAGTTATTTGCCGTTCACAATTCAACGAATGCTTTGTTTCCTCTACGTAAACTTTTGTTTGCGGATTACAAAATGTAAAAGTGTTATCTTACTTTTCGCTCTGCAAAACCGTGCACTACCCCTACAATATAAAGCATTGGAACACACTTCAATGTTGAAACCCGGGTGAGCAAAGCCTTCGAGTTTTAAAACCAGTCCTTAACTACGGTCGACCAAATACTGCCGAATAACAAAGTGGGACAAAAATATGTATTTTTCTTATCTCAGTATAGTTATTTAAAAGCGAACTATTTACTTTTTTAACTCTGTTGTCCTCCATTAGTTCCAAGGTGTATGTATATATATATATATATATATATATATATATATATATATATATATATATATATATATATATATATATATATATATATATATATATATATATTGTTTTTCATTTTGCGAATAATTCTAGATAAATCTTGTATTTCTACTTAGGAGGATATGTTTTTTAGCCACATTCCTTTGCGGTCTCGTCTACGAACTCTATACCCCTAAACATCAAGGCAGTTTGTGCACAACCCTGTTAACCTAATTACGTATCAACGTCTTTGAACAGTTTGAGCAGAGCTAAAAAACAACAAAAACCGTTAGAACATATAGAAAGAAAACAGACTAGGGTAAACAAATACGTCGATTTCCTTAACTGTCATTCACAATTGTAGTTTACGCAATCATCGTGTGAGTTGCCTCTGAAGCATTTCTCATCGGCTTGCTATTTTTCGCTAAGACAAAACTAGTAGAAGGTTTTAGATATATAATTTATATTTTGCTAAAGAAAAGTGCAGACAAGTAATTGAGGTATGCAATGATATTCCAAGTCTCAGAATTATGCTTTACGTGGTGAAAAAGCTAAACCTTGAAAAACCAGAACTGCAAACTCCCCTTGACGTATCAAATAAATAAGGGCATCATCTTCCTTCTTCATAGCAAAGTTTAAAATCGTGCAACAATTTGAACAGGTGCTGTCTAAATTGCAAGAGGATAGAGCCCTCTGAACGCATACCTTTCCGTTCGCCCCTTTCACAGGTTACGACGATGCGGTTTTATCAGAATTACAATCTGCTTTTTTACTTCACCGATTGGATTACGCTATTGACGGTATTGCTTTAAAGGGCGGGTACAAAATTTTTGCTTCGGTGCAGAGTATATAAGGCGTTACTACCTTCTACACTGCCACCGTTTCCACTTAGCTTCAACAGGAAAAGTATCCACCATGTTCTCCAAGGTGGGAGAGTCTAACACAAGCGCGTAGCTTTTTTGCATTTCAAAATTTCCAGCCTCCTACTAGCGTTTTCTGTGACCGGAATAATAACGTTCTGTTTACTTCCAGGTCCTTGTGTGCTGCCTCTTCGCCTACGTGGCTTGCGGAGTTGTTGTGGAACATGTGAGTAGGGCCGTGGAGTGCGTAGCATTTTGGAAGTACCTACTCAATTCAGGAATTCCTCTTCACACTGTCGATATTTAATCATCTGGATTAACGCGGCTATTGTAACTAGGATACGCGAACTAAAATCCGGCATTTCGCCTTTTTGCACCGAGGTGGAAGTTAGGTTGCCCTCAAAATGTAAGCAGCGAAGTGATAATACCATATAATTCAATGTGAATTGCTTAAACAATATAAAATAAATGTACACGCCAGCTTTAAATTATTACGGACGAAACTTCTAAGCTGTTCAAATCTTAAACGCGCTTCTAAAAACAGTCTTCTTTTTTCTTTCTTTTTTTTTTTCTTTTGTTTTTTGCGGCAACCAGCGTGTCGAAATTTGGCGCACCTGATTTTGGGGAAGAGAGCAAATCACTTGATTGTCCGAAAGGAAGGTGTTAGAATTTAAGGCGTTCGTGCCAATAGTTTTAAATTTTCGATGGATATATTTTGTATTGAAGTTATGCTTAGACTATTTACTCTAGTTTTCTTCGCCTAATACAACTACGTCATGTTTCAACATGGCAATCTTCACACGAAAACGCACTAAAGTTTCAGTTGTTTCTCAGAGGTTACATTATTTAATACCATCAGCGCGCTTACTTGTATAGATTACCTACGGATTCATTTTAACATATTTGTCAACAAAGGCTAGCCAACTCGAATATCTCGAGCGTATTATACAGGCTTTTTCATACTTAATATAAATATTAATAAGATCTGCTTTTATTAACCCTTCCCCCTTTATTTCATCGCAGCACCCACCCCAGCCATACAGCTTCGGCTTCGACAACGTCGACGAGTTCGGTACCCGCATGACCCGTCAGGAGACTGGAGATGAGTTCAACAACAAGGTCGGCTCCTACAGCTACGTCGATGCCTTGGGTGTCTCCCGTGTGGTAAAGTACGTCGCCGACGCCACTGGCTTCCACCCGACCGTTGAGACCAACGAGCCGGGAACCAAGACCTCGGTCCCAGCCGACGCTCCGTTCTTCTCCACCGCCGTTGAGGGCCCACACCCGGTCGTTGTCAAGGCTGCCCCAGTGGCCGCGGTTCACGCTGTTCACGCTGCTCCAGTTGCCGTGCGCGCCGTTCACGCCGCCCCGGTGGTGCACGCTTCTCCCTTCGCCTATGCCCACCACGCTCCCCTCGCCTACGGTCTAGCCAAGCACTTCTAAGATATTAAAAAAGTGAACCCCAATGAATCGCTTAGCACTCCCTTCTTGTGGGCTGGGTTTGAGATAATTCTGAACATAACTTTTTGCAAGGTAAAAGCTGCTCGTACATGCAGCACTTCAATACTATACTCCATTCACCCTTAAGCTGAGACTAGAAGCTCCACTTTCAGCGCGAGCTTTCTGCTCTTGCTAGTACAAGTGTGAATGCTCAGGCACGCGCAACCAAATCACAGCCTAAGCGAGCGAGCTCGCCCTGAAGGCGGAGCTTCTAGCCTCAGCTTTAGGGTGAACGGGCTATAGCCATGTGCAAACTTTTTCTCTTTGTTTGTTTATATTGGTGATATTTAACCATTGCTAGGCCGGTATTTATCGTCACTCTGAGAAAAAACCCATATGCCGTCTAGTTTCCCACAAAGCGCGCATAGATCCAAGCACAGTGATGTACACGGGGATGGAGGAGTAACAAGTCCGAATATACTCTGAGATCCGTAATGAAGTCTGCGCTGTCACTGGATGTGACACTTCATATAGTCATGCCATGCCCCGTGAAAACATTTCGCAGTGATTGGCTCTAGGATTACCTCGGGCAGAACCAATGACCAGTGTTATGCGCGTTACCAAAAACAAGTAACGAAATTTCTCGTTAGCTTGAAAAAAAGCTAACGCGTTACAGAGCTCCGTTACCATTTTGTTAATGTAACAAAATACCGGTGTCGTTACTTGCTGTGACTAACGGACGTTACTTTTACGTTAGTTTGCCGTTAATTTTTGTTTCAATTCACTGTATATGACAGCTGTTTATAATAAACCACCTCTGAACATTTTTGGAACAACACACTTATTCAGAGTTATTTCTTTATTTTTTTCATTTGTTCTATGCAGCGCCGGAGCATCACAGCAATGGAGTTGGGTAGAGATCACATTTATGCGTTGTAAACTCACACACACAGCCCCAGCAGGCAGGGATTCTAAAGGATGGTGACGTCCTTCTTGTTACGGTCGCCGTTCAATGCTACGATAACCTTGCCACTTGTTAGCTGGACCAGCTTGTTTGTCTGGCCACGGCAGGATGTTTAATGTATATCCCTGAACAGGTTACTCTTAGAGAGCACGAATCGCACAACTGCAGTATATATCCTCAAGACGTTCATCTATCCCCGCTTGGTTCTCGGCAGGATGTGTAATGTACATCCTCGGACACGTTACGCCTCGCGAGCGCGTTTCGGAGAATTGAATCTCGCCCGTAGCACCCGCCTGGGAAAAAGAAACCGCTCTGAAAGGAAAGACCCGATGCACGCCACGGAACGGACGCAAAGTAGACCTCTTCATGTAATCAAACGTAATTCGGTAAACTAAATGTTATTTTATTCCTGCACAAACCAACGTCGCATTTCCAATTAATGGCAGGTGAGCACCCGGCCACCGCTGACACATTTGTTTTGGTTCAAAGCGTGGCAACGTCATCGCTTCCACACTTATAGTTTATCCTTTCTTGGTTTAACAGAACTAGACTTTCCTTTTTTTTGTTTTGAAGAAAGGATGTGACCAGCTGGAGTAGCTAGGGACAGTGAGGTAAAATCCTCCGAGCTGCGGCAGACTGTTGCCTTCGGAACGGATGTCTCTTTCCAACGAGACGGCTGCTCACGGTATGGCGACGCTGATCTCAGCAGCTTCTATACAAAGACTGCACCAAGGACGCTTAGGGGTTCCGCGCAGCTATTCGCGACTCCAATTCACTATAGGTGGCGCCACTCGTTTTCCAAAATGGCCGGTTTAGTGAGGGTCGGAGATGCGTGCCGTTGTTGACCCTGTCTAATGTGCTGGCTTCACTGAGCGACACAAATTATTTCTGGTAATACTTGGAAGCTAGGGTGTTACGAGAGCAATTCACCTCTATATCTTGAAAACAAAAACGGTATTTAGCTTTATATTTACGCCAGGAGGCATGTTTTAATTCTGGAGCGAAACCGAAACTAACCTCTTCTTGGATTTAATTTCTCGGTATAGGTCTTCATCAGATTCTTTCATAACTCAAGATGTGTCTCACACCGTAATTATTTATTTAAAGAAGTTGTTCGCGGAAACTTGTGTCCCTTTAAATACAGAGTCTTTCATACACCCTAGAGATAACACAGAATATTATTATTTGTTGAAATAATCAGTGCTGATATTTGTGCGTTCTCGCTGCCTTTTCACGCTCAGATAATAGTCATGTGAAATAATAAACTGCGAGAATTTTAATTGGTTTTAGGGTATTTCGATGATTAATTGCTTTAAAATTTTACCCAGCACAAGAATAACAGAATAAATCCAATTTATACACTATGTTCACAAAACGCATGAATGAAAAAACGCTGTTCTCACTAGAAAAATTAAAAGACAGAATCCGAGTCAGGCAGCTGAAGTGTGCGTGTTTTTTAAAGCAATGCGGCAAAAAGGAACGCTTACCTGCCTGCGCGTCTGCTCACTGCAGCACGTTTCGTTGGCATTGGAAGCCGGTGTAACAGTTGTGAGTTTTAGTATTGCATCTACGAGCAAGCGCTGTGTGTTTGCGGTAGCTTTGCGTGTTCCGCGCTGTGTGTTTGCGGTAGCTTTGCGTGTTCCACGCTGCGCGTGCGCGAAGCACAAAATCGGGGTCTTGGATCGGAGCATGGCAACGACGCGCACGCGCAACGTAGAGCACGCCACCCTAACGCAAACGCACAGTGTTTTCTTCTATACGCAATACTAAACCGCTCTACTAAGGTACAATCCCATACCGGCTGCAGCACCACGTTGGGACAGTGAAGAGTGTTGTTTGTATTCGGAAATTGCATTTAGCGACCCATGATCGCCAACAGTTCCGCCGTGCCCGCTGAGCGGGAGAATCGCGGGACCCTCACCATAGCGCTTCCCGTTTCCGCCGCGGGAGGGCGAGCAACGAGCTGGAGACGCGAATAATCTCGCGCCTTTTGGGCCCGGTCGTGGGAACGTTAAAAGTGCCTTCGGAAGGAGTTTGAAATGACTCCTCTTATACCTAGCTTTGTTGGGGTTTCTTTGCCACTTTTACGTAGTGTACAGAATAAAACTTTCTTTGTTTTCAAAAAATCATGCGGCCATTTTAATCAAAAGTAACGAGTAACGTAATTCGATACGAGATACCGTAAAATAATAACCACATTACTTTACTCTTTAGTCATTTGTGGTTCCAAAGAGGACGGTCGTACGTTAGTAAGAAAACTAACGCGTTACCAGTAACGTCGTTACTTGTAACGCGTTAGTTCCAACACGGCCATGAACCTATTCGCATTTTTCAGTGTTCGGTGCTAATGGACGTATCGAAGCGAACACAAATATTCGAAAATCGCCCGTGTGTCTAGTTTCTCTTACAGACCACACATTCAGCGAATTACGGTAGGCTACGGAACATGTGCCGTGAAATTCGCGATGTAAAAATCAGATTGACTTAAAAACTCGATCTATATTTTAGGACTTTGAGTAGGTTAAGCATGCACTAACCCTGACCTCTTTAGGCTTTGGAGTCAAACATAGTTACCATCTGATCGTTCAGTGGATACACATCGCTGGTCGCATTAATTTGCTCAGTGAAGATGGAAGTGCGGAGGCATTTTAAGAGGGAATTATGCACCTATAATCACTAACAGCCTACGAAATGCAGTGCGTGGTTCATTCACTCTTCGCATCTTGCCTCGCAATTCACTCTTCTACATTCCCATCGGCTAAATCCGCAATCTCTCTGGCTGTGAACAATATTAGGATGGTGGCAACTCCTCACGCCTTGCACTGTTTATAGTACTGATATAATACTGCATCTAACACTCTGCACTCTCGAAAATAAGGAAATGTAGTACTTACACCCCTTCTCCCATATAATACACCCCCAAACTTCAGTTCGACGTACCGAGTACTGATGTCGCACCGAAGGTACCAGCCTTCAGAAGCTGGTTGATAGCAAGTAGTGCAACTTAATAAAATAGCTAATGGAGGTGTTACTCTATACAATCAAAATTAATCGGGGTTTTCTTGGCCCTACTGCAGAACCTCAGTGTTTTCTTTTCTGTAGTCTTTGATACGTGTTCTAGCTGTTTTATAAGTTATACCGCGCCGTTTCATAAGTTATGTCGCAGTTATGGTCGTCAGTTTGACGGTAGTGCCATTGGTAGTGCACTGTACGTCAAACTTAAGTTTTGGGATGTATTATATGGCACAAATGGGTTAAAGACTACATCCTTTGTTCAGAGTGCATATAGTACTAATTTGCAATCTTTATTGCACCGAATTACAGAAGTGTACGTTAGGACTACATACCTGGATGCTCTGGATTGTAAATAAAATACACGAAGTAAATATATACAATATGGAGTGGTGGAGGATATTATTGCACTGTAGAGATCTATAAATATTGGAAAACTAAAATTTTCCCTTTCGTTTTGAAAGATACAGTTCCATGCACCTTTAACGAGTTTCTTATCAATCTTTCATAGGTGTTTTATCTGGATAAGATTTAGCTTAAATGTTTACTCAATGAATTTTAAAGTTGGAATATAAAAACTTATCATTGACTTATTTACAATTTCTCAATTTAAGACATAGTTTTGAGTTTGCGAATTAACTCAACACGAATTATTTTGTTTGAATGTCAAGGAGCAGATTAAAAATTAAAAGATGGTTTTCGCATTCTGGGCGTTCTAATAATACCACATTTTAAACCCGTTATGGTAGAATATTATCGTTACCGGAAGATTCGCATTCAAATCTTTGCCAAGCCTAAATTATATTCAGAAGAATTTAACCACAAATGCTAGATATGGTACAAAGTGAGTACACGCACAAATTCTTGCTTTAGACAAAATACTTACGGCAAAAATAAAGCTATAGATTCAGCTTCACTCCTCCACCCTAAACTTATGGTGTTCGTCATAGTCTTAGCTCTAGGATATTTGTACTCTACAAACGTCCTACAGTCATCAAAATTTCTAGCTAATTTAATTGAATATGTAAGTGAGGACCCAGGGTTCAGTATAAGGCTGTATACTATACTGCATGAATATATCAGCACCGTTATTAGAAATTTATTTAGAGAGTTGAAGTATCTATCACTCTTTTAACTTACTCTTGGAGAAACCTTCCTCTTATTTGCTTACAAGCCGATCAAGCATGAAAACATTATTACCATTGACGTGTTATCAAAACGATTGGCAAGATCTATAAAACAATTTCTATACAATTGTGATTTGACCCAGAGAGAGAGGGAGAGAGGGTAAATTAAATATATTGCTCAGTGTCGTGGCGAAGAATAAATGTGTAGGTCAAAATAAATTTTTGCCACATTAACCACAGTAATTATCTTCACGCGTCTTCTGAGGAAGAGTACACTCACACTCCTTTTTCTGAGAATGAATGGGAAGCTGGTGCAATATACATTTTCGAACTTTGAAGTGGAATAGCCCAAGAAAACATACCACCAATTCTGTTGTTTCGACGACGTTTTCAAGAGCATGGTGAGAACATTTCCATTCTGCACGTCTTTATTTCTCATTTAGAGTACGTGATCCCAAAAAAAATAATATATGCTCCCAGAAATTTTATCCAGTACGAGGCATTTGCAAGACATCTCCAAATAGTTTATTTGATAGTCTTTGAACCTGCTGTCAGAGTGGGCAGGTGTGAAAATCTAAGAGTGCTCTTCTCTTATGCTCAGCAGAGTGATTGGAAAACTACTCGTATGATTTTTAGTGCCGAATTTTGAGTATATCCGTATTTTACTTCAAACGTGATTAAAGCAGCGAAATCAGAAAACTTGCAAGTATAAAACGACTGTTACCATAAATAGTCATTTTTTTATTCTAACAAAATTTTTCAAAACACAAATTAGTTTTTGCTGTAGCTAGACAGTACTCGACACTCAGAATCCTACCGTATATACTCACTGCGTGTACATACATCGACACAAAAACGGGAACTTATGCGCGATATTTTCCGATAATTATTTTATTAAGCAGCAACATTCCTGTACCATCAACCACCTCATGATTCGTTTTCAGCGAAATTGTAATTTGAATGAAATTAAAGTTAAAATTTTAAAAATGAAATGAAGGTTTTTCTTATAATATACAATTTTACTAGTATCCGGCTAAAAAAAACACAGTCATATAAATGAATCTGCATCTCAAAAAGAAAGGGAATTTACTTTCCATATAGCCGCTGTTCAAACGATACGCCTACTACCAAGGCTACTTACAAGCCAGAGTGAGCACTAAACCCTCCCTTGCATTCCTTTGCTTTACACCAGTCCACTGCTCGGTTTGATATAATCTAAACAACATACTATGTGCCGGTTTCTTAGGTGAACAACGTTATCAAGGCGTGTCTGGAATATGATGCTGCAGGTATATTAGCTCATAGCATCTACTCATGAACCATCTACTTTGCTTCGAAGCAAGAGAAACCGAATACATCATGTTCTCTAAGGTACAAATGTCATCCAAGATCGTCGCCGATGGACGCTAAACTTCGCAGTGGAGGCTTATCCTTGACGTTGAAGAGAATAACAGATTCTCATTTTCTTATAGGTTCTTCTGTGCTGCCTTTTCGCCTACGTGGCATGCGGAGTTGTTGTGGAACACGTGAGTATGGGTTGAACGGGCACGTAAAATAGCGTTCATGAACATCGTCATTTTAAATAGCCTTTCTATTAAATTATTATTAATAGGTCATGGTGCCTTTCCTAAGCAAGCTTGATGTCGTAGTCCCATTGATATTGCTGAAGACTATCGATTCATGTTCTCCGTATTCACTGTCAAGATAATCATTCTCTTAACTTTATAATTATATCGATATGTTTTGATAGGAAAATAAAATTTTTATTAGAATCTCCGTTATACAAGTACTATCACACGTAATTCAGCTTTGAAGCATCCACTAGAGCAGCGGATATAGTATTTGAATACGTTTTGCAAATATACTCTCGTGTTGAGCAGTAACTTTGTGCGTTCTTAAGTTAAATATCTTCCAAAAGATATGTTAGAGTAAAACTGCTAAGCAAATAGAACTTAATTAGATGAATGACTGCTCAAGTTATATCAATTACTCAATTGCTTTTTTTTGTTTGTGCCAGTCTTGTAATTAAAAGGTTAGATACGGGGTCTGTTGACCGAAACACGTTACTCAATGGTAAGAAAGTGAGAGGTAAAGTTCGTGCTAATATGCTTCTTCTTTATTTCAACGCAGCACCCACCCCAGCCATACAGCTTCGGCTTTGACAACGTCGACGAGTTCGGCACCCGCATGACCCGACAGGAAACCGGAGATGAGTTCAACAACAAGGTCGGCTCCTACAGCTACGTCGATGCACTCGGCGTCACACGTCTGGTGAAGTATGTCGCCGACGCCACAGGCTTCCACCCCACAGTCGAGACCAACGAGCCAGGCACCAAGACCTCTGCCCCAGCCGACGCTCCGTTCTTCTCCACCGCCGTCGAAGGCCCACATCCAGTCGTCGTCAGTGCTGTTCGCCCAACCCCTGTGGCCGTCCACGGTGTTCACGCATTCCGTCTGGTGAAGTTGTAAGTACTCACGCACAAGCACGCAAGTGCTTTTGTGAGACTGAGTAATTTGTATGTATGCTTTCTTTGTGAATAAACTTATTATTATTATTATTATTATTATTAAACAAAGGTGGCTGCCGGTGACATTCCAGCGAAATCTAGAAACCCGCTGCCGGTGAAATTCCAGCGAAATCTGTTTGTCAGCGAATAACCCAGCAAAGATTGGTAACCTACGCTGGTTTCGAATGAAAACGGGTGAAACTGCCCACCTTTTTGGATCGTCAAAACAGTTCGCTGCACGCACCTCTTGCAGGATTTCGACGTTGTCTCGAGCTAAATTAAGCACTCACTAGAATGCCGCTGTATGGGTGCCGCCATTATAAACTCAGTCCCCCTGCTGGTCTTGGCTTCCTTGCCTTTAGCCGTTCCCCTTGCATCGTCTTCCAGTGAAGTTCGGTGTCCGGCAATCGAGAGTGGCTTCCGGTTGGATTCCAGCGACGGGTAATCGAAAGTGGTTCTGGTAAAACTTGAAGCAAAAGTGGATGCCGGTAATATTTCCACCAAGGACAGGTAAACTACGCTGGTTTCTGGTGAAAATGAGTGGAAATCAACCGGTTTCCAGCGAATGCCACAGGAAGTTTTTGCCGGATTTTAACCAAAAGTAGCTCCGGTAAGACGTCCAGCGAAATCTGGTAACTGAAAGTGGCGGCCGGTAATATTTCCACCAAAAAACTGGTAAACTACGCTGGCTTCTGGTGAAAATAAGTGGAAATTAACCCGTTTCCCCCGAATGTCACTGGAAGTTTTTGCCAGATTTTTCAATAGGCCTGGTGCATAGTTTTTGTCGTCACAGATCGTGGCGTAAATTTTCCGCTAAATTTAGCGGGCAAACTGATTTTGCGCATAGGTCGTGGGGTCTATTTTACCGCCAAATTTAGAGTGGAAATTGAATTTGGTCACAGGTCATGACGTTAATGTTTCCGCTAAATTTAGTGCGGAAACTCAATCGGTGCATAGGTCACGTGACATTAAGTTTTCCTCTAAATTTAGTGGGGAAACCAAATTGGTGCGTACGTCGTGACATCAATTTTCCCGCCAAGCTTAGCAGGGAAACTGAATCGGTGCATAAGTCGTGACGTGAATATTTCCGCTGAATTTAGAAAGGAAACTAAACTGGTGCGTAGGTCACGAGACGTAAATGTTTCGCTAAACCAGAAAAAACGCCCAGGAGATACCCATATGGCTGAAAATCTAGAGTAGTCACTTAATAACACTATCGCATTAAAAACAGTTTCATATTGTTTGTGTTTGGTGATTTAATAGGCTACAAAACACCTAGAGACGCTTGGAATAATCTCCGGTAAGCATGAAGCTTGACGCCGCTCCTTCTTCACTATCAATATCATTTGACATGCGCAGCAAACAGTACATTAAAGGGGTACGGAAACAAAAATTGAAATATTCAAATTTTGTTCGGAAATGAGTCAAGCATGACGGATATTAACCGTAAATGATAATCGCACGTTTGTATTTTGAACGATCGGCCATATTTTTCGTTCCAAACGGTGCACTCGAGCAAGCGCTCGAAAAGAAGCGAACGGAGAGCGCGATGCGTCATGGGATATCCGACGCAAACAAAAACAGAAAGAAAAGATTTCCCGCGTTCGTGAAGGAGCCGCGTTCGTGGTGGCGTTGTCAGCGTTGTGCTGGTGTCAATAGCGTCAACGCGTTACAACCGAGCCGTTCGAAGTACCTGTGGGGTGACGAGCGTGTGGCTGGCCCAAGGAGCACGTAGCTTCCACAGCACTGTCAGCTTAGGGCTGAACCGGGTGGGGAAAGCAACCTTCGTCCGAGTTTTGAGCGACTGGCTAATCTTCTAGGGGGAGAATTGCTGTATCCGGGTGTACAAACGAGGGTCCGAGAAAGAGGGGAGTCCCTCCTTTCTGTCTTTTTGGACTGTTTGATTGAATGCGCGATTTGTGAGTTGACGAGGAAAGCTATAAAGGAAAATGTTGAAATTCCAAAGAGCGGCGCTGCTCCGAAGGAATCTGCTACGTCACGACTACGTAGCAAGTTCCCGAACGTTGCCTGATTACCTCCCAAATAGGCTCCGCATGCATCCACCAGGTGCACATTGAAAGATTGTTTAATTAGCTTTAAAATTAGTTTGCTTGTGCCTTTTAACGCAAGACTTGTGTTATTGAGGTTATGGTGCAACATGCAACATATTAAACCTAAAAAATGAGCGCTGGAATTTCGTTTCCCTACCCCTTTAAAGTTCCCCATATAACCGTATTTTGAATGGCGGCTTAATATTGGGTGTTGCAAATACGGTAAAGAACACCATTTCTCGGAAATAATATGCATAAACTTCGTTGCTTTAGTAGTTTCAAATTTCGGTTCGTCATCCTATCGGGGAGTTGGTGGTCTTACGTACATCTGACAGACGGGCGAAGTTGCGTCTCATGCTGCGTCACCCTTAAGACGTCGCAGTGAAAACAACGCCTCACTCGAGAAGATAAAATGACTCACGGTGTTCTTCATAAAATTCTCCTTTTGCTTCGGATGAAATAGTTATGAATTTTGTTTCTTGGGTGCATCAGTAAATGAGCTTTTATACTTCTACATGCAGATCAAGGGCACAAATCCTGATGTGCATTTTCTATATTGCGTGTTTTTTTACTTTTTTTGTTGTCAAGTGAGGCACTCTTTTTGACTAAATTGAGTACAACGGTATTTCTCCTTGAAGAACAAAACACCATAGTAAGAGACAACTTCAGAAACGCATGGCGTGTCTTATTATTTTCGTGATTTCTTGCACTCTGATTCACCCTTGGGCGTTCTTATTGCCTAATATCCCAACTCATCGGCTGCGGAGTAATAATAAAATGCTTGGGACTCGTCGCACAAATGATTTTTGTGCTCTAAGTGAGAATAGATCGAAGAACGCAAATATTCCAAAACGAAATATGCCAACTGCGCTTGCCAATTAAAAGAGAATATTGAATACAAATTAAATTACTATCGCAAAAGCAGTCAGTGGCATGCGTTCCGGGATAACGAGAAAACTGAATTTTATAATCGAATATTCTAGGGTCGTCAAACACTTCCGACATTTTTTTTATCGTGTAAATGTTTTTTTTATGAGTCACTAGAAGATGCACTCACACGAGTAAAGGTAAGTTTAACGTAGGTCTAAAGCACGAAAAAAATATACATTGTTATGTGATGTCTGTATGCTTAGATGTACAGCATTTTCTCATTTTTGAAAATGAATAACATTGAAATGCAAGCACTTCTTAAAACGTGGTAGAAAGTTCTTCATCAGCGAACAAAAATATGCAAATTTCGACTTAAGCGCAACGATATCACAACTGCAAATTTGCATTGATTTACTGAAAAAATGGGTGCTGTAATAACATTACACCACACAGCCCCGACTAATCTCCTTGATTGTACAATTTGTTTCGTAAAATGAAGAACTTCGTGCACAAAGACTGAAATGTTGGAACCTATGAGGCTGTGGTAACCAAGTGCGCTCCTGAACTCCTTTCCCAAAACGAGAGGACATTTTTGTTGGGTTATGGATGAATATAGAAGTCAACAATAAGTGAATATAATTCTTAGGTGATTATGTCAAAATATAAATAAAGATAGTGGTTCAACACAAAATATAACACCTGAGTATTTCTTTTTATTTCTGTGTTATCAAAAACTAAAATTTGCTTTTTACTGCGTCCTCGTATCTCATCACCAAATTGTCAATATTTATAACTTTTTTTAAAAATGTATTTAACGTATTACGCTTCTAAAAGTATGTACTACACCTATCTACGCAGAGGTATATCTAATCATTCGTCGTTCTTTTAAGCTATTTTCTTTTCTAATCCTTCGTGAAAACGGGGTAAGCTCGGATTAGAGGGTTCAATAAGTTTCCTCCTGCCCTTTTTAATGTATTTTCAAAGGCTTACTTCGAGTAACAATGCATAAAAGGTAAAGGAAAAGTATACTTGTTTTTATATTCGATCTCATTTGTTCCTGGTGTTATGGTGTTCTGTTAGAGCACTAAAGATATGTAGATAAAATAATCGTTTGATTCCATGATATAAAAATGTAATTTTATGATTGCTTTGTTAATAATGTATAATACGAACTCTACGGATATTTAGGATAAAAGATGTACTCACCAGTGAGCTACGATACGCCGCCGATACCGCTTTGCATTCATGTAGTCTTTCTGCACGTGCGCACGACATTAGCGAGCCATTTCGTGAACATTCTCCTTCCGCCTCCGCAGTGAACTGAAGTTATGGCGGAATCCCACACAGGTTCAATCCTTTGTGAAAATAACGTATTGCGTATACCATAGAAATTCTTTTTATGAATTTAATTTCACATAGTGCATTTACATGATCCTGATAGCATATATACAGATCCTTCGTCTTGACTTTTTTTTCGCAAGAATTCAGGCCATATTATAATATATAGAAGTGCCCTTAAATAACAGAAATATTAAAACATTCTTTTTAGTATTTACGTTTATCACCAACGCGCTCAACAAAAGTATAATTGCCCTCTTTGTTATATTATCATTATACCTCACATTGTTTGGTTTATCTATACCAGGGGTGGCCAAACCGCGGCTCGCGAGCCGCATGCGGCTCTCTGCTGGTCCAAGTGCGGCTCGCGGATCCCTCGAAAGGGGACCCCCCCCCCCCCCCCTTCCCGTTCCTTTCGGGATTTCCCCACGGAAAAAAAGAAAGAATTTCAGAATAAAGCACCCTGCAGCTTGCAGTAAATTTTGGCAGCCTTTTCTCCCATACGTACAGTCGTACAGCCTTGTGCCCCCATACGTACAGTCAGACTCTGGACAAAAGTTGAGTTTGCCTTACCCCCCCCCCCCCCCCCCCCCGCGGCTCTTAGAAGTTTCGCGGTTTTGTTTGCGTCTCTTAGGCCGGGTCAGCCTGGCCACCCGTGATCTATACGCATGAATCGCTCAGTGATCTATTGAAGCAGCAGTGAACCTACACTTAACACGGATTTCTAGTGGGAAAATGGGATATGGTGCTAAGTGTGTGCGGACGAAAGATAATTTTATTCGGGAGGTTCACAAACCGAGAAAAACTCTTAAAATTATCTAACTGGCTGAAACAAATTTGCAGAGGCCTAGAGCAATTATGAATAAGCCGAGTTCTGCAAACATATCGGAAACCAGTACGAAAGTTTCTTTCGTGCAAGTGTTCCTCTTGTTTTTGCTACTAATTTTTTATCCGACAAACGTCCTTTGTGACGGAATTTAAAAGGTTCTTCATAATACAAACACTTAACTATATTTGTGTTTGTGCGCTCTTCCAGACAAATTATAATTCCCGTTAGGCCATAACCTCGGTAAAATACTCACGCATCTTGGTCAAAATAGCAAGAGCGAAGGCATCTTGTTCATAAATCACACGTAGGTTAGCGGTCTTATCGTTACTCAAAATCTAGCTGAACGTTGCAACGCTGCTGGCAATGTCACTGCGCTTATTTGCCGCATACCTTTCCCCGCACATCTTTCGCGTACTCGGAAATTCATTGGAATCGACAGAGAAGGAGAGTCTTATTTTCAAAGGGAGTAATTGGCTTAAAGGAGTGAAGGAATTACCGTTAGACTGCTTGGAATTTGATTTGTTGGGTATTTAAGCTGTAACAAACTCCTAGTGGACCATCATTGCCACTTCGAAGCAAAGAAAGTTCAGTAATCATGTTTTCCAAGGTGCGATAATTTACTTACTTCATCGACTCTATAGCAAATACATAGAGCCAAAGTTGTATCGCTATCGTGAAGGATTTAACATTGTCTTGATTTCTTTATAGGTTTTTGTCTGCTGTCTTTTTGCCTTTGTGGCCTGCGGTGTTGTTGTCGAGCATGTGAGTATAATAATAGCGACAGGTATTGTATAGAAACTTCTAAATATTGTGCAGAACTGACAAGATATTTTAGAGAGATTTCGTATAAAAATGCCAAGATATTGTATGTACGTTACCATGTGTAGAAATGATCCCTTAATGGTTTAGTTTTCTAAACTCGGCAACTTGATATCTGTATGTCATACTCAACGAACTTTCCAAAAAGATTAACCTCTCACTTCACTTTCCGGAAAAAAAAAAAAACAATTTAGAGTCATCACATAACCCCAGGTAAAGCACGTAATTCGACAAAAATATTGAGTCCACAAGCCGAACTGTACAATATAAGGTACAAGGCGAATATACTCACTTACTGTAATGTCTGTTATTTAATTTTACTCAGACTATATCTCTCAAACTGTGAAATGAATTGTGAGTAAATTACTGACAAGAATACAAAAAGTGCCCGAAAAAACTGACAATAAAGAATATGTAGTGAAGCAGTCTTTAAATTTTATTATAAGGCACGTGTACTCGCGTAAAGGGAAAACAGATCAAAAACTCGATCCTAGGTATGTTCACCTCCTTCAGGGCAGTGAGCACTTAGGTAAAATCTTCACCTCTAGTCCAATCTAAATTTCAGTTCATCTCGAAGATCATTAACAGTCTGCGCGTGTTTCAGTGAAAATATTCAGTCAGGAACTATGAACCTATTCAAGGAAGATGCATCCATGACGAGCCGTATTTTTGCCTTTATTTTTCCAATAGGCACCCCAGCCCTACAGCTTCGGCTTCGACAACGTCGACGAGTTCGGCACGCGCATGACCCGTCAGGAGACCGGAGATGAGTTCAACAACAAGGTTGGCTCCTACGGCTACGTCGACGCCTTCGGTATCACCCGCCTCGTGAAGTACGTGGCCGACGCCACCGGCTTCCACCCAACCGTGGAGACCAACGAGCCAGGCACCAAGACATCGGCCTCAGCCGATGCTCCAATCTTCTCCACCGCCGTCGAGGGTCCACACCCGGTCGTGGTCAAGGCTGCCCCAGTGGCCGTTCACGCTGTGCAGGCTGCTCCAGTTGCCGTGAGCGCCGGTCATGCCGTCCCAGCGGTGTACCCTGCCGCTGCCTTCCCCTAGGTCCATCATGATCACCTCACATACGGCCTGGCCAAGCACTTCTAAGCTCTTAATAAATTATTGACACATACGAAATGAAACCTCATTTATTCAAAACTTAGTTCCAGTTCCCACTCACAATGCAGTCAAGCTGTGTAAAGTACGATACACATACACTTATGGCATTCAGATAAGGCAATTGTACTAATACGCACTGTAGTACATTTAGTGTCACACGGTGTCTCATTCTTTAGCCTTACATGCTATACCAGTGGCATGGGATCATATGGTGGAATATCGTAAGAAAGATGAAGACGAGGACGGGGCATTGGCTCGGGCAATCACCTCTAACAAACCAAGTCCTGCTAGCTGTCCCCGTTTCTACGAAGTCGTTATATTTCCGTCATCTCCTTGTACTGCTATTTTTCTACCAAAGTGATTATACTAAATATATCTAGTGTAATATAATAAGCAAAGCACGCCATAAATTGTTTTTTAAAGAGAGTAATCGTATGCAGCGCTATGCTATCTAACAAGCACTCATATGTATAGCCTACATAATTGAGAAGAGACTGCTCGGCAGACGGGTCGCGAAACGAAACATCTTGAACAACTGTTTGGTGAGAAGAAAGTCAGTATTATACTTGAAATAGTATCGCAATCTCCCGCTTTATCCTTGCTATTTTGACAGTTCAATTTGAGTGCGTGCCAGTTTTTAACACACAATGTGTTGTATGGCTTGTACGTCTAACCATATCCGGTTAGGTGCCAGTTAGGGAAGTCGACAGGCCAACTGCCGGCCGAACACTGACGTAGCGCGCTCGTCTCCTCACTGATCGGACAGCAATGGCAGCCGGAACTCTTCCTTGAGTGCCTCCGTGTTACTCCCGGCTGGTGCGAAACCTGACGGGTTCAGACATATAGGGGTGCTGTGCTCCTGCCTATACACCAACTCATGTTTACAACCAAACCGGAGCGCCCGGAGCGCCCCTAGCGGACGCCACCGGCGCCGCGCATGCGCGATGGGGGTGTGGGCAAGAAGCTCCCCGTCGCCCATAAACACACCATTGAAATGCGATGTTGTCGGCGTCAGTGTGAGTCCCCCTGCCCTTTTTCGCGTTCGAATTGTTGGTTCTACGTCTTCCTGGCGATGTCTGACTATCTTGAGCGGCGTCAGCGAAATTACCGAGGCTCGTTACACCGCAAAACTTCGCGTGAATTATGTGACATATGGCGATTCATTCCACGTGGACGCCGCAGAATGTACGCTAAAGCCTGATCCGCATGATGAGATTTCGCTCGGAATTTTCAGTCCCGGCGCCGCTCGGGCTGCAAAAGCGTGAACCGTAGCTGAGATGGTGGACGTCGATACTGAAAATCGCAAGCAGAATCGGACCAACTGAATTAGGCATAACAAGTCGGTGATGGTCCCTGGTAACAATGATCAACATCTCCTATCTGCTGTTTACATCGAGCCTGCTTACCAACCTTCAAATTTAAGTCTTTTGAGGCCTGCACTTACTTCTTATCGCAAGTACCGGTCCAACATTTGGTCTACGGACCGGCGTCGTCTAAGAGAGCAGACGACAAGCAGAAATGTTTGAAAGAGCAGACGACAGTTCGAACAATCAGGCGGCCGTTTGAACTTGAAGACGCACTGAACGTAGTCCGCAGGTGGTCCGCACAACTTGACGGTTTTCTGGTGTTCATGTTGGAACAAAACAAATAAATGTGATGACCACAGGTATCCGTGAATTCAACCCAAAGTGCTTCCCGCCCAAGCAATCGCTGTCCGGAGGAGTCTGCTTTTCCCTTTTCACGGCACATATCAGGATTCTCGGACGAACAGAGCACGTGAAAACTGACCTTCAAAACCTTTCTCTACTCTTTCGGTACGGCCCCAGTCGCGGCGTTTTGACGAGAAGGCGGGTTTTTGTCTGGTTCCTTTCAGAACAACGCAGGAATACACGTCTGGCATGGGGACTTCTGCCCACAGCCCCAGACCGGAAGTGCGACTGACGCGCCACCACCGCGCCGTGACGTCACAGAGATGAGTTCGTGTATATCCGAAAGGCAACAGCCAGGCGGCGCCAGCAGAGTTAGAGCCCACGGTTATACTAAATACCGTAGAGACTAATACAGGAAACTCCATGGTAAATTGGGGGACGGAAGTAAAAGCGATCTTGGGGGTATGGAGTGGACAACTCGCCACTTTCCTTGAAAATGAATCAAGTGGGTGTGACTCACTAGAGACATTGATAGTCTTTGAAATATTTCTGTTTTTTTTTTGTTTTTTGTTTTTTTTGACGGAGCATAGGGAGCATAAGCTCGTGATATTGGACCTCTTGGTATTTGGATGTCAAAATGAAGTGTGTTGTACAGACCAGTCAGGATTTCTATAGCGATTTTGTGCAATCTAAATAATTATTTACCTTTGCTGAGCTTGTTGATTTATTTGTTTCAATACTACCGAAACATGTCTTATTAATGTCCTTGGCTCCAAGTGAACATAATTGACAATAGGCATCAATTTTGTTTTATGAGACCGACTTGAAATGACTCTAAGTGACTAGAAGTGATTAATATTGATAATAATGTGATTTTTTGTTTGCTTACACTTATGAACGGCTTCAAGTAGCTTTTTTTGGCTATTAGCATCTTCTTTGACCAGATTGACCTTAAATGGTTGCCAGTGGCTATTGATGAGATAATTGAGAATTTTCTATTTCGGCGTTGGTGAATGCATATGGCTTCAACTGGCTATTATTGGCTATCAGCCTCCACTTTTATATATATTTGCTAGATATGGCTACAAATATTAATGCGTAATGAAAACTGAGCTATTTCTGTTTTTAAATAGGAATGACTTCACGTGGCTATTGTTGGCTATTAGAATATATTTCTGACCAGATTGGCTCAATGGCTACTAATGGCTGTTAGTCATTATAATATAAATTATCAGCTGTTTGAGTGTTTATAAATGAGAATGGCTTCAAGTAGCTATTATTGGCTATAAGCACCTATTTTTGAATAGATTGGCTGCAAATGGCTACAAACCGCTATTAGTAGCGAACTATTGCTTGAGCTATATTTATATTCACGAAATGAAATGGCTTCAAGTGGATATTGTTGGCTATTTGTATTTATTTTTAACCAGATTGAAATATAATGGCTGCTGATGGATATTGATCAGATCATTAAACAATAATGTGCTATTCCGGTGCTTAAAATGAGTATGGCTTCAAGCGGATTTTATTGGCTTATGCATCAAATGTTAGATAAATTTGATTGAAATGGCTACAAATGGCTATTAGTTACTAGTGTTGGTAAATATTGGCGTTTTTGTGCTTAATAAGTGGAATGACTTTAAGTGGCTATTGTTGGCTATTAACATCTATTTCTGCCCATATTAGCTTCAAATGGCTAGGAATGGCTATTAGTGAGTATAAGTGACAATTATGTGTTATTTCAGTGTTTATGGATAAAAATGGCAATAAGTGACTATTACTGGCTATAAGCATTTATTTTTATTGCAATGGCATGATTTGGATTCAAATGGCTATTAGTGACTAATGTTGATAGTTATAAGCAATTTTTGTGCCTACCAACTGGAATGGCTTTAAGTGGCTATTGTTGGCTATTATCATCTATTTCTGTGAAGATTGGTTTCAAATGGCTAGCAATGGCTATTTGTGTGTGTAAACAATTCTGTGCAACTTCAGTGTTTATAGATAAAACAGTCTACAAGTGGCTGTTATTCGCTATAAGCGTTTATTCTTTATTAGATTGGCTTGAAATGGCTACAAATGGGCATTAGTGAATAGTGGTGATAGTTATGAGCGATTTTTGGGCTTACTAACTAGAATGGCTTTTACTGACTATTATTGGCTATTGGCATCTATTTCTGAGCAGATTGGCTTCAAATGGCTAGTAATGGCTATTAGCGAATATAATCTACAATGATGTGCTATTTCAGTGTTTATGGATGAAACTGCCTACAAGTGGCTATCATTGGCTATAAGCATTTATTCTGTAATAATTGTCTTGAAATGGCTACAAATGGCCATTAAAGGGGAACTCCGCCGATTTTTTGGTAGACTTCGATTTGGCTGAAAATTTGCAGACCGCATCAATAACCCTTCCTCAACTGATAACCAAAATATTTTTAAAAAATAAAAATTTTCCGTGAAGTTATTGAATTTTTAATTTACGCCGGCCGCGAGGGTTCCAGGAGGCGACTCTCTACTGACAACAATGCAAAATCCCTACTTTTCCCAACCCGCGTACGTCACGAATGTGTTGGCGGACGAGCGACTCGGGCAGCCGCAAAGTGGCTTTCCGGACGCCAGCGATCGAGATAATTTTTTTTTCGCAGCTTCAAGGTTGAAAGTTCCTTTGCAATGGGTAGCAATCTGTGCTCCGCAATTGATTGTAGAAACAGTGCCGGAAAAAACTTCTTTTTTTACCCTTGTTTTCGTGGGAGAGAAAAAAAAAACGTTCCCCGGCAGCAATTGAGGCCAGCCACGTCAAGGTGCTTTTGCGCGAGCTGTGTGCCGAAAGAACTAGCGTCACGTAAAACATTTTCACTTTTGCTCGGAATACTTTTTAGCCCCGTGCTGCGAGTTGAGTATCCTTCACCAGCTGGAACAGCTTTAAGAGCGGCAAGCGCAAACTCAAGCCGGCTGTGACCATTACGACATCCGTCCAATGAAGAGCGCTAATAGTATCGAGAAATATAGTACACAATCTAGCACTATAGTCGACATTTTGCACAGTCACATTTGTTATACACAATTGGTTCAATGATTTTGTTTTAATTTTTTTATAAACACTACATTTGTTTCGGACGTCGAATTTAGTTCGGGCTACTCTCGGAGTTCCACTCACGCCGCCGATATGTTTAAGACGAGAAGTGAAACGTCTAAACAAAGTTCAAGTCCGAATTTAGACATGAATTTCGACATATTGCTATTCCTGTCTGCTATTACAGAGGTTTAGTAGCGGGTGTTTAGCTCCATTAATATACGATAGAGCCTTGCCTGGTTTGTTAAATGGTTGGCGTGCAATATACTCTGCAGAAGAAAAGATGAAAACGTCTTTAATTTATTCTATTGCGAAGAAATTTTATATACGGTTGGAAAGTTTTTTTTAAACCATGAAATTAATAATGTCGTTGAGGAGAGGCATCCAAATTTACAGCTGATAGAAACTGTGCTAAACCAACCTAATTAAAAAAAAAGAAATCTTATATATTTATTCCATTCCCATGTGCTCTGGTAGATGGGTGTTTGAACGCGTTGTATTCTACTCCAAAAGTAAAAAGAAAAAATACGGGTACACATTTTTTTAGCAACTTTTGTTAACTTATTTTGAATTAAAAGATTTAAGATGTCTTTCTGTACCTCACGCACTATTGTATCTTCAAGCAAATATTTTTTATTGGGAGATGAACAGTGTATTTGTGTATTTTATACGAATTCCACTGCACCTTGATGTTTGGTATGGTGGTTGCGAAGTTCTTTTAATCGTCATTTTAACACGATCTTCATGACCAGTAACCTGCCATCTGATCTACACGAATGCAGTTCATTCCATTCTATACATTTCATTGTCTACGAGAATCACAGTCTACATGTCCTAGGTCCCAGCCCAACACGCACACGTTCATCGCTTTGGAAGGCGAGCAATGTACGCGCCACACGCACGAACGCTGAAAATGGCATCGACCAGAAGCGCTTTTCAGAAATTGTCTACAGATCTTTTGCTAAATTACTTAAGCACCAAGAATCACATTCATGCCACAAGAGTTACACGTGCTGACGCCTGCGACAGTAACTTTTCAAAAGAAAATCTAAAACAAATGGCACGTTCCTTTAGGTCATACGGGCGTGTGAGGCATCTGCACCCACATTCCCATCATTTTCCGCGGTGATTTGGCAATTCGTCAAAAAAATGTATTGCTTGACTCTTCGACCTTTCTTCGCCAGCCATCTTCTAATAAATACAAAACGGAATTACTAGCGATATCAAGAAACTAGCGAGCCGCGGATTAAGCGTAGCGAGTTGCAAAAACGGTTTTATTTATTTTATTTATTTATCTTTACTGCCAGCCGTAAGGCCAGGGCAGGAGTGGTACAAATAGCAAACAAACAAAAGGTCATAATTACATACACACAAAAAGGGCATGAAAAAGGTATTAATTACATGCATACACAAGCTCTAGTTCCTTTGCAAATGACATGAGATCTTCGGAATTGACAACACGTGCGGGTAGCTTGTTCCATTCATCTATACACCGAACAAAAAAGGAGTACTTAAAACGATCTGTTGAGCACCAATACGGTTGAATATAACGATTGTGTTTTGTTCTATGCTGCATAGGTTCGGGAGTTGTTACGTATTTCGAAACATTTATTCTGCAACATCCATTCAAAATCTGAAAAAAAAGTTTCATTCTGCCTATAGCCAACCTGGTTTGAACACTGCATAGGTTTGCTCGGGACCTCAGTGCGGAGACAGAGTCGGTTGATTTGTAACTATTGAATATTAATCGCACTGCTTTGTTTTGTAGTCTTTTTAGAATATGAACATTTCTAGTGGTAAATGGCTCCCATACAGGGCTCGCATAGTCAATGGTTGGTAAAATCAGACATTTAAAAGCCATTAATTTTACTTCTGGACTCGCATGATCTAGCTTTCTTCTGATCATCCACAGTTTTTGAAATCCTTTTTGAAATACATGATCGATATGGGAGTTCCAGTTTAGATCGGAGCTAAAAAACACTCCCAGATATTTATACTCAATAACGTTATTCAAAAAGAGGCCGTTTATGTTATAGTTAAATTCCGGAATTTGTTTTTTACGCGTTACATTCATATAGACAGTTTTCTTAATATTCAATTACATCTGCCATTCAGTACACCATTTATCTATTTTGCTCAGATGCCTATTTAGGTTCTCCTGATCATGAACGGAGGAAATACTACAATATACTATGGTGTCATCTGCAAAGTGCTTTAAACTTATCGCAGGATCGAATCCGTCAATCATGTCACTGATATACAATATAAAAAGGAGCGGTCCAATCACAGAACCCTGCGATAAACAAACTGTTCTCTGTCCGATAAGTATGCCTCCAACCAATCTACAAGTTGACTGTTCTTTAGAATGAGACTAAATTTATGTAATAACTTCGGATGCGATACGCGATCGAAGGCTTTCGCGAAGTCTAAAAACACGACATCAGTTTGTCCCCCCTTATCTACATTTCTGCTAAGGTCATGAAAAACTTCAATCAGCTGCGTAGTTGTAGAACAACCCTGCCTAAAGCCGTACTGATTAGTGCCCAGAATGCTGTTGCTTTCTATAAAATCTATCAAATGTTTTGCTATTATATGTTCTAAAGTTTTGCAGCACGTACTAGTGAGTGATATTGGTCGATAGTTGCTCAGGGTGGTTCTTGCGCCTTGTTTGTGGATAGGAATTACTTTCCCGCACTTCCAGTCCCGTAGAATCATTCCTCTGCTAAGTGTAAGTTTAAAAATTATCACTAAATAATGGGAACACCATTCGGCATATCTTTGCAGAAACGAATTTGGAATCTCGTCTGGTCCCGGAGACTTTTTTGTATCAATTTTTAACAGCAAATTAAAAAGACCTTCCTGATTCACGTATATGTTTGGAATGGGAGGTATGCTGCCAGAAACGTGAAAAGCGGGAAGGGAAGCATTGTCTCTCGTGAAAACTGACTGAAAGTATTCGTTGAATAATGAAGCCATCTGATCTTTATCCGTTATAACAGAACCGTTTTCAACTATGCTGGTTACCGCATCTCTCGAAGGAGATAAATGCCTCCAAAATTTTTCAGGGGAAGTCTTCATAAAGTTTAGAAGGGAATTATTCATATAAAAAGATCTAGCATTGCGAACGTCGCAGTTAAAATGTCTGGAAAGGTTCCGCACCTCCTCTCGCCTTTCGGAAGTTTCATGCTTTTTAAGCTGCCGCCGTTTCCTTCTCAACCTATGCTTCAGGCAAGCAATATTTCTTGTTACCCAAGGATTGTTCTGTGAACGCCTTCTTACTCGAAGCGGAACAAACTTTTCTATAGCATTATGTACTATGGTTTTGAATTTTTCCCAAACATTGTCTATCGATGACGTGCATAACATGGAAAACTGTTTAAAATTATCAAAGTTGACATCTAAAAAATCTAGTATACTTTCGTCGTCTGCTCTCGAAAAATCCGGAAATGAGAGGTTCTGGCGCGTCGGAATATCTCGCCTCTCCAGAGGACATTTTACAAGAACCATATCATGATCAGAGATCCCGTCAATAGTCTGGCATGAGTATTTTGTTTGCGCCATAGTAGTACTAAGAAATACCAGGTCGAGTATGGATTGAGTTGAGCCTTGCGTTCTAGTACTCCCTTGAACTATTTGTGTCAGATTTTGTGAATAAGCCAGATCTAATAGTGCTTGAGACATAGAGGTTTCGCCATTTCCTATGCACACATTAGTCCAGTCGATGTTAGGCAGGTTAAAATCCCCGGCATGGACAAGCCTAGTGTTTTTGCTATGAACATGTTCACATAAATAGTCATTTATACACGTAAAATAATCATAATTTGACATGGGGGGACGATACACAGCTCCAACTATAATAGGAAGTTTATCAACCATGATCTTACAAAACAAAGATTCTATGTCCAGAGCAGGCATCTCAACACTCCCAAGTTCTTTTTTAATGACAATGGCAACGCCCCCGCCACGAGTCTCCCGGTCTTTACGAAAACACACATAATTGGGGGGTATAAAGTCAGAATTTTCAACAGAGGCACTTAACCAAGTTTCCGATATTATAACAACATCAGGTTCATGCTCTAAAAATACAGCTTCGAGTTCAGCCCGTTTGTTCAACACGCTCCTTGCATTCAAATTGATGACCGTGAGCGCATCAGGAAAAACCTTGGTTTTCAGGAGACGATGACTGCCTCAGTTCTTCCTCCAGTTCCCGACTGTCCCGGCACGGCAGTCGAGAGTTGGATTCAGGATCCCAGTAGAACATACGACCTTCAATAGCCACTTTGTCGTATACCAACCGAACCTTTGAACTTCGATTCTTTTCCTCGCGTGAAGCTTCCCACAGGTGTTTTCTAATATCTTGAACATGTTTAGAAAAGTCTTCACTGACGGAAATGTTCGTGCCTCTTAGCCTGTTACAGTTTCGCAAGATTTCAATTTTTTCTTTGTAGTCGTAGAAACGTACTATAACAGGCCGAGGGCTGCGACGTTTCTTGCCAAGACGGTGCATGCGTTCTATGCTTTTGGGATTCACGTTAACTTTGTTAAATACATTGGACCGAACCGACTCGGAGAGAACCGCTGGAGTTTCATTTTCTTCCTCATTTGATCCGAAGATCAAGAGATTATTGCGCCTCGAGCGGTTTTCTATGTCGTCGATTTTTTGCGTTAATACATGAACAGTTTGCGAGAGTTCCCGGACCAAGGCCTGCAATTCTACAGCACTCTTAATTGACGATTCGAGATTCACCAGCCGGGCATCCAGATTTTTAAAATTTTCTGCATTTTCATTTACGGACTTTTGGATAGAGCGCTGATCTCGTTTAATATCGTTTAGCACTCTCGTGTGTTCTTTTTGCCCATCAAGGATCATTGACACCTTTTCCTTGAGTGTGTGGTGTGGTCCAGGGTTCATCTCGACGTCACCACTCAGAAGCAGAAGCTGTTTTACAATATCTAAGCACTCTAACGTCATGGAAAGCAGTTTTTCTGGGGGCACGGTACAACAACAAGGCACAGACAACTACTGCGTACACCACAACTCTTGTAGCTTACCTGCAAGCAGGCGAAGACAAGTGGGTTAGGCATCTTGTCGCAAAGCGTACCGTGCCCACCACTGGCACCGTGCAGTCCGTTCCAGTGTTTTATAGCCCCCAGAGGCGTAGAACTCGTTGACGTTGATTGGCTTGGAGTGACGTAGGTAAGGGCCGTGCGCACCGTGGCCGATGTCTCGCCGATACCGACGTCCCGTGCTGATGATAAGGCATGAGTTGGTCCTTTCGGCCTGAAGATAAACAAACTGTTCTCTGTCCGTTCTCATTGAAAATGTTCTCATTGAAAATTCTAATTGCTCCCGTTTTTTTTAACTTTTTTATAGTTATGCATGTAGGGCAAGGCCATACTTTGTGCAAATATATATAATTGTCAACTTGAAACAGCACGAACGCCTAGGTTTTCTTGCTGTTAGACGCGAGAAAGGCGGGCGCGAGCGTACCCGATTGCCGGCCGCGTGCCTCGCTGCATATTCGTGACGTCACGCTTGGGTGGCGGGGAAAACTGGGGAAAAACTAGGGAGAACGATGTTTCGGTTTCGGCAGCAAACAAAATATCACTTTTTTAATTAACTAGAGTGAATCTGGGAGAACGAGATAGCATTTCGGAATCAGGAAGCCATCCGCATTCAGATTATGCCTTTAGATTAGGTAGCTCGAAAAGTCGGCGGAGTTCCCCTTTAAGCCCGAACCACATAGGGCGTATTTGCGACGTATTTACGGGCGTTTTGGCGGGCATAATCCCGACGTACAGCGGGCGTCGGGACGAGCGCTTCCTCGGTCGGCGTAAATACGCGCGTATTCGGCGATCCGACCGAGACAGATCTCGTCGCTTCGGCGTATTTCGGCGTGGCGTATTCGGAAGCCTACGGCGCGGTGCCGGTCAATCAGCTCCCGAGTTGAGAGCCGGAAGTTGCTCGAGAATCGGCTTACCTAGCTATACGGCCGGCTGGCTGGCTTGACTCAGCCGCCGAAATGGGAGCTCGCTTGTCGCGTTCGTCGGTTTATCGGCAAACAGTACGAAATCGCTATATCTCTTTGGAACGAGTGATGAACGACTGAGACAGAAGAAAATAACATCTCTGTGGCGGGCGAGGTGAAAAAAATTACAAAAGAAAGGGTTTTGAGCAGAGATCGCGGCCGTCCTCCTGCCGGGATCTTTTGGCAACTTGACGTTTGCAGCGAACATTTATGAAATAGGAGTCAACAAATTAGGCTTCGGTTGCTGATTAACATTCAGTTATTTTTGTCCTATTACGGAACGTAATATTATAGGAGCCGATCTACATTTTGCCGCCTTTCATGAGAGGCGCCAGTCCGGCTACACTGCACCAAACGCCAAGGAGACGTCGACGAAAAGCGTCGTGTGTGGTTTGGCGACCTACCCCTCTTCCCTCCAGTGAAAAAAGCGCCCGCCAAATCCCGTGATTACGCACACTCAAACGGGCGTAAATTCGTCGAGAATAGTCCCTGTGGGTCGGCCTTTAGTGACTAGTGTTGATAGTTATGAGCGTTTTTGTGTTTACTAACTGGAATGACTTTTAGTGGCTATTGTTGGCTTTTAGCATCCATTTCTGACCAGATTGGCTTCAGATGGCTAGCAATGGCAATTAGCGAGTATAATAGACAATTATGTGGTATTTCAGTGTTTTTAGATGAAACTGGCTACAAGTGGTTATACTGGCTAGAAGCATTTAGATTGGCTTAAAATTGCTACAAATAGCTAGTAGTAACTAGTGTTGATATTTATAATCTGGTTTATGTTTACTAACTGGAATGGCTTTTATTGGCTATTGTTGGCTATTAGCATCAATTTCTGGTCAGATTCGCCTCAAATGGCTTGCAATGGCTATAAGCGAGTATAATTGACAATTATGTGCAATTTCACTGTTTATAAACGAAACTGTGTACAGGTGGCTCTTATTGACTATGAGCGTTTATTCTTTATTAAATTGGCTTAAAATAGCTGCAAATGGCTATTAGTGGCTAGTCTTGATAGTTATGAGCAATTTTATTGTTTACTAACTGGACTGGCTTTTAGAAGCTGTTGGCTATTATCATTCATTTTGACCAGATTGGCTTCAATGGGCTAGCAATGGCTATAGCAAGTATAATTGTAGATATTCACGAATAGCCACTCATAGCCATTCGAAGCTAGTTTGGTAAAAAATAGATAATAATAAAAAATCACTTGAAGCCATTCCAGTTTGTTGACAAAGAAATAGCTGCTAATTACAAATACTGGTCACTTACAGCCATTTGTAGCCAATTCAAGCCAACCAGAACAGGAACAGATGCTTATAGCCAATAATAGCCAATCCAAGCAAACCTTGTCAAGGATAGGTGCTATAGCCAACATATCCAGTTAAAGTCATTCAAAACTATACACGCTCCAATTGCATAAGTTGTAAATAATAGTTGCTGATACCCATGTAAGCCATTTCAGACCACTCTAATAAAAATAGATGCTTATATCCAATATTAGCCACTTGAAGTCATTGTCATCCATAAACACCGGACTAGCACAGAATTGTCAACTATATTCACGAATAGCAATTCATAGCCATTTGAAGCCAGTCTGGTAAAAAATAGACGGCAATAGCCAAACTGGCCATATGAAGCCATTTCAGTTTGTAGACAGAGAAATGGCTGATAGCTATAAATGCTAGTCACTTTAGGTCATTCGTAGCCAATTCAAGCCACCTATGTCAGGAACAGATGATTATAGCCAATAATAGCCAATTCAAGCCAACCAAGTCAAGAATAGAAGCCTATAGCCAATAATATCCAGTTGAAGTCATTCAAATCTATACACACTCCAATTGCATAAATTGTAAATAATAGTTGCTGATAGCCACGTATGGCCATTTCAGGCCAATCTAATAAAAATAGATGCTAATAGCCAATAATAGCCACTTGAAGTCATTTTCATCCATAAAAACAGAAACAGCGCAGAATTGTTAAATATATTCACGAATAGCCATTCATAGCCATTTGAAGCCTATCTGGTAAAAAAATAGATGCCAATAGCCAAAAAGAACCACATGAAGCCATCCACGTTTGTAGACACCGAAATAGCTAATAATTATCAGGGTGATTTCAGATAAGATCGACCAAAGGATGGCTGGTCGACATTTTTAAATCAACTGATGTTTTTATATGCCATTGTCTAGTGTCTGGTATAAACGAATACACACTTAGTTTTGTCCAGAAAAAAGATTTGGGGACAGGAAAAATCGTAAAGCATGAAGAGGTGGACACTTGTATTAACGCGCACTGATGGAGGGGGCACGTTTGAAAGTGAATAACTAAAAGGATAATGTTAGAAGAATTCTAATACTTTTTAAAAACAAACTATGGGTACAGTTTACTTGTAATATAAAGTAATAATATTTATGTAAATTTTATTTAATTTTCTAAAAATTGCCAAACATGCTTGCTTGAACGACAAATGGCAAAATTTGGAGGCTTGTATCTCATGAAATAATTTAATCATATAATTTGCAGGGAATATTTTACTTGTATATGTCTTTTATTTAAAAAATAAATAAGGTATTTGAGTGATACGATAGTCGGAATATATTTAGGCAAACGTGGGAAAACAATCAAACAACGAAAAATTCCGATGCAAACTTAAAAAAAAACACCACCTTTGATTTTTTTTAAATTTGGGTACCTCGTCATACTCCATTTCGGCATTCATTTCTATTAAAAACATGTTGCATCATTTTATTGAGAAAGAAGACACACATCCTCAAAGTAGGGTCCTTTTTCAAAGCCTACACGTAGCAGTGCCCTATACGAAAAGTGACTCTGACTTCCAGTTTCAGGAAACTAACACACATCCTTCATATATTTTTATTCATATGAGGTCACTGACAACTAGAGCAATCGGTCACACACTAAAAGTGAGGAGAAACTATATACAGAATTTTACATACAGCGTACCAAGAGGTATCATATTAGAGACTAGTGATTCGAGGAAAGATGATGCAGAGTGAAGTTTTACTTTCCGGTATAATTTATATTTAAAAAAAAAAAAAGAAACGACTTTACTTCCACACACAAAAATAAAGATAGAATACTAAAATTGTTTAGGTTAGTTATGTATTTCCGGGGACAAACCATTTCAGGTGAGGTGTGCCACCGCGCCGGACTGTAAGAGCTTCGATACTCTCGGTGTACGAATGGATCGCGGCAAGCCGAGTTGTTTTATCCTGCGTGAGGCTAACGTTTCGTGATTCTCATATTGTGATCAGATTAAGATTCATTACGCTATCACCAAGTAAAGCAGTAGGTTAAATACCCCACGAAGAAAACTGTGATAAATAAGATAACCCGGCATTCGAAATGAGCACTCATTGGGGCATCAAATTTGGCACTTTACACTAAGGCTTTCCTCGATGTACCCATTTAATAAAGTTTCTTCTAACCAGATCCGACTGTCCGTTCTACGTATATGTCACAGGTTCCTTCTGTTGATGACTTGCACAGCCACCACCCGTGCCAAGAATGAATGCCAGGAAAGTCGCGCACCGTCAGCCATTCCTCTTTTTTTTTTTTTTGTTGACGATACCGAACAAGCTCAGTTTCGTCATGATACGCAAGATGTACCCAGTTTCTCAAATAGAACGCTCACCATTGTCCTGGCCGTCTGAATTGCGTTTATTGAACGTTCTCTCAGGTTGTTCAGCGTGGCCTGGTGCTTCACGAGTCCGCCAACTCCGTCGCATGCATTTTCCCGTGTCCAGATGCAGAAAATGAGCACTGGGCTTATGGGCAATCATTCTGTGCCAACTGGTGAAGCTGGTAGCAATTCTTAAAATGACTGGCGGCCCCGTCACTTACGTACGTCACGTGCGAGCATACCGCAACGTTGTTTTCAACCCACTCTTTCACTTTTTCTAGAGCCAAGCACGTGAGAGCGACGTCGTCAAGCAGCTCCTCACCGATGATAGCAAAGCTGTTTGTAGAATTTCTTGTCGTCACTACACATGTAAATATCGTAACTTTTTTTTCTTCAGTGGTATGCTTTAACTTTGTCAGGAAGCACGATGGTCCAGTTTTCAGCAAAGCCAAAATAAAAGATAATGCTTTCGCGTTGCATGCAGCTGCTTTTCATCGTAGATCGCTTTATCTTGCGTTTGCCTGATATGGTTATGGATATGAAGTTCTTCGAGTGCACGAGACTGGCCTTTTGGGCAGTGATCATAGTCTCCTTAAACACACAGACTTGTTAGTGGGTCGCACAGAAATGCGGAGTTCATTTGACCAGTGTTGAATGTTGAGCCTGTAACGTTCTCTACAGCGGCAATACAAAGGTAATAATTGGCGCCGCGCACACAAATGCACACTTCCTGTTGTAGAATACATTTGGCCCATCTAGGGCACAAGGAATAAAGTTTCGTTAGCCCAACGCCGGAATCAGGATGCTTGTCTCTGTATACACAAAAGGCCTCTCGGATTGAGCGTGTCAGGAAGCGCTTAGGCACGAACGTTATCTCCACGTCGAGCATGACAGAGATCACGTCCTTCTGGTTGGGACCTTGGAGCGTTCATTGTAGCTCGTCGTTCATGAAGTACTCTCGGGCAGCAAACAGCTTCTCAGGGCTCTCATTGCACCTCGTACGAGGATCCGGCTCGTACCACACGCCATGCTTTTCCTTACCTAAAACGTAAACATTGTCGCCATGTTAATCTTTGCTAAGTTAACATGGCGACAGTGTTTAAGCTCTATTGTATTTAGGCGGGGCTCGAATATTTGGGGGTTCTGTTCTCTGTCAGTGTGCCTCTTTGTGCCTGATATTATCGCCCGCGAAGCCAGCGAGTGGTATGGCGGCAGGCACGGCTGCTCAGTAAACAGGCATCGGCGGTCATATTTTGCTGGTTGAAGCGAGCCCCCTCATCCTTGACAGCGAGCGGGGAAATGCGAAAAAAGATTGTATCGGCCGTTTTGCCAGAACAAGCGACGAGGGCCGCCTGCTACTTCCGTCAACTATTGAGCCATAATTGTGATCTTCGCAAGGAAATGATTGTTGCTAGCCACAGAACACTATCACGCAGAAAGGGAAGGCTTGAATATGTTTTTAATCTAGATATACGTCAGGATATATATAAGAGAGAGAGATGAAGATAGAGGGTAAGAGAGAGGAGCATATAGTGCCGTAGGAAAATAAAGTAAACAAAGTTCCCAGTGACCGATGGCCTGCAGGATCTTTTCTCGGATCGCTAGTTCGTAATATGATAGCTCTTTGTACACAGTAGTTTCTCCGCGCTTTTAGTGTGTGAACGTTGCTCTAGGTGTCAGTGACCTCATATGAATACAAATATATGAATGATGTGTGTTAGTTTCCTAAAACTGGAACTCAGATTCACTTCTCGTATGGCACTGCTACGTGTAGGCTTTGAAAAAGGACCCTACTTCGGGGAGCTGCGTCTTCTTTCTCAATAAAATGATGCAACATGTTTTGAATAGAAACAAATGCCGAAATGGAGTATGACAAGGTACCCAAATTTTAAAAGAATAGAAGGTGGTGTTTTGTTTTAATTTGCATCGGAATTTTTGTCGTTTAATTTTTTTTCCCATGTTTGCCTAAATATATCCCGACTATCGTATCACTCAAATACCTTATTTATTTTTAAATAATAGACATATATAAGTACAATATTACCTGCAAATGATATGATAATGATTAAAGTATTTCATGAGATACAGGCCTCCAAATTTTGCCATTGTCGTTCGAGCAGGCATGTTTGGCAATTTTTAGAAAATTAAATCAAATTTACATAAATAATATTACTTTATATTATAAGCAAGCTGTACCCATAGTTTGTTTTTAAAAAAAAAATATTAGAATTTTTCTAACATTATCCTTTTAGTTATTCACTTTCAAATGTGCCCCCTCCATCAGTGCGCGTTAATGCAACTGTCCACCTCTTCATGCTTTACGATTTTTCCTGTCCGCAAATTTGTTTTCTGGACAAAACTAAGTGTGTATTCGTTTGTACCAGACACTAGACTATGGCATATAAAAATATCAGTTGATTTAAGAATGTCGAACAGCCACCCTTTGGTCGATCTTATCTTAAATCACCCATCAATACTTGTCACTTATCGCCATTTGTAGCCATTTCAAGCCAACCAGGTCAAGAATAGAGGCTTATAGCCAATAATAGCCAATTAAAGCCAACCAAGTCAAGAATAAATGTCTATAGCCAAAATATGCAGTTGAAGTCATTCAAATCTATATATATGCTCCAATTGCATAAATTGTAAATAACAGTTGCTGATAGCCAAGTATAGCCATTTCAAACCAATCTAATAAAAATAGATGCTTATAGCCAATAATAGCCATTTGAAGTAATTTTCATCCTAAACACCGATTGACAACTATATTCGCGAATAGTCATTCGTAGCCACTAGAAGCCAATGTGGTGAAAAATAGATGCCAATAGCCGAAAAAAGAAAAACATGAAGCCATTCATGTTTGTAGACACAGAAATAACTAATAATTATCAATGCTAATCACTTACAGCCATTTCTAGCCAAGTAAAGTCAACCAGGTCAGGAAAGGTGCCTATAGTCAATAATAAAAAAATCAATCCAACAGAGTCAAGTATAGGTGCCAATAGCCAATAATAGTCAGTTGAAGTTCATGAAATCAATACACTCCATTTGCATAAATTGCCAATAATAGTCGCTGTTAGACATGTATAGCCATTTCAAATCGATTTGGCCAAGGACTGCCCATAGCCAATAGCAGACACTTGAATCCATTCATATTCAAAACGTCACGAATACTGTCACTAATTGTGACTAATGTTAATTCTGAAGCGATTTAAGGCGATATTTTTAAGATGATATGCTATTGCCAACAATAGCCACTTGAAGCCATTTTCATTCATAAGTATAGAAATAGCAGAATATTGCGACCAATAAGCACTAATAGCCATTTTTGGCAATTCGAGCCAACCAGGTCAATAACAGATGCCTATAGCCAATAATAGTCAAATGAAGCCAATCAAATCTATGAACACGCTAATTGCATAAAATGTCATTAATAGCGACTGAAATTCATGTATAGCCATTTCAATGCAATCTGACCAAGATCAAATTCCAATAGCCAATAATATCCACTTGAAGTTATTCCCACCCCTGAAACACCAATGCCTGAGAAGTGTGAATAATAGTCGCTAATAGTTATGCAAAACCAAATGAAACTGATCTGGTCAAGAATAGTTCCCAAAAACCAATATAAGCCACTTGAAGCCAATTTCACCTTTAAGGACATGAATATCCCAATATAGTTCAGTTTTAGCTAATAATAACGACTTGAAGTTGCCCTTAAACATAAATAGTCAAATAACTAGAAACAATGGCTAATAGCCTAGAATAGGCTTTTAACTACACAGGGTCCATATGAAAACAAAGTTTACTGATTTGCATATAAACTTTCTGGAACACACCAATTTATGCAGAAGGGCCATAACCAGGTGTTTCTCAATTTTAATCGGTAGCTATGTATTGTTTTACCGACAGTGTAGGGGGGCAGACAGTGGAGCACATGACTGATACCAATTTAATTTTCAGCACCAAGTTGACCCCTCCTCGACAAGAGATGGCACCATTCTGTCTCTCCCGCCAATCCTATGCATTTTTGGTTGAGTTTCCTGTATTGGTCTCAGCGGTATTTGGTTATACCCTGACTCGTTGTAGCTTGGCAAAGGGTGAACGATAAGCCCCCATTGCGTGCCGACGGCTTCGTCATGCGCAACGTATACGAGCGCTACGCACACATATTGGAGCATGACGCAACGAAGAGCCTGATACTTCTTCGCAGTAAAAGCGCGCTCCGGTGATATGTTGTCCCATTCCGACCAGCCCAAAAGGGCCGTAGCTACCGCCGTACTGGCATGTTAGGCGATCACGGCTTCCTGGCCTAACCAGTATGTCATTTTATGTGGCGCCACCTGAGTAATGGCCCAAGTTTAAACTATGCAGCTATGACTCCCAGGCATATCCAATGTTTCTTGCTTCCACCGCTAGATAGCGCCAACCAAACAGCACGTGGTTGAATGTTTCGGGGCGAGCCTTGTTTGGGATTTCCCAGATAAACACCGCAAAAGTAAGCGACAAAAAAAAAAAAAAAACGAAGAAATTACTTTTTTTTTTGTTTTTGTTTTTTTTTGCAACGGGTTGGGGGTGTTTGGAGTGTTTGGTTCTTTATACCGAGTGCTGGTGCCAGGGCTCTGCTCGGCGCTGCCGCGTTCAGATTATTTTGTTTTCCACAAGCTCCGTCTACTGCGTTACACAATCCAACAGGCTCTGAGAATGCCGCATTTACACTGCAGCCGCAAAACATGGCACAAACAAATAATCCGTCCACGGAGTTCTCACGCGCTTACCTTGCACGAGACAGGGCCGCTTCATGCCATCTAGTCTCCACATCTGTACGAAGTTTCTGCACATTAAGACAAAACATCCCGTGTTTCCCCAGCCTTGCCACGCAACTACGGCAAAGGAGCGGCATTTCTTTTTATGTATTATGCTAGCACCCCGGCATGATGAATTATAAATAAAATTGCTACACAGCGGCCTTTTATATTGATATCCGTACGTAGTTTCAAACACTACGGGCAGATTGCATTTGTGTGAGGTGAAATCGCTCCGCATGTGGGGAAATGTTGTACTTGACGACATTAAATATTACTTCTTGAGAGGTCTTGTCCCAATGCTAGTAAATTAAAACGGGCAAGATAACACTTCCAATAATATATTCCGAATGTTCAAGGTGCGGCTTTCTGTGTGCTTTTCTAAACGCGTTGAAAACAAACGCATTCAAAGGTTGGTTGACGCATTTTGTCTTTTCTCATGATCATGGTAATTAACATTAAAGCTAACATTTAAGTGTTTTCCACGCACACAGAGCAACTTAACTCCTTCCTTGTTTTCAGTTTTGGGAAATACCTAAGTCTCAAGTGTTTGATGGTTGTTTTCAAAATTACATTTGTAGCCTTCAGAACCAAGTGTCTAGCCACAAACAAAATAAAAGCAAAATTTAAAAGCAAATCCAGTGCTCTCATTTGTTGGCAGAGCCTCAATCTAAACCACGAGACAGCCTGCTTTGTCCAAAACGGTTGAGTGCGTGGACCGAGGAAAGTAGGCCAGCTAGTGTCGTCCTGAATAGTTTGGCGACGGCTCAACGTTGACAAGCTTGGCTCGTCCAAAACGGTTAAGTTGTCAATGTATCGCTGATGAGTGCCACTTCACGCGACCAAATTCTTGAGTTGCCTTACACGTTTTTAATCGGAAGAGAAACACCGCTTGCATTTTCGTACTGCGAGATAAGCGAACTTTTGTACGGCAGCGTCGTTGACTACGAAAATGAACTGTGTTTATATTAGTGCCCCTGCCTGGTCCCAAGAGATGAAAAATTCAGCAGGCACACAAATACACTGACAACATTATTTCAATTTATGCTACTCTTCCGCCCAAGTTACCTGGGGTGTTGTTGGATATGTCCGTTTACTGGGAAAGGTTTTCAAACTCTAGGTCATAGTGCTCGCGGGCAGTGTTATTGTGACTATAAGGTTTTTCCACGCTAAATGATCCATGCCCAAATTCCACCCCCACGGATTCGGTCTAAACATATAAAATAACGGTATACCTTATCGAATATATTTTTGCTATTACTATATTTTTACGGCAGTTTGAATTTTGCAGAAAACACAATTTTGTTCAGAAAGGTTTGAAACAAGATTGTGAAATAAACAACTATTAGTGAGTCAATATATTCTTTTATATTACCCAGAAGGATTTGTCCAGCATTTCCCATGTTGTTCAGGGTGAATTACGTTAAAACTTACATAAACCTCATAAAACCTTTTTTTAAAAAACACGCTGCCATTAAAAAAACTTAAGACATATGGGTGTGAGTATTAAGGGAAGAAATTATATCGAAAAACTACCTTCACTACTTTCAGCAAAAAACATAAAACCCATAAACTTTGCAGGTCTAAAAATATAAAGTTTGTGTTAATGAATAGCGTAGAAACTACACAACAAACGGACAAAATTATAAAAAAAGCTTTACTTTGCAAAGGCTAAGAAATTTTTTTTCAAACTATTTTCGTGCAACATAGGTATGGAGAATATAGCCAAATACGCAGTTTTCAAAGCAAAAAACAAAAATGTGTTTGATCTAGAAATTTATGATTTACGGTTATAAGGAGTAAGTAACTAAAAACAAAAATAAAGTTTTAAAAGGTTTGATATTTTTTCGTTGTTGTCTAAAGCGAAACATTTTTTTTTTAAAGTGCAGCTCTTAGGCACCTGTTTCCGGCTTGAGCGGCGCCGCCGTCGCTTTCGCCGTCGGCGTAACCGCGCGTTGCATTATGGAACTTTTCCCATAATGATGTCGCACGTGACGTCACGTGTGACGTCACGAGGGAAAAATTTAGCTCTAGTTTTGGCGGGAAATTTTTCAGTTAAGTTTAGCAGGAACATTTTACCCTCGTGACGTCACACGTGACGTCACTCAACCCGGGAAAAGTTCTCAGCTAAATATATTCCCGCCAAATTTAGCGGAAAAACGTTACTCTCGTGATGTCACACGTGACGTCACATCAGACGTCAGACGTGACGTCACGTGACCCTCTCCTCCATACCCTCCCCTCCTCCTCCTCAACAGCTGCGCTCGAATTCGGGGCTACAGAGCATTGTAAACGTCTTTCATTTTTTTGTACATTGCGAGCTTCCAACAGACTGCACAATGCTCAGTAAAAAAAGGGATGTTCGCTTTCAAATACATATTTCACGGTTGTACATAGTATAAACGCAAAAAAAAAGAATCAAGGTTTTGAAGAAAATTAGTATTTGTTGCTTTCATTTCCGAGAAAAAACACTTCCGATTTGGTCCGTCATCCGCTTGCGCCCCCACTGGATAGAGAGGCGCATTATTGCATACCTAAGCAGACATTATTAATGACCTACAAAGCAGACGAAACCAGCTATAGCTGCTGATAAAATGTGAACACTAAGGCGTGTCCTAAATGTCCAACTTCAGCATGCACTGCATGCCTTCCTCCGTGCTTTGGCTGCGCCCGCGGGCTGGAGGTACACGAGATGCCGAAGCACTATCAAGGGCAGGAGGCTCGCGCTGGAGGTGGGACAATTTAAGTTGCTCCCTGCCATTCTGTACTGGTTAGTGACAATTGTCAGATATACAAAGCAGACGACAAGAGCAGGTGGCAGTGCTGCCGTCTGCATTTTCTAATGAGCAATCTCACGCCGGCGTGCGTTCACTTTTTGGGAATCGGGTTTTTAGGGAAGCTTCATTATTCCCTTGAACCAGTTGCTAATCTGCCCCAACAGTTTCAAGTTATGTTTTAGGCAACTTTCTTATAATTTCGTACCTTTAATAAATGAAAGATAAAACACAAAGCGTGATGGGGCCGCTCTAGTCCCCGTTTACCTTGTCCTCAAAACCTTTTATCAAAATAAAACTGCTTTTGATAATGGGTGAAAAATAAACTCCAGAATTTTAATGCCGAATTTTGTTTTTAGCAAGTTCTTAGTAAACCTTTTTTTATTATTAATCGACCGAGAGCGTGTTGGTGTGGGTCAATTTTGAAGAAAGACTAAACATGTAAGGCAGAGACAATACAACCATATTTTTTTATGTTTTTTTTCAGAACTTTTATCTTTTAATTAACTCGATTATTGTTGTAGTCACACGGTATACGTATGACCTTAAAAAATTAATTTTTAAATTTAACACTTTTTACTTTTCGTTTTGAAAAATGAGTACTGCAAACGACTTATTGTTCGCGGGCTCAATTTTTCGCGGTTAAGGTCAAAGCCGAAGTTTCGGAATGATTCGCGGGTGCCACTTTTCGCGACGCGGTGGGATCTTAATATAGATTCCAATGGGTTTACATTTTACCGGAATATTGTTCGCGGGACCTATTTTTCGCGAATTGTGGGCAATCCGCGAAATTCGTGAAAAATAGGTTCTCGCAATAATTAAGTCGTTTAGAGTATTTTGCTATGTTTTCAATGCTGGCAAGGGACCAAATTCAAAAATATTTACTTTCCTTCGAATTCAGAAGAATTTTTTTCTTTACCCGTGTGTTGTTTTTTTATGAGCTATATACATAGCCGTCAAGACTGTATTTTACAGTTAGCAACTTTTGGTTTTCGCCTTAAAAACAGAACATTATTTTTTAAAATTTACAATTTCAAATTGGAAACAAAAAATAAATGTAATTCCCATTTAAACAAAGATTCAATAATTTTTGTTGAGTTTATATTTTTAGGCCGACCTGCGTATCAGTTTTTTTAACTGATTTATTTTGCTATATGTTCAGTGTTGTTCATTTATTTTAGAAAATAGAGTAACCAGTTTTTTTATAAACATATTTTATAATTACATTTTGCTTCCCTTAGTGCCAACACACATTAGAATCAAAGGATAATATGGTAGCATGCTTTCAAAATATTAGAAATATATCAGCTTTTCATTGTATTTTTTTATTCATCAGCGCCCTTAGAAACACTCGGAATTGCGTGATAAAACCTATTGAATAATTTAGAATAATATATTTTTCTACTAAAACGTTGTTTATCGCAAACTTCACGGTGTCGACAGTAACAAAAAAAATACAGCAAAAATGTTTTGGAAAAGCTATTTTCGCATCGCAATACCGGATAAAAAAAATGTTAGATGCGATCCGTGTAAGTTTAATTTAACCCTTTAGTTTTATAGGGTTGAATGACCAGGACAATATTTAATCTTGCCCGTGAACAAGATTGCTAGGAAATTTGAAGTTTCCAACCTAAAGCAAGGGAATGAAACTATATCTTTATTTTCTTTTATTAAGGTACCAGAGTCATTCTTTTAAGCACCGCTTGTTCTAGCTCTACATGAACTGAAGCTAAGCTGATATTAGAGTCTTGCCTAAGACTCCCTCGCCCTCTTGATTGTATTTGCAAAGGCTTCTTCTAGTAAAAACGCAAAAAATGTAAAGCAAACCTATATTTCTTATACGTAGGGTTTGGAGTTTTCAGTTTAAACCGATAAAACCCGATAAAAGTATGTCGAATTCATTTTCGAAATTCGGTTTTAACCGAAAAAGGTCAGTTCTTAGGTTCGGCGTTTTCGGTTTAAACCAATAAAGACCGATAAATGTACGCCGAATTCATTTTCAAAATTCGGTTTTAACCAAGAATGGTCAGTTTTTTAGGGCCGCGTCGATATGGGCGGGGGGAGGTAGGGGGAGGGGGGAGGGGAGAGAGGGCGTTGCAAGGTTCGACATTGTGTGACCTCGTCGTGATTGCCCCCTTCCAAGGTTCAACATGCAACAAAAGAGGACTTGACTTGTCCTTCGCGCGACATCTGTGTCCTTTCTGTGATCGGGCTTAGTATGTCAAGTTCCTGGTAATAATAAAAAAAAAAAGTTCGGGTGTGGGCTGGTATCAGGTTTTTCGCTTCATACAAGATCTGCAGCCAGAGTTTAGCGAGTACACGAAATATGTTGTGCTTCAAAACGTACACCTGTGTGTCTTTTGGCGGTCACAATTGGTTAATTGGCCAAATTTGGCTCAGGCAGCGCTTCGTCTCCTCAACCTGCCAGTGTCAAGTGTTAACGTTGAGAGGGCATTCTCGAAGCGCAGGGTCATTAACAGGAAATTATGAGTGTGGATCAACGAGGAGAACCTGGGAAAATACATGCGTGTTTACTATAATAAGATCCCGTAATCCTGACGTACAAAAGGTGAAGTTCCATGTTTTTTGGGCACTAACTTGTTTGGGTTTTTTGGGTTTGTACCGTTATTCTTTGAGTGATTACAACTATCAGAGCTACAAGGATCATCTTATCCGGTATCCGATAATGTTTCTTTCCTCTTCACCGAAACAAAAAACACGGTAAACGTTTGTGGGCATAAATATACACCGAAAAAAAAACGAAAATTAAATTTTAAAATAAACACCGAAAAAAGTACGCCGAATTTCCAAACAAATAAAAACCGAAAACGCGGAACCCTAGTTATACGTAGGGTTTCGTGTTTTCGGTATATACCGATAAATACCGATAATTAACCCCCGAGTTGTTTTTTATGAATCGGTAGAAACCGAAAAACACCGAATTCAAGCTGCGGAAAAAATGGCAGCTTTGCTGAAAGAATCTTCTAGCCCGCTTTCTTGTCTTGTTGACCCGGAACACAGCCCCACTGAACTGTCCTTGGTGTCGTCTCTTTCTTTTGAAACCATGTTTATTGCCCCGTTCCTGAGCTCCGCCAACCAACCATCGTTAAAAGAGGAACTCCTAGAATATTCATTGCATAAAGTCCCATCTGCAGAAGTTTGCATTGGCAGCTTCTGGAGAGCGCACAGCAAGGAATGGCCAGTCTTGTCAAAAGCCTCTTTTGATTTTCTCGCCATTCCCATTTCAAGCGCGAAGGTGGAGCGTGCGTTTTCTGGACTACGTTTCCTCAGCCGCAAGGAACGTGCTCCGATGACTCACAAGTCTCTGACAATGTACAAGTCAATTTGTTTCAATAAGTTTCAGTTTTGATATCATGCTTCTGAAAGCGTCATGCTTTCTATTATTTTCATATGTATGTTAATTTTGTGACGTGTTTGGTGAGTGTACAATAAACGTGTGTAATGTGAGGTGTGCCGTGGCTTTTCTAGTAATTATGCAGTCACTTTGCAACGCAAGCCCCGATGATCACCGATTTCTTCCAGCATTAGAATTAAACACCGAAAAACACCGATTCCAAGAGAAAAAATAAACACCAATAAATAACCTCCGAATCTGAAGAAAAATCGATACCGAAAACGCGGAACCCTAGTTATACGTTTATTCGGGCTCATTTGTCTGCGGCGATATGGCGTTCTCTTGGAACATGTAGGCTAGATGAAATTATGGTTTTATTCCGTGAGATAAAATGTAATTCTTTGCTTGCTTTGCTAATTATGCAGAATAAAAGATGCACGAAAAATTCAAGATAAAATAACCACTCACCAGTCAGCTTGGTTAAGTACCCGCTGCCACTTTGCATTAAGTCTTTCTGCACGTGCAAGCGAAACTCAACGAGCCGTTTCGTGCATGGTTTCCTGCCCCCTTTTCTGAGGACTGAAATTATGTCGACGTTCCGCAAACGTTCCATGGTTAGTAAATTAGCCTATTTAATATCTCACCAAAAGTCTTTAATATTTTGGTTATTACAAAGTTTATGTATACATTGCCGATAACAAGTAAAGATTCTATTCGTCTTGATTTGTTTTTCGCAAGAATTCAGACACTATTATAATACATACCACTGCGTTCTTTGTTATGTTAGCGTTATACAGACATCATAGGGTTCATCTATACAACTGAATCGTTTAAAGATCTTTCTAAACAGAAGACAACCCTTGCATATAAAACGCATCTCTAGTGGAGGAAAAGGGATATGATCGTGAAGGTATGCGGAAGCTAAATAATTTCATTCCAGTTCCTAACAAGCCCGAGGCAAACTCTTAAAATATACTTCAAACTCACTGAAAAAACCTGTGTCGAAGTCTTGAGAAATTATGTAGTAGATGTTTTGTGCAAACATATCGGGCCACTAGAAATGTTCCTCTAATGCAAGTGTGCATCTTCCGTCTAATAGAGCATAATAAATATTGTTGTTCCTTGCTTGTGCTTCCTAGTACAAAAGAAACCCTCGAACGTTTTTGTTGGCTTGTATGACCTCCCAGACAAATTTTAATCCCATTTTTGCCATAACCTTGGTAAAATACTCACGCATGTCCGTATAAAAAACAAGAATCGGGTAATCTTGTCCATAAATAATGCATCTGTTACCTTCGTTATCTTTACATACAATCTAGCTGATCTTTGCAATGTCGTTGGCAACGTCATTGCACGTATTGGCAGCGTGCCTTTCCTTGTACACCTTTCGCGTGCTCGGGAATTTACTGGAATCAACATATAAGGAGTGTCTTATTTTCAATGAAGGTAATTGGCCTAAAGGAGTGAAGGAATTACCGTTAGACTGGTTGGAATGTGATGTGTGGGGTATTTAAGCCGCAACAAACTCCCATCGAACCATCATTGTGACTTCAAAGCAAAGAATAATCATTCATCATGATCTCCAAGGTGCGATAACCTTCCTTAGTTTGTCGACTCTATAGCGCACAGATAGAGCCAAATTGGTTGGACCATTATCGTGAAAGAATTAACATTGCCCTGATTTTTTCCCCAGGTTCTTGTCTGCTGTCTTTTTGCCTTTGTGGCCAGCGGGGTTGTTGTCGAGCATGTGAGTATAGAAATGAGTAAATACTGTATGGAAATAACAAAATATCGTACAGAAACGACAAAGTATTGTAGGGACTAAATTTTTGTATAGAAATTAAAAGATATCGTATAGACTTGGCCTCGTGTAAAAATGACTCCGTAATGTTTTAGTCGTGTAAACGCGACAACTTGTTCTATGTAAATTATACTCAACGGTCTTCCCAACAAAATTAACTGCTAACTTTACATACGGTAATATAGAAAATAATTCACCGCCATCACTGAACCCCAGTTAAAGTACTCGTAAGGCAACAGTATTGAGTCCACACGCCGAATTGCACATTATGATATGCGAATATACTCACTGGGATTCAAGCCTCTTATTTATTTTATTTACACTAAGACTCTCAAGCTGTGAGATGAAGTGTGAGTAAATTATTGCCACGTGTACAAAAGTTTAGAAAATAGCTGATAGTAAAAAAGATATAATTAGGCAATCTTGTAAACATTGTAAGGCAGATGTGCTCCCGTAAATTGAAGCTTGTTTCACCTCCTTCAGGGCAGTGAAATCTTGGGGTGAAGTATTCACATCTCGTCAAATATAGCTTTCTTTTAAAATCGCAGCTCTTTAGTATGCAGTCTTCGCATGTCTCAGTGAAAATATACAGTGAACTATCATCAAACTATACAACAGAAATGCACCAATGATAAGTCGTCATTCTCCTATTTTCTTTTTACAATAGCCACCCCAGCCATATAGCTTCGGCTTCGACAACGTCGACGAGTTTGGTACCCGCATGACCCGCCAGGAGACCGGAGATGAGTTCAACAACAAGGTCGGCTCCTACAGCTACATCGATGCCTTCGGTGTGACCCGTGTGGTGAAGTACGTGGCCGACGCCACCGGCTTTCACCCGACCGTGGAGACCAACGAGCCAGGCACCAAGACCTCTGCCCCAGCCGACGCTCCCTTCTTCTCCACCGCCGTCGAGGGCCCACACCCGGTCGTCGTCAAGGCTGCCCCAGTGGCCGTCCACGGAGTGCAGGCTGCTCCAGTTGCCGTAAGCGCTGGTCATGCTGTCCCAGCCGTGTACCCTGCCGCCGCCTTCCCCTAGGCCCACCATGCTCCTCTCACCTGCGGCCATACCCAGCACTTCTAACATAATATTAAATTATTGACATATGTGAAATGAAATCTCAGTCATTGAAAAATTAGTTTGTTTTCAATGACAATAAAGACTGTGTTAAGCACAATACACCACACAATAAACCACACAATACACACAATGTAGTACCGTAATTCAGGTACCATGCCTGTATTAGTTAGGGAATCCAGGTTAGGCGATTGCACTAATACGCACCGTGGTACTTTTCGTGTCACACGAGGTCCCATTAGTTATCTTTGCACGCCACACCAGTTTTATATGATCAGATGGTGCTAAAAGAATACTGACACCTCCCAAAATAATTAGACGATTTAATATGGCGTCAGAAGGCTACCATTCAATAGCTTGCTACAGAGTCACGCATATTTTAATAAAGCCAAAAAATGCAACTGCTGGAAACCCAAAAGGAAACACGAGCACTGAGTAAAGGCATGACATGTCCACTAGAGAGGAGGGAGAAATATAGAGGAGGAGAAAGTTTCCGGAAGGCAATTGGCTACACCCAACATCCGTTTTTTTTTGTGCGATGTTGCCGACAATTTTAACATTGTAATGGTCAGTCACACAAAGGGGAAATTCCTCGCTCGCAGTAAAGCCGCCTGTCGACTGAAGATGAAAATGTTTCCGGTCAATTCCCTTTGCAAACGCACTCCCCAGGCTGCAAGTCAGGCAGCACCACGTATTGGCCACATTCGAACCTTGTAAAGGAATCGTACATAAGCATATTCAAAAACAAAGACGCACTTTCTGCTTGACGTTTGGGCGTGTTTCCAGCTCTTACCCATTCGTGATCGTAAGACGAGGGCTGTCTTCAGCCACGAGAAGGGGCAACGACTCGGCGACGTCTTCGCGCGTATCAGATTGGTGGTTCGCTCGAATTGTTTTACTCGGTAAAACATTTCTCTTTCGAAGTTAGATTCGCGGGTACCGCGAACGATAGTTCTGAAGTAGAGGTCCCATGCCCATCGTCCGCCGCCATCGGTTAGTGCCCTTCGTCCAACCGTCCAGCCCGCAACTCTCGAGGCGGTTCCGCGATCCCGCGATACGACGCCACGTTGAGAATTACGCATTGCACGTGCTTCCCGCACTCTGCAACTTTTATTTAATCATCGTATTTGCAGATTTTTAGAAGCCATAAAAAATGGGTCTCGAATGTGTCTTCAATGACCCACGACCTTTATTATATGTTGTAGTTGTGTCTAAATCGCACGTGACAACGAAGAAGAGAGTGAGCGCGAATCAAACCGGCCAGTTCTTGATAGGCGGTTTATGAACGAAAAGTAAACTAATTTGGAGCTGCATACTGAGTTTTAGGTAGCTGGTTTCTGATATGTCACGTGCAAATAAAAAACCTTTGCGATAATAAACACCCTGTCCGTGTCCCTTCAGTATTGTAAAAAGACGAAGACGACCACGGGGCAGTGGCTGGAGCGATCATCTCAAACAAACCAAGCCCTGCTTGCTGGTCTTGCTTAGAAAAAATCATCATACTTTTTACATATTCTTGTCCCGCTATTTTTCTGCCGAAGTGATGCTCCCAAATATATCTAATGAAAGATATTAAGCAAAGCAAGTCTTGCAATATTTCAAGGAAATTAGTCATATTAGTCGTATCAGTACTATTTGACACGCAGTAATATTAGAAATATTACCGGAATGTCCCGCTATAATTGTGCGATTTGGATATCTCAATTTGAGTGCTGCCATATGTGATGTGGCTTGAACGTCTAACCCTAACCGGTTAGGTACCAGCAATGGAAGCCGACAGACCAACTGCCAGCCGAAGACTAACGCAGCGCTCGTCTCCTCACTGATTAGGCACCAGGGCCAGCCGAACCTCCTTCTCGAGCGCCTCCGTGTTACTCCCAGCGGGGATAAAACGCCACGTGTTCAGTCATACAGAGGCGCTTTGCTCTGTAAAACGAGCGCACTCTGTTCTTTCCCAAAGGAAAAGCGCAAGAGAGGGACATCCTCATTTGCCGCAACGGGTTGAGGGAGTTCCGAGTTTCTGGTTGTCTTTTGCCCGCGTGCTGGTGCCAGGGCTCTGCTCCGCGTTGCCGCATTCAGATCGTCCTTTTACGCGAGTTCCGTCTACTGCGTTTTACACTCCAACAGGAAATGAGAAAGCCGCATTTACACTGCAGCCTCAGAAGGTGGCACCCACAAGTAAGGCGCCCACCTAGATCTCACGCGATTGCCTTGCCCGACACAGGACGGCTTTATGCCATCCAGTCTACACATGTGTAAAGAGTTTTTGCAGACTAACAGATCAGATCCTGTGTTACCACTGCCTTTGCAATGCTAGCACGGCAAAGCGACATTTCTTTCTTATGATGCTGGCACCACGACTCGATGAATTCTAAACTAATTTGCTGCACAGCCGTTATTCATATCGAAAACCGACATGAGTTCTAGATAGTATACGCAGAATACTTTTGTCTAACGCGTAATTGTGGGGAATTTTGAAGTTGGCGAAACTAACAAATCTTTGTCAGAACTCTGGTACAACACTAGTAAATTAAAACGGGCAGGATAAAACCTCGAAGTATAAATTTAGAATCTTCAAGGTGCGACATTTTTTTATGTTTCTTTAAAGGCAGAGCAAACAATCGCAATCAAAGATTGGTGGCCATAGTTTTTTTCTCGTCATTATTCTAATCAAGAATGAAGCTTATATTTAAGAGTTTCGCACGCACGCAAGGCAAATTAATGTATCGCTTATGGGGGCTATTTCGCACAACCGAACATTTGAGTTATCTTACACCGAAATGTGTAGTCTCCCTCTTGTCCTTGTCTTTCGCTCTTTTTATTTTCGTAATTGCCTTACACCCTCTTAGTCGAAAGAGAAACACCGCTTGCATTCTTGTACAATGAGATAAGTAATTCTTTTTTTTTTTTTTTGTCCAGCAGCCCCGAGTACTAGGAGAACGTACTGCGATTATATGAGAACTGTGGCGACATCCCGCCAGACGCGAAAATCAGCGCGCACGCGATTAATCTAAGTATCTATAGTTCACTTTGTGCTGCCCTTTGACCTATGTTACCTGAGGGGTTGTTGAATATGCCCGTTTACTGGGGTTGTATTTGAAAATTCCATGTTAAAGGGCTCGCGGTAGTATTATTGAAGTTATAAGGGTCATTCTACACCAAACAATCTAGGCCCATATTCGATCCTCACGGCTGCTTGCTGGCTGCTTGCAATTGAATTAGCCCGAACTCTCATGGGTAAACGATTTAAATGTATGAATAAAATATGCCTCTCAGCTCTCTTTCACAATCGGAGCTGCAGCCAGATTGAAAAATCATGGCTGTTATCGCATAAATAGTGTTATTCGGGAGTCGAATGTGTCTAGAGAATGGAAGGTGCGGAAGAGAGTTGGCATCCGATTTGTGATTGCTGAATCGCAGCCTGAAAGGGGTCCCGGTCTGGCCTGCGTAGTCCATGTCGCAAAGGTTGCATCGCAATACGTAGATAACATCTGCCGAGTGAAGTTGAGGATTGCATTAATTTTGAACGAGAAATCTGATTTGGCGTTTTGAATCTCGTTGGTGTGTACTATGTGGTCGCAAACCTGGCAACTGGACTTTCCGCAAGGCTGGCAACCAAAAGTGGGAGAAGCTGAGATTTTGGAGTGCCTCAATATGTTTTTGAGGTTTCTGGTTCGCCGGCAGACTACTCGTGGTGGTTCCACAAATAACGTGCTGAGTATTTCTCTCTGCTGCAAGATCCTGAAGTTTTTCCTTAGAATGTTATTTAAATTTGGAAGTATGGCCAAATAAGTGACTACTAGATTAACTCTTTGGTTCTTACGTGCGGTGGGTCGAGGCTAGTTAATAAGGCGATGTCTATCCAGTGCGCGGGCTCTTACGATGACCTTTTCAACAACTGTAAGATAATATTTTTGATCGGTGAGTACTGATTTTTATTCCTCTGCGTTGCGATCAAAATCAGTCGAATTCAAGCAAATTATTTTTAATCTATGTGATTGGGAGAGTATGGAATGCTTGTTTTGCTTGCTTCGGGTGTGAACTGTTAAAGTGAGGGTACTGTCGGCGGTCCGTGGGGTTTCGGTTGAGTTTCGTTGGGAGGTGGTTTTCGTGAATTTCTACGGTATTGTCCAAAAAATGTATGCTTGTTGCGAAGTAACAGTGCGAGAATTGCATATCATGATGAAAGGCGTTGACATTACCAGTAAATGCTAGAAGGTCTGCCTCGCTGTATGGCCAAATGAAAAAAGATATCGTAAATCTACCTTCTAGAAAATAGTGGTTTTAATTCGCTGTTGGAGAGAAAATGAAACTCTAGATCGGCCAAACAAAGGTTGGCATAGTTTGGAGCCATATTTGTACCAACAGCCATGCCCTTAACCTGCAGATAGTGCTTTCATCCAAATTCGAAGTTATTGTATTTTAAAACTAATATAATTAATGTTGCATGAACGTTATTGTTCTCACCATCGTTTGGTGGGCTTTTGTTACAGGCACTTATTGCCTGGATACCGTCCTAAAGATGAATATTCGTGTAAAGGGACCCAACGTCCTTGGTGACCTAGAGTGCATTAGTCGGTGTAAAAGGCTGCGATATCTCAAGGAGGAAGCGAATTTGTGTCCTTTAGGTATACCAGGACTCCAGGTGGAAGGTTCATTAAACCAAAGTTAACAAAACCTAAACTTCGTTCTGTTACAGTGTCCATTCCTGACACAATTGGTCGTCCTGAGTTTCCTGGTTTGTGAATTTCGGGTAATGTATAAAAGCATCCAAGTTTTGGATAGGCGGGTTTTATTGATTTGTAGATTTCCGCAAAAACTCTTTTTTTAAAGAGATGTTAATATTTCTTTCATTACCTTGGTGTACTTTCCAGTAGGATTGTCCTGTAGTTCTCTGTAAACATTTGTGTCGTAAAGCTGCCTGAATCCTTTATCCAAGCAATATTGCTGGTTTTGAAATACTATCGCTCCTCCTTTTTCTGACGGATTGATGGTAATATCGTCTCTCGAGTACAATGCACGATTAGCGGCGCGTTCGGCAGAGGTGAGATTGTAGCGTAATTTATTCTGCTGTTTACAGCTCTGTATTACATATTGTTGTACCAATTCGGTGATAAGTCGTTGTACTTGCTACTCTGTGCGTTGAAAGTCCTCAACTGGTCGGACGCATTCGGGATTCGTTCTCAGTTGTCTTGTTATTACTCACGGAAATACTTTTTTAGATGCAGGTTCCTGGCAAAATCAGCTAAATCCTTAAACATTTGAAACTCATTAAATTATCCGGAAAAGGGGCAAAAACTAAGGCCCTTTTAACACATGGACATCTCCGCAGCCGATAAGCTGACGTTGGACAAATTAATTACCTTTTGTTGTTTTTCGGGTGTTCTGGGGATAAGTGCTCGCTCTATCAGTGCCGTCTCCTTGTGAGGTGGTTGCCGCAGCTTGAGCTTGTTGCACGTGACAGATGTAAATTGTTGGTTTGGTCCGCTGGTGTGTTAGTCGCGTGGTTGCCACCATGTACTGTGTTGGAGGTTCCGTCCACTAAATGTTACTCGCGTGGTTCTCACGAGCTACTGAGTTGGAGGGGCGAGATGTACCCACGCTTCACGTGCCAGTTTCTTTGTTTTTTTCGCATTAAGCTCACTGAGTTGTTTTTTCTCGTATTCCGAGAGCTCCCTATTTTTTCTTAGACTAGGATAGTTGCTCAGTTGTTTCTTAGACAGGATAGTTTCTTAGACAGGATAGTTGCTCTACTGCGTGACGCTCACTGTGTTGAATGCTAACTTTCAATAGCTGGCGAGAAGCTGTTTTTAGGATGCGGACCCACTCAATATGTTCGCTTTCGTTAACGCGCTCAATGAACGGTTCCGTTTTACGTTTAGTCTTTTTGGTGCGACCCAAGTCAAGGTAATATTGCGGTGTTTGAGTGTGGAGCTCGTGTCGGATCCGCTTATTTATGATTTTTCGTATGTCCAGAAATAACCTCGAAGGATGGTGCTCCGGAGGGATAGTACCTGCTGAATCGGTGAGTCAGGAACGAGGCGCCCTTGTTTGGACGACCTCCACGTTGCTGCTGCGCAGATTCTAGCGGTGGGCAGGAACAGCTCTATCTTGAGTTCTCGCGCTGGTCGCCGAAACGGCCTGGAACGGTGTTGGGTTTAAAGCCGTGAATAAGTCGTCGAATCGTTGGCCCGTGCTGTCTGTAATGAAAGCCGTAGGTGGAGATTGAAACTTTTAGCGTGGAAGTTCTGGGAAAGTCGTGGCTTCCACCTCTCTCTTGGTTGGCAATGCCTGGGGTATCCGTATTGAATCATTTCTGGCCCCGCCTCAATCTTGGGTGGCCATACCCTCGGGCTTTTTCGAGAAGCGCTGATGGCTCCATATTGGCGCTTGATTAGCAATGCCTGCGGAGCAGAGAGCGACATGTTCGATGCACGAGTGGTGTACAATGCCAAGGATACTGTCTGGAGGAGCACTCGTGATTTAGGCCCCGCTCTCGGTTGGTGATGGCTGGGGGCTCTCTCTAGGAGTACTTGTGGCAGCAGCCTCGAACACGGTCTACGATGCCTGTGGGCCCTCTGGAGGGGCACTCACAGCTTCAGCTGTGGTAACGTTTGGCGCTGCCAAGGAGCTCTCATTATGAGCACTTGTGTCTCCGGCCTATCTTTTGGTTGGCGGTAAATAAGAGCCCTCTGGAGGAGCACTCGTAGCTTCGGCCTCGCTCCAGGTTGGTGATGCCGGGGGGCTATTTGTCGGAACACTCACGGCTCCTGTCTTGCTCTCGGTTGTTGATGCCGGGAGGGCACGTAGTGGGATGCCAAACGGTGGCTACTGGATTCCTTCGGGACGGCGGGGAAAGAACGGTCAAGTTCATGCTACCGAATGATGCCAACAACGTAGCTGCTGGGATTTTGGTCAGCCACTCAGAAGACCTCTGGCTTTTGCCATAGCCGAACACTTTAAAGTGCCGAGCCAAGGTAGCCACACACTCAAAACTGGGATGAATCCCATCTGCTGGCAGGAAGCGTCGCGTTGGTAGATGTACAAAGCCGTGATAAAGTACACATTTGTGAGAACCTCCAGGCATAGGTTATTCATCTCCTCATTGAAGTACTCTGCCTCAATATATATATATATATATATATATATATATATATATATATATTTATATATATATACTGGTAATGAATAGTCTAGAATCAACCAAACAAACGAGGAATTTGTTTTTCCTTTATTACCAGTACTGAGAGTATTGCATAACATTCAGTCTTTGAAGCAAAAAAAAAGTGTTCGGTCTCGTAGTACATGCGTTATGGTTATATTTTATTTGTAACTTAAATCACAAAAAAACAAGGTTTGAAAAAGCATGATTTGTTTTAAAGCGAAACATCTCTTTTAAATGTTTTTTTTTTTTAAATTATTATTTATTTACAGCACTGGCCAGATTGCAGGATACTCAGTTTAAAGAAAAGAGGTATTCTGTCTAATATACGTACATAACTGTTGTAAAAGTTTAGAATTGAAACACAAAATGGTAAATAATTTGAAAAATGTAGTAGTTATCATTTAAAACTGAGAATATGATCTCTTGCTTCCCCGTACCGGGGCACACAGGCACATTACGCATACATTAGCCAACGATTCTACTGAACTACAAAGCAGACGACGCCAGCTATTGTAAGTGAAAAAAAATGAGAGCAGTCGGTCGGGTGCTTCGAACGCCCAAACATTTGCAAACACTCCATGCCTTCCGCCGTGCTTTGGTTGCGTACGTTGGCTCGAGGTGAACACGGCCCCAAGCGTATCGAAGGCCGAAAGCTCTCGCTGAAGTCGGGAAAACTTAAAGGGCTACTGACAGGATATTTATGCTCGCCAAAGGTTTTGCTTGTAGATGACATATAAGAGCTCAACAGACCAGAACACAATTTTTGGTTCCACCGAAAACCACCGAAAGAGAGCTGGTCGGCTTTAGTCGTGCTCACCCTCGTCTCCGCTGTCACGTGCCGTTTTCTATGGTTTAGAGACACACACACACACACCAAATATAATCAAAGTCGAAGGTCATCGAAGGCAAACAATCAATATTAAACATAGAAAAAATGATACCCATTTTTGTGGATTCTAAAGTGCTGCAAATACGTTGATTAAAAAAAAAAACTTGCACAAAGAACCGGAAGCACTCTGTGCATTCTATGCGCAATTCTCAACACAGCATCGCATCGCGGGACTCCTACCTAGCGTGCAGTGTTGTACAAGTTCCTCAAAAAAAGAAAAAGGAGCGGAAGATAATTGCACGTTCCTTCTGATTTTCGGAACGCGTTCCCATTACAAGTTCCATATGTAAAAAAAAAAAAATAGAAAGAAACCCGTTGTCATTAAAGGGACACTGACAGGGTATTTATGCTCGCCGAGGTTTTTAGTTGTACGTGACATATGAGAGCCCAACTACCCAGAACAGAATTTGCGGCTCGAAATTCGGTTTCTTTCCGCCCGAAAACCGCCGATCAAGAACTGGCCGGTTCGAGTCTCGCTCACTCTCTTTTCCGTGGTCACGGGCCGTTTTTGTAAGGTATCGATGCGACCACCAAATTTAATCAAAGTCGTGGGTCATTAAAGGCACACAGTCAATATTAAAAATAGAAAAAAATATGAAACCCATTTTTTGTGGCTTCAAAAAAGCTGCAAATACGTTGATTGAAAAAAAAGGTAGCACAGACAACTGGAAGCTTTCTGTGCGTTCACTGCATAATTCTCGACATGGCGTCGTTTCGCGTGTCGTGGGACTATACTTCGTTTCACCTTATGTACGAGCGAAGGCAAAGCTGGAAGCGCGCGCGCGAAAGTTCCGTGCATTCAGGCTTTGCTCGAGCGCTGGAGCTGGGGAGAAACGGAAAAAGCGCTGGTCTCGCGTCAGAAGGGACGTCGCCGAGCCGTCGTCCCTTCTCGTGGCTGAAGACATCGCTCGCTCAAACGTCAAGCACGAAGTGCGTACTTCGAGTTGAATACGCACGCGTACGGTTACTTTACGAGGTGCGAATGTGCCCTATGCTTGGTGCTGCTCGACTTCAAGCCGGGAGTGCATGTATTGAAGGGAAATCGGCAGCAAACTTCCGACATACAGTCTACCCGTTGCAACTACGCATGATAGAGTTGCCTCAGTAGCTCTAATAAAGAAAATAAAAAGTTACTTCAGTAGCTCAGTGGAAAGACGTCCGCTTAACACGCAGAGGGCACGGGTTCGATACCTGGTGTGGGTGTACCTTTTCTTTTTATTTTTATTTTTTGTCCAGCATTCTGCGCTGTTTACATTTCTTTTTTTAACAATTATCAAAGAAAAAAAAATGTGGACGATACGTCGCTGCACTAAATGGTATGGATTCCATTTTGACACCTGCGAACTCAATGTATATCACTTTCCATAAAATGCAAGGAGCATATGAATCGGGTAGCGTCAGCTTTCCGAGCTTCGCGTAATGGTTCTACAGGAATTGCTGCCAGCCATTGATCCCGACCCGTTGATCTTTCGAAAACTTGTGCACTCTGGCATAACTCTGGCCACTTTCAGATGCAGGACATGTGAGGCAACTCTTCACGCAACATCTTGGGAGTATTCTTTTCGGAGCTGATCACGGGAATTCACCACGGCACTCGGGCACTCACTACTAATTGCCAATTAAATGTACAAAACAACTCATCTTGAAATACAGAACAGCGAGCGGAACAAACATAACTGCAATTATAATACAACGGCGAGCGAACGTATTTCGTCTGCTACGGTGCTACGTGCGGAAAGAGGAGAAAAAAAAAAAAAAAACCCGCACGGTAGGGTGTAGCCACGTGAATTCCGCCACTCACGCTATCCTCTCCACTTCTCCGTTTCGGTTTCGGTTTCGCGCAGTTGCGTTTTTTGGCTTTATTGACAAAAAACGTGACTCTGTAGCAAATTATTAATTGGGTAGTATTCCGACACCATAATGAATCGCCTGACAAAAAAGGAAAACAAATGTTTCGGGGGTGTCAGTGTCCCTTTAAGTTAAGAAATGAAACGTATTGTTACATTTACGTTATATTTGTAATTTGCTGATTACCATACTTAGTTGAGTCGAGGAAGGTTTTTTTTTATCTGTCCGATTAAATGGGAAAGTACCAATTTGAATGCCGTGATGGAAGGGCACCAAGAAAAAAACCAAGCGGAAGCAGGGTTTTAATTGTTGATATACTCACATTTAAAAATCTAATCTTTTAACCATATTCATGTTTTTGGTGGGCGATTTGGACGAGCCAAATGCACTGTTACCCCACATTGCGGGAGCGTTTTATATCAACCTCGCACGTTTCAATCTGACGAAGTCCCTTGTTCGAACTCAACAACGATTGCTTCTCAATGTTGCTGTCCGCAAGACGAGCAGGTGAAGAAGAGGGTAGGGCCTTCGGAAGGTCAGTCTTGGACTTTACAAGTCCTTCTTCGTGAAGGTTGGATTCGTTCTTCATTTTGAAGGTGTGGAACAAGGGAAGAAGGAACAAATGTTAATTTCTGAGTATCTTTTAAGTGACCAATGTTCGGGATTCAAGGGTGTGTTCAATATCTGGTAACCTGTTCTTTTGTTTAAGTGTAAATCTCTTTGCGGGAGTTCCGATATGGCTGTAGTCAGCCTTAGATTTCAGGGTGTATGAGGATTCGTGAAAGCAAAGAAAGTGGCCGAGTTTGAAACGTCCTTCTTTCTGTGTCTTTTCATTCGACTAAAAGTTTTGCATATTGCGCCGTAGTCTCGGGCACTTAATATCGAATCAATGTCCACTAGCGCTCCTGCACCCTACAGTTACAAAGTTAGGACCATACAAAATAAACCCTAAGATAAGTAATTAAAAAGTTAACGAAATCATGCTCTTCATAAAGATGTTATTTTTATATTTTTATAATTTCCCTCTTAGAAATGGAACACAAATTACCTCACTGCACGAAAAAAAGGAACGCCGTTTCTTTCTTCGTTCCAGTAAAAACGTAACGCGTTCCCGTTCCAGTTCCACTGATGCAAAATGGAACGGCGGCGTTCCTTCGTTCCTCCTAAAAGGAACGCCGTTCCGTACAACACTGCTCGCGGGCTGGACGGCTGAACGAAGCAACTAAGCGAATGCAGCGGACGACGTGCGTGGGACCTTTACCTCAGAACTGTTCGTGGTACCGTCGAATTTGTCTTACATCGAAAGAGAAATATTTTACCAATCAAAACAATTAGCATTTATTGCGTAGGACACGCCCGACCAGCCAATTGATTCGCTTCAAGACGTCGCCGAGTCGTCGCCCGTTCTCCTGGCTGAAGACATCGCTCGCCTTACAAACACGATTGGTAAGAGCTTGAAAAACGCGCAAACGTCGATCACGAAGTGCTTGATTTTTCCGTTTTTCGTGCTACGTGCGACGCGCGACGTGCGCGGTTTTCGTCTGCTTCAAACTAAAATCGGCGCCCCAAAAAAAAGAAAAACAAAAACAAGAGAAAAAAAACACGGTTGCTGTACCTACGTCACCTCCGGCAACTCTCCTCCCCTCACATTTCTTCTTCTCCCCGGTCCAGTTTCGGTTTCGGTTTCAAGCTGTTGCGTGTTTTTTTTTTTTTTTTTTACTTTAATAAATTATACGTGGCGCTGTAGCAAAATAGTTTTTGGGTAGACCTCTGGCAGCATAATAGGCAGCAGTGTCCTTTTAGGCCACTGCTGCCTATTAGCAATAGTCATAGGCAATAGTCATTAACATGGCTCTAGCCATGTTAATGACTATTCTCAGATATAGAAAGCAGACGACGATAGCAGGTGGCAGCGCTGCCATATACGCGTCTTGAGAGCAATCTCGCTCCAGCGCGCGCTCTTTTTTTGTGAATAGGGTTTTCAGGCAACCTTTATTAATCCATGGAACCGGATGCTAATTTTGCTCAACAGTCTCAAGTTATGGTTTAAGAAACTTTCGTTGTATATTGTGCCCTTAATAAGTGAAGTCAAAGAGACAACATCAAGCGTGATCGGGTCACTCTAGTCCCCGTTTACCTTATCCTCGTAGACTTTTATCAAAATAAAACAGTTTTTGATTCGGAAGTGCGAGCAATAAGACTACATATATTTAGTGCTGAATTTTGTTTCAGATCGTGTTTTTTAAAACTTTAGACTCTTAAATGTTCGCGTGTATCCTTGTATTCACAGTACATAAGAGTAAAATATATATTTTTTAACGAAACAACTATTAGTTTCCGCTTTGAAAACTGAGCATTTTTCAAAAGTTTCAATACTAGCAAAGGACCAAATTCGAAAATATTTTTAGTGGGAAATTTGTTTTCACACTTTACCCGTTAGTTGTATTAGTTACAAGCTAAATATAGCCGTAAAGTAATTATTTTAAATCGACCACCTTTTCGTTTTCGCTTTAAAAACACAATATTTTGCAATATTTATAAGTTCAAAGTGAAATTCAAAAATTCTTTTTTCGCATTCAAAAATAATGTTTTTTTTTAATAAATTTTGTCGTTCTGTGAAATCAATGTTACTAATAACATTAATTGCAATAGTATATAGTTTTAGAACGACCATATTTATTCGTTTTTTATACTTGAGTTTCTTGCTCTATATTTTATATGGTCTATTTATTTTAGAAAAAAGAGTAACAGGTTTCTACAAAACCTATATTAAAATACTTTGCATTGCTGATACTTACTATTTTGAGACCTGTGTTTTTCCTTCCTTTCTTTTTCTCAGTCTCGAGGTGTTTTTACTATGTACGCGCATTAGTTTTAAATTGTATTATGGTAGCATATTTTTAAAAATAGGTGGTAATATTATCTTTTTATGCAATTCTTAATGCATCCGCACCATTAAAAGCACCCTGAAATGCGTGGCAAAACCTTTTGCTTAATTAAGAATAATATATTGACGGACTATAACGTTGTTTATCTAACTGCCTCGCTTCAAACCTTACTAGACAAAATTATGCGTTTTTCACAAATTCAAAGATCCGTCATACAAAATTATAAAATGTTATAGCAAAAATATTTTGCAAAATGAATTTTTACATCACCAATAACACAAAGGGTTCGGATGGATTCCGTAGAGGTGGAATTTAGGACACATTTTTTTAAGAGTAGTCGGTGCTTGATCAAGCTCTCTGTTGCCGTGCAATATTTAGAAAAACCTCAAACCAATTTATGTAAATTCGAATACAGCCAGCAGATGTTTAAAAAGCAATATGTGAAGCATGTACAGGCAAATAAATAAAATGACGCATGGTATTTGAACAAAACTACTATAATTAAAAGAAATGCTAATTTTAGAGACTGCGATGACCAATATGTTTTCTTTATTGACTATTAACTTATATTTCATGCGCAATTACCGCCATCTAATGCAAGAGAAATATCGTTCGAAACACTTTCGAAGGTTTATCAACGACATCACTCGTGGCATGTCATTTTTATGTTGATCCTGCACGGCACGATAACTGCAGTAATAATTTTTTTATTCTGGTGGTAGTTGAACATAGTGGAGCTGGTGGTCGTTGAACATATTAAAAACACCCCGAGACTGGGAACACGAAAGGAGTTTTGTCCAAAACGTTTTACCAACGTTTGTTAGCGGCGAGAGATTCAAATTTCTAGAAGAAGAAATTCTACCACTGAAGCCTAATTCACAGGCTGCTTTGTCACGTTCGAATTCACTCTACCAAATAGGCATGGGGAGCTGAACTTCCGATCAGTCATTTAATATTATGTATGAGGCGAACGTCTTTACCGTCAAGCAAAACCTTGCGGATCTAATATGGGCCACCTGAGTCTACAACTTAATTCGTGGGCTAAATTCAGGTCAAGAAAATTGGGAACTCAGATCAAATAGTTTAAAAAATAAATACACTAGCAATCCTTAATTGAATTAGTAATATCGTAATTAAATAAAGTTATAAAAAAAACAATTAGAATAGTTTCGCCTGAATATCATACATCATTTTATATCTTTGCTTTTGCATACCTCGCGTAATTGTGAAGATTTTCTGGTGGCGACTTCTACTTATTTTTTTTTATTTGCTTTGAAGTTTCTTTTCAATATTGTGAACTACAAAATTTGTTATCAAGATAATTTTACTACTTCTGGAGAACTTGTGATTTGTACGGACTCTGGAGTCATCCTATTAATCTATTTCCTGCTGTAGTAAACATATTTAAATATTTTGAATGAAGACTTTTGTTATTCCTGATAAAATGGGTTGATTACGAAATTCCAGGTAAAGTGGGATTATTTACTGAATTATAATAATCCCCAGAAACTTTCCAATTGAAACCATACATTCAAACTTACTCATTAAAATATCTTTGCTTCGTCGTAAATAATAAACGAATTCTCTTTCGCAGAGACCAATATGACTTTGCCATTACTTCTGTGCGGTGCATAGTTTTCGAAGGAACGATTTGTTTAACGTTACCAGAAGCACCCTGTATAGCAATCCTTGCGCGTTCATATACATGATAATAATAATAGTAGTTTATTTTTCCATGAAGCATGGTGGAGCGAAGAGTAAAAGCCTCCAAGGAGGCTTGACCAGCCCTCGGCCTGTGACCTCTAAATTTTGGCGAAACAATGACCTTTTTTTCAGTCTCTATATTGTTAAGATGATGCTGTCGGCAGTAAGAAGGAAAGGGAAGGACAATATAAAGAATGCACAAAAGGTTAATGAAGGCCTGGCTGGCACGTGGGTCCTGGAGAGAGGTGTTCGTGCGCGCTACTGCCCCGTCGTTGTTTAACATTCCTAATATATTCCACTTGTCCGAGATAGATCGTGCGTTCCCTTGATAGCTTTGATATTAATATATATTACAATTTCTCTCACTATCAACTTGTCCCGTATAATACCTCAATTGTGATTGTGTACAACATTTTAATATAAGACGAGGAACGCAAGCACGAACAAGATTGAGTAGTTTTTAAAGAACGATTACAGCGACGTGAGTTCCTTCATTTGAAGGCAACTTCAGTTAACGAGAAAATCTTTAATTGTAGATATCCTTCCAAGTGCCATGGCATTCCACATGTTATGGTGCCGTATGTATACTTAATTTATAAACACTCAAAAATATTTAAAAAAAATTTAAACTTTGTTTGCCACGAGCGAGCTTCGCATAAAAAGGGCAAAGATGCGAGCAGTGCTGCATATGAAGCAAACAAAATAACTGATCCTCCTTCCCTGAGGGTTAAATTATATTCCTATCTTGAGCCACTTCTGGTTTATGAAAACTAAGATAGTATCTTTTACTACATTCCTTTTTTAGCTCCAGCCACGTTCCTCTGCTCAGTAATTTTACAAAAACAGCTCTTTTTCCCAGACCGCCCATTGGTTTATAAGATAAGCTATAACATAATAAAAACTCTCTAGAATGAACTGCGCTTGGTATATAAGCAAACGTCAGCTTTATATGCAGCACCGATATTGCTCCGAACAGAGAGGAAAAGTACCCACGATGTTCTCTAAGGTACGCGGAGATCCCTCATTCTGAAAACTGCTTAGCATTCAGATCCATGATCTGTAGCTTTGCTTTCCCTTTCAGTGGAATAACGGTCCATCTCTTCGTTGCAGATTCTTCTGTGCTGCCTTTTCGCTTATGTGGCCGGTGGTGTTGTGGTTGAGCATGTGAGTCCGCGGAAATAACTTCGCAGTCTTTTAATAGCATAGCGTCTGCCACACTCTGTTCAAATTTATGCGACGGAAACTTTCTTTGAATCAGAATTGATTACGTAACAAACATACGACATGTTTACCACAAAGTAGAAGATAATCTAGTAGCTCAGGTTGTTATTGTTTTGCACTTTTTGTTAAAAGTATGACTAAAATTCAGAAAAAAAAACATATGATTTCATGTTGCAAACATGACGACGCTAAGAAGCCTTTTAGAACGAATTTCAAATTTATATAGTTTCTGGAACGCGATGCGGCGTCACAGCAACTTTCAACCTGTGGGCCACTCAAGCATTTTTCTAGAAGGAGATGAACACTGAGTTTATGATAACACCTCAAATAAATATATTCACTCTGCCGTGCTCATCATCATTTTGTATCATTATGACGCATCACACAATACTGGTACAACCGAAACTCTTTCCAATTATTTCTTTTCTTGTACCGCGTACTTTTGTAGGCTCCACCCCAGCCATACAGCTTCGGCTTTGACAACGTCGACGAGTTTGGCACCCGCATGACCCGTCAGGAGACCGGAGATGAGTTCAACAACAAGGTCGGCTCCTACAGCTACGTTGACGCCTTCGGTAGTCACCCGTGTGGTGAAGTACGTGGCCGACGCCTCCGGCTTCCATCCGACTGTCGAAACCAACGAGCCAGGAACCAAGACCTCGGTCCCAGCCGACGCTCCGTTCTTCTCCAGCGCCGTTGAGGGCCCACACCCGGTCGTTGTCAAGGCTGCCCCAGTGGCCGCGGTTCAAGCTGTGCACGCTGCTCCAGTTGCCGTCCGCGCAGTGCACGCTGCTCCCTTCGCATACGCCCACCGTGCTCCTCTGGCCTACGGTCTTGCCAGGCACTTCTAAGAAATTAATAAATTATTGAAGCATGGCAAATTGGATCCTGATGAATGAGATTGTGCTTCAGGTTCCCTCTCACTACGGGCACGCTCTCGGTTAAGCAAACGATTTCACTTACGCAATACAGCACAGTACTGAAACTTGCAGGTTTTATGCTTCAGTCAGAATGGGTATGGTACTTGTAACATCATAAACAATTTACTATTATTTGAGTTAGCTACTGTTCTAAAATAATACCTCAATGTACACAAATAGGAATTAATTTTAACTTTGTGCCAGTTCCCCATGTATGAATGCAGTTACGCTCTGCCAATTCTTTTTTCATATGAAACTAATCGGACAGCGCAATTTTTACAGCGATTCATAGTCGACATAGCCACATCAATATACAAAGAGCAACCAGCGACTTGTCCGGAGCGTATTTTCATCGCTTCGTGGACATTGACAATCGCGGTAGTAGCCGATAACCACGCACTTGATTTCTTGAGTTATAAGTAACAATGCGGAGCGCAAGTTCGTCTGCTCCTTTTGTAGGGGGTTGTGGTGACGTCAGATCGCCGAGCTCTGATTGGCTCAGATTGAAGGATAGTGGTCAGACCTCAAAGCAAGCTGCCTTGAGGTCTACCCACTATCCCTCAATCAGAGCCAATCAGAGCTCGGCGTTCTGACGTCACCACAACCCCCTACAAAAGAAGCAGACGAACTTGCGCTCCGCATAATTCGAGATATTCTAGAGGTCATGAAAAATATTTGTATGGCTTTCCATTGGGGAGAGGGGGGGGGGCGGCTTCGACAGCGTCGACGAGTTCGGCACCCGCATGACCCGTCAGGAGACCGGAGATGAGTTCAACAACAAGGTTGGCTCCTATGGCTACGTCGATGCCTTCGGTGTCACCCGCCTCGTTAAGTACGTGGCCGACGCCACCGGCTTCCACCCGACTGTCGAGACCAACGAGCCAGGCACCAAGACCTCGACCCCAGCCGACGCTCCGTTCTTCTCCACCGCCGTCAAGAGCCCACACCCGGTCGCTGTCAAGGCTGCCCCAGTGGCCGTCCACGCCGTGCAGGCTGCTCCAGTTACCGTGAGCGCCGGTCATGCCGTACCAGCTGTGTACCCTGCCGCTGCCTTCCCCTTGGTTTATCATGATCACCTCACATAGGGCCTTGCCAAGCACTTCTTAGATATTAATAAATTATTGACACATGTGAAATGAAACCTCATTCATCAAAAATATGTTTCAGTTTCCACTGACAATACAGTGAAACTCTGTAAAGCACAATACACCACACAATAAACACACCGTAGTACCGTAATGCAGGTATCACACCTGTATTCCTTATAGCTGCGTCCAACTAGAGCGACAAACAGCAACGAACGACAGCGACACAGGACAACGAGCGACAGACGACACGGAAAGACAGCCTGTTTTTCGGAGTCCGCCGTCCAACCTGGCGGACACTACGCAGAACACGGGGACAAGGAAACTTGTTTCCTAGTGTGACTGGAGTTTTCAACAAAACACTTCAAAATACGCAGAGAAACAGAGCCTGGCGAAGCTGTTTGCGTGTTTTGCTCTTTGGGCGTAAAACGCGCCGACAAACACGGTGAAAGTGGAGACGATTACTTTATTTCTTGATTAAGCTTCTGCTTGTCTTCATTTGGAGTGGGCGACTTTCTGCAGACAGTCGTTACAATCGAGACCAAACTTTTTCGGAGCTAGAAATCCCGAATCGTTCAGTTTTTTGGTCGTTCGAGGCATTCTAGGTGAGCGCCACGGAATTTCACGCCTATTTTGGGGATGTTTATAACTTCATATCCGAATGACCGAGGGCAGGCGTTTTTTGGGGGACAATTCGCGTCCCAATTATCACTGAACGTGATGACCAGTCTCTCGTATTTCGGAATGGCTTGCCGCGGAACGTCGTGTCCTACTTCGTGTGAGCGGTCCTACTTTGGTCGGCCCTTGAAAATTGGTGCATCCATCCTGATGCAGGAGCGTAGACCTCGGTGTCTTTGAAGTACCACCTCGCGCACCGACTTTTCGCGAGCAAAACCAGCCACAGCAAATTCCCTTTCGTAACACGACCGCCAGCAAGCATGCCGCGCCCGCGACCACTAAGAGCAATCGAGGGACCGGGACTGCAGGAACGATCAGTGGCCGCCAGGGACTTCTATGAGGGTCGAGCAGCGGAGCGAGTCACGGGAGGAACGGGAGGAAGGCTAGAAGGGTGGGAAGAGGGGCAACAGAAGGCACAAGCGGGCGAGGAGGATAAGTTTGTTGCCAAAAGTTGTTCCTCGGTGGGACTGCTTGCTGCGCTTCACGTCCAACGACAGACAAGAACTCACCCGTCGTCGATCGTTTGTCGGCGCTTGTCGATGTTTGTCGCGGGAGATGGTCCTTGCAGTGGGACAACATCAGCGACAAGGAACTTTGCAGTGTCGCCAGACAAAAATTAGTGTTTGTCGCTCTAGTGGGACGAGGCTATTACGGCATTCGGGTTAGGCGAATGTACTAATACGCACCGTAGTGTTTTTAGTGTCACACGGGGCTCCATTATTTAGCCTTACATGCCATACCAGTGGCATATGACCGTATGGTGCTAATATCTTAAGAAAGATGAAGACGACGACGGACATTGGCTCAAGCGATCATCTCAAACAAACAAAGGCCTGCTTGCTTCCCTCGATTCCATAGAGTCGTTATATTTCCATCATCTTCTAGTCCTGCTATTTGTCTACCTACATAATTATCCTAAATATATTCAGTGTAATATAATAAGCAAAGCACGCCATACAATTTTTCTCAAAGTAAGTAACTGTATGCAGCACTATGCTTTCTAACAAGCACTTATATTTATTGCCTACATAATCTGAGAAGAGCCTGTGCGGAAGACGGGCCGCGAAACGAATCATCTTGCACAAATATTTGCTGAAAAGTAAGTCAGTATTATTTGTAATTGTATCGCTATCTTCCGCTATAACCTTGTTATTTTGACAGTTACATTGAAGTGCGTGCCAATTTTGTTAACATAGAATATGTTATATCGCTTGTACTTCTAACCATATCCGGTTGGGTGCCAGTTATAGGGAAGTAGACAGGCCAACTTCCGGCCGAACACTGACACAGTGCTCGTCTCCTCACTGATCGAACACCAGTGGCAGCCGAACCACTTCCTCGAGTGTCTCCTTGTTCCACCCGGTGAGTGTAAAACCTGGTGGGTTCAGACATATAGCGGCGCTGTGCTCCTGCCTATATTCAGCCGGCAACAGCCAGGCGGCGCCAGCAGATTGAGAGCCGACAGTCATACCCTGACTCGTTTTAACTTGGCAAAGGGTGAACGATAAGCCCCCATTGCGTTCCGACGGCTTCGATATGCGCAGCGTATACGAGCGCAACGCACACATATTGGAGCATGACGCAGCGAAAAGCCTGACACTTATTCGCAGTAAAAACGCATTCCGGGGATATGTAGCCACGTTCCGATTGGCCCGTCAAGGCCGTAGCTTCCGACGTACTGGCATGTTAGGCGATCACGGCCTCCTGGCCTACCCAGTATTTGTTGCTAAGCGGCGCCACCGAAGTCAAATCTCACGTTTGGACAATGCAGCTGCCACTACCAGGCATACCCAACGTTCCTTGCTTACATCGCTAGATAGCGCCAGACCAAACAGCATTGCAGCTTGCCTATATTTGGGCGAGCCTTGCCTTAGATTTCCCAGATAAACAACGAAAAAGTAAGCGACAATAAAGAAATGAAAAGACTTCTCTGCTGCAAATGGTTAAGGGAGTTGGGTGTGTTTGGTTCTTTATGCCGCTTGCTGGTGCCAGGGCTCTGCTCGGCGCTGCCGCGTTCAGATTATTCTGTTTTCCGCTAGCTTCGTTTACTGCGTTTCACAATCCAGCAGGCTCTGAGAAAGTCGCATTTACACTGCAGCCGCAGAAGATGGCACTCACGCATAAGGCATCCACGGAGTTCTCACGCGCTTACCTTGCACGACACGGGGCCGCTTCATGCCATCCAGTCTCCACATGTGTACGGAGTTTCTGCACATTAACACAACACATCCTGTGTTTCCGCTGCATTGCCACGCAACTACGGGAAAGGGGCAGCATTTTTTTGTGTATTATGCTAGCACCACGGCATGATAAATTCTAAATAAAATTGCTACACAGCGGACATTATTATTGATATTCGTACGTAGCATTAAACACTACGCGCAGATTGCATTTGTGTGAGGCGAAATTGCTCCGCATGTGGGGAAATGTTGTACTTGACGACTTTAAATATACTTTTTGAGAGCTCTTGTCCCAATGCTCGTAAATCAAAACGGGCAAGATAACACTTCGAATAATATATTCAGAATCTTCAAGGTGTGGCTTTCTGCATGCTTTTCTAAACGCGTTGCAAACAAACGCACTCAAAAGCTGGTTGACACATTTCGTCTTTTCTCGTGATCATTGTAATTAATATTGAAGATACCATTTGACTATTTCCCACGCACACAGCGCAACTTAACTCCTTAATGTTTTTGTTTTTTTTTTAGTTTTGGAGAATATCTGAGCAGTAAGTGCTTGATTGTTGTCTTCAAAATTACATTTGTTGCCTTCAAAATCAAGTTTCTGTCCACAAACAAAATGAAAGCAAAATTAAAAAAAAAATGCAGTGCTGTTTTTTGTTGGCAGAGCCTTAATCGAAGCCATGAACAAGCCTGCTTCGTCCAAAACGGTTGAGTGCGTGAACCAAGGAAAGCAGGTCAGCTAGTGTCGTCCCGAATGGTTTCGAGACGGCTCCACGTTGACAAGCTCGGCTCGTTCAAAACGGTTAAGGGGTCAATGTATCGCTGATGAGTGCGACTTCGCGCGAACAAATTCTTGTGTTGCCTTACACATCTTTATTAGGAAGAAAAACACCGCTTGCGTTCTCCTGCTGCGAGATAAGCGAACTTCTTTACAACAGCGTGGTTGACTACGAAAATGTACTGTGACTATATAAGTGCCCTGGCCATATCTCAAGAAGATGAAAAATCCAGCACGCACGCAATCACACCGAAAACTTTATTTCAATTTATGCTGCTCTTTCGCTTAAGGGACCTAAATGGTTGTTGGATATGTACATTTACTGGGAAAGTATTTCAAACTCCAGGTCATAGTGCTCGCGGGCAGTCTTATTGAGATTATCAGGTTTTTCCACGCCAAACAATTCCTGCCCAAATTCGATCCCTACGGATTCCGTTTAAACATATAATATAACGGTATAATTCATCCATTATATTTTACTATTACTGTAATTTTAAGGACAGAGTGAATTTGACAGAAAACACATTTTTTTTCAGAATGGTTTGAAACGAGACTGCAAAATAAACACATATTAGTAAGTCAATATATTCTTCTATATTTCCCAATAGCATTGTCTCGCATTTTCCATGTTGTTAAGGTTAGAGATACATTATAAGTTAAAAAACCTCATATTAACTCTTTTTTTCCTCAGAACACGCTCTCATTATAAAACTTAAAACTTATGGGTGTGAGTATTAAGTGAAGCAATTATATCTAAAATATATACGGTTTTCTAAAAAATCACAATATTGAAAATATAAAGAATACTTAGTTTTCAACAAAAAATGTAAAACCCATAAACGTTGCCGGTCTACAAATAATGAATGGCTTAATGAATAGCGTTAATGAATAGATTAGAAAAGACACAACTAACGGGCGAAATGGTAAAAAAAAAAGCTTTACTTTTTAAAAGCGAAGAAATATTTGTATTATAATTTTCGTCTATTACCACTACTGAGAGTATAGCAAAATACTCAGTTTTCAAAGCAGAAAACAAAAATGTGTTTGGTCTAGAAATACATGATTTACGGTTATACGGAGTAAGTAATTAAGAACACAAACAAAGCTTTAAAAGCTTTGTTTGTGTTCTGCAAGGACATTTTTGTGTTCTGTGAGAACATTTTGTGTTCTGTGAGAACATTTTTGTGTTTTGTGAGGAAATTTTTATGTTGTTGTTTAAAGCGAATTGTTTTTTTCTAGCGCAGATTTTTAGGCCTTTGTTTCCGGCTTGAGCGGCGTCGCCGTCGGCGTAACCACGCGTTACATTATCGAACGTTTCCCATAATAACGTCACACGTGACGCCACGTGTGACGTCATGAGGGCCATATTTTCCCGCTAAATTTGGCGTGAAATTTTCCCGCTAAATTTAGCAAGAAACTTTTGCCCTCGTGACGTCACACGTGACGCCACTAAACCCGGGAAAAGATTTCCGCTAAATATAGCGGGGAAATGTTCCCGTCAAAATTAGCGGAGACGTTTACCCTCGTGACGTAACACGTGGAGTCATATCAGACGTCAGACGTAACGTCACGTGACCCTCCGCTCCACACCCTTCCCCTCCTCCTCCTCCTCAACAGCTGCGCTCTAATTCGGCACTACAGGGCATTGTAAACGTCATTCAATTTCTTGTACATTGCCAGCTTCCAACAGGCTGCACAATACTCTGTAAGAAAAAATGATGTTCGCTTTCAAATACATACTACACGGTTGTACATAGTATTGAATGCAAAAAAGAAGCAAGGTTTTCAAAACAAATTAGTATTTGTAGTTTTCAATTATGAAAAAAAAAAACACTTCCGATTTAGTCCATCATCCGCTTGCGCCCCCCACTGGGGCTGAGAGGCGCCTTATTTCATATCTAAGAAGACATTGTTAATTACCTACAAAGCAGACGACACCAGCTATAGCAACTGACAAAATGTGAACAATCGGGCGTCTCCTTCAAAATCCAACTTCCAGCATTTGCTGCATGCCTTCCTCCGTGCTTTGTGTGCGCCCGCGGGCTCGAGGTGCACAATATGCCGAAGCACTATCGAAGACAGGAGGCTCGCGCTGGAGGAGGGACAACTTAATTTCCTACCTGCCGTTCTTAACTGGTTAATGAAAATTATCAGATATAGAAAGCAGACGACGATAGCGGGCGGCAGTGCTGTTATCTGCATCTTCTAATGAGCAATCTCACGCCGGCGCGCGTGCACTTTTTGGTTATTGGGTTTTCAGGGAAACTTCATTAATCTCTTGAACCAGCTGCTAATCTTGCCCAAGAGTTTCAAGTTATGTTTTAGGCAACTTTTGTTATAATTTCATACCTTTAATAAATGAAAGATACAACACAAAGCGTGATGGGGCCGCTCTAGTCCCCGTTTACCTTATCCTCATAGACTTTTCACAAAATAAAACTGTTTTTGATAATAGGCAAACGATAAACTCCAGAATTTTAATGCTGACTTTTGTTTTCAGCAAGTTCTTAGTAAACTTTTTTTAATTATTAATCAACCGAGAGCGTGTTGGTGCGGGTCAGGAATGAAGAAACAATAACCATGTAGGGCACAGACAAGGCGACCACAATTTTCATGTTTTCTTTTTTTTTTTACTTTTGTTTCAGAAATTTTATATATTAAATTAGCTCGATTATTGTTGTAGTCACGCGGTACATATGACCTTACAAAACTAATTTTGAAATTTACCCCTTCTTACTTTTCGTTTTGAAAAGTGAGTATTTTGCTATATTTTCGATACTGGCAAAGGACGAAATTCGAAAATATTTACTTTTCTTCGAGTTCAGAATTTTTTTTTTTTAACTTTACCGGTGTGTTGTCTTAGTTAGGTGCTATATACATAGACGTCAAGCATGTATTTTACAGCGAGCATCTTTTGGTTTTCGCCTTAAAACTGAACATTATTTTTAATATTTACAATTTCAAATACAAAAAAAAAATATTTTTCGTTTAAAGAAATTATTAAGTTTTTCGTTGCGTGGAATCAGTACTATCCATAACCGTTGAGTTTATATTTTTAGGCCGACAAGCGTATCAGTTTCTGGAACTGATTTGTTTTGCTATATACTCACTGTTGTTAATTTATTTTAGAAAAGAGAGTAACCATTTTTTTATCAACATATCTTATAATTATATTTTGCTTCCCTTATTGCCAACACACATTAGTATTAAAGATAAATATGGTAGCGGGCTTCGAAAATATTAGAAATGTATAAATTAGCTTTTCAATATTTTTTTTATGTATCAGCGCGCTTAAAAACACTCGAAAATGCGTGACAAAACCTAGTGCATAATTTAGAATAATATATTTCCCTACTAAAACTGTGTTTATTTCACAGTTTCGCTTGAAACCTTTCTAATAAAATTGCCCGTTTTCGCAAACTTCACGGTGTCGACAGAAACAAAACAAAATTTATAGCAAAAATATTTTGGAAAAGCTATTTTTGCGTCGCAAAAATAGACGCAATCCGTGTAAATCCAATTTAGCCCTTGGTTGTATGGGGTTGAATGACCTGGACAATATTTAATCTTTTCCGTGAACAAGATTGCTAGGAAATTTGAAATTTCCAACCTAAAGCAAGTGAATGTAACTGTATCTCGAATTTCTTTTAATAAGGTATCAGAGTCGTTCTTTTAAGCACCGGTTTTTCGAGTTCTTTATGAACTTGGGTTAAGCTGGTATAAGAGTCTTGCCTAAGACTCCCTCGCTCTCTTGATTACATTTGCAAAGGCTTCTTTGAGTAACAATGCAAAAAAAGCAAAAGAAACGTATATTTCTTATACGTATATTCGGGCTCATTTGTCTGTGACGATATGGCGTTCTCTAGGGACATCAAAGCTATGTAGATAAAATTATGGTTATATTCCGTGAGATAAAATGCCATTCATTGCTTGCTTTGATAATTATGCAGAATAAAAAATGCAGAAAAAATTTAAGATAAAATAACCACTCACCAGTCAGCTTGGCTAAGTACCCGCTGCCACCTTGCATTAAGTCTTTCTGCACATGCGAGGGAAACTCAAAGAGCCGTTTCGTGCATGGTCTACTGCCTCCTTTTCTGTGCACTGAAATTATGTCGGCGTTCCGCAAACGTTCAACTATTAGTAAATTAGCCTAGTTAATATCTCCTCGAAAGTCTTTATAATTTTGGTTATTACAAAGTTTATGTATACACTGCTGATAACAAGTATAGAGTCTATTCGTCTTGATTTGTTTTTTGCAAGTATTGAGACCACATTATAATATACCAGTGCCTTCTTTGTTATGTTTGGTTTATATCAGACATCATAGGGTTCATCTATACGACTGAATCGTTTAGAGATCTTTCGAAGCAGGAGACAACCCTTGCATATAAAAAGCATCTCTGGTGGAGGAAAAGGGATATGTTCGTGAGGGTATGCGGAAGCAAGATAATTTCATTCGAGTTCCTAACAAGCCGAGGCAAACTCTTGAAAAAAAAAAACTTCAAACTCGCTCAAACAAACGTGCCGAAGCCTTGAGCAATTATGAAGTAGATGTTTTGTGCATACATGTCGCAAACCAGTAGAAATGTTCCTCTTATGCAAGTGTGCATCTTCCGTTTAATTGAGCATAATAAATATTGTTGTTCCTTGCTTGTGCTTCCTAGTGCAAAAGAGACACTCGAACTTTTTATCGGCTTGTATGCTCTCCCATACAAATTATAATTCCAGTTTGGCCATAATCTCGCTAAAATACTCATGCAGGTCCGTCAAAAAAGCAAGAGTCAGGAAATCTTGTCGATAAATCACGCATCTGTTACCTTCCTTATCTTTACATACAATCTAGTTGATCTTTGCAATGTCGATGGCAACGTCATTGCACTGGCGGCATGCTTTCGCGTGCCGCCAGTCAGTGTAATGACCCGCACATTTTTCGCGTGCTCGGGAATTTACTGGAATCAACATAGAAGGAGTGTCTTATTTTCAATACAGATAATTGGTTTAAACGAGTGAAGGAATTACCGTTACACTGCTTGGAATGTTATGTGGGGGGTATTTAAGTCGCAACAAACTCCCAGCGAACCATCATTGCGACTTCAAAGCAAAGAAAAATCATCCGTCATGTTCTCCAAGGTGCTATAACCTTTCTTACTTGGTCGACGCTATAGCGCACAGATGGAGCCGAATTGGTTGTACCGTTATCGTGAACAAATTAACATTGCCCTGATTTTTTCTCAGGTTCTTTCCTGCTGTCTTTTTGCCTTTGTGGCCTGCGGGGTTGTTGTCGAGCATGTGAGTATAGAAACGAGTAGATACTGTATAAAAATAACTAAATATTGTACAGAAACGACAAATTGTTTTAGAGACTAAATTTTGTACCTATATTACAAGATATCGCATACACTTGACCGTGTGTAGAAATGACTCCATAATGTTTTAGTTAAACGCGAAAACTTTATTAATGCAAATTATACTCAACGAACTTGCCAAATAAATATACTGTTAACTTCACTTACAGTAATATAAAACACAATTCACAGCCATCACTGAGCCCCAGTTAAAGTACTCGTAAGTAAACAACAATATTGAGTCCACACGCCGAACTGTACATTATACGGTTAAAGGCGAATATACTCACTGAAATTGTAGCCTCTTATTTATTTTATTTACACTATGTCTCTAAAGCTGTGAGATGGAGTGTGAGTAAATTATTGCCAAGGGTAAAAAAGTTTATAAAATATCTGGTAGTGAAAAAGATTTAATTTAGCAATCTTATAAAAATTATGAGGCATATGTGCTCGCGTAAGTTGAGGTTTGTTTCACCCCTTTCAAGGCAGTGAAAGTTTGGGGTGAAGTATTGACATCTCGTGAAATATAACTTTCAGTTAATCTCGCAGCTCTTTAGCATGCAGTCTTCGCATGACTCAGTGAAAATATACAAGAAACTATACAAGAGAAATCCACCTATGATGAGCCGTCATTCCCCTCTTTTCTTTTTACAATAGCCACCCCAGCCCTACAGCTTCGGCTTCGACAACATCGACGAGTTGGGCACCCGCATGACCCGTCAGGAGACAGGAGATGAGTTCAACAACAAGGTTGGCTCCTACAGCTACGTCGATGCCTTCGGTGTCAGCCGTGTTGTGAAGTACGTGGCCGACGCCACCGGCTTCCACCCGACGGTAGAGACCAACGAGCCAGGCACCAAGACCTCGGCCCCAGCCGATGCTCCCTTCTTCTCCACCGCCGTCGAGGGCCCACACCCGGTCGTCGTCAAGGCTGCCCCAGTGGCCGTCCACGCCGTGCAGGCTGCTCCAGTTGCCGTGAGCGCCGGTCATGCCGTACCTGCCGTGTACCCTGCCGCTGCCTTCCCCTAGGTTAATCATGATCACCTTACATAGGGCCTTGCCAAGCACTTCTTAGATATTAATAAATTATTGATACATATGAAATGAAACCTCATTCATAAAAAATATGTTTCAGTTTCCACTGACAATACACTCAAACTGTGTAAAGCAGTATACACCACACAATACACACACCGTGGTACCACAATCCAGGTATTATACCTGTTTTAGTTAGGGCATCCAGGTTAGGCGATTGCACTAGCACGCACCATAGTGCTTTTCGCGTCACAAGGGGTCTCAGTTATCTTTACATGCCACATCAGCTTCATTTGATCAGATGGTGCTAAAGGAATACTGACACCTCCCAAAAAAATTAGACGATTTAATATGGTGTAAGAAGGCTACCAATTCAATAGTTTGCTAGAGAGTCACGTATATTTTAATAAAGCCAAAAAACGCAATTTGCTCGAAACCCAAGGTGACACACGAGCACTGAGGAATGGCGGGACATGTCCACTAGAGCGGCGGGAGAAATATAGAGGAGGAGAAAGTTTCCGGAAGGCAGGTGGCTGCACCCAACATTCGTTTTTGTTAATTTTTTTTATTTTTTTTTTTTGACGTTGAAGACAATTTTAACAGTGTAATTGTCAGTCACACGAAGGGAGAACTCCTCGCTCGCAGTAATGCGCCAGTCGACTCTAGATCAGAAAGTTTGCGGCCAATGTTTTCTGCAAACGAACTCCCCAGGCTGCAAGTAAGGCGGCACCACGAATGGGCAACATTCGCACCTAGTAAAAAAATCGTACGTAAGCATATTCAAAATCAAATACGCACTTTGTGCTTGACGTTTGCGCGTGCTTCTAGCTCTTACCAATTCGCGTTCGTAAGACGAGAAGGGGGCGACGATTCGGCGACGTCTTAGTGCGAATCAGCTTGGTGGTTCGCATGAATTATTTTGATCGGTAAAATATTTCTCTTTCGAAGTTAGACAGATTCGCGGGTACCGCGAACGACACTTCTGAAGTAGAGGTAACACACCCGTCGTCCGCCGTCATTGGTTAGTGCCCTTCATCCAGCCGTCCAGCCCGCGACTCTCGAGGGGCTCCCGCGATCCCGCGATACGACGCCATGTTGAGAATTACGCATTGCATATGCTTCCCGCACTCTGCAACTTTTATTCAATCAACGTATTTGCAGCTTTTTAGAAGCCACAAAAAATGGGTCTCGTAAGTGGTTTTCTACTTTTAATATAGAGTATGTGCCTTCGATGATCCACGACCTTGATTATATTTGGTGGTTGAGTCCAAAAGGCACGCGACAACGAAGTAGAGAGTGAGCGCGACTCAAACCGGCCAGTTCTTGATCGGCAGTTTTCGAAAGAAAAATTAACTACTTTTCAGCCGCATATTCAGTTTGGGTAGGTAGGCTCTCATATATCATGTTCAAATAAAAACCTTTGCGAGAATAAATACGCAGTCAGTGTCCCTTTAATATTGTGAGAAAGATGAAGACGACCAAGAGGCAGTGGCTGGAGCGATCCTCTCAAACAAACCAAGCCCTGCCTGCTGGTCTTGCTTACACAAAATCATTATCCTTTTTCCATCTTCTTGTCCCGCTATATCTTCCACCCACGTGATTCTCCTAAATATAGCTAATGTAAGATAATAAGCAAAGCACGTCATACAATTTTTAAAGGAAATTAGTCATATTAGTCAATACACCACCCCCCCCTTCCTAATGAGCCTTTATATTTATAGCCTATAAGCTCTCAAAACAGACCGTGCTGCAGAGAGCTCGCGAAATGAGACGTCTCTCAATAGTGTTTGATGAAAAGGAACTCGGTTTTATTCGAAATAGTATCGCAATGTCCCGCTATAGTTTTGCAATTTAGATGTATTAGTTTGAGTGATGCCAATTGTTAACACGGAATGTCATATGGCTTGAACGTCTAACTCTACCCGGTTAGGTACGAGCAATGGACGCCGACAGACCAACTGCCAGGCGAACACTAACGCAGCGCTCGTCTCCTCACTGATTAGGCACCAATGCTAGCCGAACCTCCCTCTCGAGTACCTCCGTGTTACTCCCGGCAATGGGTAAAACGCCACGAGTTCAGACATACAGCGGCGCTCTGCTCCTTGTAACCAGCGCACTCTGTTCTTTCCCAGAATAACAGCGCAAGAGAGGGACATCCTCATTTGCTGCAACGGGTTGAGGGAATCCCGAGTTTATGGTTGTCTTTTGCCCGCGAGCTGCTGCCAGGGCTCTGCTCCGCGTTGCCGGATTCAGGTTGTTCTTTTACGCGCGCTTCGTCTATTGCGTTTTACACTCCAAGAGGAAATGAGAAAGCCGTATTTACACTGCTGCCCCAGAAGGTGGCACCCACAAGTAAGGCGCCCACGGAGATCTCACGCGATTGCCTTGCCCGTCACAGGGCCGCTTCATGCCATCCAGTCTACACATGTGTACAGAGTGTTTCCAGACTAACAGATCACATTCTGTGTTACCACTGCCTTTGCCGCGCTAGTACGGCAAAAGGGCGACATTTCTTGCTTATTATGCTGGCACCACGACTCAATGAATTTTAAACTAATTTGCTGCACAGCCGTTATTCATATCGAAAACCGACACGAGTTCTAGATACTATACGCAGAATACTTTGGTGTAACGCGCAATTGTGGTAAATGTTGAAGTTGGCGAAACTAATAAATCTTTCTCAGAGCTCTGGTACAACACTAGTAAATTCAAATGGGCAGGAAAAAACCTCGAATTATAAATTCAGAATCTTCAAGGTGCGGCATTTATCACATGTTATTAAGGCAGTGCAAACAATCGCACTCAAAAATTGTCTGTCATATTTTTTTTCTTTTCTCGTCATTATTATAATTAAGAATGACGCTAACATTTAAAAGTTTCGCACGCACTCAAGGCAACTTAATATATCGCTGATGAGGGTCATTTCGCACAACCGAACTTTTGAGTTGCCCTACACCCTCTTATTTTAAAGAAAAACACCGCTTGCATTCTTGTACTGTGAGATAAGCAATGTTTTTTGTCCAGCAGAACCGAGTACTAGGAGAATGTACTGTAATTATATGAGAACCGTGGCCACATCCCACCAGACGCAAAACTCAGCACGCACGCGATTAAACTAGGCATCTTTAGTTCACGTTGTGCTGCCCTCTGACCTAAGTTACCTGAGGGGTTGTTGAATATGCCTGTTTACTGGGGTTGCATTTTAAAACTCCAGGTTACAGGGCTCGCAGTAGTATTATTTAGGTTATACGGGTCATTCTACACCAAACAATCCAGGCCCGAATTCGATCCTCACGGCTGCTTGATGGGTGCTTGCAATTGAATTTGCCCAAACTCTCATGGGTAAACAATATAAATGTATGAACAAAATATGCCTCTCAGCTCTCTTTCACAATCGGAGCTGCACCCAGATTGAAAAATCGTGGCTGTTATTGCATCAAAAGTGTGATTCGGGAGTCGAATGCGTCTGGAGAATTGAAGGTGCGGAAGAGAGTTGGCATGCGATTTGTGATTGCTGAGTCGCAGCCTGAAAGGGGTCCCGGTCTGGCCTGCGTAGTCCATGTCGCAAAGGTTGCATCGCAATACGTAGATAACATCTGCCGAGTGAAGTTGAGGATTGCATTAATTTTGAACGAGAAATCTGATTTGGCGTTTTTAATCTCGTTGGTGTGTACTATGTGGTCGCAAACCTGGCAACTGGACTTTCCGCAAGGCTGGCAACCAAAATCGGGAGAAGAAGAGCTCAGAAACCAAGATGTTTTTGAGGTTTCTGCCTCGCCGGTAGACTACTCGTGGTGGTTCCAGAAATAACGTGCTAAATCTATCGCTCTGCTGTAAGATCCTAAAGTGTTTTTTAGAATGTTATTTCAATTTGGAAGTATGGCCGAATAAGTGACTACCAGGTTAGCACTTTGGTTCTTACGTGTGGTGGGTTGAGGCTGGTTAGTAAGGCGATGTCTATCCAGCGCACGGGCTCTTTCGATGGCCTTGTCAACCACAGTAAGAGAATATTTTTTGCACTGTGAGTACCGTTTTTTATTCCTCTGCGTGGCGATCAAACTCAGTAAAATTGGAGGAAGTTCTTTTTAATCTATGTGCTTGGTAGTGTATGGAATGCTTGTTTTGCTTGCTTCGGGTGTGAACTGTTAAAGTGAGGGTACTGTTGGCGGTCCGTGGATTTTCCGTAGAGTTTCGTTGAGAGGCGGTTTTCGTGAATTTCTACGGTCACGTCCAAAAATGTCTGCTTGTTGCGGAGTAATAGTGCGAGAAGTGCATATTATAATGAAAGGCGTTGAAATTACCAGTAAATGTTAGAACGTCTGCCCCTCTGTATGGCCAATTTAAAAACATATCGTAAATCTACCGTTTATGAAATAGTGGTTTTAATTCGTGGTTGGAGAGAAAACGGAACTCTAGATTGGCCAAAAAAAGGTTGGCATAGTTTGGGCCCATCTTTGTGCCAACTGCCGTGCCCCGTACCTGCAGATAGTGCTTTCCTCCGAATTCCAAATTCAGAGTTATTGTGTTCTAAAACTAACATAATTAGTGTAGCAAGAACGTTATCGTTCTCACCAACGTTTGGTGGGCTTTTGTTACAGGCACTTATTACTGCCTCGATACCGCCCTGAAGAGGAATATTCGTGTAAAAGGACCCAACGTCCATGGCGACCTAGAGTGGTTTAGTCGGTGTAATAGGCAGCGATATCTCAAGGAGGAAGTGACTTCTTTCCTTTAGGTATACTGGGACTCCAGGTGGGAGGTTCATTTTAAGGAAGTTAACAAAACTTAAAATTTGTTCGGTTACTGTGTCCATTCCTGACACAGTTGCTCGTCCTGAGTTTCCTGGTTTGTGAATTTCGGGTAATGTATAAAAGCATCCAAGTTTGCGATAGACGTGTTTCATTGCTTTGGTGTACTTTTCAGTAGGATTCTCCTGTAGTTCTGTGTAAATATTTTTGTCGTTAAGCTGCCTGAATTTTTTATCCAAGCAATCTTGCTTCTTTTGATTCACTATCGCTCCTCCTTTATCTGCCGGTTTGATGGTAATATCGTCTCTCGAGTACAATGCACGATTAGCGGCGCGTTCGGCAGAGGTGAGATTGTAGCGTAATTTATTCTGCTGTTTACAGCTCTGTATTACATATTGTTGTACCAATTCGGTGATAAGTCGTGGTACTTGCTACTCTGTGCGTTGAAAGTCCTCAACTGGTCGGACGCATTCGGGATTCGTTCTCGGTTGTCGTGGGGTTACTCACGGAAATACTCTTTTAGTTGCAGGTTCCTGGTAAAATCAGCTAAATCCTTAAACATTTGAAACTCATTAAATTATCCAGAAGAGGGGCAAAAACTAAGGTCCTTTGAACATATGGACATCTCCGCGGCCGATTAGTTGACGTTGGACAAATTACGTTTTGTTGTTTATCGGATGTTCTGGGGGTAAATGCTCGCTCTATTAGTGTCGTCTCCTTGTGAAGTGGCTGCTGCAGCATGAGCTTGTTGCACGTGCCAGGTGTAAATTGTTCGTTTGGTCCGCTGGTATGTTAGTCACGTGGTTGCCACCAGGTTCTGTGTTGGAGATTCTGTCCGCTAAATGTTACTCGCGTGGTTCTCACGAGCTATTGTGTTGGAGGAGCGAGATGTACCTACGTTATCACGTGCTAGTTTCTTCGTTTCTGCGGCATTAAATTCACTGAGTTGTTTTTTCTCGTATGCTGAGAGCTCCCTATTTTCTCTTAGACTAGAATAATTGTTGAGTTTAATGTGGCTCTCCCTGTCGGTGAGCTCTGCTGCGCGACGCTCACTGTGTTGAATGCTAACTTTCAATAGCTGGCGTGAGGCTGTTTTTAGGATGCGGATCCACTCATTATGTTCGTTTTCGTAAAACGCGCTCGCTGAAGGGTTCAGTTTTATGTTTAGTCTTTTAAGTGCGAAGCCCGAGTCAAGATAATATTGCAGTGTTTGAGTGTGGAGCGCGTGTCGGATCTGCTTATCTATGAATTTTCGTAAGTCCAGAAATGACCTGGAATGATGGTGTTCGGGAGGAATAGTACCTGCTGAATCGGTGAGTAAAAAACGAGACGCCCTTGTTTGGACGACATCTACGTAGCTTCTGCGCAGATTGTAATGGTTGGCAGGAACAGCTCTATCTTGAGTTCTCACCCTGGTCGCCGAAGCGGTCTGGGACGGTGTTGGGTTTAAAGCAGGGAATTAGTTGTCAAATCGTTGGCCCGTGCTGTCTGTATTGGAAGCCATAGGTGGAGATTGAAACTCTTAGCGTGGAAGTTCTGGAGGAGAAGTGGTGGCTTCCGCCTCTCTCTGGGTTGGCAATGCCTGGGGTATCCGTATTGAATCACTTGTGGCCCCGCCTCACACTTGGGGGGCCATACCCTGGGGCTCTTTTGAGAAGCACTCATGGCTCCATAATGGCACTTGATTGGCAATGCCTGCGGAGCAGAGAGCGACATGTTCGATGCGGGAGGGGTATACGATGCAAAGGGGACTCTCTGGAGGAGCACTCGTGATTTAGGCCCCGCTCTCGGTTGGTGATGGCTGGTGCCATCACCAACCGAGAGCGGGACCACAAGGCTTTTGGCAACAGCCTCGAACTCGGTCTGCGATGCCTGTGGGCCCTCTGGAGGAGCACTCGTAGCTTCGGCCTCGCTCCAGGTTGGTGATGCCGGGGGGCTATTTGTCGGAACACTCACGGCTTCTGTCTTGCTCTCGGTTGTTGATGCCCGGAGGGCACGTAGTGGGATGCCAAAAGGGGAACGGTGGCTACTGGATTCCTTCGGGACGACGGGGAAAGAACGGTCGAGTTCTAGCTACCAAATGATGCCACCAACGTAGCTGTTGGGATTTTGGTCAGCCACGCAGAATACCTCTGGCTTTTGCCATCGCCGAACACTTCAAAGTGCCGGGCCAAGGTAGCCACTCACTCAAAACTGGGATGAATCCCATCTGCTGGCAGGAAGCGTCGCGTTGGTAGATGTACAAAGCCGTGATAAAGTACACAATTGTAAGAACCTCCAGGCATAGGTTATTAATCTCCTCATTGAAGTACTCTGCCTCGATATATATATATATATATATTGGTAATGAATTGTCTAGAATCAAACAAACAAACGAGGAATTTGTTTTTTTCTTTATTACCAATACTGAGAGTATTGCATAACATTCAGTCTTTGAAGAAAACAAAAAAGGTGTTCGGTCTCGTAGTACATGCGTTATGGTTACATTTTGTTAGTAGCTTAAATCACACAAAAACAAGGTTTGAAATGCAGGATTTGTTTTTAAAGCGAAACATTTATTTTAAAAGTTTGTTTTATTATTTAAAGGTATTAAAGGTGTTCGGTCTAATATACATACATAACTCTTGTAAAAGTTTAGAATAGAAACACAAAATGGTAAATATTTTGAAAAATGTTGTAGTTATCGTTTAAAATAGAGTATATGATATCTTGCCTCCCCGTACTGGGGCACACAGGCACATTACGCATACATTAGCCGACGATTTTACTGAACTAAAAAGCAGACGACGCCGGCTATTGTAAGTGAAAAAATGAGAGCAGTCGGTCGTGTGCTTCGAACGCCCAAACCTTTGCAAACACTCCATGCCTTCCGCCGTGCTTTGGTTGCGAACGCGGGCTCGAAGTGAACAAGGCCCCAAGCGTATCGAAGGCCGAAAGCTCTCGCTTAAGGCGGGACAACTTAAAGGGATACTGACAGGATATTTATGCTCCCCAATGTTTTTGCTTGTACATGACATATGAGAGCCCAACAAACCAGAACACAATTTTTGGTTCCACCGAAAACCACCGAAAGAAAACTGGCCGGCTTTAGTCGCGCTCACCCTCCTCTCCGTTGTCACGTGCCGTTTTGTATGGTTTAGACACACACAAACACCAATTATAATCAAAGTCGAAGGTCATCGAAAACATACAATCAATATTAAAAATAGAAAAAAAAAATGATACCCATTTTTTGTGGCTTCTAAAATGCTGCAAATACGTTGATTGGAAAAAAAAAAACTGTTGCACAAAGAACCTTAATCACTCTGTGCCTTCTCTGCGCAATTATCAACATAGCGTCGTATCACGGGACTGTAACTAGCAAGCAGTGTTGTACAAGTTCCCCTCCAAAAAAAAAGAAATAGAACGGAAGATCGTTCCACGTTCCTTTTGATTTTCGAAACGCGTTCCCATTACAAGTTCGATATGTTAAAAAAGAAACTCGTTGCCATTAAGTTAAAAAATGAAATGTATCGTTACATTTACGTTATATTTGTAATTTGCTGATTACTATACTTAGTTAAGTAGAGGAAGGTTTTTTTTTTTTTTTTATCTGTCCCATTAAATGGGAACGTATCATTTTGAATGCCGTGATGGAAGGGCACCAAGAGAAGAAACCAAGCGGAAGGAGGGTTTCACTTGTTGATATATTCGCCTTTAAAAATCTCATCTTTTAACCATATTCACGTTTTTGGTGGGCGATTCGGACGAGCCAAATGTACTGTTTCCCCACATTGCGGGAGCATTTTACAGCAACCTCGCACGTTCCAATCTGACGAAGTCCCTTGTTCGAACTCAACAACGGTTGCCTCTCAATGTTGCTGTCCGCAAGACGAGCAGGTGAAGAAGAGGGTAGGGTCTTCGGAAGGTCAGTCTTGAAATTTACAAGTCCTTCTTCGTGAAGGTTGGATTCGTTGTTCATTTTGAAGGTGTGGAACAAGGGAAGAAGGGGAAAATGTTATTTCTGTGTATCTTTTAAGTGACCAATGTTCGGCATACAAGGGTGTGTTCAATATCTGGTAACCTGTTATTTTGTTTAACTGTAAATATCTTTGCGGGAGTTCATTGATGGCTGTGGTCGCCCTTAGATTTCCGGGTGTATGAAGATTCGTGAAAGCAAAGAAAGTGGCTGAGTTTGAAACGTCCTTCTTTCTGTGTCTTTTCATTCGACTAAAAGTTTTGCATTTTGCACCACAGTCTCGGGCACTGAAAATCGAATCAATGTCCACTAGCTCTCCTGCACCCTACAGTTACCAAGTGAGGACCATACAAAATAAACCCTAAGATAAGTAATTAAAAAGTTAACGAAATCGTGCTCTTCATAAAGATGTTATTTTTATATTTTTATAATTTCCCTCTTAGAAATGGAACACAAATTACCTCACTGCACGAAAAAAAGGAACGCCGTTTCTTTCTTCGTTTCAGTAAAAATGTAATGCGTTCCCGTTCCAGTTCCACCGATGCAAAATGGAACGGCGGCGTTCCTTCGTTCCTCCTAAAAGGAACGCCGTTCCGTACAACACTGTTTGCGCGGGCTGGACGGCTGAACGAAGCGTAGTAAGCGAAGGCAGCGTACGACGTGCGTGGGACCTCTACCTCAGAACGGTTCGTGGTTCGGCGAATTTGTCTTACATCGAAAGAGAAATATTTTACCAATCAAAACAATTAGCATTTCATGCGTAGGACACGCCCGACCAGCCAGTTGATTCGCTTCAAGACGTCGCCGAGTCGTCGCCCCTTCTGGCTGAAGACATCGCTCGCCTTACAAACACGATTGGTAAGAGCTTGAAAAACGCGCAAACGTCAATCACGAAGTGCTTGATTTTCACGTTTTTCGTGCTACGTGCGACGCGCGACGTGCGCGGGTTTCGTCTGCTGCAAACTAAAATCGCACGGCCCAAAAAACGAAAAAAAAAAAAGAACGCAGTTGCGTGTAGCCACGTCACCTCCGGCAACTCTCCTCTTCTCACAATTCTTCTTCCTCCCGGTCCAGTTTCGGTTTCGGTTTCAAGCAGTTGCGTTTTGTTTTTGTTTTTGTTTTCTTACTTTAATAAGTTATACGTGGCGCTGTAGCAAAATAGTTATTGGGTAGACCTCTGGCAGCACAATAGATCGCCTAACAAAAAAATCTATATTTTTTTTTTGTGTGTGTGTGTGTGGGGGGGGGGGGGGGGCAGCAGTGTCCTTTTAGGCTCCTCTCTACCGTTCTAACCATGTTAATGACCATTCTCAGATATAGAAAGCAGACGACGATAGCAAGCGACAGCGCTGCCGTATGCGTCTTGAGAACAATCTCGCACCATGGGGCGATCTTTTTTTGTGAATAGGGTTTTCAGGCAACCTTTATTAATCCATGGAACCGGATGCTAATTTTGCTCAACAGTCTCAAGTTATGGTTTAAGAAACTTTCGTTGTATATTGTGCCCTTACTAAGTGAAGTCAAAGAGACAACATCAAGCGTGATCGGGTCACTCTAGTCCCCGTTTACTTTATCCTCGTAGACTTTTATCAAAATAAAACAGTTTTTGATTCGGAAGTGCAAGCAATAAGACTACATATATTTAGTGCTGAATTTTGTTTCAGAATGTGTTTTTTTAGAGCTTTAGACTCTTAAATGTTCGCGTGTATCCTTGTATTCACAGTACATAAGAGTAAAATATATATTTTTTTAACGGAACAACTATTAGATTCCGCTTTCAAAACTGAGCATTTTTCAAAATTTTGAAAACTAGCAAAGCACCAAATTCGAAAATATTTTTAGTGGGAAATTTGTTTTCACACTTTACCCGTTAGTTGTATTAGTTACAAGCTAAATATAGCCGTAAAGTAAGTATTTTAAATCGACCACCATTTCGTTTTCGCTTTAGAACAGAACATTTTGCAATATTTATAAGTTCAAAGTGAAATTCAAAAATTCCTTTTTCGCCTTCAAAAATAATTTTTTTTTTTTTTTATAAATTTAGTCGTTTTGTGGAATCAATGTTACTAATAACATTAATTACAATAGTACATAATTTTTCAACGACCAGATTTATCCGTTTTTAAAATTGAGTTTCTTGCTATATATTTAATATGGTCTATTTATTTTAGAAAAACAAGTAACAGGTTTCTCCAAACCATATATTTTAAAATACTTTGCTTCGCTTACTACTTACTATTTTGAGACCTGTATTTTTCCTTCTTTTATTTTTCTCGGTCTCGTGGTGTTTTTACTATGTACACACATTAGTTTTAAATTGTATTATGGTAGCATATTTTTGAAAATAAGGTGTAAATATTATCTCTTTATGCCATTGTTAATGCATCCGCATCATTAGAAGCACTCTGAAATGCGTGGCAAAACCTTTTGATTAATTTAGAATAATATATTGACGGACTACAACGTTGTTTAGTTAACAGCCTCGCTTAAAACCTTACTGGACTAAATTATGCGTTTTCTACAAATTCAAAGGTTCGTCATACAAAACTATAAAAACGTTATAGCAAAAATATTTTGCAAAATGCATTTTTACATCACCAATAACACAAAGGTTTTGAACGGATTCCGTGGAGGTGGAATTTAGGCCTGGATGGTGTGGCGCTCAATGACCCACAAACTATTGAATCTTTCCCGTGAACAAGATTCCCCTGAATTTTTTGAAGTTCTGATCTAAATCAAGCAAAATGTAGCTATATGCACACAAATATTTATCTCTAGGTTAGCTCCAGATTGTGTAACAAACACACATTTTTTAAGAGTAGTCGGTATTTGATCAATCTCTCTGATGCCGTGCAATATTTAGAAAACCTCAATCCAATTTATGTAAAATCTAATGCACCCAGCAGATGTTTAAAAAGCAATATGTGAAGCATGTACAGGCAAATAAATAAAATGACGCATGGTATTTAAACAAAACTACGATAATTAAATGAAATGCTAATGTAGTGACTGCGATGACCAATATGTTTTCTTTATTGACTATTAAATTTAGATTCATGCGCAATTACCGCCATTTAATGCAAGAGAAATATCGTTCGAAACACTTTCGAACGTTCATCAACGATATCACTCGTGGCATGTCATTTATATGTGGATCGTGCACGGCACGATAACTGCAGCAATATTTTTTTTTTCTATTCTGGTGGTAGTTGAGCATTGTGGAGCTGGTGGTAGTTAAACATAGTAAAAACACCCCGAGACTGGGAACAAGAAAGGATTTCTGCTCTAAAACGTTTTGGCAACGTTTGTTCGCGGCGAGAGATTCAAACTTCTCGAAGAACAAATTCTACCACTGTAGCTTAATTCACAGGCTGCTTTGTCACATTCGAATTCAATAGGCATGGGGCGCTCAACTTTCGATCGGCCATTTTATATTATGTATGAGGCGAACGTCTTTACCGTCAAGCAAAACCTTGCAGATCTAATATGGGCCAGGTGAGTCTACAACTTAATTCGTGGGCTAATTTCAGCTTAAGAAAATTGTTAAACTCAGATAAAATATTTAAAAAAATAAAAACACTAGCAGTCCTGAATTAAATTAGTAAAATCGTAAGTAAATAAATTTATAAAAACTATTTAGAATAGTTTCGCCTGAATATCACACATCATTTTATATCTTTGTGTTTGCATACCTCGCGTAATTGTGAAGATTTTCTGGCGGTGACTATTACTAATTTTTTTTTAATTTGCTTTGAAGTTTCTTTTTAATATTGTGGACAACAAAATTTGTTCTCAAGATTAATTGACTACTTTTGGAGAACTTGTGATTTGTACGGACTTTGGAGCCATCCTATTAATCTATTTCCTGTTGTAATAAACATATTTAATTTATTTGAACGGAGAGGTTTTCTCACTCCAGATAAAATGGGCTGATTACGAAATTCCAGGTGAAGTGGGATGATTTACTGAATTACATTAATCCCCAGACACTTTCCAATTAAAACCTCACTTACAAACTTACTCATTAAAATATCTCTACTTCATCGAAATTAATAAACGAATTATGCTAAACGTTATCATATTCCCAAATAGTAGGCCCTTTCGCAAAGACCAATATGACATTACCGTTGCCTCTGTGCAGTGCATATTTTTCGAAGGAACGATTTGTTCAACCTTACGAGAAGCACCCTGTATGGCAATCCCTGCGCGTTTATAAACATAATCAAAATGACCTCTAAAGTTTGGTGAAACAATGGCCTTTTTTTCAGCCTTTATATTGTTCAGATGATGGTGTTGGCCGTATATAGGACAGGAAAGGACAACATGACAGAATACACAAAGGATTAATGAAGGCCTGGCTAGCACGTTGGTCCTGGAGACGGTGTTCCTGCGCGTCACTGCCCCGTCGTAGTCCCACCTTCCTAATATATTCCACTTGTTCCAGATAGATCATTCTTTTCCTTGATAGCTTTGATATTAATATATATTACAATTTTCACAATATCAGCCCATCCCGTATAATATCTTAATTGTGATTGTGTAAAACATTTTATAATAAGACGAGGAAAGCAAGCACGAGCAAGATTGAGTAGTGTTTACAGAACGACTAAAGCGACGTGTTCTCCACCATTTGAAGGCAACTTTATTTAACGTGAAAACCTTTAATGGCAGATTTCGTTTCGAGAGCCATGACATTCTACATGTTATGGTGCCGTATGTATACTTAATTTATAAACATTCAATAATATAAAAAAGTAAATTTTAAACCTTGTTTACCAGAAACGAGCTTTGCATAAAAAGGGAAAACATGCGACCAGTGCCGCATATGAAGCATAAAAAATAACAGCCGCACCTAGCCTGAGGGTTAAATTCTATTCTATCTTGAGCCACTTCTGGTTTATGAAAACTAAGATAGTATCTCTTACTACATTCCTTTTTTTGCCCTATCCACGTTCCTCTGCTCAGCAATTTTATTAAAAAAGAGATATTTTTCCCAGACCGCCCATTGGTTTATAAGATAAGCTATAACATAATAAAACCGCTCTAGAAGGAACTGCGCTTGGTATATAAGCAAACGTCAGCTTCATATGCAGCACCGATCTCACTCCGAACAGAGAGGAAAAGTACCCACGATGTTCTCTAAGGTACGCGGATATCCCACACTCTGAGAACGGCTTAGCATTCAGATCCATGATCTGGAGTTTTGCTTTCCCTTTCTGTAAAATAACGGTTCACCTCTTCGTTGCAGATTCTTCTGTGCTGCCTTTTCGCCTACGTGGCCTGCGGTGTTGTTGTTGAGCACGTGAGTCTGCCGAAATAATTTTGCAATATTTTAATAGCAACGTTTCTGCACTACTTTCTTCAAATATATGCTACGCAAACGTTCTTTGCATCAGAATGTATTACGAACCAACCGTACCACATGTTTGCTACAAAGTAGAAGATAACCAGTAGCTCAGGCTGTGATTGTTTCTCGCTTTTTGTCAACAACATGACAATATTTAGAAAAAAACATATGACTCCTACTTTCAAAGCTGACGACGCTAAGATTCCTATTAGAAATCATTTTAAATTTATTGTAGCTTCTCGAACGCGATGCGATGTAACAGAAACGTTCAACCTCTGGGCGACTCAAGCATTTGTCTAAAGGGAGATGAACACTGAGTTGATGCTAACACCTCAAATAAACATATTCACTCTGCCGTGATGCTCATCATCACTTCGTATCATTATGATGCATGAAACAATACTGCAACAACCGAAACTCTTTCCAATTATTTTTTTCCGTGTACCACGTACTTTTGCAGGCTCCACCCCAGCCTTACAGCTTCGGCTTCGACAACGTCGACGAGTTCGGCACCCGCATGACCCGTCAGGAGACAGGAGATGAGTTCAACAACAAGGTCGGGTCCTATAGCTACGTCGATGCCTTGGGTGTCTCCCGTGTGGTGAAGTACGTCGCTGACGCCACCGGATTCCACCCGACCGTCGAGACCAACGAGCCAGGAACAAAGACCTCGGTCCCAGCCGACGCTCCGTTCTTCTCCAGCGCCGTTGAGGGCCCACACCCGGTCGTTGTCAAGGCCGCCCCAGTGGCCGCGGTTCACGCTGTCCACGCTGCTCCAGTTGCCGTGCGCGCAGTCCACGCCGCCCCAGTGGTGCACGCTGCTCCCTTCGCCTACGCGCACCACGCTCCTCTGGCCTACGGTCTTGCCAAGCACTTTTAAAAATTTAATAAATTATTGACGCATGGGAAATTAGGCTCTGATGAATGCGATTGTATTTCAGGTTCCCTCTCACAACGGGCACACTCTCCGTTAAGCAAACGATTTCACTCACGCAATACAGCATAGTACTGAATGTTGCAGGTTTTATGCTTCAGTCAGTATGGTTATGATATTTGTAACCTCATAAACCATTTATTATTTGAGTTAGCTACTGTTCTAAAATATTACCTCAATGTACACGAATAGGAACTGATTTTAACTCTGTGTCAGTTTGCAATGTATGAATGCAGCTATGATCTGGCAATCATCTTTTCATATAGAACTAATCGGACAGAGCAATAATCTCAGCGATTCGTAGTAGACATAGACACATCAACTTAAAAAGAGCAACCATTGACGTGTCCCGAGCGTATTTTCATCGCTTCGTGGACAATGACAATGAGGTATAGCCGATAACCACGCACTCGATTTCTTGAGTTATAAGTAACTAAATTTCGACATAATCTAGAAGCCATGAAAAACACATGTATGGCTTTTTATTGGGGAGAGGGGGGGGGGGCGATCGGTTGCCAAGTGTGTTAAAGCACCGCAGCTCAGAGCACGTGGAGCGAAAGCTTGCGCTGCAGAACCCAGGGGTCCTAGGTTAAATCCCCACCCCTGAACGTTTATATCTGGAACAAGCATCGAACCGGCATGGGGTCATGCGTCACTACTGCTTGATGCGCATTAGAAACCTCAGGCTAGCGGTTGTACAGCACTGGCTAAAATTTTCATATACATCTGAGACACCAGACGGCCATTGCGGCTGAATGCATTTATGGCACTCTAAACACACACACAGCACAATTACTTGTTCATAGCGTTTTCAGAGAAAATCTTCCAGAATGTGCGCAGAATACATTTATCTTAAAAGATACATAATTTAAAATTTTGAAATACAGCTTAATTTATGTTTTATATCTTTATACCGATTGTTAGTCAAGGAGGATTTGCTTTGCGTCAATGACCTAGTAAATACGCAGTGGTAAAGCCACCACTTATATTGGTTCTGGAAGCTTCAATTGTAATCTATACCTTTTCGTGCTTTACATATGATGATAAAAAAATATATATATCGACCACCACGAGGAAGTTGTTTATGTCGACTATACATGAGTGTTGGCTGGGATGCCTGTGCACTAGTAATATAATCGGCCGTATTGGATAGGAGTCAACTAAAACTCCGAAAGCGTTGCAATACTTGTGCTCTTAAGTTATAAAGGAACTCCCACCAGGCCCTACAAAACTATGTGCCAAACGTTTCAAAACGATTTGCTTCTTCTTCAGAGGCAGCTATAATTGTTTGAAAGAAGAACTTATTCTATGGTAGTTGTGATTTGGTTTTCCTTCGTCAAGTGGCGTACTGCGTTTATGCACACGAATTGTAAAACGCCAAGGGATCTGTTGATGTTGCCTGGCGTATTTTGGATGTGTCATGATTTAATAAAAAGTCTGAGCCGGGGGTTACACTCGAGCTCGAGGAGGCACGATTTCTTGAAGTCCATTCAATGATCTTTGATGTCAGAATGTTACGCAACAGCCCTTCCCTCCTGGTCAAATTCGAGGAGGTTGTTTTTGTGTCGGACAAGCTGTAACGGGACGTTCAGTAATGAGGACAGGCCAGTTGGGTATCGAGAAGCGAACAGAACGCACGAAACGAACGTTTCTTACGGCGGCTTATATATATATGGAATGTCATGGTTGCTAGGCACAAGGATGAATGCCTCAAGAGCATGAGGCCATTGCAGAAGCCTTTCATGAAAATTCTGTTAGCAAGTGTCATACACCACCACCAGATTGAGCGCGCGAGAGCTCTTTTTTTTTGTGCTGTGTTTTCTTCTTTTTCCTCCTCCTTCGAAGTTAGTCCTAATAAAAACAGCGATGTGACGCTATGGAGGCCACGCCTCGTCCCTCCTCGCCGGGCATTACGTTTATTCCCATTGCGCGCCGCGACACTGCATATATTTAATAACCAACAAATTCTTCATTTCGGACGTTGTATCTGGCGGGGCAATCGTAACAGGGAATTCTATACACGAATCATTGTTTCTTTTCTTTAGGTGGGCGGTTTTTCGGACGTGGTCTAAGTCGTCCCAGTGTTGACATAGGCTTGTGGGCTACCTGAATTCCGTCTTTTGCAAACACGCCAACCTTTGCCTCACTTGTACCCATCGTAAAATGAATGTGAGACTTAAACGTCGATTAAAGATGCTAGCACAATATAAAATTCTTCAGTACATAAGTTACGTGCTGGTTTGAGTGAACGATTGTTATATTGATAGCTTAAATTTATTTTGTAATTATCCATTCTTACTAGTAATCGGGTGAGTGACACATTTATAGCTGACTGCTAAATTATCCTTTAAAGCAGACCGGGACAATGTACTTTATTTAACATTATTCGCGTGCAGTAGCTCTGCTGCCGCAGAAAATCTGGTTCTAGAGTAATGACTCACTGGGGAGCCCTTTATTTTGTTTTAATTTTTTGTTGTTATAATTTTCACCTCTATTTACCGAAGCAGCATTGACGAAATTCTAGGGAAATAAATGAACTGCGCAAAGGACGATGACATAGGCAGAAACAAGTACGACACACCGAGCGCAGTTTATTTAGATCCCTAGACATAAACCGAGTAGCCGGCAAAAGGTGTTACAAAATCCAATTTATTGCGAATTTCGTCAAACGTTAAAAATTAACCTATATATATTTTCTTTATTGGCAGTCAAGTTTACTATTCGAAAAATTTTAGAACTGCACTTTTCTCATACATGCTTCACCCGGAAGCTAAGTTTCGTTGAGCCTAATGAATATGAGTTTGAGATTGCAAACCCGAGAGTTAACTACATGAATAATTTAATGGCCAAAGGTATAGACCTTATTCAAATAAATGGCCAAAAATTCAATATTGCACGCTGACACACCGCACCTCTAATAAAGATGCACTATTGCAACCCCTTCGCAAAAATATCAAAGCCAGGGGTTGCGTTCACCAAAGCAAAGGTGAAATAGTCGAGCTTTTTTAAAGTGTGTTCTTCTAGGCTTTACAGATTTGTTTAAAAGAAGCCGAGAAAGCTACATTAATGGCGTCTGTGCAGGTGAGTTATGCGGCCAGGGGAATATAATCTAGGGGGCTAATGGTCAAGATAAGTCGGGTAACAAACTCAAATTTGTTAATTAACTTTCATTTAGTGAAACTAAACATGGGATTCTAATTAGAAACTTGTTGAGTATCATAAAAAACCAATATATAAGTGACTAGGAAAGACTTTGAGCGCGTGGGAAGCGCAATACTTCGCTAAATCTCCGACTCGTGCAACAGGCACAAGGCTGCCGGTGAGAAAACGCCTTTGATAAAACACAGAAAAACCACTCGGTCGCCTTGCGCCTGCTGCACGAGTGGGAATTTAGCGGTTTACCGCACGTGCTTCCCACGTGCTCCAAAACGGTTTTCGTATATTCACTAGGTAATTTAGTGTTTTTGACGACGCGCAGCAAGTTTCTAATTGAAACGAAATGTTTATTTTCACTACTTAAATATCAACGAACACAATTTATTAGTTAATTTTAGTTATTGTGACTAGTGTACCCCTATATTATGTCCCCCTGGCCGTATAACTGACCTGCAAAAATCGCATTAGTGTAGCTTTCACGAAATTATAACACATATATGTAAAAGAAAAAACAACAGAAGAAACCCGTAGATATTTAGGCTCTGCTGAGAACTGAATTAATACAATCTTTTTCACTTCTATCTCGTTTTCTCCGTTATCAAATGGAATGCACGAATGGCCCTAATCGCCATATTTTGCTCACGCATGAAAGTGATCACACTAATACGAGAAAGTTACGTTTTGTTAGATTGAGGAAGGTCTTTTAGAACATTAGCACATTAAAAGCGCGAACCCAATCCTCTTAATTTAGTAAGTCCTAGCTTTTTTATTTCTTATGGGACCGACGCTGGCGAATGAATTCAAACTAATTAACTGTAAGAAAATGTAAGAGAATATAAGTATTCCTAATTCTATAATCTAAACAAATAAACAGTTCATAACTCAGATGACCGGAATGGCCGCTGTGCCGCGGAGGCACATAATTCACGCCGAACAGAGCGACTTTAGATAAAGCTGACACGGGAGGAACCTCCACCGAGTGTGCCGGCGATGCGAAGCCAAAATCAGTATGCTCACAATATCTGCAACTGCAACGGCCTGTCTTCTCAAATAGAGAGGGGCGTTAGCAGGGCAGTGCATGTAAAAAATTAAGAAAGCAGGAAAAATAAACGTTGTCAACAAAAGAGAACCTCGCAAAGGAAGGAAAAAACTGAGATGAGTCCAGCATATAAAAGACGCAAAATAACATCTGTTCTTTCCCAGTTCGTCGTCAAAAGATAAGCTCTTTTTTTCAGCAGACTAAAGCAAAACAAAGTTAAGATAAATCGTCTCGTCACATTCCTTTCCTTTAGCCCCTTACACGTTCCAGTGCTATTTAATTCATCTGACATAGTTTCTATTTCGCGCGCCGCTGATTCGTTAGCCACAGCACAGAAGCATGCTAAGGCGTGTCTATAACATACTCTGCGAGGTATATAAGCAACGGTCGGCTACAAACAAACCACGATTTCCAGCCAAGAAGGAAAGTAATCACCATGTTCTCTAAGGTGCGGCAATATATTTCTGTTTGCAACTGCTTTCCATTCAGATCCACCTGAGGGGGCTGTGATTTTATTTTTTGTATAACGGTTCACATCTTTGTTGCAGGTTCTTTTCTGCTGCCTCGTCGCCTACGTGGCCTGCGGTGTTGTTGTCGAACACGTAAGTTTACTGATACCAAGTTCTAATATAACATAAAAACTAGAAAACTTTAGAATATCATACGATGTAAATGTTCGTTTCGTTAGCAATTCCCACAAACTAAAATATAATGAAAGTACTCTCAAAGGACACCCTATGGCTCACACTGTTTTCCTTTAAATATATTTGTGAGCCTTATAACACATCGAAAAATCAAATAATTAAAACACCAAGATACAAGCCTAAGAAAACGTGAGCGTAGCAAGGCTGGAGTAAAGTACGCATGTGGCTTTCTGTACGGGCTGTGGTGCCAAAGCAACCGAGAGTGTCTCTTTGGTATATGCCCTTCCATGCAACTGGACACTAATATCTGCAAAACTTTCAACATTGGTTGCACCTATTCAACTATTTATATATACACAACTTAGTCTGTTATTGACTGGACGTATTGCAGCAAGCGGAACTTACATCATATTTGTTTCCTCTTTGCACTTTTCTTCTACAGGCACCACCCCAGCCGTACAGCTTCGGCTATGACAACGTCGACGAGTTCGGCACCCGCATGACCCGCCAGGAGACCGGCGATGAGTTCAACAACAAGGTCGGCTCCTACAGCTACGTGGATGCCCTCGGGGTCAGCCGTGTGGTGAAGTACGTTGCCGACGCCACCGGCTTCCACCCGACCGTGGAGACCAACGAGCCAGGAACCAAGACCTCGGTCCCAGCCGACGCTCCGTTCTTCTCTAGCGCCGTTGAGGGCCCACACCCGGTCGTCGTCAAGGCTGCCCCAGTGGCCGCGGTTCACGCTGTGCACGCTTCTCCAGTTGCCGTGCGCGCAGTGCACGCCGCCCCAGTGGTGCACGCCTCTCCCTTCGCCTACGCCCACCACGCTCCTCTGGCTTACGGTCTTGCCAAGCACTTCTAAGAGATTAATAAATTATTGGCTCTTGACGAAACAAGCTCTCGTGATAACGTCCTTTTTATAGGTTCAATTGAAACGATAGAGACACACTAACAGATTTATACAAAAGCTTACTTTATTCAAGGTTTATGTCAAATTATTAGGTTATTTGTGTGCACATATATTTATAATTTAATCCGAACTATGATAATGAAAAGCTTCATTTTGCTTGCACCCACAAACAACCTCGGTCTCCTGTGTGGTGCACACTACTCACACATCAAAAACAAAGCCAGTATTAAAAGTCAAATATTAAATGTTAGGGAAACAAAACAAAAATAAATACTGGACATGCCTTGGCATACTCAAAAAGACAACAAACGTTTTGTAATATGTATAATAAAATTAAGCAAAAAGTAAAGAAAAAGTATATATTTTTTTTAGTTTAAAATTTGAATTAATTGTACTAAATATAATAAAATTTATTTAAAGGGAGTGTACATTGAATAGCATTCGCATCAAAACTGACGTGTTTTTCTAGTTTATTTTTTAATCAGTCTAATGAATAGGCTTTTAGAACTGTTTATATGCAGTGAAAATATACATCTAACAATATTAGAGAACCCATATTGCTTGAATTTCCCAACCTTTCCGATTCCGATTAAAGGGCCCCTGAAAAAAAAAAAGTTTTTTTTTAAACAGTCTGGTTGGGACACGCGTGTCAAAAAAATGAATTTTACGCGAAAAAATAAAATTTTTAGAGCAATATTGACGGCGAGAGATTTATTTGAAATTTTGCGCGCAAATTCCTGGTCATTCAGCTCGGCTTCTCATTGGTAACGATGGTCATTCAAATCAGCTTCTCATTGGCCAATAGAATGAGTGACAGCTAAGATGCTGGTTATAAAATCTTCGTGATCTTTTGAAATTGCCTTTTGAATAACATTTTTTTAGGTTTAAGAAACAATCCATCGAATGAACGTCGTAATTGTTTACAAACGTTTTACAAAAACGTAACTTCCGTTCGGATAAAACAACAAACAAGGGCTTCGCCATTTTTTTTTTCTGTCATGGTCGCCGTCTTGCAACGCGTCTCGCGTACTCGGGTGGTTTTATAGTTTTATCGCGTTTATATGTGAAGACCTCCTGAAGAGGGCTTGTTGCTTGTGTTAGTTAGTCATGGCTGATTCACACGACGGACTGATCTGCGGACGGCTTTATCACGTGACGACATGTCCGCGGTTCTTCTGTCTCCCAAGCGCATCCACACGAGGGAGACGACGAGCAGACGCCAGCGAGGACGGACCGAACCTGGTCGCCACCCCACAGTGCCGCGAAACTCCAACATCACACCGTGGCACCGTTGTCCGAGAGAGAAATCGACGTTCGCTACCGCGATAATGAATCGTACCCCGCTGTTACGTACAGATCGAGACATAACACCGTGATAGGCTTCGCGCGAAGCGCCACTAGCTTTACTAACCCAAAGCATGGGAGTGACACAGCCATGGCTCGAGTAGGGTTCCGCGTAGAAGCGACGAAGTTCTGGGCTCGCGAAAAGGCGTTTCAGATGCCTTCACGCACTCCGCGCTCGTGCACAACACTCAAGTTCACCACAGCCGCAAGAAAGGCCTTGCTCGGTGAAATCCTGATTGGACGTGCAAGAATTATCGCGGCGTGCTAGACGAGTTTTGACGGAAGCTTCATGACGCGGACCCGGGGGAGTACCGGAACCTGTGTCGCGTCAGCCAGACAAAGTTTCTGCAGTTCCTGTCACACGTGGAACGAAGAAACGCCCGACAAAATGAACCAGCGAACGCATAAAACACAACGATGCGCCACTTTTGTTTTCATCGCCCAGAAACAAAAACAAGAAAACAATATACCGTTGCCAGACGTAAAGCTTTTCAAGTCAATCTCCCGCCCAAAAACCACGAGTGAAAAAGGCGCTTGACTTTATCAGCCCGCGCGTCCGCGGACGAGGCGCGGATCGCAGGAATCGGTGACGTGCCGGTCACTTGGTACACGGTCTGCGGTCGAAAATCGCGATTCGGTCCGTCGTGTGTATCGGCGGTACGACGTGCGACCCGCAGACACAGGAAGTAGTAATGGCCAGCCAAGCAGCCAAGCCGATCCACTAGGGAGAGGCGGGGTGTACCTCTCCTCCACGCGCCCGAAATTCCGAGAGAGAGAACAAGCGGAAAGGAGGTGACTACCGACTAAATTGCGTCTGGCGCAGTCAATATTGCTCTAAAAAAGATTTTTTTTTGCGTAAAATTCATTTTTTGACACGCGTGTCCTAACCAGACTGTTTTGAAAAAAATTCTTTTTTCTTTTCAGGGGCCCTTTAAGGAATGTTTTTTTCTAATGAAGCAATTCATGTATATGAATTTATTTTACTGCATAAATGTTAAATACCATGGGCTGATATCAGAGATATATGAGTGAACATAAATAGTTATACTACAACATTTTCCAGGTGTCATTAAGTTTCCAGCTATTAGTGATATGTAAATAACAAAAAAAAAAGTTAATCTTGGATATTTGTTAAAAAACCCAAAGCGGAATAAACAAGTGAGAACGATGACGACAAATTGGGCTTCCAGTTTGCCACATCTATTTCCCACCAATCGAAAATAGATGCAGCCAAACTTGTTTTGCAATGGAGAAAAGCGACACTTAAAGGATACAACATTTCAGACAGTGGACAGGTAAGATACTTACAGGGATGGAGAGGCAAGTTGACATACACCAACTAGATATTTGTCGATTAGAGAAACTAAAAACAAAAGTACGGACGTATGAAAGGCTAGATAGAAATCGTATCCGGTTGATCTCCACTGTGCGGAATGCTAGGTCTGGCTTCGACAGGGCGAGGGATGTCATCGAAATGTAGCCGCTGACAGTAGTAATCACAAAGGCCTAAGTTACTTCTCTGCCGTAGTGTTCATGATATTTCAGGTCGATGCTTGTCTCTTCAAACCTTTGGCGGACGCGTGGTACTCTTTGGCGTGAATTATATGAACCAAATGCTTATTCAGTGACGTCAACACCTTGCGGTGTTCACAGAGCCGATCGTTGAGGCAGCGTCCCTTCTAGCCGATGTTCTCTGCCCCACAGGTCGAAGAAAGGAAATGCACATTTTATTCAATAAACACAAAAGCTCGTAATCAGTGTTCCTTGTACTGACTTAGGAACCTCATCAAGAAATTAAATTTCGTAATGAACCTAGTTTCAATCTGCATCTGACAACTACGTTAGTACCATACTATGAAGAACAAACGACGCGGTGCCATAAGAATAAATGTCAATTCCCCCTCCCCCCTCCCCCTGTCCTCCCTAGAAGACTCTTGCGGAATGCGCGGAGTGGCATTAACGAGTATACTCTAAGGAAAAGGATGGTCTCAAAGGACTAACGGAGCATTTGGTCCTCTGAACTCCCATTTGCTACCCGAAAAGACCATCTGGATCGAGCTAGGTACCGTGTGCAAATGTTGAGGACTAACTGCACTCGACCGGGACTAACCGAGAGGTGCGCGGGGGCAAAAGCAGCCATTAGTCCTCCTAAGACAGGGTGCATCTGTCCAAACGCGAGGACAAGATGGCGGCGTCTGCTGCATCACCGATGGCCAGCGTTAGCGACGTAGTCGTAGAAAATGCGGCGTCGGCGTCGGCGTCGGTGGGACCAAAAAATCTCATAATGCAACGCGCGCTGTCACCTGTGACGTTGCATAAGGCTATGGCGTCATGACCCTAACGACCCTCTAATATAGCGAGAACATTTTCCACCAAATTTAGCATAACATCTTACTGCAAAATTAAGCGGAAAATTTTCACGCTAAATTTAGCAGATCATTTTCCCGCCAAATTTAGAGGGGAATTTCGCAGTCAAATTGAGCGGAAAATTGTCCGCTAAATTTTGTTGGTCGATAGGGTATTGACGTCACAGCCACGTGTGCCGTCACGCGTCACGTGACATGACTTCACAGGTAGCGAGATGTGACGGCACTCTACCAACTAGACCACGCACATACGCTTGCATGGCTTGGGAACGAGCGCGGGTTTATATGAGAAGGCTTTGCGAAAGCAGCCCGATAATGCTATCGCGTTCAACTATTAAAGGCGAAGATTAAGCGTCCCCCAAGGTTTTACATACATGTGTCTTGCCAAAATTCTTCCCGAAACAAAAGTGCTGAAGGACTGTCATAACTTCACAAAAAAGCTCTAATCTTAGGCAGTGATTGTTCAGAATATGTTTGTACTTATTTCTACAGCCTTATCTCTACAGAAAATAAACTAACTCTTCAAACGTGACCTTTTTTAATTTATTTATGTATCTATTTTTACTTTCGGGATAGTTATAAGAGCGTTCAGGTACGCAGGAAAAGAAAAGGAAAAATGTGACACGTCCCACCACTCTGGATAACAAGAAAATAATCAACTGAGTAAGGGAAACCTGAGCTGACAAATATACCAGATGTAACTTAGAAATCGCCCGCATGCCTTGCAATGGAAGTATAAATTACCTCGTCCAACAAAAGGTTTGCCAAATCATATTTCGAATAAAGCATTATTACAGGGCTAGATAACATTAATTCACAATTAGTAGAAGTACTTTTCAAAAATGTTAATTGTTTGCCTACGATAAAGAAAACTGAGATCTACAGAACGCAGAAATATGACATTATTTACTGAGCCGTTTTGCACGCTATATTTTGTTCTTGACCCACAGTACTTTAGAATGATTTTTTTTCCTTTTATCTTTTACTTTGGCTTCGATAACGTCGACGACTTCGGCACCCGCATGACACGTCAAGAAACCGGAGGTGAGTTTAAAAACGACGTCGGCTCATACAGCTACATCGATGCCTTGGGGGTCAGCCATGTAGTGAAGTACGTGGCCGACGGCACCGGCTTCCACCCGACCGTCGAGACCAACGAACCCGGCACCAAGACCGTCGCTCTAGCCGACGCTCCGTTTTTCTCCGCCCCCGACGTGGGCTCTCACTCGATCGTCGTCAAGACTGCCACAGTGGGCAGCCTTGACGACGACGACTAGTATGTTTAAACTATGTTTAGACATACTACCGAGAAGTTTAATGGTTTTTATATTCTTAGAAATTTCGTTCATTAAACCATGCTGAAAAGGCGCCTCATCACAATATCCAGAATATTAACCCGACTGTGTTTTATTGTTTCTCTCATATTATTCTGCGTTCTATAGTTCTTCAGAGGAAAATTGCTTTTCAATGATTATGACAACACGCATTTTGTACATAGTAAATAATTTTTGATGTCGTCCGTGAAACATTGTCAGGCGCTTATGTTTGCAGATGATGTTTAGCAAGTTTCGGGAGGTGAAATCTAAAACCGACTGCACTTTGCTGCAGGTCTATGTTCGTGCTGTACAAGAATGGTACTACTGCTGGCAACCCTGGGCCGGGCCGGATCGGAGGTGAGTCACTCTCTGTATTATTTTCACTGTTTTCTCAGGTTCTCTTGCATATCCAGCGCTTACATTTCACATACGGCTTCGCTAACATATAGCGATTATCCCGGCACCAAATTTAGGACTTCAATTATCCTAGAATTTTTGTTTCGGACGGCCGAAGTTCGGTCGGTCCGGCTCCCATAGACAAACACTGGGGAGTGTTCAAGGAGTCATAACTTTGTTTCTACCGCAGTAATTGTACCCAAATTTTGGTCAGGTATCGTTTATACTCTTCGGAAAGCGTGACGAAAGTTTCATTGTGATTGATTGAGTAGAACGCGAGTTATTGAACTTTGAAAATTCGAAGCGAGGCGGCCGCCATCTTGTTTTTTTTGGGTTCCGCCCCCAATATGGCGACACAGTGAAGGGGAACATTGGGCGCCATATTGAAACACCCAACACATAGATCTAGACATATAGAAGTGGTAACCCTGGAGTGGGACTGGAAGCGCCACCTGGTGGCAAATCCTGGAACTTCAAATTTTCAATTTTTCAAAAAATTATAAAAAAATAATTATTGGTCATAGAAAGAAACGGATTGCATTTTCGTATTGACAAATTTAATTTTCTATCCAGATAACACACTCTTAGAGTTGACACTCGACTAGAAATACTCAAAGTCCACAACCCCCCCCTCAAACGACACCCCCCCCCCCCCCCCACAAGTTTCGAGGGACAGAACGCGACCTACTGGTCAAGAACAGGGTAAACTTGCTTCTGCATGGTAGGGGACCGACAGGAGTGGACTCGGGACACACCCCCGACCCCCCAGTGATGAGTGGGGTGGGGCCTAGCCACAGGAAGGCAACCATGCCACTGTCTCCCTCAACACGGGATTCAGGGACGGAGGTGGAGTCGGACCTGGACGCCCAATACCAGTCGCTCGATAGAGAGGAGGAGGAACTAATGGACTATGAGGGTCCTAAGGGGAAAAAAAGGACTAAGCCAAAGAAAAAAACACCGAAAATATCCACCTCAGAGGAGGAGGACGCTAGAGCGTCGCCCGAACCATCTTCCAAAAAAAGTAAACAAACGGCCGATGGAAAAGGTCAAACCCCTTCCAAGGCATCTAATAACCAAAAAGAAAGTAATACCGCCACCCCAAACCCTACACCCCAGGAGGCGACCATGCGGGAACTAATGGGTAAGGCCCAAACCATCTTCATTAGAACAATGGCGGCAGTGGGGGGCCGGATGGAAGAGCCGGCACGCGTGCATCTCGTTGACAGCTTTCAAACCCTGACAAACATAGCTGTACAACTAATAGAAGAGAACTCGTACCTGAGGGGACGACTCGCAGAGCGCCCGACAGAGGGCCCCCGAAGTTACCTGGCGGCGGCTTCGGCGACCTCTTCCAGTGGAGTTTCGTCCGGCGGGACGGGAGGTGCGGCGGGTCCAACGCGGGTCGATGTCCTCAGGTCCCCGGCTCCTATCCAGAAGCCGGCTCTCCTCATCTACCCGACCCACCCGAAACCAAACTCGGAGTACAGTCAGGTGGTGGAGGCTCTGCGAGCGGAAGTTTCACCGGAAGAACTTGGGCTCAGCGAGTTTGAAACCCGACGCATAAAGGGGGGCGCACTGATCTCCAGCACTTCGGGTGAGGGAATCGACAAACTTGAACACGAAATCAATACCAGAAGGAGACTAAAAGAAAAGCTCCAGGCGAAAAAACTCTTTCGGCGAAACCCTCAGCTTTTAGTGAAAGGAATCTCTGCTTCTACTGACGATCTTGCACTGAAGGCTGCAGTGATAAACCAAAACCAGTTAACTGGCACCTCCGAAGACATCAACGTGGTCCGGACTTTTGCAAACCGGGACGGGACTAAATCAGTAGTGCTCGAAGTAACGCCCGCCATTTTTCAACAGCTTCAGCCGAAGAGGCGTCTCTTCGTGGGGTGGACTGCCTGTCCGATGGAGGAGAACCTCCACGTTCTCTTTTGCCGGCGGTGTACTCGCTACGGGCACACTGTAGGACGGTGCCAGGAGCGCCCCCGATGCATGCACTGCGGAGATGAGCACCTGGGAGCGGACTGTGATGGGCGGAACAGGCGGAACTGCTTAGCCTGCGAAGAACACCCACAAGTCCGCTCCTCAAACACAAACACAGAACACAGTAGTAGCGACGCAGACTGCCCAACTTACCAGTGGTACCTTGGGCGGCTTCGTCAAAAATAAATTATGGGTAGGCGATAGAGAACCAGTCCGCAAGGGCATATTAACTTACCGTTATGATGGCAGGCTCCCTTGTTCATAGATCACATCATCCCGGTCAATCTTCATCCTCCCAATCACATCTTAATATAATACAACATAATTGCAATCACTCATACACTGCCACAGAACACTTAAGGATAAATATACAATCACATGATATTCATATTTCACTTCTACAAGAGCCTTACTACCTAAAGGATAAAATAATTGGGTTTTCCATCACAGACATAATCATACAACACCACTCAAAACCTCGTGCCGCGATAATTATACACTCGAAATCCTTTGACACTTTTCCGACGCATATCTCTCGGGACATTATCGCAGTTCACATCACATCACAAACAATTAACTGCTATCTTCTCTCGGTTTACGCCCCACCTCATGATGATATAGATATAACCATAACAAAAATAAGAGAACTTATATCACAATATCACCCCACACCGGTATTAATAGGTGGGGATTTTAATGCAAAAAATATAGTATGGGGAGGGGAAAGAACAGATTCGCGGGGATGTGAATTGGCACAGTTCATAATTGCATCAGATCTTTACCCTCTCAACTCTTCTACCTCCCCTCCAACATTCGAATCTACCAATGGACACAGCTGGATAGATTTAACTCTTACATCATCCAATATACTTAGGGAAATCACAAACTGGACGGTATTAGACGAACCCACGGGTAGTGACCACAAATACATTTTCTTCCAAGCATACAAAACAAACACAACAACAACGAAAAAATTAACACAGGCAGGACAACTAAAACTTCTTGAGACACTATCCACAGACACCTGGTTTATAAACACACAAACAATACCCATTACAAGCCGAACACATCTCGCACATATTATCAACATATTCTATACAAAGATTAGAACCTTATACAACAAATACTGTAAAGCAGTCCAGAACAGTAAAAACCAGACTCCATGGTGGACCCCACAACTGGACAGCGAACGGAAAAGAGTGAGGGCTCTTCGTAGACGGTACCAGCGGGCTCCACCCTCTCTTAGGCACACATACAAAGAAGTTTATCTTGCGGGACTTAAAGTATATAAGAACAATATAAAAATAGCAAAAACACAATCATGGCAGTCATTTTGCACCCAGGTGTCTAGAACAAATATTTCACACTTCCATATAAAATAGCGCTTAATAAAATAAAAAAAAACCTATCATAATTCCTCCTATACAAAAACTAGATGACACATATACATCCTCTCTTCAGGAGTCAGTAGAGACCATCTTACAAGCTCAGTTTCCCCGAGATCGACCGTTGGAACACACACCTGAGCAAGTACGCATAAAACACCAAACACAGACACCACCAAACACTACCAACGACACTCCATTCACCCTCTCTGAACTTACTCATATTATACAGTACATACGAACAAGAATCGCACCAGGCACAGACAACATCACATCATCCCTTGTAAAAAATATCTTCGCCATATATCCATTGCTCATGTTAAATATTTATAATGCATGCTTAACATACTCATTTTACCCTCAGGAATGGAAAGAGTCAAGAGTCATATTACTACCTAAACCCAATAAACCCCCTCACTTACCTTCCTCATACCGTCCCATTTGCATCAATTCTATACTAGGAAAAATACTCGAGAAACTGGTGTACAATAGAATCTACCATTTTCTTCACATAAATAACCTCCTACACCCTAAGCAATTCGGCTTCACACACAAAACTTCAGCAACAGCCGCTCTTGTTCAGATTAAAAATATTATAAATTCGGAAATCGCAGCCCAAAATAAAGTCATCATCATCTCCTTAGATATTTCTAATGCATTTAATACACTATGGATACCGTTTGTCTTGGATTACTTAAAACGTCACAACCTTCACCGTAACCTTTACCTCCTCCTCCAAACATTACTAACCGATCGGACCATCGTTTACCCCACACAATCCGCCCCTGTTTCCTTTCAGGCTACACTGGGAAGCCCGCAGGGCTCCCCACTTAGCCCTTTGCTGTGGAATATACTGATATCATCCCTTCTTGACATTACATTTCCAGCTAATGCCCATATACAAGCGTTCGCAGATGACATAACATTAATCATATCAGGCAAAACAAGGCTACAAATAGAAACTACAGCCAATAAGACGCTGCAAATGATACATACATGGAGTTTACAACACCATATTCAATTCAACCCATCGAAAAGTAATTTCATTATTATAGGCAATCACTATCTTAAACGTCCCCCCACTATAAAACTCGGCACCCATAACATACGACACACGCACGAATTAAAAATTTTAGGAGTAATATTTGACCATAAACTCTCATTTCTCCCACACGCTACATACCTTCGCAACAAAATTTACCAGCACACCATTGCATTATCATCATTCTCCGGCATTCATTGGGGATTTAGCCCAAAACATTTCCGGGACCTCTACACCCGCAGTCTTGAACGGATTATCACATATGGCGCCCCTGTCTTTTTTAGCTCATCCCCTCACTCTCATCTTATGCGTAAACTCATCTCCATACAACGCATTCCACTCCTAAAAATCTGCAAAGCGTTTAGCACCGTGAGCAATGCAAGTATCAATATCTTAACGAATATACTTCCGATAGAATATACTCTAAACCGGGAAATCGCCCTCTTTCATTTATTCCAACTTAAACAACCTTACACTCTTAATGGAACCACATACGATCCCAGTCAGATGCAACACAACATTAACATATGGGACACTCACCCAGCACATCTAATATCCTTCCCTTTCACGTCGGGCATCACTTCATCAAACCCCATACTAAATACATCTTCACATTACATATATACAGACGGCTCATTGCTCCACGACACAGTAGGTTCAGCCTTTGTGATCCTAGATACACATCTTCAAATCACAACATACGGACGTTACAAACTTCCATCATTCACATCAATATACGAGGCAGAGCTGCAAGCCATTAAACACGCTCTACTCTGCGCTGCAACACTTCCTTGTGCATACAGCTTCACTCTCTTTTCGGACAGCCATTCCTCACTACAATCGATAGCAAATCCATATAATATTCATCCCACAGTTCACGAAATAAAACAACTCCTCCAGACACTAAATACAACTCATTCCATCCAACTCATCCATATTCGCAGCCACACTAACATCTACGGTAATGACTTAGCTGATCACTTAGCAAACACATCAAGACACACAGGCACCACAGTCACCTTGTCCCCCAACAAACAATACATACGCAAACAGATAAGACAACACCAATACAAACTTTGGAATAGCGATTGGATACAACATCACTCGACCTCATCCGTATTCCAATGGATTCCATCCGTCTACACCATTCCTGAATACTTCCCCACTAATTACCTACAGACACAAATCCTCACAGAACACGGACGGTTCCCATTTTATTTTTTTAGATTTCATAGGACATCTCACAGCACGTGCCCTTGCGGACAACAGGCATTGACCTTTACCCACTACACAACTACATGCTCACTCACAACTCAGTTCCAATCACAATTACAGGCACTCCTTCCTCAAGGTATTACACCCACTAATAAACCCGCTATCGTAGCTTCACCAGAAATAATGAAAATATTGGAAAATATGACAGCCCATATTAACTCTCTAATTCCCCAAGTGGAGTAGAAACGGCTGATGGAGGGAGGCGTATCGGGGGACGCGGCGCGTGGGCGACTAAACTTGTCAGCCAGAAGCGGTGGCTAGAAAAAAAAAAAAAAGGTATAGGATAATAAGTATATGCAGAGAGTAAAAAGGAAACAAGCACAGAAAAAAAAAAAAAAGTCGCAGGAGAAAGTAACACACACACATGCCTGGCAGCCTCTTCGGGGGGGACACCCTTCTCCCGCCCGCGTCCCGGCTCGGGCCCCCGGGTACCGTGACCGTGGCCTACAACAGGCCCACCACTACCCCGGACACCTAGAGGGGGTAGAGGAGTGTTCCCCTAACATACATAAGAACATAGTCAAACATACACGTACTCAAAATAGAGATATGTATTACTCTCACGTAATAAAAAGGAGGAAAGTATTAGGGACCCCATAGGGGGGAGCAACCGGAGCCTCCCCCAACAAAAAAAAAAAAAAATATATATATATATTGACCTTGGATACAGGCCATTGGCCGCATGGTAGCCACGGCGGGGGGCATCCGGCCAAAAACCGGGTGTCTCTGGAGGGTCGCAGGTCTTTCTCCGGGAGACTGTGGCCGCCCACCACCCTCCGGGGGGTTCCCCTGGGGGGGGGTCGCGAGCGCCCATGGACAGGTTAGATTCAACTTAGAAGACACATTACTCCCACTCTATCTAGACCCCCACTCTTGGCACTCACCGAAACAAAAGGGACCAAAAGAGGCTGTCCCCATTCCCGCGAACGCTGCATGGGTGAGGTCAGCAATAGAAAAAAAAAAAAAAAAATAGGAAAAAATGGGAGGTCAAGACATGAATCCCATAGGGGGAGCTGCCGGGGTCTCCCCACCCCCCAAAACAAACTAGTCATGAAGACCCTTAACAGGCCACGGCGGGGGTCACTCAGCCCACAACTGTGTGTCCTCGGAGAGCCACTGGCTCGCCCCGGCAGTCAGTGGTTGCTCACCACCCTCTGGGGTTTCCCCTGGGGGGGGGGTCGCGAGAGCCTACAGAGAGAATAGTAAAAAAAAAAAAAAACACCCACACACAAAGAAGGGATAGTACAATAAGAAAATATATATAAGTGAAAATAGATGGTGGACTCATAATTACCAGACGGACCTTTTCCGACTGCTGCTGAAAAGAGGCTATGGGAAACGGTCTCATGAGATCAGTGGCAGGCGGGGGGGACCCGGGGGACTGGGGGGAAGGGCGCGGGCGGATGGGAGGACGGGGAGTCCGGGACCTCAGGATAACAGGTGCTGGCACGATAAAAAAAAAAAAAAAAAAACAAAAAAAAAAACAGACTACACGTGTAGGGCATACAGCGGAAAAGTACATACTGTACAACCAACATCGAAAAAAAAAAAACACAACATAACCATATATTAAGAAAAGTAAAAAAAAAAAAAAAGAAATAGGAAACCTACATGATAACCTAGCGGTCGCCGCGCGCTGTGTCCCTTGGGGGCTGCCTTCACATCCTGCTGTCAAAGTCTAAATGTGTCGTCATTAGCTACAGCATCAGTCACACGGCTTTGCAAATCATCATACACAATGTAGAGACACCTCAATAATCTACATTACTGAAAAAAAATAAAAAAATAAATAAATAAATAAATAATAACAATAATAATATACACACAATGACATCCAATAGGTTGGGTACATAGCGCCAACCAAATCATCCCAAAGAGATAGTAGAAAAAAAAAAAATGAGCAGAGAAAGGTCCTTTTTATGGACTAAACACGTGAGGGAAACATGCCTCGAGTAAAACACTTGGTATGTAGGTTAGTATAGGTCAAACCACAAAGGAATCTAGATATCCTGGTACTAAGTGCATAACACATCGAACAAATATAGATGGCGCTCAAAAAAAAAAAAAAGGGGAAAACACATTATTGGAACTATAGTTCGAATACAAAAACGCAAAATGGTAGGGTACATATACAAGTAACGCTGAAAAAAAAAAAAAAAAGGAGGGGTACATAAACTCACGAGTATATAGTGGCGGAGGCACTAAAAAAAAAAAAAAAATAAAAAAGAAAAATTATTTAGAATGGATTCTAATCCTTTGGTGAGCTATCTTTTCAGATATGCAGTATCCCGGATACTTCCCACCAGGACACGAACATTACCCGAGATCCAGAACGGATGCACCTCCTTCCAGAATACAGCGGAAGAACAACGGATCCATAAAACGATGAATGCCAGGGAAAAAAAAAAATGAAAAAAAAAAAAACAAATGAAAGAAAAACAGTTTTAGTTAGACAAAATAAAAGCCGCTGATCCGGGCCCGTTTCCTTGGTTGCCGGTTGCTAGATAAGTGCTTTTTTTTTTTTTTTTTTTTTAATTGGCTTTTATTTTGAAATTATCTCTTTGACTGATTAGTCCTATTCATTTATATTTTATTGGCTTTAAGCCCGCAGTGCTCACGCGGGAGCGGGCAGGGGACCTTTATTTTTTTAGTCCTTTACATCTCCCCACCTCAAAAGTTGTACAAGAATGGTGCGAATCGAACAACTTAATTTTAGACCTCTGCATAACACAAGTTAGGTCCTTCTCAAAAAACGTAGCACTTTACGTTTTGCATATACTCCAGAAAATGAAACTATAAGTCGGACCATATTCGTACGAGATTTAGGGGTTCTCGTTGATGATCACCTATTGTTTTGTTATCATATGAACTCTATTGTTAATCAGTCCCTACGCACGCTGGAAAACATTTCCCGCTCCACTGGATATTTTAGCACTTGTCATTGTTTCTGTAAGACTATATTGTACTCAATTGCGCTCTAGACTTGAATTTGCATCTCCGGCATGGAACTCCATCACTATTTCAGCGAGTAAAATTATGAGACGCATACAACAACGATATGCATGGCTAGCCCACTACAGATAGTTTGGTCGAAGTTCATTAATATAATTTAATTTTAGACAAATAAAAAGTAGGCAGTCTTTTTGAGAGAATATCTGTTCGAGAAATGAAATGTTTGTATACGTTAATTCATGGTTCAAAAACAAGCCCCAAACTTCTTGATACTTTAAACTCCTGCATTCCTGTTAGTAGAAATTCTAGAACTTATAAAATTTTTTATACAGATGTTCAACATAACGTTTCACCGATTTCGCAAATACAGCATGTTTTAAACACTGAGTTTACAAATTTTGCTATATTTTGCCCAAATCTTTCACTTTAAAAAACGTAATTTAATTATGTGCCTCAAATAAAGTATCAGTGTGTATTTAAGCGTACGATGAATTTCGGCAGCTGTACAAATTTTATTATGTACATTTTTGTAATGGTGTATACTTTTTTGGTGCTTTACCGTGAAGGCCTTTGAGTTGTGATTTGTTAGCATAATGTCGAACTAGAGATTGAGTGTAAACGTAGGCGAGCTATGTTTACACAGCTATGCTTTATTTTTACCAAATATTATAACACGCTATGTTTTATGATCTGTGGCTATGACAATGTATTCCAACAAAATATACAATAACACGTTCAGCTTTAATGATAAATTGATATATTTACACGTAAAAAGTATGTTTCATTTGTATAAATTAATTTAGAAAGGAAATATACATCGGACAAAACCTCGAAGCCACACCTTGATTGCGTGTAGCAACTTAGAAAAAGCAGGTATGCTTGCGATCAGTACCGCATATTAAGTGCATACAAAACCCTCGTCCTTTCCTATACGGCTACGTCTACTCTATCTTCAGCAAATGCTTGTAAACAGAAACGAAGATAAAATATTTCACCGCATTTTTTGCTTTAGTACCACATATATTCCTAAACTACGTAATTCAATTAGCATAATTTCTATTCTTTTTTCCTTGCGCTCCGACCATTGGTTTACTACAAAAACTAGAATATAGTAAGGCGTGTCTAAAATCGGGAGTGTTAGGTATATAAGCAAACGTCGGCTTCGAACGCATCACGGTTTCCACTTTGAGACGAAAGGAAAAGTACCCACCATGTTCTCTAAGGTACGCGAATATTTCTGAGCATCAGAACTTCGTAGCGTCCACAGCCATCTGTGTGGGCCCTGCTTTTTCGTTCTGTAATGTTAGTACGCTTCATTCTTGCAGGTTCTTCTTTGCTGCCTTTTCGCCTACGTGGCCTGCGGCGTTGTTGTCGAACACGTGAGTTTGCTGACTAAGTATTTCGTTGTTTTACTAAAAATAAATAAGTAGGAAACAACTGAGCATCAAGTGAGGCAAACATTTATAGCATAGGCAGTTATTACGAAGCAAACAATATGACACCTCTGTAAACAATAATAAAACGTATTCGCTCATACTTTGTATAAATCATATTTTGTATTTAACAGACACTATTACGATACCTGTCACTCACTACAATTTGTTTCGCGTGATCTTACCTTTAACAGGCTCCACCCCAGCCATACAGCTTCGGCTTTGACAACGTCGACGAGTTCGGCACCCGCATGACCCGTCAGGAGACCGGAGATGAGTTCAACAACAAGGTCGGCTCCTACAGCTACGTCGACGCCTTCGGTGTGACCCGTGTGGTGAAGTACGTGGCCGATGCCACCGGCTTCCACCCCACCGTGGAGACCAACGAGCCAGGCACCAAGACCTCGGCACCAGCCGATGCTCCGTTCTTTTCCACCGCCGTCGAGGGCCCACACCCAGTCGTCGTCAAGGCTGCCCCAGTGGCCGTCCACGCCGTCCCCGCCGCTCCAGTGGTTCACGCCGCTCCCTTCGCCTACGCGCACAACGCTCCTCTCGCCTATGGTCTTGCCAAGCACTTCTAAGAAATGAATAAATTAATGATTGATGCGAAATGAATTTTGCAATGTGATGATATTATTTTGGAATCTTCCTGACAATGAGACACACTGTGTAAAGTAAAACATATATTATAATCAATGCACCAATGTCCTGATACTTGTAATAGTATATAACCGATTATTTGGAGACATAAAATTTATTTATCTATGACTAATAGGAGAGGGTTAGAATCATCCAAGGATTGCACCATTAAAATGATACATCAATTTCGGCCTCTTAGAAAACAAGATGATGCATTGAGAATGTTGAAAATGGACAGAATAAAGGATAGAAAAAAATATTGATATGTCGCTTTTAACTTCTTGCCGCTAAAGTATTTTTTTTCTAAAGCAGGTATAAGCAGGGTTAGGTAAAACCCGAAACACATCTTCAAAAACTCATTCCAAAATAGCAGGAAGTTCAAACCCTGCGAAAATAGTTCTTAATCATATATTTAAAAACTGGCAGTGACATTTATCTCCAAATTGTTATAATGCATGCAATGCAATACCTAAGGAGCGATCGTTTGCGCTTTATTAGAAGATATTTAAACAACTAGTGCTTACTGAGATTGAAGAACCTTCAGTTAATTCGCCTGGATTAGACATTCTATCAAGTGCCATTGAACGCGCATCAGCACTTGGTGGGGTTGAGGAGATTGGCTTGCTCGAGTTTTTCGCACCGTGAGAGGGCACTGTAGGAGGCAGAAGGGAGAGGGAAGAGGTTGGGGAGGAGAGGGGAGGTAGGAGGTGGGGGAGGAAAGAGGAAGGCGGTGAGGGGAGTAGAGGGGGATGGAGGGAGAGGAGTAGAGGGATGGGAAAAGAAAGGAAGGGTGGAGGAGGGAGGGCAAAGTGGGGAAGAGGGCGCAGTGGGAGGGTGGAGAAGAAGAGTAAGTGGTGTCACGGGACGTGAGGTGTATATGTAGTAGAAGTAATACATGTTTATTAAGTAAAAAACGAATGGAAAAAGGGAATGGGCGCGTTGATCACTACGAGGCCACGAAGTCCTGGAAAATGACATTCAGGCCATTACTAATGGCCATTTCTTGTCCTCAATTTGCCACCGAAAATCAGCGAGGAAACTGCATTTTTTGTAAAGGTCATGTGACGTCAATTAACCCGCAAAATTTAGAGAAAAATGCACGGACGGGCGGTCGAATGGACAAGGTTTTCGGACTACGTTCATATAAAAGCTAAAAAAAACATGAAATGCTTTAGAAACGATTTACGTGGCATTTTATTATAGGTATATTAAAGGATAAAATGCTTTTTAAGAAAACCGCCCAATCCCAATTTTTTTTCGGTCCGTCCGTCCGAGCCTTTGCTTGTTTGTCCGCATTTTGCGCTAAGTTTACCTGACAAATTGACGTGACTTATAGAATAATTCTATTTGCACGCTAAATTTAGCGGGAAAATTTACATGAAGTGACCTAAAGACAAGTAAAGTTTCCTTGCAAGGTTTAACCAAAAAAGTGACGTCCTGGGTGCTATACACCAATTCCGTTTCCCCGCCATATTTGCCTGGGACATCTAAGTCACATAAGCAGATGCCAAGAGGAATAAAATTGAACTGGTGTGTAGGTCATTTGACGACAGGTCCCGTTGCCTACGCACCAGTATGATTCACCTCTTTAAATTTAGTGGGAATACATTTTTACCGTACCTGACGCAACGGGACCTATGCACTAATTCAGTTTCCCAGCTAAACTTGACAAGGAAAATATTGTCACGTGCCTTTACGTCACATGAAATCAAATTGATTTTCTGTAGAGGTCACGTGACGTGAGATCTCGCCACCTCTATATCACACAAATCAATTCCCCGTTTGAACTTTAACGTGGAAGTTTACGTCACCTGACCTGACATTATGTGACATATACACCAATTTACTTTTGCTGCTAAACTTAGCATGTAATGTGACATGACTATAGGTTCCACACTTCCCAAAACGCCTGCTTATTGTCTTCAAAAAATGCATAAAATATCTCTCCTTAACTGTTGCATTTCACTGTATATGGGACTTTAGAGAAAATATAAGTTACCAATTTTTATAATAGTGCTTTTCCCTGGACCATATTTTTGATTTACTTGCGGTAAGTAACCCCTTGTTAGAAAACTTTCGTGAATATGTTTGTGTGTCCCGAAAGTCTCGCAAATGTCAGTTGGTATTCATGCATGTATTTATTCGTTTAGCGTAATATCACCCTCTACGTAAAAGCAAACCTTGTTTCGCAGGCTATCCCAAACACCATCACATTTCTTGTACAAAATAAAATAAAAAAGGATACCGAGGACAATAATGCTCACTGGAGCCTACCATTGTTTGTATAAGCGATGTTCTACCAAACGCTTCCATGCAACGGTGTTCGATGAAGTGTAAGATACCGGTGACTGCAGTATTCGCCCCGAATCACTGCAACGGGTCTAAATGAAATAATTTTCAAACCCACATCGAACCAGGGTAAACCAGTCTCATCTCCATGAACAAACCTGCAAGAAAAACCTTCCATGGAAAACCCTTTCCACTCTTCTATGTACACTTTAAATACAAATAAACTCAGAGCGAACGCTTTAGCGCGCCTGAGGGGCACAACAATAAAAACTGAGGTGCACAGCAAAATAAATGAAAACAACTGAGGGGCACAACAATAAAAATAAAGCTCTTGAATACACATCATCTCCTTTAGCTCCCTTTTAAATTTACTTTACTTTACTTGGACGTTATCTCTATCAATTGCTCGAAACAAGACTTCCTCTCGACTTCCTCTTTCTCACAGTACTTCCACCGACGGAAACGGCCGACCTCTCGGGTGAAAAAGGAGACATAGAGCACACTCACAAGAAAACACATAGAAGAACAAAGGGCAGCTGCCGACAGCGGCGGTGGCGATGAAGATGAAAATATCGTTGGAGTTCGGCCTCTAGCCGCAGCCTCTCAGACCTTCGCACCAGCCCCAGTGGCGCGACCGCAAGGTCCGGGCTGGGGGACTCACGTCAAGGAGCGTCGAAACGTCGGGCGCTGGGGATAGGGGCTGGGGACCATAGGTCGGCTTCGTCTGATTCGGTTCGACATGGCGTCTGGCCGGGGGCTGTCTGACGGAGTCATGGGCTGGTCGTTGATCTGCTACTGCGCATGATTACCTCAACGAAGTGGGATGGCAAGATTATAGCGGAGACAATGTTCAGTGTAGGGTATGAGGACGACTCCGCACATCCACCAGACTATTAGGGTGATGCCGACGGCAGCATAGAGGACAGGACAGGTGATGACAGACAAAACATAATGATTTGTGAAAGCCGCGCCGGCCTCTGGGGCCTGGCACGAGATGGTCGTGCGTGCCACTGCCCCCTCGCTGTGTTAATCTTCCCAGCAATGTGGTAATACAATTTGCAGCTTTATTTTCAGAAGGCGTGGCGTTTGTTCTCTATTTGTTCCCCTGTCTTTGATGTGCGTATTATAATATTAATACTGGTCAACAGAGTGGCACTTCTTTTTTCAATGAAGGGACCATCATTTATTCCTGCATTTTGTTAAAATATCAATCTGAAACAATCACTGAGTAACAATCTATGACTTTTTTATTTGTCCCCAACAAAATATTATTAGCGGAGAGCACATTAAGATAGCCTGTTGCGTCTGCATATCTGTCTGGACAGGTGTGTTTTAATTCCACCGCACTAGTTACAAAGTTTTAATTCATTAAACCATTAATTTAATGTTAAGAATTTTACTTCTTTGGACATTTCTTAGGTTTTGCATTACTAATAAAAAAATTTAAAATCTATTCGTTTATGCTAACCTGTTTCTCATATTATTCCTTGTTCTCAAATTTATTCTTGTGAATTTGTTTCTGGATCGAGTATTATGCCTGTTGTATCGCAAAAGAAAAACATTTGTTTGCAACATATCTGGACTTTTTGTGGTCACAAAATGGTAATTTGCTACTAAACTGTGAAACGAGAGAATGTGCGTGGATGCAAACTAGAGAAAGTAGTTTTTAAGGTTTGACCAGAAAACTGCTAGTTTTTTTTTTTTATTTCTGAACATGTTTATATATTGCGAACCCAAATATTAATGGCGCGCACCCTTCAAATCTTCAGTTATTTTTATGTTTCTGTCAACTTCTGGTTGAATTAATATAAACAAGCAAACTAACAACGTAGCACAAAGAAACGGACTAACACACCTTGTTTACTAATGGGAATTTTGTAAAAATCCGGTAGGGCTACGACAAGTACCCCATAGACAGCACATGAAATGACTCCCTTCCTTCCTGGGGGTCCAATTATACTATTTTTTCAGCAAGCTCAAGAAACGTAAAATAAAGATGTTATCCTTCCACGCATTCCTTTTTCTTTAGGATTGTCGACATTCCACTGATATGTAATGTAATCAATATACTTTCTTTTTATCCACTACTGCTATTGGCTTACGAGAAAAATTACCATATTAAGGCGTGTCCTGAACATACTACGCCAGGTATATAAGCTAGCGAAGGCTCCAACCTGTCCACGGTTTACACTTTGAATCGAAAGGAAAAGCAGCCATCATGTTCTCTAAGGTATGCGAATAGCTTTTACTCTGAGAACCACTTAGCATTCAGATACATAAGTCAGGGCATTGCTTTCCCTTCCTGTACTATAACGGTTCACCTCTTTCTTGCAGCTTCTTCTGTGCTGCCTTTTTGCCTATGTGGCCTGCGGCGTTGTTGTCGAACACGTAAGATTACTTCGAATAGATTTCGATGTTTTACTAAAAGTAATCACCAGGGAAGATTTGAACGTAGCCTTAGAAGTTACGACGTACAATAATAACGTTATCTATCTCGTCAAGTAACGTGAATGTAATTACTCAGATTATGCCCCTTGCTAACATTATCGTCTTTATTATAATATATCGGAGGAAATTGATAGCAGAATATTGTTTAAATAAATTCGCAACTGAGGAAGGAGCAAGTTTTTTGTAACATGCTGGCTGGGTTAAGACAAGTGCTAGTCTGTGTCATACATTTTTTTTTTATTTGAACCATAACATCTACAGAACGTTCAATATTGATGATAACCCCTCGACAGTTATAATATGCAAACGATATTTTGTTCATGACACGCAATACTGCAGTAACTGGACATTGCTATATTTTGCTTTTGTGTGATCAAACCTTCTACAGGCTCCACCCCAGCCATACAGCTTCGGCTTCGACAACGTCGACGAATTCGGCACCCGCATGACCCGTCAGGAGACCGGAGATGAGTTCAACAACAAGGTCGGTTCCTACAGCTACGTCGATGCCCTCGGGGTCAGCCGAGTGGTGAAGTACGTGGCTGACGCCACCGGCTTCCACCCCACCGTCGAGACCAACGAGCCAGGAACCAAGACCTCGGTCCCAGCCGACGCTCCGTTCTTCTCCACCGCCGTCGAGGGCCCACACCCGGTCGTCGTCAAGGCTGCACCAGTGGCCGCGGTTCACGCTGTGCACGCTGCTCCAGTTGCCGTGCGTGCAGTGCACGCCGCCCCAGTGGTGCACGCTGCTCCCTTCGCCTACGCCCACCACGCTCCTCTCGCCTATGGTCTTACCAGGCACTTTTAGAGGAATAATAAATTATTGACATGAGCGAGATTAGGCCTTCGTGATTCCGTTTTTAAATACAATACACCTATGCGAATCAAAATATGTCACATCACCAATACATTGTAGTTCTAGAGCTTACATTGGTCGCACTTTACCCATTATGCCAAGTTATTATATCTTTTTCCATTGGGGAACGTTGTGTTTTAAAACTTCACTTTAGGGTACCATCTAGGCAAGTGATCTCCTGTTGACGTTTCTACCTTGTGTAAAATGACAGTCGAACTCTGCCATGCATTTCTTTATGCAATTGATTAAACAGAGTGGTATGCTCTGCAATGTTCAGTAAATAGGTCTAATTAACTTAAATGCTATGCAAATATGCTTAACGGAAGACTGTTATGTAAATTAAAAATGTCGCGAAAAGTTGAATTTTCATTGAAACTTTTGGAAATATAAAAAAAAGGATTTTACTTACCTAATATAACATGCACGATACGCAATTACAGTGCGAATGCTAAACAGTAAACTTTAAGATATGTGTATCGCAGAAATAGTTGCATACAGAGACGATGGACCACCAGACGTGTATTTCATGAACTACGAAGAGTTCTGCACTCGAACCTTGACGCCATCTCTATGAAGCGAGGGCCTTCGTTGCACGCGAGTGATGTGCTAGCGTTTCACTGAAACCCATGTTCAATCTATACGTCGGCGGAGGAATGAGATTAAGGACTGAGCTTGCGTCCTCGTCGTTTAATGTGGGTATATGGAGATATAGGAGTAAGTCAACAGGCTTTGATTAGTGTATGTGGTGTAAGTACCGCCCCTATTCTCATAGACACCAATTCGACTTGTATTCAACACTGTAAATCGTCATATACACCATTCAGTTTCCGATAAATTGAGCGAGACTATAATTAAAATATTGTTTTCGTAGATGTCCTTCGGTCTTTAAGAGCTGCAGTAAGAGTACACTCGATTCACTTCTGAAACATCGGACTGAATATCCCAGCTTTTGTTTTTATTTATTTCATAAAATCAGTTTATGGTTGTGTGCTCCTATACTTGCAGACACATTTCGCAAATTAGATATCTGACAAATGCTCCGTGCGACTTTGCACTGACTGGAAATTGGTTTGTAGATATTTTTATTTTCGAGAGATAAACGGCAACAAGGAATGCGTCGGGCTTTGTATTAGGATCGTTTTTTCTTGACGTACAATTGTTCGCGGTTGCGGCAATATTAGATAAAGACGACAATTATGAACAATAAAGCAAACTCGTGTTTCTCATTTTGATCATGCGTCTCCCAAACCAGGCGAGACGTCAGTTATGTCACGTGATGCCTTATCGCGAGGGGAGAATCTGTCACGCTCCCGTTCTGCTATCTACTGCCTGCTGCGTGAGCATTCGATGCACCCCCTCTCCGCAATACGTTGGAGCTAATTTTCGTAGATCAACTAGGTTGCAGGACTGTCTATAGTCACTGCTTCTGCGCGAACACCTTCTCCTCTACCTCAGGTTTGCCTCCCGTGGTTCTAAGCGCCACGGTTTGGAAGATGGCTGTAATAGTAACTGCAGTTCATTCCACAGAATACACAGGTTTGAACTACAGCATTAAGATGGCTAGCCGCTCTAAAGAATACGGGCTTGCAGCACATTCTCTAGACGGGGTTTAAAACAACGTGTGCCGGCATTGGCAAGGAGAGGTGGCTTATCCTTTTCGCGGGAGTTCCGCAACTCATCTGATAGGAGTATCTCTTGTTCTTGCATTGTGATCTGCTTACTTAGTTCACTTGCTTGGGCTCCAGCCTGCCTCCTCCTCGTGGATCCGAGCAAAGGCATCGGGGTGCGGATCAGACGGTCCGCGTGATTCGGGGCCCGACGATTAAATGTGCTAAATAAGGATGAGGTATGATTACATAAGGGTAAGTATACGCCGTTAATGTGTGCATGCACTGCCTGCTATAAAATACGTTGTGTTTTATGTTGGCTTGTCTGCATGTAACAATCTTTCGTTGCGCTCGAGCGTACTTTTTTTACAAATCAAGCCCTTACACATATTTTGTGCTAAGTCTTTTTAATCTAGTTATATTTTACGAAACTCTACAGGATTAGCGAAGCAAACCTCTAAGCCACTGTGAGTGGTTTGTAAAAATTGAAGTATCCTAGGAAAAGTCAATATACAGTGTTTAATAGGGAGGCTACCAAAATGCTATGAGCGCCACAAGAATATCGATTAATACATTATTACAAAAACAATAAAATAGATATCAATCTTTGATTAGGCTAATTTTTAAGGAAAATGCACGTTCCATTCCTCCAACAATCTGAAAAGCAACATACAAATATATTAATAAACATAAAAATGCTAACTACCGATAAACTCCCGTAACCACCTCGAGCAACCGCCCAGTGTTTGGTCATGGGATTTCCATTCATACTGCTATAAATAAAACAATAAGTTAAGTGCACGGACAAAAAATGGCAAAATTAGGAAATTTCTAGATTGCTTGTGAAATATATTGATGATACAACCCTAATTCGAATTGAATTTTCAACAGCAGTGCGGTGCTACTATTGAACAGTGAGGTTACTTCTAAACTCTGTTGAACGATAAATTATGTCACTTCGGTCAAATTAAATTACGCTGTTCCTACAGAGTGTTTTTGAAACAAACTGGACGCACACTCACTTTTATATTTATTATTATAATGTAAAAAAGTTATACAATAATTTGTATATTTCGTTCTAATCACGTAGGAAGGAATTGTGGGTGCGTAAAGTATAGCCATTTGTTTAAGAGGTCTTTGATGAGAATTGTAAAACGAAAATTCTAAACGTGGCTGAGGCTGGTCCTCTACTATGCATATTTTATTAATTGCATAACCATATTGTTTCACTCTAAAGTACAATGAATCGACAAGTGTACGCTAGCGCAACTTCTAAAAACCCGTAATAAGAGAAAAATAATAATGAAAGACAAAAACCAGAAGACATTCATCTCAGGTATATAAAAACGTACACAAGGGTATTAGTGCAAACGATAAAAGATGCTGAGTCGTCCTGACCATAAAGTGGTTAACATAATGCGAGGCATTTTAAAAGTTTTGTTACGGTGGAGTGCCCACGTTCATCTGGCCTACAACTGATTGCTCTAATATTCCATTCATACAATATCGAAATAAATCATCAACTACGTTTCATTACGACATGGGCATGAGTCAATGGAATTACAGGTGAGATAATATTCCTATTAAAGCGATGTGGTATTGACCCCTGCCTATTTGGTCTAAATATAACATACTTCACAGATAGGTTAAACAATCGGTTTAAAGGGATGCTGAACCGAAATCTGGATTCCACAAAACACGGCGGCAAATGCGTGCAACGGGATGCTACAAACACCAAAACATCACTCATACAGCGATATCTCGAACGGATGACTGTTTTGTTTGTTTTTTTTTTTCAAACAAAGGAGGTGCATTTGACAGATACGTTTACGTCTTGTTTCTCCGAGAAGGAGAGGGAACGGCCTCGCGCCTTCTCCGCCTCACCGCCTTGAGGGGGCGAAACGAAGAGAGGTGAAAACAAGATATCTTTACGTCACGCGCCTCGTCGGCCTGGTTCAATCTCGACCTCTTTTTTCCAAAATACGGCCGTCCATTCGAGATATCGCCTTACGAGTAGTGTTGAAGGGATCGTAGCGTCGCGCCTACATGTTCTGCTTTTTTTTTAAATCCACATTTCGGTTCACCACCCTATAGCCTGTGCGCACGTTTGTTAGGATACTCCGATACGCCCCTAAAGATGGCAGCACAAGAGTGCAATATAACGAGTTGTTAAGTTGAGACTTACTGGCAGCTAATTTATTTTCGAAAGTATTTCCGTCCCCATTTACTTATATACCGCCTCATTTACGTCCCCATTTACTTATATACCGCCTCATTTATTACAATACGAACATATATAGGTGCTGGCAGGATGAGGACGGCAGGGAGGAGTTTCACTTGTCTCGCCTCCAGCGCGAGCTACCTACCTTCGACAACGCTTCGACGTTTCGTGACCCTCGACTGTGCACGCGAAGCCAAAGCGCGGCGGAAGGCAGCCAGCGCGTGGTTTAGGTCGGGCATTTGAAAGAGACGTCCTGCTGTTTTCATAGTCTCAGTGACTATAATACCTCGTGCGTTTCCGTGAATGTTTATGCATTTCTTTTTTTTTTGTAGTCTACAAATGTTTATTACGACAAAGGTACATTTTTAACCCATAAACTGATTATATCGTATCGCGGTGTGTGTTTCTCATATTTATAATTTTGTACTCAATTTTAGAAAGAAGAAAGCCTGTTCGCGGGAAGATACAAAATTAAGTATTATTTAATTACTATTAGAGCGACGAGTATTCCTGAGTTTCAACAAATATATTTCTTCCAGCCAAATGTGTATCGGTGCCAACTCTTTTTATCGGTGTCATTGCTATACACGAGTCAATTTGTTTCTTCGAAAGTACAAATACCATTTTTCTCAAAAACCAGAGACAAATATAGAAAGTGCATACCTTCCTTACCAAAAGTGTATTTGCCTCGAGATAGAGAAGTTACGATCTGCACCGCATATAAGGCTGACGTTATTACCAATGTGTACAAAAAACCTGAGCAACTGCAGGAAAATAAAAATTTTCATAGCCGTCGTGGTTGACGTCGTGGATGCCACTGCCGACCGCCACGAGTGCTCGGTGATCGGTGATCGGTGAAGTAAGGGGGTAAGTGCGATGGAAATTTCTAAAACCATCGAACGTTACACGTAGCAACTGAATACTGCCAAAGTGGGATTTCGTGTAACGCTAGTGTTTGAAAACAAGTCTTTGAAGCAGACGACACGAAGACGCTCCATTCGTCGCGTCGTTACTGGCGGGACGCCGGGGCTTCCTCTCTTCTCTCTCCGCGCTGCGCGGCCGACTGGGAAACCCGACCTCTCTGCCCTCGTGCAAAGAGGAGAGAGAAGAAGTGTTTCTTTGTCTTTCTCCTCGCGCCAGGAGGGAAGAGAAGGAGAGTTTTTTCACAGCGGCGACGAGAAACCACGAGCTCGAAATCTCTCTAATGTGTCGCCCTACACACGGTAAGAAGGCAGCGTAAGAGAATGTAGGAGTGGCAGGAGGTGGGGAGAGGAAAGGGGAGGTAGGTTGTGGCAGCTCAAAGGGGAAGGCGGTGGGGGAGGGTAGAGAGTGAGGGAAAGAGAGAAGAAAAAGAGGGATGGGAAAATGAGGGAAGGGTGAAAGAGGAGGGAGGTGGAGTGGGAGGAAAGGAAGAGGAGAGGAGTAGGCGGTGTCACGTGACGTGAGGTGTATATAGGTAATAGTAGTAACACACGTTTATAACGTCAGAAAAGAAAAGAGAAACAGGGAAATGCGCATCGATGGCTGCGAGATCTCGACGTCCTGCAAAATGACATCCAGTCCGTTAATGTAGGTAAAGGTCACATGCCATCATTTTGACCCCTAAAATTAGCTGGGAAACTGAATTAGTTGTATTGGTCACTTGATGTTAATTTACCCGCCAAATTTAGTGGAAAAATAAACGCACGGACAGTCGGATGAATAAGGTTTTCGAACTACGTTTTGTTAAAAAAAATAAGCATTTTATGCTTTAACAATGATCCATGGATGACATTTTATGATATTTATATAGAAGCATGAAATGCTTTTTAGCGAAACCGCCCAATGTAAAATGTTTTTGTTTTTTTCTTCCACCCGGCCGTTCGCGCCTTATTCTGTCCGTGCGCATTTCGCGCTAAGTTCACAGGCCAAATTGACGTCACGTGACTACATTCCACGTGACTTAAACAGTAATTCAATTTCCACGCTAAATTTAGCGGGGACATTTACGTCACAGGAACTAAAGACAAATGTAGTTTCCCGAAAGATATTATCCGAACAATCGACGTCATGTGGCCTGACGTAATGGGATCTATACCGCAATTTTTCCCCGCTAAATTTGGATGAGAAATTAAAGTCACGTTACCTGACGTCACGTATCCTACACACAAGCACAATTTCCCCCTATAAGTTTAATGGGAAAGCACACTTCACCTGACCTGACGTAACGGGACATATGCACCAATTCTGTTTCGCAGCTACGCTTGGTGAAGAAAATACTGTCACGTGAATTGACGTCACGAGAAATCAGATTTGTTTCATGTATAGGTCACGTGTTGTCATTGTCTCGTTACCTGTATATCGAATTAATTTCCCCATTTAACTTAACATGGTAGTTTACGTCATCTGACCTGAAATCACGAGACCTATACGCAAATTTATATTTCCCGTTTCATCTAGTGGGTAAATTGACAAAATTATATAGGTTCTTTGCTCACCGAAACCTTTTCTAATTGTCATCGAAACAAGTTTAAACGATCGCTTCCTAAATCCTGCATTTGGTGCATTATACCACTAGAAGGACGTTGACAATTTTTTTATAATAATGCTTTTACCAGAGCCATATTTTCGAATTATGTTAGAATGTCCCCAAGGTCTCGTAAATGTCTGTTGGTATTTAGCACATGTATTTCTTGTGAAAGCAAACCTTATCGTTTCGCAGGCTGCAACAAACGCCATCCCATTTCTTGTATCAAAGTAGAGGAAAATTATACAGGTGTTAATTAAGAACATTGAAGGTCAGCATTGTTTGTATATGCGATGTTCTACAAAACGATGCTCCTTGAAACGGCGTTTAATGAAACGGGGTTCGGTAAACTGGCGTTCGATGACATGTATGATCCCAGTGACTGTTGGGGTCCCCACAAATACCTGCTACGTCACACGTCTCAAAATAAATAACCCTCAAACCAACATTCAACTTGGGTAAACAAGGCCCATCACATTCGAAGCCTTAGTGAAAAACTGCCCATGGAAACTCCCTCACACTCGCTTTATGTAAACTTGAAAAACAAAACAAAAAAATCAGAGCAAACGCTTTCCCGCTCCACAATCGACTGAGGGAACACAAATCAAATAGCCAGCGCTTGATATAAACGTCTTATTTTGCACCCTATCAAATTGCCTTTTTCTGATCTTGGAAGTTCTTAGTGTAAATTGCTTGAAAAATAAAATTATATTTATCAAGTTGTTCTACATCAGAGATTACCGCCCTAGAGGGAACCCATATTTTTGGTTAAAACATTTGTCATTCAAACATCTCACAGTTTGGTCAATATAGTACGTGAAAGCCAGATTTCATAGCAACTTCACAAACAACGGCTTCTTCAGAACTGGTTAATGCATCTCCATATTGTTCTAACAACGTTAGATTCAACCAGAGAAAAAGGATAATTGACTTTATTCGATGTCATTTTGAAGAAATAACACTAACGCAAAGTCTTTATTCATAACAACGGTGTTAGACCGTGATCGAATGCATGCGAATACTATAACAGGGGAATTAGATTCGTGTCTTCCAAAACATGCCTCCCTAAATTAAGTCAAATATTTCTCACAGCATCCACGCAATAATTTAAATACGATTGCTTGAACTATGTTTAGTTTTGTGAAAAAATATTCTATTTGTATACGGTAAGTCTCTTTCAAAACTCATGAAACCTGACAATTTGTTGTTTTGCAGTTTTCCAAACCTCCTGAAACATCTAGAAGGTTTGGCAGTTAGACATGATGTAATTTTTAGGGATAACTTTAAATTGTAGATATACTTTTCGGCTGGTGAGTGAGGTTTTTAGGAAAAAAAATGAATAAGGTAGCATATCAACGTTTGTGACGCGATTTATGGAACTTCTATCAAATTCAGTGTTACATATGTTTACCAAAATCAACTCTGTGCGAATGACAAAATAGTCTAACATGAGAAATCGGTGCCGTCGAGGCCGACGAATTCTACAATTATAGGTCAGCAATTGATTCTATTATCTTTTTTTAGTTCTGGAAATTAACATTAACAAATAATTTAAAAAAAGAAAAGAATCTATTGAGAAATTTAATTTTGCTTTCAAATATTAAACTCCATAAATTATTAAATAACAATTTATTACTTTTTTGTCGACAACAAGATATCAATAGCGGAAAGCACATTAAACTAGCCCGCGGCATCTGCATCTGTGTCTGCACAGGGTATTTTATTTCCGCAAGACTAGTTACATAGTTTCAATTCATTCAATCAATAATTTAATGTTAAGTATTTCATTATTTGGAGATTTCTCAGGTGTTGCATCACTCATAAAAACTTAGATATAACCGACTGTGCTGCCCTGTCTCTCAGATTATTAGGCAGAAAATATTTATTCAGAACATATCGTTTTTTTTTTTTTTCGAAAACTTTTAAGTTGCTATTAAACTGTGCTAGAAGGGAATGTTCGTGGATATATAGAAGATAACGTAAATATAACCGTTTTACCAGCAAGCTTCTATTCTTTTTTTATTTCTACATGTTCATATACTGCGAACCAATATAATAGGCGCGTTCCCTTTCAATTTTTATTATTTTCGCACCTCTTAAATCCGCATTGAACTAATATATGCAAACAACTAAAAACGTAGCAGAGAGAAGCGGAATAAAGGGCGATTCCCACACTTGCGTTGAGTACGACTGAGTACGAGGGTTGCTATGACAACAGCTACATCGGCTCTAACAAAACGGGCTAAAAACCGGCTTTGTTTGAGTCGACGCAGCTGTTGCAATAGCAACCTTCGTACTCAGTTGGACTAAACGCATGTCTACGAGTAGCCCTTAACACACCTTGTTTACGAATGGGAACTTCACATAAAGCAGGTAAAGTTGCGACTAGTACCCCATTTAAAGCACACGAAATGACTTCCTTCCTTTCTTGCGGTCCAAGTATATATTTTTTTCAGCAAGCCCTGGTAAAAGAAAATAAAGCTGTTTTCTTTCCTCGCATTCCTTTTTTTTTTTAGGTATGTCCACGTTACACCTCAACGTGATATAATTAACATACTTTTTCTTTTCCACTAGTTCTATTGGCTTACTAGAAAGATTACAATATTAAGACGTGTCAGGAACATACTACGTTAGGTATATAAGCAAGCGTCGGTTCCAACCTCTCCATGATTTACACGCTGAATCGAGAGGAAAATCACCTATCATGCTCTCTAAGGTATGCGAATAACTCTTACTCGGAGAACCCCTTAGCATTCAGACACAGCAGTCGGGGCTTTACTTTCCCTTTCTGGGAAATAACGGTTAACCTGTTTATTGCAGGTTCTTCTGCGCTGCCTTTTTTCCTACGTGGCCTGCGGCGTTGTTGTCGAACACGTAAGTTTACAATAAATTTCGATGATTGACTAAAAGGAATCACAAGGGATGACCTGAACGCATCACTAGCAGTTAGCACGTAGAAAAATAACGTTATTTCTCTCATCAACTCACGCCAATTTAATTACTCAGATTATGATCACTGCGAACTTTCTCGTCTTTCTCATAATATATTGGAGCAAATTTACAACACCGTATAAATTCGCTTTTGGAGAAAAAAGGGATTGGGATTGGGAAAAAGGGATTGACATTAAGAAAACTGTTAATCTCTGTGCCTTAAAATAATTTTTTTTTTTACAGCGCAGCTTTTAGGCGCCTGTTTCCGGCTTTAGCGGCGTCGGCGTCGGCGTCGGCTTATCGCGTGGTGCATTATGAAAAACGTCCCATAATGCGACGCACAGATCCCACTCGTGAACCGCTCGTTGCTTTATCAGGTGTTTCCCCTAATAATGTCACGAGGGTCCCGCGCGTTGCATTATGAGAAATGTCTCATGATGCAACGCGCGGGTCTTACTCATGACACGAGCGTTGCATTATGGGACTTCCCATAAGGACGTCACACCTGACGTCACGAGGATCACGAGTGACCTCACGACGGTCCCGCGCGTTGAATCATGGGACGTTTCTCATAATGACGTCACGCGTGACATCAAGCTCACTCGTGAAGGTCACAACAGAGGTACGCCTCCTCCCTCCATACCCTCCCCTCCTCCTCCTCAAGAGCTGCGCTCTAATTCGGCATTAAAGGGAATTGTAAACGTCTTGATTTTTTGGGGGGGCATTTGAACATTAACCTCTACTGAACGTTAAAAATTGAAAATAACCCTGAAACACTTATGATGTGCACAAGGTATCTCCTCTATGACACCCACTCCTGCAGTAATGGAAAATTGCTGCAATTTGTTTTCGTGTGCTCTTTACTTTTTTCAGGCTCCACCACAGCCCTACAGCTTCGGCTTCGACAACGTCGACGAGTTCGGCACCCGCATGACCCGTCAGGAGACCGGAGATGTGTTCAACAACAAGGTCGGCTCCTACAGCTACGTTGACGCCTTCGGCGTTACACGTGTGGTGAAGTACGTGGCCGACGCCACCGGTTTTCACCCGACAATCGAGACCAACGAGCCGGGAACAAAGACCTCCGTCCCAGCTGACGCTCCGTTCCTTTCCACCGCCGTCGAGGGCCCACACCCGGTCGTTGTCACGGCTGCCCCAGTGGCCGCGGTTTGAGCGCTGGACCCTTCACCTACGCCCACCACGCTCCTCTAAACTACGGTGTTGCCAAATACTTTTAGATAAGCAATAAATTATTGACATACGCGAGATTATATCTTTGTGATTTCCCTTTAAAATACAGTAAACATATGTGAATCTGAATATTTTACATCACCAAAACGTTGTATTTTTAGAGCTTACATTGGTTGTACTTTTTGCATTATGTCAGGTTATTCCATTTCTTACAGTACTCCATCATTTGGATCACGTTGGGTTTTATAACTATAACTAAATTGTTTTAACTAACTTTTTTAATTTTTCACTTGAGGGCACATAATGTATTTAGAGGATTGAAGATCAACAACAGTTAGGTTTAGCCGTGTCGTCAAATTTGGATTAAAAAAATTTCTAGTAGGCGCTATGGGGTCGAGAAATGTCACTTTGGTAAGTGGCGTCAGACCGGAACTAAACAGGAAAGAGCGCCGGTAAAGTTATCACTCCGTCCTTACGGGCATGCGATTCGTCATTATCGCGGCCGGCACGCCTAAGCAAGTGGAGCCGGCCGCGCTAATGACGAATCGCATGCCCGGAAGGGCGAAGCGATAACTTTACCGGCGCTCTTTCTTGTTTAGTTTCGGTTTGACGCCACTTTCCAAAGTGACATTTCTCGACCATATATTTATCCAAATTTGACGACACGGCTAGACCTAACTGTGGTCGATCTTCAATCCTCTAAAGACATTATGTGCCCTCAAGTGAAAAATTAAAAAAAGTTAGTTAAAACAATTTAGTTAATTAGCCTCTTAGTTACCTAATTTCACCTTTTTTCTAGAGGCCGCCATGGCCACTAACACTTCCCCAGGGCTCAAATTACTCTTCTGACGTTCCTTTTTTTTAATATTTGGTGCAGCTAAAAAAACCAACCATGTATAAATAATACATTACGATATTAGTGTAAACAAAAACAAATATTCTTAGTCGTCCTAAACCATAAAGTGGTTCACATCATGTGAGGCATTTCAAAAGTCTTGCTAAGGTGGAGTGCGCTTGCCAATTTCATCTACATGTGTTTTTGACCACTGCCTCTTTGGTCTAAATAGAACTGACGTCACAAATAGCTTAAACAACCTGTTTAAGTGGAACCACGGGTGCGCACGTTTATTCGGATACCCTGCCTCGCCCCTGGATATGTCAGCCCTAGAGTGCGGTTTTGTGCGTTGCTAAGTAGACTTACTGCTAGCTAATTTATTTTCGAAAGTATTTCCGTCCCAATTTACTTATATACCGCCTCATTCATTACAATACGAACCTACATAGGTGCTGGCAGGGTAAGGACGGCAGGGAGGAGTTTCAGTTGTCTCGCGTCAAGAGCGAGCTTCCTAGCTTCGACAGCACTTCGGAGTTTCGTGACCCTCGACAGTGAACGCGCTGCCAAAGCACAGAGGAAGGCAAAGAGCGCGTGTTGGAAGTCATATGTTCGAAAGAGACGCCCTGCCGTTTTCATGGTATCAGTGACTAGTGTTTGCGTGAATGTTAATGTGTTTACATTTCTTTCAGTAGTTTGAAACTTTTCATCGTGAGAAAGCTATATTTTAAAACCAATAAACTGTTTATATCTTAAATAATGCTCTCTTTCGCAAAATTGTGATTCGACAAAAACAGTTAGGTAAAAAGTAAAACAAAACGTGTTGGCGGGCACACGCACGATTAAGTATTATTAAATTTGTTTTAGAGCGACGAATATTCTACAGTTAGGGCAAATATATATTTTTTCCCGGTCAAATATTTATCAGTGTCAACTTGTTTTTATCCGTCTCTATTTCATGCACGTGTTAAACTTCTCATTAAATTCAAAAATATAAATGAAAACAGTCTCAATAACTTGAGACATAAAAGTTAAAACGCATACCTTCATTGCCAGAAGGGGATTTGCCCCGACTTTAGTACGATCTGCACAGCATTCAAAGCTCACGTAATTTCCAATGTAGATAAAATCCCGAGCAACAAATTGTGAATAAAATATAAAGATGTAGCACCTCACCACATTCCCGTTTTTTAGCTTAAACCACGTTCAGCTGCTAAGCATTCTTATCAACATATTTTCACCCATTTACCACCTTCCAATGGTTCACGGGATACCTCCGAATTTTGAGGCGTAACTAGGATGTGCTATGCTTGGTATATGAACAAACGTTGACTCCAAATAAACCAAAGATTACACTCGGAATAGAGAGAAAGAGTATCTAACATGTTCTCTAAGGTAAGCATCATCTTTCTTTTTAGAATCTACGTAACATTCATAAATATCCGTTTAACGTTTAATTTCTTCATCAGCAAAATGACGGTTCACATCTTTTTACAGGTTCTTATGTGCTGCCTTTTCGATTAACTGGCCTGCGGTGTTCTTGTCGAACACATAAGTACAGAGATAATTTAAGAAACGACTTTATTCAGTGAGCTGCCTCCTTGCTAGAGCCACTTAGAGGCATCAACGTTTCTTGATTCGCCGAAGTCAAGCATGGCCAAGAAAGAGGAAATAGCTATTTTTTAGCACATTTTGTTTTGCGAAGTCTAAGGCATGCGCCCCCTTTTATTACTTAATAAAGTTCAAGTTGCATTCCATTAACCCGCATCGTGCCGCCGGATTGTCCACAAGCCGCTCTAGGCAAACGCCCGGCCCTAGAGCTGACAATTAAAACAAATAGGAAGAAAAAAGTCAACCAGTGCAATTTGAGTTTGGGGATCTAACAATCATAAAATGTTGCATTTTTGTAATCAGGCTACGGAGAATATTGTCACGACTTTAGGTACAACACCAAAAAAGTCTGGCCCCGTGGAACAACAAAAACTTAAACTTCTTCACCTTAATGTCAAGCCTCAGCAGAGTAAATGAAAAAGAATGTCTCAAAAAAACAAACCTCACAGTCACGCAAAGGCACGAGCGCCAGACGCTCGCGCCATCGGCTCGTGCGTCTGCGTGTGGCACTGCCCGGTGTAACGCACTTTTCTTAATGTGATAGCTTGTGCCATCCGCCCGTGCGCCTGGCGTGTGGCACTGCCTTCTCCTTTTGTTGAAGCATTGTCCCGATGCATAACCAAAAATTAATGCGGTGTGAGAAGTGCATATTCTCTGGCGTAGTATAGCTTTAGCCGTAGTACGTGGACGACCTATGGACGTGCGGAGCGTCGGAAGGGACGATGTCCACCATCTGGAATGACTTCGTATGTGAGGTCACTCAGGCGACGAAGAACCTTGTATGGGCCGAAATACTTTCGCAGAAGTTTTTCACTGAGCCCTCAACGTCGGAGAGGAGTCCAAACCCATACTTGATCCCCGGTCGAAATCGGACGTCCCGGCGGCGGATTCGTACTCTCGCCAGTTAGCGCGCTTCTTGTGCACGTTGCGCGAAGATATCTGCCTTGGCACCTATCATGTCCGGGAAGTGAGGCAGCACGGCGTCCAGCGCAGTCGTTGCCTGGCGTCCGTAAACTAGTCGAAATGGCGTGAAACCCGTTGTTTCCTGTGGGGTCGTGTTATACGCGAACGTGATGTAAGAAGGAATCTCATTCCTTGTCTTGTGTTGGATGTCCACGTACATGCATACCATATCGGTGATTGTCTTGTTGAGGCGCTCTGTGAGGCCGTTAAATTGCGGGCGATATGCTGCAGTTTTTTTGTGAGTCGTCTGACAGCCTCATGATGCCTTGCGTGAGCTGAGCTGTGAGTGCAGTACCACGATCTGTTATAACCACTTTTAGAGCGCCATGGCGCAAGACGACGGTGTCGACGAAGAACTTCGTCACCTCTAATGTGGTTCCTTGGGGGAGTGCCCGTGTCTCGGCGTACCGCGTGAGGTAGTCCATCGCAACTACGATCCACTTGTTGCCTGAGGACGAAATTGGAAAAGGGCCCAACAAGTCCATTCCAATTTGTTGAAATGGTGGTGACGGCGGGTCAATCGGTTGAAGAAGGCCGGTGGGCCTCACAGGCGGCGTCTTACGCGGATGGCACTCGCGGCATGTCCTTACGTAATGGTGTACAGCGGCGTACATTCGGGGCCAGTAGTACTTCCTACGGACTCTCGCGAGTGTGCGGGCAAAACCAGGGTGTCCCGACGTTGGCTCGTTGTGGCTGGCATAAAGAATTCCGTCGCGAAGGGCAGTCGGAATTACAACAACGTATGAGGCCACGATTGGTTGAAAATTTTTTATTGTACAGAACATCGTCTTTCGAGCAGAATGAACCCTGACTTTGAAAAAATGCGGTTGGTACAGGCGTATCACGGCCTTCCAGGTGCTCAATAAAAGCACGAAGCTCGGGGTAAGTTCGTAGCTGTTGGGCCATGATCGTAGTGTCAATAGCTCCGAGAAAGGCGTCGTCCATTTCATCGGTTTGCGGAGCAGGGTCCACAGGAGCACGAGAGAGACAGTCTGCGTCGTTTTGTTTTGGCCCTGGGTTGTGCACGACGGTGATTTCAAATTCCTGAAGTCTCAGGCTCCAACGAGCGAGATGCCCGGAAGAGTCTTTGAGGGTGGCCAACCAGCATAGAGAATGGTGGTCTGTGACTACTTTGAAAGGCCTCCCATAAAGGTAGGGGCGAAACTTGATGGTGGCCCACGTGATTGCGAGACACTCTTTTTCCGTGGTCGAATAGTTAGTCTCTGGTTTGGACAGTAAGCGGTGGGCATACGCAATCACCCGTTTGACTCCATCTTGCCACTGGACTAAAACGGCTCCGAGGTCAACGTTCCTAGCATCAGTGTGGACCCCGGTCTCTGCGAGCTTGTCGAAGTGTGCGAGAACTGGTGCCGACTGCAGGCGATTTTGAAGCTCTTCAAAAGCACACTGCTGCTCGTCCGTCCACGTAAACGGGACATCGTCACGAGTTAGTCGAGTGAGTGGTTCGGCGAGTTTGTAAAATTGCTCCACAAAGCGTCTATAATAGGCGCACAGTCCCAGAAACTGTCGAACGGTCTTCTTGTCGGTGGGAGGAGGAAACAATGCGACGGCAGAAGTTTTCTCAGGGTCGGGCAGAACACCTTCTGCGCTCACGGCGTGGCCGAGAAATTTTAGATCTTTGAATGCGAAGTTGAACTTTTTCAGCTTAAGAGGATATCTCAGTAGAATTTCATCTCCGATAGAAACTTTTCCGGAATCCAGATGGCTCTGGGGAGGAAGCCTTTGTACTCCCCTGCTTACGCGATATAGTGCAATTTCAAAACAAAAATAAAGAAAAAGCTTGTCTTTTTGTTCCGGTTATCAGCGGACGGCTTGACCCTGAAAGCCATCCCGTCCCTCCGCCCTGCGAGCTGCGAGAATGGCTTTGTGGGCCTCCGAGGCCATCGCGAAGGGGGCCCTTTCTCCCATTCTTACCGGATTAGGCAGAAAAAAAAAAACGCGGTTAGAGAACGCCTCTGTTGCAGATTGGAAAGAATTTGACGCTCACCAGAAAATGTACGACGAGAAACTAGAAGATTGGAACTTCACGAGCGGAACGAGGCAAACGACAGACAGAAGCCGCTCGAGACACTTCTGTGTAATGATGTATATTCAATTGATTTATTAGCGTAAATACAGTTTGTGTTTTGTTTTTGCGTTAATCGCCTGATTTAAAATAAGACGCCCACATGACCTCTTCGATTCTGAAACAGCCTCATTCCCCTGCCTGATACTTTGGATTCATTTGGCTCGGTTCTTCGGCTATTTTGCGTTCCGAGATTTTTCGTACGATACGATTTCCAAATAGCATGTAGACTGTTCATATCGTCATTACAAAAAACGAAATATGCCATATCATTACAAAACAAAATATGCCATCTGTCGTGTCGTAATGCTGCGAAATAATCTACCACAAATCAGAATGGCGTTGCGTACTAAATAGCGGCCCTAAGAGCTTACTTTTCATGAAGCAGTGCTTTGAAAAATAAAGCTACTCACTCTAAAAAGTGTCTGATCTCCTTGTGCGCAAAAAGAAACGAAATGAACCAGTTCACGATACCGTCAGCAGCTATTAGAGTCACAACTTTTTTACACTTGGGAGAAGAGCGTGTTGGTTCAAGTGATGGATAAAGAAAGAATAAACAATTAACACTAAGACAACACAACCGGGTGTAGGACAAAATGGTCCCGTCAGAATGGTCCCGGACAAAATGGTCCCGGACAAAAAGGTCCCAATTACCAACCCGGACAAAATGGTCCCAGGTGAATTTATCAATACTTTGAGCGCTCTTAATAGGACAAAATGGTTTGATACTTTTATTTTGACACACGTTCAAGGTTAATATAAACATGTTCATTATAATCATTTGAAACAAATTTTAAATCCCTTCTATCTATACCATGTAGCTCTATTTCTTAAAGGTTCTTGATTTCTACCGATATATTCCACGTGTGTAATCAACATCTTTCTATCGCCAGAACCTGTTTTCAAATTAGCGCTATCGAGCTTCAAAATGATATTCGGAATGAAAATCATTATCGTACACTTACTACAAGTTCTTGACGTGGTTTTTTTAAATGAACCTGTCGTACCACCGCGTTCTATTTTTCAGAAACAGCATCGCTCTGTCTGAACATAGTATATTAAACAAATCAAAAATTGATTTCGCAATTATGAGCGTATTTATTACATAGTCCACTTAAGAGACAAGAAGTCGGCGCTGCTGAAGCGAAGGCCTAATACGAAAATATATTCATATGACCCACACCCCTCAAAAAGTCGTTCAAGGGACGGAGCCCTTGCACGTACTGTGTGCACAGAGTTACAAGCCGCTGCTAATATCCATCAAGAGTAGAACATACAAAAAGCCTGCAAACAGCAAATAAACAATGCCACGCTGGGACCATTTTGTCCGGGTTGGCAGTTGGGACCATTCTGTCCGGGACCATTTTGTCCGGGACCATTTTGTCCGGGGCCATTTTGACCAGGACCATTTTGACCGGATCCGAACACAACCACATCTTTTTTTTTTCTAGAGCACCAGATTTCAACGGTCACCCCAATTTCTAAATCGGTGTGCGATGTCTAAATGGCACGAATCAGAACTTTATGTTGTACTGCCGAAGTGCCAAAAAATCAATAACCACATGTTTAGATAGTGTTGCGTCTTATATACGTACTGTTCAAAGCGTAGTTCTAGTGTCACAAAGCTATGCTTTAAAAAATTATTAAAACAATACCTTCCATAATTACGTGTTCCGATTAGTTCCGATAGTGACCTGACGAGGTGATTTCTTTGCCTAGCTGTTTCGGAAACGGTTTAGTATTGGCTGATAGTATATTACACGATACTTTTTGCCTTATTCTTGCAAGGCAAAAATTATCGTGACTACAGTGCCAGAGTGCCTATATTTTTATTCGTGCGATCCTAATCTCCCGGGGACAAACCCGCTCTTCCCGTGACGTCACGGCGGGGATAGAGCAACCAATCATTACACTGATTTCAAGCTCGTACTCGCGGCTAATAGAGGCACCATATTGGCGCGGACGGCTTCCAACTTCGCTCTCAGTCGGAGTTGAAGTTTCCACAAACCTGCGAGTTGTTACAAAGAAAGGGTGACGAAACGACGAACATTGTATGCTCCCACTTTGCGCTGGGGATAGCGCAACTCTCGAAGAGAACAGACCCATCTCACCAGGCAGTTTGACTACGCCACCGCTGCCGCAATGCATCGAGAGAACTTTAGTATTTCAGCACGTGCCCGAACCTCGCTGGAACTCTGCCGAAAAGCACGTAACGGCACTAGCCGTCTCGGACACTGCCACCTGCTTCTTGTGAACTAAACTTTTGTCGGCTTCACGCATGCGCGAACGCTTGGTGAGGTCGGTTTATTAGAGGGGGTCCACTGGTTTGTGGCTAGGGTAGGCATCGTTATATGGCATATCGAGGATCTGGACCTTCTTTGTGTTTAGTGCCAATTGCTCTTTAGGGGGAAAAATAAAGGGAGAGGGGCACAAACCTGTGCCCAAGTTGTCGTCGAGCAAAGCAATAATCGGGAAAATAACCCCGAAGGAAAAAAAAAACGGCAAACGCGTAGGTTCCAGGACATTTCATCGAACGCCATTTCATCGAAAAAGTGGGTCGTCCCGTACCGAAACGTTCATTTACAACAATTGGCCGGTATTTTTAACACAAACATCCTAATAGCCGGCCAAAAAACGTTGCTAACAAAACAAAACGAAAAATTCGGGGCTAGTGGAGGGGGAAGTGGCGGAACCCGAATCCATCCGCTTGGGTACACCCCATGCAGGCATGTCCTCCGTCGTACCATCCAGGCGTCTGTCGTACGAGAGGACAATGAGAAATTATCAAATTTTATTGCAGAAACCTATGACACATTCAATGAAACGGCGTTCGATAAAATGTCCGGTGTAGGTGCGTCTGACCTTCTAGTGCGCAACAGAACCTTAGGTGTCTCACTTTGTGAAATGTGATGGCTGAAAACCAGCATCAT